>JAEBUO010000011.1:0-600000 GCA_023014395.1 Amanita rimosa | reverse complement strand
AATTATCCACTGCTATGTAACATATAGAAGAGAAAATGAAAAATCAGGCTTTCAGCTTCAGCTTCAGGGCTCGCTTTCTATGACTGTATGGAGTAGAGCTCGTATTCATCACCAGACTGCTCATTCCCATCAGTCGATTTACATGCAACATCCCCGCCTCTCATTCGATTGTTATGGGTGTACTGCATCCATTTCCTCCGGGAACTTTTGGACATGAACAGTGTTCCATCCCAAACCGTCCGATCCTGCTTCATCTTACTCGCAATGTGCACCTCCATGCCGACTCGCATCCAGACGAGCTCATTAGCATCCCTTACCATGGTGTCAATTTCATTGAGGTTCATCTGCAGGACTCGTTCCAAGTCTTCCAAGTCTTCCTGCAGATGACCCGTTTCATCCACAAGCTCCGTCGTCTCGCGCCTAATAAATCGCAGGTTTTTCTTCGTTGGTATACTCACTTCAGGTTTTAGTTCTGGACGAGGTAAATCTCTCGTTTGCATCCCGGGCTCAACCGCTCTTGCGTTCTCTGTACGCTCGTCGTGGTAGGCTTCTGGTACGTGACCATTACCCTCTTCACCGGCAGGGGTATCTACGAACATGTCAACAACTGCCACCATTGAAATTTCCAATTTACTTTTAGCTTCGACGTTTGCTGTCTGGTGAGTTTCCGTGTTCATCGATAATTCTGGTGAAGGTGCCAATGATCTGAAGGGCGTAAATCATAGAAGTCCACGCAGAAACTCCAAACTTGCCGTGGATATCCCTCTGGATACTTCTGCAGTAGACGATTTATGATTAATTCAGATTTCAAGTTTGCTTTTATATCCTCCCTCTGTGGTCGCACATCAGGGTGGTTAATAATATTGACAATAGATTGCCAACCTTGGCAAGGCCTTGGAGTTCTTTCCGACTCAATGCTAGAAGAGCTGCTTGACCTCTATGACCACAAGTGCGCATTATAGCGAGGCAGATAGACAGTGAAAAATGAGAAATTCTAGATTTTCGCGTGACACAATGACATTGTGCCGCCTCAAGGCCTCACTATCCACCCTTTGTTGTTCGGGAAACAATGATTAATGACGCGCCATCACGATAGAGTGACACCATCTTACACATCAAATATAAACATGGCAAGATGGCCGAGCGGTCTATGGCGTGTGACTCAAGCGAAAGCTTGCCTGCGCAGCAGGTTTCTCATCTCCGAAAGGGGGCGTGGGTTCGAATCCCACTCTTGTCACTATTTTTGATTGTTTGTAAATGCCCATCACGTGATCAAGTTGCCGAATCTGATGATGCCGACCGAAGAGCTGGTGAGCGATAGCGGCATTCTGTGGAAAAACGCGCTCGCGTCAGCCTAGAATTTGTGGGATAGAACATTACCTGAGCGTCACCTGGCGTGCCTTGGATTTCGCCCATCATCGGCGCACTGATCTTACAAGTGGCCCTGCTCCAATATGATGGGACAAAGGTTAATTATTGTGGACCTTCCTGGTCACTGCTTTTGTATTACACACTGTAAGCCCTTTCCATCCTAATCTCTTCATGTCATATCCAGACGCAACGTACTTGCGCGCGCTGAAGCGCTCCGAACTCCAAAGATTAGCTAGAGTGTGTTTCCTAATTTTATGCTGGCAAGTGTTTACTAACGGAAAATAGGAACACAGTGTAAAAGCCAATCTGAAAAGCAAGGTCATTATAGACGTTCTCCTGCAACAATTTTCAGATGCAAAAGCGTGAGCTACCCACCACTAGCAATTTCATACAGCTCACATATTATAAGAACACAAAGCAGGCTTCCAGATGCGCAACATACCTCTGCAGCAGAAGTGGATGCCAGGCCACAAATAGATGTTCTCATTTCGCCCAATCTGATGGCCACTGGTCCCCACGCCGTTTCCGACCTGAATCGCAAGAGCTTAGAAAACATGGATTCTTTAGACACTGGTCGCAGGTCGCGGATTGCCGCCGCGTCAATTGATCATGCTCGATCAGAGCGGATCGCAGAAGCAACAAACACGATGGATAATCCGTGCCACGATATAACTTACCCTGACAGTCCACCTGACAATTCAAAAAGGGAAGATTTACCTGCGGAGCAATGCCTCGTCGAGGAAACAGTAGATGTATTGGCCAAGATCGACAGGGATAACGAGAAGATCATAAAACGAATTATGAAATTACGTGCAGCGACCGCGGAGCTTAGATCTCGCACAAAGGCTGTCCGAGACGTCGTCCGCGCTGAAGACTTTAATCGAGTCCGCCTGCTGACCTACCTTACATATTGGCAGCCTGTCGACGACAGGTGGTCTTACCATGAAGTTTGGTCGGGAAAAATCAAAATTCGGCATCCAGATGATCTTGCCGGTGTTACCTCAAGCGACGAGGAGGACGATAACGAGAATATAGATAGTGACCAGGATATGTGAGTGTCGCTGTTGATTATGAAGTGAAAATTATTAACCTACGCGTTAGAGTCAGTCTACGACTCAATTCTGCACTGTCAGATGGATCTGCAACTGGCGAGTTGGATAGGTAAGGAATGGACTGATTTTGCTATAATAGGTTAATTAACGAAGGAATGACATTGTTAGTGTTCGTCCCCCTGTTCGTGTGGATCCAGAAATTAACGGCATAACGTATGTCAACATTCATGATGACTTGGCTTGTGCCTAACTGTCGACAGGACGGCGGAGTCACTTAACGTTATACCACGTCCCGGCCAAAAGCGGTCGCGTAATGACACAGCGGATGAAGATTTATTGGCGGACGACCTCAGATATACACCTCGTCGCCGCACTGACAACAACGATCCTGACAAAGACATCATAAAGATAGAGGCACATTCATTCGAGATACTCGAGCATTTCTCCCCGCCCTCAACTCCAACGCCCAGACGAGTCAGCAAAGGAAAGAAAAAAATGACGACGGAGCAAGTACAAGCACTAGAGAATGAGCTTGCTGCAGAGCGATTCTTGGATGAAATTCTTGCTTCAAACCCTTATTTGCAGCCCAGCGCTGTGCGAATGGATGCAAAGGAGGGGGTCAGTGCTACTGAAGAAAGGATACCCAGTTTTGAGCCTGTCCACGCGTCAACTCAATCAGAGTTGAACGTTGAACCTCGGGGACATCCATGAACAACCGTTTATGGACGCGCCTTTAACCGGAGCTCGGGATGTACCACGCAAGTTACCATCTGCGTCGTACCCGTTCGTCGAATGAAGACAGTTGGAAGCGAACAAGGCTGATTCCCTCGATCCCCCTTTTTTTGCACAAATCAACAAGCTAACTATCTCAGATAATTACTTGTACCGTAATGTAATAGTTCTTAGTTCAATTTTAGTCCAATAAGTTCAACAGGTAAATTAAGTCTTGTTCATGTTACAAGTTCGCCAATGCAGGTTGGCAATGTCACGATCATCACTAGCACGGTCATACGTACAGGCAACCAAAAAATCAGTCGGCTTAGCGCTGATAGGTTTTGTGCGCAGCACGTCCCGCCTGCATCGATGGACTGGGTGGGCGCGATGAATACTGCGGTTGTTGCACCTGCATAGATGGGCTTGTCGTGTGTGAGCTTGTAGATCCCACTGGCGTGTGGGGTCGCGATGGCGGGTATTGGAACTGGGAGAATCGCTGAGATGGCGAGGGACTATGGGATGGCGGATGTTGTGGAGGGTATTGGAACTGGGAAAATTGCAGGGATGGTGAGGGACTATGGGATGGCGGATGTTGTGCAGGGTACTGGTGGTAGAGTGACTCGGGACGGGGGGTCCTCCCCATGAGTCGATTCTCAGAATACGAAGTAATTCTTGACTGAGGTCTATGTAGAGGGGCCTCTCGGGTCGTGCCCGCTGGATCGTAAGATGAAACGGGTAAAAGCGACTGTTGCGACATCGATGGGTGGTAATACCCCAATGGTTCTTGAATTGGCGAAAGTTCTACGTCTGACTGTTTTGGACCATTTGCTAGGTAGCGGTTGTAGCCCTGTATTTGCATGGATCGAGAAGAGGTGTTATCATTTGCGTAGAACCCGGCTTTTGCAGGACTGTCAAATAAAGCCGTAGATGCCATTGATCGCTGATCCCAGTCCAACTCTCCGCGGTCTCGTTGATATAACGTCAAATCGTACTCAAGATCGCTCTACAGTATAGCAATGTCAGAAATTCTTATCATGCAAGATATGCAAAAGGAGGGGAGAGTGATATAATGAATCTATCAAACGCACTTGATTGATACCTGCAATCTTGATTCCACCAGGGATGACCTGAGCTTCCATCTTCTGCCCGCCATACTCATTCAACTTGGCTTGGTCATGACCAATCTTACCCGAATAGACTTGACTAAGGAGAGGCATCATCCTTGCGTGAAGCATTGGCGTGAAAAGCTCGGCATGTAAAGCCGGATGGTTGAAACGCCGCTCAAGCCGGTGACTTCTTGCATCGGCCAGGGAGGAGTGAACATGTGCCAGTCGAAGTTCCTCTTCTGAAGGAATGAACCAACTGAACACAGGTAAGTATACCTTGTTGATATATATCTTATATGCGAAGACGATGAGGATGGGAGGGATAGTGGACAGCCATTGCAAGGAGCTGAACTTGTACTGCAGGCCGATTGCTAGGAGAGACGTGAAATGATAGATACTGTGAAAGTGCTGAGACTCACTCAGAATCATGAGAACTTGCATGAGAAGAACTGAGAATAGCAAACGATTGATAACAACATTCCAGACGCGCTGTGTAAGCCGTTCAGTGGAAAAAAATCCGGCAGCACGATACACCACACACCCCACCCGACTCGACTTTTGATACGAAAACAAACATGAGTTGATACTTGTACACCCAGGAGCTTATCCAGAAGACGACAGCCGCAGCAACCACAACAAGAGGTGCAAGAGGTGCAAACACAAGCCCGACAGCAGCCATGAATAACTATGTCTCATCTATAACATTTCAAGATTTGGAAAAAGCATCACTTACTAGATTGGAACTAATCGCATGTAATTTAATAATTTCTAAAGTGAATTGCAACGTCACGCACTAATATATCGCATACTGAAACTCTGGGGGTTGAGTCCATTCTCGAATATCGCGGGGTGTCCTCCCGAGCACACTACAGAATGCTTCAGTCCCACATGATTCCAGCTTTTTTTAGTAAGAACCTACTGCGTTTTGAATGAGGTCCAAACCAGGTTGATAATTTGGGCTAAGTCAAAGACAGCAAGAAAACCTCGAAGACTTGCGGAATAAATGAGAATCTTGTATGTTTAAACAATCACTAGCTTACGGAAAGAATGTGAGCCAGTAGGACGACTGATTAATGTAAGTACTGTTAATCTTGGCCGGGAGGGCTACGGGATATATATATGGTAAAATGGATACCAAAGATGAAGTGTTGTACTTACTGTGCAAATTATCAAGAATATCGGACAGGCTAGCTTTGCTGCCCACTTGCTCGACGATTTCTTTCACAGAGTCTTCGCAGTAATTAGGCATTGAGCACAGGTAATAGAGCAACGCTCACTGAAAATTACTCCAATCAGAGTAAATATCATAAGCTGACTGATGATTAAGAATGCATAATAACGCGCAATAACAGCACGGTCCAGCTTTGAATGAGTTGTCGCACCCATATACTGCGAAAATCAGTCATACTGCTAGCTCTGTCGGTAGACACTTACTTTGGTCAGCCAACGCATAACAATGGGAAGGAAGAATCCAAATAAGCCTGAAACGGCTGGTGGCAGCACACCAGATATGATAGAAAACGTGATGGGTGAAGCTACAGACCACTCATATAGAAAAGGAACGTAAACTGTCAACTTTAGGAGTGTTTGCAAAATTTCGCATGCAATACAACAGCACGTACGGAACTCAAGTTTGCTAGGACAGAAATGACGAATAAAGGCACAGTATTGAAAAAACAGACAAGCGCAAGCCACCAGAAACCGACCATCTTCTTGCGAGCAATTTCGATATCGGACTTGTTCATGTTTTCCCAGATCTAACCCAAATCCTTAGCTGCATCAGTAGTTGAATTGGCAAATGACCTACGATGTCCTTGGGATTAGGAGCAAGTTGAATCGTTGTACCTTTTGGATGTTTGCCACTAAGAATTTTGGCCACTACATGTGCATAAGGCACAGCGGCCATGCTGGCAAACCCGTAATTCTCTGCTTTACGAGTATCGAATTGAGCTCTGTATTCTTCGATGGCAGCCTCAGTTCGCTTAAGCTTGTTACTTCCATAGATGTGAATGGAACGCGAGACCAAGCAGGGCATGTACTTACGTGTAAAAATCAATAGCATCCATTTTCACTCCTCCACATCCCATAAATCCTCCAACTCTGATGATCGGCCTATTTTTTCCGAGCTTTCCGCCTTTGAGGTAGCGAACCAAGACTTGCTCAAACTGTCTCACAGTCTCGTTGTGATACTCGATCAATTCCGGAAGTCTTCCAACCTTTCTTCCTATATGAACATTTGTCGTCGGATAAGGCACCTTTACGGACTCGAAGATCGCCCTCAGTCCTTCATCGCTCTGATTCTTCTTTGGAACGTGCAACACCGCTAATGTGCGCGCGTAGAAGGACTGGAGGTACTCAGGCGACCTAAACCAACTACGTCGAAGTTTGATCATCTGCCTCCAATGTACGTCAACGCAATACACAATCAAGAAAGACGTGAGGTAGGTAACGACAACATGCGCATATAACCAGGCGCCGCCGACGTCACGAATTGTCATGATACTGAGAATGTCGTGTTTTGAGTTGTTGGAGTGGCGTAGATTGTAGGTAATGTCGATGGGAATTAAGATGGAGCAGGTGAGGAGCGCAATGCCAGTGAATAGCCAACGGAGCAAACGAAGAAAGCGAAGGAAGGTAACAGCATCAAGGCCGACTTTGTCCAGCAATTCCGGCTCAGTCGTACGGATAAGAGGTGGTAGCCAACCGAAAACAGAGTCGGATGCCCGGGGAGGTGGTTTCTGACCAACATGATATTTGACTTTTGGTTCATAGATGATCTAGACAAGTGCAATGTGTCAGGTCAGATGCAGGAGAACAAGCGGTTGTGGCAAGCATCTTCGAAAGTGTTCACTACTTACCTTGTTTTTTGGCCTGAGGACATTGAAAGCCAGGATCGTGACAACCTGACGAAGACGATAAGATTGGAGTTCTTTTACACCAATAGATACAGGAGCGACTCACGGACACGACGCTCATCAGCAAGACCTGAAAGCCGACAGCTGCGGGCGCCAGCGTCCGCGCATTATTGTTGAAGACTTTACCAGCAGCTTGATTAAGACTGGACATAATCTAAGTAAATTGGGTTGAGTTGATGGATTAATCGATTATTGGCCAGTGATTTTGTTGGACAGTAAAGGGATGAAGGTAAAGAACGAGACGCGAAGGAGGGTGGTACTGTGGCAGGTTGTATGGTGACAGAACAACGGCAGTAACGCATCACTATCACTTGTACTAGTAGCATCTATTGTATTCCATTAAGCAACCCATTCACCACACGCACGACCTGTGCTATGCCCTCTCGAACCCCTGCTTGCTCGCCATCGGTTACCAACTTCATTACACGGCTCTCAAACTTGTCTGGATGAAACCGAAGCATTGCCTCTCGCAGCTTGTCTCTTCTCTCCTTCGCTTCGGCAAGCCCGGACTGCCGAAATGGAACGAGAAATTTTCGTACAGCATCTTCCGTAAGATCCTCCAAGGAGATATGTGGGGCGTTCATCTGTGGCTCTGGCCTGTACGCGTTTAGAACAGGCCAAGGAATATTAACAAACGCGAGCCGGGACGCCTGTTGGTGTCCATCGTCCGAGAGCAATGCCCTCCATCTTTGGTCGTAAAGTTGCCTTGCAAACATCCATTCTCGCTCTTCCCGGTCCCGTCGCTTTCGCTTTCGCTTTTCCGCTGCTTCCTGCTCTAATTTTTCTGTTTCTAACTTCCTTTTCTTTTCCTCCGCCATACGTACAGCATAAGCTGCCTTTCTTCGTTCTTGCTCGGCGTATTCCTCAGCATGCTTTAACCTAAGGCAAATCAGGGCCTTGGCCATCGACTTTTTTGGATTTTAAACGCTGCAACATACCTATACATCCCCATCCGTATCCATTCAGCATACTCCTCATCATCCATGTAGAGCGGATCAACACATGTAGGATTGGCCACACCTTCGAGCTCCTCATAATCATAAATCCCGCTACTGCCGCGTCTCCATCGACCAGGCACATGTGCATAATCGTTTAATCGAGCCTCAATCGAATCAAGTCTATCCTCGTCCTCCATCATGCTAAACATTTTTTCGCGAAACATCCGTTCTTCGACATCCATTCGTATATCTTTGTGCCAATTGGATGGTCGTTGGTCGGGTAAATAGTCTTTGTAACTAGAGGCCGTTGAGTTCGCTTCCTGACGACGTTTGCCACTTGGATAATCATCTTCTATCTCATCATGTAATCTCTTCTTCCTCTTTCCCTTCCTCTCTTTCCGGCGTAATTGTCGAACAGCTTCTTCTTCGGGTGTGCGTTTCAGGTGTAGCTTGGGCATACAACGTAGTCAAGGGTAACCTTAACCCTAAATTAAGATTATGCAATTTGTGCTGGTTATATGCTCCGTTCACGAGCTGCTCATTTCGGGCCTTCCATCTCGCAGTTTCGCAGAAACATCAACACTCAATGGACCCAGATAGGACCCAGTCGATTTAATGCAGGTACCACACAAAGAAGCGCGCGAGAAGAGGATGTGCTTATGAAAAATGTTTACAATACCGATTCTGCTTTAATTCGCGTTTATCCATTTCCAGAGTCTATGAGGGATGCATATGTCATCATACGTGCCGTGGAACGAAAATATGGCCTAATCAAAGAATTCAAGTTTTTCCGAGTATGGTTGTCTCGCCGACGCATTCGTGCTCTCACCTATCACTAGGACAACGAAGTTTCGACGAATTACCAGTCAATCATAAGAGTCGCATTCCGCAATCCCGAGTCACGGAACCGCATACCTGAAGATGCAGAAGAGCTCCAAGTCGTCCTGCCCCCAGCTGTTCCCCTCGACCAACCGGGTGGTATAGGCTTGGCAGATTTAGAAAAATGCTTAGAAACAACGGAAAGCGCCATTACCTCACGCAATGATTCAAATACTACCGCTGTACCAATGCTCCATAACGCTCTGGTGGATGTGATTGAGGAGTCAGAGGAAAAGGCACAGAATGAAACTGCTGAACGCGTAATTACCTGTCGCATTCAACGAGTTGGTTCGTCATTTTCTCTTTCATTAGCAATAGGTATAACATATAGTCGTGTTCTATCTAGGAGCTTCATTCTACACATCAAGTCACCTCTCACTCTATTGGCCGATGCGAAAAGAAAGAGAGGCTATTGCACGACAGCTCCTCAACTGGGGAGGCTTCTATGATTTCCCACCGCTTCCAAAAAATCATCCTCTCCCAGACGAGGACTTCTTCAATGGGTCACAACTTGAGCACTTCCGCATGCGTCGTTGCTTGCGAAGAGCTAGCGAGCAACTCGAAATGCCAAATCCTTACGAAGTATCTCCAAAGTCTGTCCCCCACTCGGCGAATTCTACGGAATCAATGAAGGACCTTCCGCAGCTGGAGTGGGAGCCGTTGTCGGTGCTTGAATCGACAGAGCCGGAGTATGATCCTTTACATGCGGCTTTAGAGGGCGCGAAACAGGAATTTGGGGTTGGGAGTACATTTACGGAGCCCTCCATAAATGCTTCTGATTCCACGGGGACCGCATCAACATTACAGGCCATCAGTACTTCTCTAGATTCCCTAGATGCAAATACCTCGACACCAAGCCCACTCGAAAAAACTCCATCACGCGTCCCAGCTTCATCCACTGAAGACGTGCATTCAAAAGAGTTAGAAGCACAGTTACGAGCGGCTCGTTCACTGGCGCGGCAGGTTACACGCAGACAAACAAAGCCTGCAAAGGCTACGTCAACCATGTCATCGTCGGAAGAGCCTCAGAGTACGCAGAACAAAGACTCGTTGTTAGAGCAGGATCCCTCAGAAGCGATCGCCGACAACGCTCACGCAAAACCTGCTACAATTCTGCAGACACCGGAGCAAAATGATTATTTTCGCCAAAAGCGAGGTCCTAGTGTTGCGGACAAACTAAAGAATGTGTGGGGTGGTCTATTTTGAAATAGATAGTTCATGAATATTTAGCTGTGTTTAGTATCCAAGTCAATGACTTCCAGACCAAAGTCATCACAATATTGCTAAAGCACCCCTCAAAGACATACTCAACGGCGCCGGGCGACGAATCAAGACTCAAGAGAAATGGGCTCCACGAGGTGAGATATATAATGCTATCATAGAGCGCACGCTTTCAAGATGAGGGATCTGGCATGTGCCGCGTTGGATATGATGGATGGCTCAGGTTGGACTTGGATAACCATTGACATGGCCTTGTCGTTCGCAAACCACCACGACTGAGCCAAGCCGGTTATGACAGCGCGGTTGCTGCAATATACAAAATCACATCCATATCCAATCTAGATGTCTGTGTCAGGGTATTCTGATCTCTGTTAATTACCAGGTTGTACTGCAAAGGTCGTGTTTTGGGTCACAAACGCGCAAAACGTAACTCAAGGCCCAATACCTCACTACTCCAAATTGAAGGTGTAGCCACAAAGGAAGATGCTCAATTCTATCTTGGAAAGGTGCGCCAACACCAATGACATGAAAAAGTCGCCAATTTTTCAAAAATCAGCGCGTCGCCTACGTATACAAAGCTAAGCGGGAAGTGCAGGGTTCAAAGGTGCGAGTGATCTGGGGGTGAGTTGTTGCCCGTGATTCTACCCTCTGCTGAGTTGAGTATTGGCCATAGGCGGATAACTAGACCACATGGTTCGTCCGGCGTTGTAAAATCAAAATTCCGTCACAATCTTCCACCTCGCGCATTTGGTGCAGCTGTCCGTGTGGTGAGTTGTCAACTCGCTCCATGACCAACAGCACGACGAAGATCTTACCTGCATATGCGTAGATGCTTTACCCCTCCAACATCTAGTGTTCCTTTTTATGTATGCGCCGTGGCATTGCCTGTATACGTTTCATTTCACACATAACAATATGACCATGTTGCATACATTGAGAGTGGCCATCACTTATTTACGTTTTGCCTCCGACCGGTAACATAAACCCGGATCTTGTTCCGTTCCGTCGTGTCCCCCATGTTCACCGTTCCATACTCGTCCTTTCGTACTCTTCGAAGTCAAGTCAATGTTCTTTCAAAGCGAGCTGCATCAAGTACGTTGTAATGGATCTGCTTACCTGTCGCATCGCCGATGTGACTGTTTTCCTAGGTTATGCCAGGTTCAACTGGGAGGTAAATTCAGAGTCGCTTGCAATGCACGCGTCATGACATATACGCATTATTTAGGATCCTATCAACTTGGAGTCTCAGTTAACGGCGGAGGAGATTGCAATACGGTGAGCTGGGACTCATCCTATGTTCCATGTCACAACCTTACAAGTCCTTCCTTTGCTAGGGATACGGCTCGCGAATATTGCCAGGCACGTCAGTTCACTGGCCATACCACATGCTCTGTCACAGGTAATCAGTAGGAAGGCCTCATGCCCCGCGTCTTACAAGGATGGCGCACGGAAGGTATGCGAATCCCAAGTTTGACTCTCGAAAAGATCAACTTTAACGTCTGCCAGACTTTGATCACTCCATTCTCCCAGAGATGGGGAAGCTCGGCCTTTTGGGGCCGACTATCAATGGCTACGGTTGTGCCGGCGTTAGTAGCGTCGCATATGGATTGATTGCACGTGAAATCGAGAGGCACGTCCTTTCGTTCAGTTGGAGAACGCATTAAGTATACTTATGCCACCTGGTAGAGTTGATTCGGGATACCGTTCAACGGCTTCTGTGCAGTCCTCGCTAGTGATGCACCCAATCGCCGAGTTTGGATCGGACGCGCAAAAAGAAAAGTACCTCCCTCGATTAGGTTCGTGTTATGTCTTGCTGCTGACTTGCACTCCACGTTTAGCTTATTTCTAGCAAAGGGTGAACTCGTCGGGGCCTTTGTACGTTCAGATCACGATAGACTCTGCTGAACGTGATGAATTTGCCCTAGGGCTTGACGGAACCTAACCATGGTTCTGACCCTGCCGGCATGGAAACTGCTGCTGAAGAGGTAGACGGTGGTTTCGTGCTGAATGGGAGCAAGACATGGATCACAAACTCGCCTGTCGCGTGGGCTGTTATCATACTCTTCCTAACCTTCAATTAAACCATAATTAGTGACCTCTTCGTAGTATGGGCCAAGTGTAAGTGGGATGGGATGATTAGAGGATTCATCTTGGAAAAGGTGAATCCAAATTCGAGTGGTCAACTTGACTGATAATGATAAGGGTAGGGTATGAAAGGTCTCTCGGCGCCAGCGATTAAGAACAAGGTTGCTCTTCGAGCTTCTGCAACGGGATCCATTTTTATGGATTTCGTGCGCGTGCCTCATGATTCTCTTCTACCCAAATCCAAAGGTCTTGGGTCTCCTTTCTCTTGTCTTAATTCCGCAAGGTATGTCTGACCTTGACAAAACCAAGAACTGCCAGCTTCACACTGCATCTGCTTGCAGATATGGCATCTCATGGGGAGTGATGGGTGCTCTCGAGGACTGCATTCACATAACACGAGAATACGCATTAGATCGACACCAATTCAATAGACCACTGGCGTCATTCCAGTTAGTTCAGAAAAAGCTTGTTGATGCTCAGGTCGAGGTGGCACTCGGACTGCAAGCAAGCTTACAGGTTGGTCGATTGAAAGATGAGGGCAAGGTCGCACCCGAGATGATCAGCTTAATCAAGCGGAATAATTGTGGAAAGGCCTTGCAACATGCGCGCATTGTCCTGGATATCCTGGGTGGAAATGCCTGTGCGGATGAGTGAGCAAGTTATCAATCTGGCTGACGTCAATCCTAAATGGGCAAATGCAGATATCATGTAGGAAGGCACGTTGCTAATTTACAGGTGACGAATACCTATGAAGGTGAGTTTGATCCTTGCATGGTTGTAGCTTATCTGATCCTTGTGTGCGAAAGGGACATATGTTTGTACCTCTCGTCCAAGTCTCAAGGAATGTGCTGACACATTCAAGGATATCCACACTCTCATATTGGGTAAAGCAATTACAGGTATTCCCGCCTTTGCGAACTGAGAAATACACGGAAAGCCTGGATTACGTGTATACAATACATAACCCTGCAATAAATTTTAACCAATGCTCCAGAAGTATGCATCTGAATTTGGAGTCTCCGGATGCGACGGTGTACAACTGACAGCCCGAACTTCATCCCCCTTCAGAAAGCGCATTTTACTAAAAAAAATCAACCAAGACCTTCTTTTCAACCTTTGCCCGCCGTTGACCGTCCTGAGAACAAATTAAAATCTTCAACGGACACACGTCACCGACAATGGCCGTTGGTGCGCATCCTGCCCTGCAAATATGAAATCAAGACCCAGTATCTTCCCGAAGGGAATTCCGAACATGGAAGCCTCTTCTCGTCGTACCTCTATCTCACGTTTGAAGAGAAATAACTACAGTTATAACGTATGCTGCGGTCCGCGATACAGCGTACATCTGCTCCTCGGTTTTGATCGGGATACATATCACTGCTGAGCGCTGAGGTCTGCCCCGATAACGACGGGCGGTATTTTTTGCGTTAGTTTGACAGACTCCGCCGACGACGGGGGATAGGGGTTGCAAAGTCTCGCCTGACTGTGATGCTTATTTCGGGTGCTGCACTCCCCATGCCTTACGTTGTTCAGTGTTTCATGGCCAAAGCTTCAACCTGGAAGTGGCTTGAGAATAATGACATCATGCCAGCCTCCCTGACCAGTCGCCCACGACTGCGGGAGCCGCGCCATTTGGGTCTCATCATTAGCTTTCCAACTTCCTCCCCAAGTTGAAAGTTGCATTTGAATTCGCTTCTGTGCCCGCCTCGCTTCCATTCAATCATGAATCGCCCGTCGCCCGCCCCCCGTCGCCCGCCCCCGTGCCCGTCGTTTGCCGCGTGGGAAGCAATGACTCATGAGTCAAAGCCCTACAACTATCCGAACCCGGCACAACCAGCTGCATTTACTCTCCAATGTCCGCCTCTCCGCCCCTCTACGATCCTTCTAGGCTAGAATTTACCTACCCCCCAGATTATTCTTTTCCCAGCCATCGTCTCTCCCGCACCCTTAAGGATCCATCCAAGACCCCCATCGTTCTTGTCGCATGTGGCTCTTTCAGCCCAGTCACTTATCTTCATCTCCGCATATTCGAGATGGCCAAGGATTATGTTAGACAAAACACAAATTTCGAAATCATGGCTGCCTATCTCAGCCCTGTCAGCGACCAGTACAAGAAACCTGGCCTTCTCAGTGCTCATCACAGGTAGGCCCCCTCTTCTTTAGAGATCTCTCGGATCCGCTTTATTCGGCCGCCGTCTTCACATCTCTAGCTATTTATATCCCAGTTATGTGCTAATATTGCTTTACTCAGAGCAAACATGTGCATGTTGGCTGCCGAAGAGACAAACACATGGCTTATGGTGGACGCATGGGAAGCTTTCCTATCATACCAACGCACCGCCATCGTGCTAGATCATTTTGATCACGAGATCAATCATAGGCTTGGGGGTGTTTATACCGAAGATGGCGAGCACAGAAATGTTCGCGTTATGCTATTGGCTGGCTCCGATCTGATCGCTACCATGAGCGAACCTGGTGTCTGGAGTTATGAAGACGTACGTACACTGTGATTCACTGCACGGGTCCCGTTGACCCCTGTGCTCAGCTGGATCACATTCTTGGCCGCTACGGTGTCTTTGTCATCGAGAGGGCAGGTAACGGTTTGGAGCAGGCCATTGACAATCTCCAGCGGTGGCGGTCCAACATATATTTAATATCGCAACTCATCCAGAATGATGTCAGCAGCACCAAAGTTCGACTATTCTTACGTAGAGGCCTTTCCGTCCGATACCTACTGCCAAACCCGGTTGTCGATTACATAGAACAGCATGGACTGTACCAAGATGAAAGCACCGCAGTTGGAGCAACTGCGTCCAGCTTAGATAAGGGAAGCAAGGGTAAAGGGAAAGATTCGGCTCTGGGCGGATTCAAGGAGTTACAAGTCGTTTCATAGTACCAGGACCGGAATGAGTGGTCTCGTTCAATCTGTGAGTATTTATCATTGTTACAGAAAGGCCTTTTATTAATATTCAAACAGGAGACATACTCTATCCATGATTCATACGGAGTTGGAAGAAGAAGATCACGCATGCTTAATTTATTTCCAATAGAGTTCAATCTGGAATATCTTACTGTTACAACGTGCTTGTAACGGGATACATCAATTATTTCTACCCCCGAGTCAATTAAAATCTCTTTACGAAGCGGTATGTCGGATTGTGGCAACGAGGGCACAACATCATGAAAGGATAGATAATCGCAGTTGATTAAGATTGCAATGATAATGAGGAACGTAATAGGTACGGTGCGCGTAGTATCGACACCGATCTGACTGCAAGTTCTAATCTTCTATTCATTTATCGAGGCAGGCGATACCTTTTGAGGAAGATGATCGATAATGCAACTCAATTCAAGGAACAGTTGCAGATGAAGCAGCCACGCATGCATTTGTGAACAGGACATAGCCATAGTGACCGCAAGTCGGAGCGAGAATCCTATTGAGTGAGGTGCGAGGGCAAATGTAACAAAACCAATTTTACCAGAGTTGAAGTTTGAAGATCTTATCGACAAGATCAGACGCAATGATTTCGGATCGGGGACCATAAATGGAGTTAGGGTCGAATTGACGCATGTCCATTCGTGTGCAAGGCGTGGATAACCTGACTTAAAGACGTAGCCAAGTCTGGTTCTTTGTCACCAGTCAATTCGACATGATTGCGATGCGATGAAGGAGTATTGAAACGGATAGCAAAGTCCGTGCTTAACGTAGCCAAAGGAGCTAGCGGGAGTCCAGCAGGAACCGGATTAGAAGCCATGGGGAAGGGAAAGGATAGGAGGGGAGTGGAGGAAGAAGGCCCGGACGTCAATGCGAAGGCATAGTTATCATACTTCGAAATCCGTAGCCTCACGCCTTCACCAAAGGGCTTTGTGGGTGGTCATCATTGTCGCGGCAGGACTTCAGGTGTCTAAGTATATTCAAATCGTCTTCTTTTGTGATCGTCGCGGTGTTGGGATTAACCCGTCCATTCGTCAGCTCGTCACAAAGCGCCGCATACGGATAATATGCCTCCCCTACTTTGCCACCCTGGTCAAAGTCGAGTATTTTCACCTCTTCCTTATCGCAAATTATGTTTGGCTCACGTAAGTCTCCATGAACCAAACCTTCGCTATGGAATGAATTCACGAGTTCTTGCAAGTCATCTGCCCATTGATCATAGAGACGGATAAGGTGGGTTGATTTATACGGGTTTGCAGCTTGTGCAATGTAGTGCCTGGCGCACGTCCACGGTTAACACAAAACGCATGTAATTCAATCGAGTATTTACGGGTAAACTTCAAAGGATTAGTTTTTCGTCCAAAGTTTCGGTAAAGTACGGGTAACGGTAGACTTGCTTGTTCGCATGGCTTTCAAGGATCTTGAATCTCCTGGTTGGGAGTCTCATACCTGGGCAACGAAGAAATATACGGAAGTTTGTAGTTTAGATGTTCATTCGTGGGCGGTCCAACCATGATACTTTGCGCATCTGCAGTTATGTGATCTAATAGGTCCAGTGCGGCAGAAAGTCCAGCATATAGCACTATTCAGTCGGGGCCCTCGCATGCAGATATGACAAATGACGCTGTGCCACTGGACAGGGAACATTATGGCATAGAAGGTAACATCTGGACCTGATAGAACGTTCATCCATGTCAGATGCATCTTAAGACAGAGATGTGATTTTCAACTGACCAACAATTGTCAAACCAAGGCACGGTACCCTCTAAGCCTTGGATACCCTTGTAAAGAGACTCGCATGATCGACATTACCCATTGCTTGCCTGTGCGAATGGGCGACATAGCTGACGAGTTCCACCATATGCATCGAGGTGAAGTCGCAGAGCTCATTCTTGAACTCGACCACGCATGATGCCGCTCCGTGTGGTCCGGTCTGATCCGGCAAAACCATTGAATGGAAACCACCATGAGTTCCTTATGACCATGATTCAAACAGCGCAGGCCCACATCCCTCCTTTCGTTCTCCGATGAATAAATTTTGGTCATCTCTTCCGCGAAAGACTCGACGGCTTTTACCAATTCTTGTTGCTCCTTACCTGGCCATATATTTTCTTCCTGAAGGATGTCCAGGACAGCCAGGAAATAGGGGGGACCGAATCGATCGTCCAATACCTTCTGGGACAATTCCTGTTGCAAGTTCCTGTAGTTGGGCAGCTTGCTCATAAGAGATGGTGCTTCTTTAAGTAGTTTGGATTTACGTGCAGAATCGAGTTCGTCGAGTGCACGCAGTCACTTGCTAATGAATGGCTCTAACGAGATGAATGTTGTTCGAAGAGAATGACCAATGCTCCACAACAGGAACTTGCTCGAACTCACCGATATCTTTAATGTCTAGGATAATGCTGACCTTCCCCGCCGGAGGGTTCACCGGGAATGATGAGGGGAGCTCGAAAGATGGCACCAGCTTCTCTTTGTTTTGAACCTACTGTGGCGATTGTTCGAGGTCCTCGCCATCGGGCAGTAGAGGGTGAGTCGATCCTTTCAAATCATTCGGTATCTCTTTTAAGATTTTTTTCAGCTCGTAAACAGTGCTGGAGCGTGCTATGAGCATGGAAAATGAAGGGATTCTGAGCCCAATTGCGTAGGCGAAAAGTGGGAGATTTTGTTTTGGCCCTTTCGGCGGTTGAGGCCGAAAATACTAGAAACTCGCAAGTAAGACATCAGCAAACGCTAACCAGCCAAAATTCTGATGACCTCCCTCCCGTATGGGCGCAATATGTTGAGAATTGGACAAACCCACAAAACATGTGTGTGATCAATCACATACATGGCACCAGCAACCGGAGCCAGATGTTGATATTAGCACAGCTATCAAATGGAGCTTTCAAATTTCAAGCCTTTCTCGCCAAAGCTGTAGACTATAGAGTCTTCCCAGCTTATGGCATGCTGCTGCGGTTTCCCAGTTTCCCGACCACGCGCCATATCCCTCTGAGATGATTTACGCGCTTCAATCCTGAGCCGTACCCCCAAACTTTGAGGATACAGCTCCCACCGCACGAGGAGCGGTTCAGTGTTGGTAGTAAGATTGACTGGAAACGCACTTACGCGCTCCCGGGCCATCCCTCCACAAATGATCTTTTCCCCCGTCTCTTCAGGTCCAAATATCGGTGTTATTGAATCTCCCACTGGCCTGAAAGTCTACGACTGGCCTAGTTGGACTGTTTTACAATATATGGAGGCCTATACGATTTCAAAACTGGCTGGGATGGCGGCAAAGACCACGGTGGTCACTACAAGTCATTCGGGTCCGTTCTACAGTGCTGTTGATTTGGCAAACAAGTTGTATTCCATTCCAATCGGCAAGGCGTTTCCCCGCAGTCTTCGCTCTGATCCCTTTTGGGAAGAACTGGTCTACTGCGCCATACCTGAATCTCAAGAGTTTCTCACTCTTGATATGCGCTGGACGGAATTCATAAAACTCCCGGCCGATGAGACATCTCTTTGTAGGCGTGCTGCCGCGGGATATCAACAATATGTACGTACGTGGAAGGTACTAGTATTTCAACTCTTTCTGGTGGCGTTGCCACTCATATTGGATATAATAACTTCTGGGAGTTTTAGCGCCATTTCTTACACTCATGTATGAGAATCGTTTCACTGTGCGGGGTATATTTTCCTTCGCTGAATCCCCTGTGACCGGACTTGAAGTGGTACACGGAAATTAAAAGGATAGGCTTCTTCCCTGACCGCACATTTCACCATTTAGACTTGTCAAGCGCACGAAAAGGCTCGCATTTTTCAGAATTTTTGACATCCGCGACGCTACAGCCCTGTTCAAGTACAAATTCCAGTCGGTCCGAATTCCGGTAATTCCATCTTCCCATTGACTCAAAGTTTGGAACTTGCAAACTGACTTCCTATTGGCATACGCGAATCGCGGATAGTGCCTGGTCCATGAATATTGAATGCTCGCGGTTATCGCTCCCAGTTGCAGGGATACTTGGTCGAGAACTTATTAAATTGGCTTCCAATTTTCGTGGACATGCCGACACTGCCCGTAGTTTCTGGCGCGGAAATGACCGAATTTGGACATCTCTGAAGGAGTCCTTCGTTCCTGCGCTACAAGTGACGTTAGTGAGTGGAATCCCACAGAGCGTTCCTAGAGCGTCCATATTCTGTGCGATGTCCCTGGTTTTGTGTATTCGACCAAAAGCTGTCCCTTTTGCGAATTGCAAATTCTCCATTCAAGCATTCGCCGTTTTGGCCTGCGGCAGTCAATTCCGAAGTTGAAAAAAAAAAAAAAAAAGGCTAGCATTTCACATGTACGTCAACAGATAACGAGGATTAGTACGACTGACATGGTGAGAATTGCTGTCAAGTTATCAGTTGGTACGTATCGACCTTGTCATACAACTAGGTTCGAGGTTGGAACTCTTCTTCCCTCAAGATGGAATCGCCATAGACATCCCACTTGTTATGAGGGTATTACGGTATAAAATCGATGAATCATATCTCATGGTAAAATGGTTCATCAAGTATGGCCATCCCGATCATCGTTCGCGGCAAGGTTCACATGAAGGACAAAGAGGCCCCTCGTGCCGCTCGGTTGCCGGAATATAATGCTATTCCTTGCAGCGAATGTCAGAACAGTAAGTATTGATGATGATCTGAAAGGTAATTGGGCAGGTCAGCACCCTGCACAATACACGTCACGGAATCCTCCGACCATGTTCCTGCATCTAATGAGCACCTGGATGCATCTGTCATCCCAATCTGCTCTTCACGACCCTGATCGTGAGGCATCGCAAGTCAATCGGTGCATGAAGCGCTCGTGCCGCTGGTGTATTATTTCACCGTGACATCCGCGCGACGGAGCTAATTAAACTCGGATTCCCTCCGCATAATTGGAATCAGAGAAACGGACTTGAGGTGGGTTTACTGGATTTATCTTATTCACTGTGATTGTAGATCTGTTGCTGAACCGGCTTGCGGCACACGATCTGGCTATCATGATGGACGCCAAGGTTGCGGGATTGCCTCCGAATTGCGGGACTCGGTACGTAACGTAAATTCAATTCTCGCAATACAAATAGTGGACACAGCCACTCATCACGGTGCACCAGGGGTCCCACTTACGCGATTGTACCTTGCTACCATGGCCAAAGTGATCGGGGGATCCGCCTTTCGACAGGCCTTCGCTTGCACTTCAGACAATGTGCAATGTGGTCGCCTTTACTCGTCTCTGGCGGTTACGACTAAGGACGTCAGCAACCACTACAAGCAGCCGCTTTTTCTGAGAATGATGCCCAATGGGACCCTATGACGAACTGTCCACTTATAAAGAAGAATAGCCGTTCAAGCGTTGAGCAAAAACTTCCCTGGCAATCATGTCTGACCACCTCAAGTATCCTGACTCTGATACCAAGGGCACGTCCCGCGATTCCTTGTCCAAAATCGAGTCCAATGACGATGATAAGGAATTGGAAAGACGAATCATGTCGGTTTCCATTGCCACCCCCCTCAGCTGTTTTTAACCACGCGTGTTGTAGACGTTTTGTCGACTGGCGCATTCTTCCTCTGCTTTCCTTGATATATGCGTTCGCGTTGATTGACAGAGTCAACCTCGGAGCCGCAAATACTGTAGGAATGGGAAAAAGTCTCGTTAGTGTCATTTTTTGCTATTTACGCCACTAGTAATCACAGAGCGTCTTTGTTCTCTTCAGAAACTAACGATTCATTCGAGGTACACCATCATCACATGCGTGTATTTCATACCATATGTTTTATTGTATGTGCGAATATATATTCCTACATTTTCTGTCTGACCTCGCATTAGCCAACTACCTAGCAACCTCATCCTCAGGCGTTTCGGCGTCAGAAATGTCATAGGTTTCTCCGTAATTGGATGGGGTGCTGTGCAGCTGGGAATGGGTTTCGTTCACACATGGGGCGGTCTCGCTCTCTGTCGGGTCTTGCTTGGTGTTTGCGAGGTAAAGGCATATACCTCAAGTCCAATCCGGAAATTGATGGTAGAGACAGGCGGCATACTTTCCAGCCATGGTCTTTGTGATAACTACATGGTCTGTGTTCCTTCATACCATAGCATGTGTTTCTAACCATCCATCTAGGTACAAACGCCATGAAGTGCAGAAACGGTATGCAGAACATTGTTTAACGCCCCTTTTCTGATTCATACCCAATAGATTGGCCATTTTCTGGCTTCTAGCTGTGACAGCAATGGGTTTTAGTCCCGTTCTCGCATATGTTTTCAGCTTGCTAAATGGAAGGCACGGGATCGCTGGTTGGTCCTGGATTTTCGTAATTTCGCGCCCTGCCCAAAGGGATTATTGCTGAGCTATTGTCACAGATCATCGAAGGCTCCATCACTCTCTTTCTCGGCATACTGGCTTGTCTCTTCATACCAGAATTCCCTGACAGAAATACATTCTTGACTCCCCAGCAGACTGCCATCGTTCTCAAGCGTATTGAAGAAGATCGTGGAGATTCCATCCCGGATCCCCTGACTTGCCAAAAAGTGTTGTTTCATTTGAGCGATTGGACGCTATGGGCCTCAGGTACAATCCATTACAACCTTGTCGAATTTTCCTCATCATCCACTAACAGGAATCATGTTTATGTGTGCCAGCATGCCGGCATGTAAGCTAATGCGTGTTGTCCACGCCAGGCGCTCGAATGATCCACAGATGCTTTGGCTTATTACATTTCTATCATCCTGACAGGAATGGGGTGGTCGAGCGCCAATGCTCTTCTTCTCGTGAGTTATCTTGAGTATTAAAACTTTCCGCTTACTCACCTCGATATTAGAGTGCTCCGCCTTATGGCGCTGCGGTTAGTACTTATTTCTACCTTTGCGCAATCTGGCGATGATGATTGTTCGACAGATTTTGACTACCATGTTCTTTTCCTGGTTATCAGACAAGCATAAACATCGGGCTGGCTATATTCTCATACAAGCAGTCATATGTATCATAGGAATTGTACTGACTGCATTTGCAAAGAACAACGCGGTTAGATATTTTGGTATGTTTCTTTTTCCATTCGTATGGTTATTTTTTTTTTTTTGATTATGTGCCAGGAACTTTTGTGCTATGTACTGGGAACATTGGGACTATTCCGGGCATCATTGCATACGTATGTCTTTTAAAGGCAAAAGTCAATCCCCACCTTAACCCCTTTGCAGGCGTCCAATAATGTTGCAATGCAGAGCAAGAGGTGGGCGACATTTAATATTGGGTTAAATTGCTTAATACGACATTGGTCAGGTCGGTGCAAAGCGCTATAACTGTATTGTTTGCAGGCTGTGGAGGAGTATTGGCCAGCACCACCTATCGCGAGCAAGATGCCCCTCGCTTTATTCCAGGTGAAAACTTTAATGCAATGTGCCAGTCATGGTGAGCTGACCCTGATTGACGGTGCAGGCCTGATCGCTACGATGGCCTGTCAAGGAGTGCTTATTGTAGCCCTTGCTGCGACCCACTTGCATTTCCGGCGCCTGAACCGGCTGGCCCGAGAGGGCGGATTGAACGATCCGTTGGAAGGAAGGGACGGATTTTACTACACGCTATGAATCGAATGACGTTCTTTTGATAATGTATTGTATCAACCAAGTATCGAGGAAAAATAATCATTTTATCTGAATTACGGCACGAGGTGTGGTAGGCGATACACACGGGAAGCCGAAAAGTTATAATTTTTTATAATCGAGTGTACGTTCCTTGTCAGCGCCCACTCTGTCGGACCGTGGATTTTATATCAGTAAACTCGGCCCGTTTTTGGATGTAAATGCATGGGGTTGTGGTTGGGGAGCGAGGATAGGTACTTTCCATTGAAGGTGACTGTAGTCGTAGCATTGAAGGGACACGGCGGCTGAAGCTCTGGTTAAAGAGTGTTGGCCGCGGTGGTCAAGCAACTAAACTTCCAGAAGGAAAAAAAAAAAAAGAAAAAAAAGTCTCGGAGCTAACTAAGGCATTCTTGCTCGGGGCCGCTGTGTACTTGGCCAGGACTTCCCAAGCGTTGGTCAAATCGGCATTTATGTTGTTTTCCGCACATGGATTCTCTCACAACTTGGAGAATGGTTCAATAACTACATTAATGTAGTGTCCTACGGTATCAGTTGAGCTCGCATGACCCAATCATATCTTTTGAATACTGATCGGCAATGAAGGTTCGCCTTGGCTGATGTCCACTTGATCAACTTGACATGTTGACAGATCGAGGAGGTCGCCAGAGCCCGAAAAGGCGACGAATCAGGGGTACTTTAGGCGTATGTTGCAAAGCGTCCACTTTTGTCTTTTCCGCGGAACATGGCATTGAAAGCCGCATTTCTGATGGAGGGCGCGATTGATGTATAGAGGCTGTGATGTGACAAGGACGCAACTGAGGCCATGTCCTCGGAAGGCGACTGCTAGCGAGCGTCGCGCGAAAACAAACGATGGAGGTGAGGTCTCTGGATGGGATGTTGGGGGTGGGATGGAGGCGCAAGAGGGCATTCAAAGAGAGAGGATTTCTCAAAGTCCCAAGCTTCGTGACGTCGTGGGGGAAAGCAAGGGACGGGGCGGCATGGAAGGAGGCGAGGATTGGGAGAAATCAGGGAAGGCAGGCCGAGAGCTACCTGAGTACGCTGGGGGAATGGGCAAGAGCGATGTAAGTCCGGCCTTCCGTTTGGAGATGCGCCTTCTCTGGTCCACTTAAAACCATCCAAGATGCAGGACGACGGCTCCCCATCCCTCCTCATGTCTCAAATCATTGCTGCTGATGCGCCTTTGCTCTCTCCCATGTCCGCCACGGACCCTGCCTGGGATCCAAATGGCCCCCTCTACCCCGACTCTTTCAACTACAACTTTTATTATCCATCCCCAACCAATAGCGACCCACCCTCTCCCGTCCCCAGAATGCTCAAATCTCGCATGTCTCCAGATCCCTCCTCCGAACCCGAACTCTGTCTGCCCACAAACCAGGTTTTCACTTATTCCCAACTTGCCCAGGCTCACCTTCCTCCTTCTCCTACCCCCTCCGCCGCCAGTCACCCCCGGTCCTCTATGGGTATCGACGACCGTCCCCACTCATCCTCATCTGCCTCCTCGTCTACGGCCCACCACGCGACCAAACGCGCCGGCACGGCTCCTTCCATTGTTACCAAGAAGCCCCGTTCCGGCGAACGTATCAGTACCAAAGACTTTATCCCTCCTGATGTCTCCGGTCTGAGCAAACGTGAAGCCCGTCTAGTTAAGAATCGGGCCGCTGCCTTCCTTAGCAGGCAGCGGAAACGCGAAGAGTTTGAAAACATGGAAATGTACGTCATACTATTAAACTCCCCTAGAACCGCGGATTCATTGTTGTACTTTTTACGGTAGTCGCGTTGCTGAGCTCGAGCAGGAGAATGCACGTCTTCTTGCGCTTGCTCAGAATGGAAATGGTTTCTCGCATCCAAAGCAGCAGGATCGCGAACTTGTCTCTGAAATGGAACAACTTAGGGCACAACTTGCAGCGGCAAAGGATAGGGAGCGCGAACTCAACGCAGAGTTATCCGCCAAAACCAGTGATACCTCAATTAAAGTCGAGACGGCAGACAGCCAACTATTGATGTCTTCACCGCCTCGAACACTGTCCAATATTCCCTCCTCACACAGAACGAGTGCTGGCTTCGGTCTTATGGTAAGTACATTCTTCCTCTCAATCCACTCGGACTGATGAGCGCGTAAGCAGGTTCTCCTTTGCGCCCTTCCATCTCTCCTCTCCTTGCCTGTGCAAAGCAATGCACCTGCAAACTACCCTGTTCCCGATACACTTTCGACATTGAATTTTGACTACAACTCTTACATGCCCAATGATTACGATTGGACTCGTGCTAACGGGCAATCTGTAGTGGACCTTGACGGCGAGGACCGGCGTCGCATCCATCCCTCTGCCCCCATCCCTATAACCCGTAAGCTCCAGTTTGCAGATGTAGATACCCCCACACTTTCGGGTCTTGGAGGACTCGAATTTTCATTTGATGCCTCACCATCCGAGGATGGCAAAATTCGCGTTCGGATACATCCTCCAGGGTCGCCACCTTCAAGGCCGAACACCGCGCAACCAGATATTTGGCCGGGAAATGCCGGCTCAAACGCATTCTCGTCTTCGTATCATGCCCCATCATCCAAAGACGATCCCTTTTTCGGCATTGGTATGCCAAACGAGTACGGCATATTCTCTCCGATGGTGACATCTCATCAATATAATCAAGTATCATCACCTCTTGAATACGGACAGCTTCCCGACTCTACATTTACCTACGGGTCACAATATGCGATCCAAGGCAGCCCTGCATCTGCCACACGTCGTGTAAGAATATCTCTCAAAAGCCTTCCAGCAACCGGAGGCGAAGGCGGCGAATGGGAAGTCCAAATCTGCTGATCAAAAACGCCCATCCTACCACTGACGAAGTTTATCGACTACCCCATCTTTCAACTCTCGCCGCGGCAAACCTGGAATTTTCGGAGCTTGCATATCAACCGCCTCATCCCTGTACTTCAGCAAGCGACCTCGGTACGAGAAACCGAACGTTGTCCCACGATCAAGGCCCCCTAGCAGCCTATATCTTATTGCCGCTACTATGTACTATCAATGGAGATTTATCTTCGTCTGCTCTCACGGACGCGCTGGTTACCACCCCACTTGCTTCCCTCTTCCGACTCATTTAATCATATCTTATTTTGGGTTGTACGTTTATTTGAAAAGTAATTTACTTAGAGAACACAATGGACTCTTGACACTCTTTCATTCTCGACGTACCTTTTCTTTTTGCATCATGCGACTGTACGTGCATGTCTTATATGGACAGTCCTCTCAAGCGTACGGCGTATACCTAGTTGATCATACCCCGTCACAACAATGGCACGCATTTGATTGTACAAACGTTTTCTTGGGACCGATGATCCAACTAAGGTGAGGCACATATCGATCGACACGGTAAAAATGACGGAGTGCCTATGAGAGGGCCAATTATAAGAACTGCATGGAGATGATAGGCGTTTAGAAATTCAGGGATCATCGAGGCAGGAACCACAAATAAAACCTTGGAGGTACCTCGTTCCGCAAGAGGTCAAACGTCTACTGAGGGAAGCTGCCGAAGCGGCATAATGATCTTTTGAATAGTGTGTGGAACTTTGTTTCGTTATTTGATGAATACCGTGTTGTAACCGGAACATGCATAGCCGATTCCACGGAAGCGCTCTATTGAAATGCCACACGTAGGAGATTTTCTAATTCGCCTACTTGCATGTAACTCGCCAGATGTTTACACATACCAGCTATGCCTAGGCAAAGCTTAATCTATGGATGGATGGAGACATTCCTCGTGACAGACGGTGACTTCAATGATCCTGAACAGACCAGAGTGAGACGTCATTACCATGCCAGATAGGCGAGAGCGTCTAGATGTGAAAAGGTAGAAGAAACCCACGGATAAGATTATCACTAGAAGATATGCGGTCCGCACCCGACTCGCGCCCACTGGAAATCTGATCCAAGAACAATAGCGGCATATCGTTCCGCCTGTCGATGTACTCGGGTGTGTGAAAACATGGATGCGACTAGTTGATACTCTTGTCCGATGTATAGCAGCAAGTCGTTCAAACGGACATCTGGCGTCGGGTAAACGTTAAAGCGGGATAATCCGCAATGGAGACGATCCGAGGCGTTTCCAAAGTGCTGCCAAGTTTTATTTCTTGAAGCATGATGAATGTCCGACAGGTATTTCGCCATATCATGAAGTGTGGGCCGTCGGACTTTTTTTTTTTTTTCTCGTGTCAAGACTGCGAGAAACTTGGGAAAACTGACAGCAGTGAGAACAAGATGCGTTTCGAGGCCGTCTGAAGGGTCAGCGTGTCTGCAAAGCTAGTGGGTACGAAAACAGGAAGACCGAATTTGGCGAGCGTGGCGAACGTGGCCAGCAAAACGACCAGCACGGCATCTTCTGCCATCACCATCACATGTGCTCCATACGCGGGTGCTAGTCTAGTTCCTCCCGAATATGCTCTCGTCTGGGGTAAGATATGACACCGTTTGCTGACGAACGTGCAGCGTAGATATGGTAGCATCATCAAGCGCAAGTATCTTGGATTGGTCACAAAGATAGCTGCCTCTTCAAATACTTCTTCACTCTCCCGGTTCCGCCCCGCCCCACCTTCGACCATGCCCAACGACCTTGTCTGCTTTACTAATTGTCTCTTGCCTCAAGAAGATGGCAGTCTCACTGAGAAAGACTTGTGGGTTGATGCCTGTCAAGGCATCGTTTTGAACTCGCAAGTAAGCCCTGTGCATATAGATGCATAGATTCTAACGAGATACGCAACAGCGAACTTTTTATACGAAAAAACAACGACCAGACACCGTCATTGACCTCGGGGGAAATATCCTCAGGTACGTTATATCGCTCCATGATGTGCAAATCTCTGAGACGAACGCGTTACTCTTCCGCGTAGCCCAGGATATATAGACCTGCAACTGAATGGAGCATATGGTTTTGATTTCTCTATTTATGACGGAAACGATGAAGCATACAGGAATAATATGAAGATGGTCGCGGAGAGAATCGTAGAAACTGGTGTAACATCGTGAGTTCGACAGAATGGCAGTCCAAAGGTAAGCTGACGTCCCGTAGGCTTGTCCCAACAGTTATTGTAAGGCATGGCACATAGTCCTGTCACTGCACAAATAACGGCGCGTACAACAGACTCAGGATAAGCTATTGTATCCAAAGTTATTGCAGCTGCTGCGACCATTCTCTACTCCTACTTCTGCGACTTTCCTGGGCTGGCACGCTGAAGGCCCATTCCTCAACGTGGCAAAGCGGGGCGCTCACGCGCCTCCATACTTGTTGTCTGCGCCCGAAGGAATCAAATCATTTGAAGACGTTTATGGTACTGACAACTTGGTCGACGTTGAGGATTGGATCATGTCTTGCAAAAACCAAACCAAAGGTGTCAGAATCATGACTGCGGCGCCAGAGATTGAGGGTGTTATGGCAGCCATCCCGGAATTAGCAAGGAGGGGCATTGTCTGTGCCATTGGCCACAGGTAAAAATATTCCATACAAGAGTAAAGACAGCATAAAACACGTTCATGTTTCAGTATCGCCACATCGCAAATTGCTACGGATGCCGTTCGAAGTGGCACTCGCCTTATTACCCATCTCTTCAATGCCATGCCACAACTGCATCATCGAGATCCATCTATTATCGGCCTACTTGGGGCTTCTCCGTACCTTTGTTCGACGTTTACACCTATGGCCCCGCCAACAAGGGTTAATGGCATACTCAATGTCAATGGATCGAAGCAGGGTAGTGTATCAGAAGCAATGGACGAGAATACGACGCCGCCACATTCTCCCAACGATCAACGCGCTGCAGCGATGGCTCCCGCTCTCAGTGGAGTTGTAACACCTTTGCATGCCTCCAGCGAAAAGAGAAATGGATTTGAGCGCCATACAAACAAAGCTAAGACGATGGACTTCGAGCGACCTTTTTATGATATAATTGTTGACGGCATACATTGTCACCCAAATTCTGTTAGGGCAAGTCCATCATAGTATGAATATGTTGCAAGTCTTCTCACTCTCCATTAGCTAGCCTACACCTCGTTTCCCGATCGTTGCATCTTGATCACCGATGGTTAGTTGGATCGTTTTAAAATTGGTCGTTTATTTCTTAACACGTAATGATTATACAGCAATGAAAATTCTCGATCCAAGCCTCCAAGATGGCGTGTACGAGTGGCGCGAAGGAAAGCGATACGTTAAAGAAGGAGATAAACTTTATCTCGAAGGAACGACCACATTGGCGGGAAGGTGAGCGTTACCATTCCAACTGCATGATAGTCGTGACCCACCTATTACCGTAGTGTTGTGACACTTGACAAGTGTGTTCGCAACTTTACAAAGTTTACCGGATGTTCAATCAGCGAGGCTATCAAATGTGCTACGTACAACCCCGCCAAGTTGGTTCATTGTTTTTTGCACCATCAGAAGATCTGACAAGAATGTTTAGATGTTTGAACATTGAGAACAAGAAAGGCACTCTGCGTCCTGGTGCTGATGCCGACCTTGTTGTGCTCGATAGGCATGGCAACGTATTAAGCACTTGGATCAAGGGGAAGAAGGTTTGGGACGAGTCGAGCAAGCAGTAATGACTGCATTCTATAGAGTCAAGCTAGCAATTAGATGTTACATTGTAGATCTTACTATATGTATAACGAATATAATAATCGAACGTTAATTTGGTTCTGTACTTGAGTTGCCACGCACCTTCTCTATGTCTACCTCATATACTCTCTCGTCCTTACCGCCGGAGGTGCTAGGTATTATTTTCATTGAAGCATGCCCTAAGAGGCGTGCGCGGCATCGGATTCCACAGGAAGTTCTATACACTCATGTCTGTCGCCATTGGCGACAGGTGGCTTTTGGGATGCCATTACTATGGAGCAACATACATATATCTTCAACTCACTCAACGGCCTGGCTGTCAAGCTATCTCGAACGATCCGGAACGTGCCCTTTGAAAGTTTATATGGACACATACGATATCGACCGTTTATCGACCGACCCGATTTTAGCTATACTCGACCCGGTTTTCCAATTGCTCGTTGATCATTTCGATCGCGTGCAATATTTCTTTTGGCTTACCTGCCGTGAAAGCACAGTGGAAGGATGCACCAGATACTTTGCGGACATACCCGCCCCCGTCCTTCAGCATTTCCACGTTTTAGCGCATCAACATCTTGTGCCGAGGAGACCATCGAGTGCACCGCGCACGATTTTCAACGGCGGCGCTCCGCGTCTTACAGTAGTCGATGTTGAGGCAACGTGGACGCTCCCACACCTCGAAAACGTGAAAACTCTTTCGCTCGGGTTCATGTGCACCCCTGAAGGAGGATTTGGGCGCGAACTCGTCAGGATTGCGAACTGTGCCCCCAATTTGGAGCATTTATGTATTGACAGAACGCATCGCGACAGTGCGTTTGCAGAAGTGCCACCAGCCGCGTTTGTTCTTCGTTCCCTTCGATCTCTGAAGCTCACTTGTGATCCAATATCTCTCGATATCCATCTTTTACGCATCCTGGAAGCACCGCAGCTCGAATCTCTATGGCTCTGCTGTCCACCCCATTATTCTCTAAACCATTTTCTGGTTGATCAACGTGTTCATGGTGGTGACAAGTTTCCTTCACTCCGCTATCTTACTCTGCAGCACCACGACTTTACCAACACTCAGCTCTTCTCCAATGCATTTCCAAGCGTTACTCATCTGCACCTTTTGTATCCCCGTAGTGGCAGTTTTAATATGGCGGCCATGCTTAATTCGCTTCCTCCTGCTCCGGTTCCGTGGCCCAATTTACGCGCTCTAGCCGTCCAGTCGGTCCATGATGCGTATACTGGAAACTATGCAGCGCCCAATAACCTCTTACAACAATTACAAGCGGTTATGACTTTCCGGAGTCAGGCTCACACTGAGATAGAAACTGTTCTCTTGGACAGTGACTTGTACAATATCCTATCGAAATGGAAGTTGGTGGGCGAGAATGTGAAGCTAGAACCGATCAGTCGGGACAATTACCAAGAGTACTGGTGGAATGTTTTCGAGGACGATGCTTGGCACGTTCTTTAGGTACTGTTATTGCGTTGTCATGGGCCAATACCAGAGAATTCATTGCACATACAGTAAACTAGAGATACATACAAGAGAAGACAAAGCAAGCGAATGAATGGGAGTTGGGGATGGGTATTTCAAGTCTCGAGTGGGATAATAGGATGAAGGTGGTATAATGTACCAGTTCTATACTGTTTATACTCCAACTCTTGTGATTACAATTGTTCATAGGAGTAGAAATGGAATCAAGTACAGTGTCATATAAATCCTGGAGAGAACAGAAGGAAGGAGAGCCTGATCGGGTCTCACCAGACGAGGTGCGCGATAACCCAAGAGTGGGCCTGAGCTTCATTTCGATGAGGGTCTAGTGACCTTGCCAGGCCCACTGGTTTGGCGTAACATGCCCAGACTTTGAAAGTTTTGTAGATGAAGAGTCGGGTATTTAGCAATCCGCAAAGGTCGATGAGAAACAAGGAGTGTGTGACGCGTCTTTCCTACAACCATTTCTCTGCGCTCGTCAAGAGCTGGAGTCCAAGCGGTCCAAGTCGAATGTACAGTGGTGAGTGAAAATGCCGAGAATTTGAGGGAGGGGAATAGGCCGCGATAAATAGATGTGTCGATTCATCCCGAGGTCTAGTAGCAACCCCACATGCAGCCTGGTTCAGCTTCTGCATCTCTGGCGTGCTATAAGAGCAAATATATCAGCATCGATATGAAATGAAAGGAACTGAATCTTTGAGACTCACGAGATCACGCGACACTTGGTCAAGAGGGGCACTGATGGGAACAGGTGAAGCCAAAGCGAAGGCAACGACTAGGGTTTGTTAGTTGATTTTTGAGGGTAAAATATATGAACAACTCACAGCAAGTCAAGAAGACAGAGGCGAATGCTTTGATCTGCATGATGATACAAGAGGTGTGAGGGTTTTTTTTACTGTTGAAGAAGAAACAGCTAAGGGGAGCGACTCTCTGAAGGATGTGGGATAAGAGCCACTCGTTATATAGCGTCTCGAGGGCGTTGAATGGGAGTTAACAAAGAATCGCCCAAAGGAGGACAAGAAGAAGAGGATAACCTTTGGAGATGGAGGTACGGCAGCATGTCGCCTCGATACGCTGCAGCAAAACAAGTTCCTGAGGGAACATCGGCCCCGGCCAAACGTCGAGCGTGGTAAGCGAAACACAAATAGACTTGGATGAATAAAGAAATGCCCAGATTGGGATGGTCGTCCTTGTTCCTTTTTAACAACAATGCCCCTACTAACGGTCTTTAGCTTGTTAGCCTGCAGCGTGCTTGATTGGTAGCTACCGTGAAGTTTGTCCAGAGGGTAACCGCATTGAGTTTAATATCAGCCAACGGTACAAGCAACGGTCGCATTTTGACAGTATGTCACCACAGTATGTGCGATGTTGACGGAGAGACAGTAAGGTAAGGCTTTGCCAAAGCGCTGCGCAATGTCACCAACATTGGCCATTCGTTTTAATAACGACCTTTGGGGCAAAACCTCCTGCGGCCTGCAGAGTCACCAAGTCACTAACCTAGCCTCTGACAGGCCTCAGGTCTGGCCTGGATTGTGCACGTGCGTCAATAATTAACTCCCATGTCTTCCAAGAACTCCCTCACACTTAGGCTCGCAGAGTCTGCGGTCTTTCTCAGAACTCTTCCAGGTCGATGCTCAACTAACGAAATATCACAGCCTTCGCTTCTGCGAGGTCTCCTCGTCCTTGTCCTCACAAAACCCACCAGAATCACAAGCATCGAACTAGAGTTGAGTGCAAAATCATCCACCTCATGGCCGGAAGGTAAACCATCCCTACCCATACCATACCGGATCTGATTGTCCATTTTCAAGGCTTTGGAGCTCGGCGGTTGGAGATCACGGAAGAGCATACGGTATTTCGTGCTTCTGCCGTTTATTTTCGAGCAGAACAAGATCCGCAACGCCGAACCGCTTCTGTGGGCCCAGGAATATCTTTTCATGATGGATACGACGACTGGGATGATCATCCTCATACGCCCGAACCTCTCCCCACTAGGCGTCATCGCCCTGGTAGCATTGATAACTACGTCCATCGCCCTCATTTGGACCACTATGACGAGCACTATAGCAGAGCACCCCCATACTCATCATCCCCCGCGACTCCTGTATTGACATCCCGCGCAACAAGTCCCGCCAGTTCCGTATTTCATCTACCCTTGTCTCCCTCATCCGAAACACACACAAGTCCTGTCAGCGATAGTCGGAGAAGCAAAAGTTAGTCTGGAGCTTATGCCCGTTCCCTTTTTCACATGTCAAGGTCTTTAGGCATTTTACCAAATGTACCAGAGCCGACCACTGGGTTACTCCGTGAACAGCTTACCAGTCCACAGAACGAGCTTTTTGATGAGACCGACCACCATGCTGAGACTACGCCTAATACCCCAGATCGTCCTCGCGACGGTAGTTACGAGGGTCAAGACCGCAGTCGCTCTCGCTTCTCTTTCGCCTCAATGTCAAATGCATTTTTGGACGTCGTGAGGTCAAGACATGGCGCAGATGATAGCCAATCATTGGAGTCACGCGGCCGGTCACGGAGAATAGATACCAGTAATGACGTCGGGACACCCCCATTGCGCGGCCGGCCACTTGAGAAGGCCATAAAAGATCATACACGGAAACCATTTAGGATGTTGGGTAATTTTTTGAAACACGATGACCACGAAGAACCAAAAAAAAGTGGACTGGACTGGAAAGAATTCAAGAAAGGTTTGTCATCGTTTTCACATTCTTTGTCAGGTTCTCAGAATGGTATGATAGGCACATACACCTACCCGATATCCCTATCTATACCCAGCAATGCTCCCCCGACGCTTCAATGCGACCACGGCAATGTCACTTGGCGCTTAAAAGCAGTCGTGCATAGGCCAGGTGCATTCGAGTCCAAGTTGATAGCAACACGGGAAGTTATCGTGGTGGCAAGTCCGTCAGACGATGATACCGAAAATACCGAAAATATCGTTGTTGAGCGGCACTGGGATCAACAATTGCAATATCTTATATCCATCTCAGGCCGCAGTTTCTACATTGGTGGGACGATACCTATCTCGTTTACGCTCATGCCCTTGGCCGAAGTGAAAATACACAAGGTACATGTCTGTATTGAAGGTTTGTCCAATCATGACATGCTGCTCGAGATAATATCAAACTCAATTTCACAAAACAGAACGAGTTGACTACTATACCCAGTTGAAGCGCATATCTCGGACTGAGCCTATGAGGCGAATAGTCTTACTCGATGTCAAGAGTGAAGCCAGAGACCACATTCTTCCTCTCAAGTCGGACGACGTTGGCGCATTTAGAAACTCTCCGTTTTACCATTTCGCCACACCTGCCGACGATCTTTCCAAAATGGCATCTAGTTTGATGGGCCCAGGCCCATGGACGTTCCATCAAGACCTTCGTTTACCACACTCTTGTAGATACATCCACTTCACCAACAGAAACAAGCTGAGCGGCATAACCATCACCCATACACTGAAGTGGACAATAAGAGTGGAACGCGGTGACGACCTTCATGTTAGCACTAAAACAGGTAAACGAAAACTGTTTGATATCGTCATGCAAACGCCAGTGCACATTCTCTCGGTGAGTCGATTATTCCGATAGATGATTGAGGTCAAAATGAACACATGCTTCAGTGTCGATGTAATCCAGAATGGATAGCACTTCCATCTTATTCTGAGCGCCTAACCGAACCGCATACGATTACACCAAATTGCCCTTGCTATTTCAACCAGATGTCACCAGGAATGTTCCGTGGGCCCACTGCCCTGGAACGGGTAACATCTGAAGGATCGGCGTCAAGCGCATCGAGCGTGGAAGCGAGTGCTATTAACTCAGCAACAATGCCATCTCTGCGTCAAGAGGTCCCCACATTACTTCAGATGACTTCACAATACGAACGTCTCATATCCGGCCAGGAGACCGAAACTGGTGAAACACCACCAGCCTATGTAGCTTGATGCTCCGGAAATCGTGTCACTGTCAATCTTGAACCCTATGTACAATGCAAATGTGTTCTATCTAGGTGGTATTAGTCTGTACAATACAGCAAATGTAATAAATTAGTCCATGTCGGTGATGTATAATCAATCCTCGCTGGAAAAAACTCTTTAAGTCGAAATGGTATGAAAGCGAGCGAGGGGTTACTTACTCTGATGGTTCCCGACGCAGAAACGCATCGATAGCAGTAGAAAAAGCAGCAAAAGCCAAGCCACCACCAAAGGCAGCCTTTGGGCCAGAGTTGCGGGCGAGTATGGCGCCAGCCAAGAAGCCCGATGCAGCGGAATTGTAAATGTCATTTTTGGCGCGATACTGGGCAAATATATGTGATATGATGAACACACCACAACCATGTCATGTTTTTTTTTTGCAAAACCACTCACCGATTCTATAACGCATTCAATGCCAGCAAACAAGGCACCGACTTTTCCGAACCCTTTCCCGGTGGACCACATACCTCTTCCCATTTCTTTGAATATGTCGCGTGCCTTTTGTGCGGTATTCTTGCCTGCCTGAGTTTGCTGTCGTAGAATAGGGTCCTCGTACGCAAAGGACGCGGACATGAGTGAAAAGAAGGCGCCAATGCCCAGTCCTGCATGGTAATGAGCATGAGTGAGCACGGAAAAAGGAAAAGAAGAAAAAAAAAAAAGAAAGAAAAAGAAAAGAAAAGAAAGGAAACGAACCAGCAGCACCGGCCATGATTGTCTTTGTCGGACAGGATTCCATACCTGCGACCATGTAGGACTCCCATTTCTTGGTCCGTTCGTAATCCGGCCGATCGTTCTCTGTCAGACCGGATGGAAGGGGCTCTTGGCCTTTTGCGTAGATGTGCAGGCCACTTGGAAGACGGCCGTTGAAGATGTTTGACATGTCGTCGTCGTCGCCACTGCCGGTGCTGGCAGCAAAGGGACGAACGGACGCGTAGTAAGGATCGGATCAGAGCCTTCACGTCCGTGTGTTTGTTACAACATATTATTATATACATTTGTTACGTTACGTTACGTTATTTAAGTTAAGTTATACTGACATTCACCTTGATCACAATACTCTGCGTATCGTACAACCCCATCACCAAAACACACAGCACAATGCACATCCCAATGCATATGGACGCAAAGATACTCACAGAGCGCTCAGACGCTGTCCAGGAAAGGCAGCACGCCCCAATAAACGCAAGCAGAAACCCGGTCGAAGCCAGTGTGACACACAGGCTATGGCACCTTCCAATTAAGTGAAGCGGAGGTTTCTGTCTTTTGAAAGGGCCAACCTGCACCAGCCTTGGATCAGCTGCTGGCGGGGGAAAGTCCTGTGAAATGTATTTCTGGTCCGCCAGCGTTCCTCTTGGCGGGAGTTCGGTCTCAGTCTCGTGTATGCGGTAATCAATAAGCAGGAAGGATGCCATGAAGGCCACAAACGCTACGCAGCATCAGATCCTGTTTTATGGATTACAGGTGGAAAGAAAAAAAAAAAAGTACCAGAAAAGACATGGATGATGAGGGCTCCCAGAAATGTGGCGTTGGCTATCTGGGCAACAGGCGACATGGGGGTTGTGTTCGTTTTGACAACAAGGCTGAGCATGCCAGAGTCGACAGATGAAAAAAAGGTGGACTAGGAGGGATTTGATCAAAGGTCTCCGGGGAGATGCGATAAGACTCAGTCTTACGATAGCGGAGATCAATTGCAATCTCTGCTGCCACACCGTCACCAAGTCTTCATATGCCTTCTGCCGTTTCTGTTCATCATCATCCTGTGCGTCCCCTTTATTCTCTCGTCGACAGTTGGTGTCTCCCAAAATCAATGGACCTACGCATTGGTGACTTTAACGGCTCGTTTACGACCGAAAAGTCGGCAACACCTCTAGGCATCAGCGGGAGCCGCTTGACCTTGCGGAGTGTCCTATGGGGACTGATCGTAGCATAAGGGTCATCCATAGGAAGTGCTAGATTTCATGGAGAGCTCATGACAATTCATATAGGAACAGAGCATGCTAGTTGGTTGAATTCTACTAATGGGGTAAACGGCCGCTAGACAGGAACGTGTGCCAGTGTCAAAATCGCCACCGCGCCGCCCGATTTGTGAATCTCGACGTCTGGTACTACCAGGATACCCACGCCGAGCAGCACACAGATGCCTATCCATACCGTGGTGAAAATGCTCGCACTACGAGTGTGTTTGGACCAGGCGAAACATCCAATCCCTGTCATGGCCAGAATAAACCCTATAGTGGCTAGAAAAACGCTAAGGGAGTGACATCTTCCCAAAACATTCGTCGGAGGTTTCCCGTGAAACGGCCCGACTTGCGCAAGATGAGGGTTGGTTGACCACACTGTTGGTCCTCGACCTACGCGCCTTGGCTTAGGAACTGTCTTGAAAACCGTCGGATGGTGAATCACAGGATCCACTGCAGGCTCGAATATGTTCGGGGGTGAGTCATCATCCACACTGGTTCCACCTTCCGCCTTGGCTTCCTCTTTCTTCGCTTCGTGTACCTTGTAGTTGACGAGGAAAAATGCCGCGAGGAAAGAAACGATGGCTTCAACATTGAAATATTGATCAATAAAGGAATCAACGTCGACTCAATAATTCATACCAGCGGAGCTATGCATAACCAACGCGCCAAGAAGGGTCGCGTTGGCAGCTTGTTGAATTCCTTTCTGGTTTGTTGAGTCGGTTGTAGTTATGCTAATCAAAGTCGCCTCAACAGATGCAAAGAACGTCGTCTATGTGAGTCCTCATCATCAACCTCTGCCCAATGAACATCGTAGAGAGAGATCTAACGCACAATAACACTGATCAATTGCATACGTTCCATCCAAGAAGCAACAAGTTCTTTCACTGCTTCCTTTCGCTTCTCATCGTCGACCTCGTTCTGTTCTTCTTGTGTACCTTGGTGCGCAAAAGATTAGTCAAGAGGCTTGCCGCGGGAGTGCTCGAACATACGTCGCCTCTCTACAGTAGCATAGGTGCCTGCACTCAGTGTATTGTTAGTGTATTAAAATTCATGCGGAGAATCGGCCAACCTTTCTCTGTGCTACCATTAGAGGTACTCATCGTGGCCTGCAGGAAACAACGGAGGTCGAGCGCTAAAGCGTTGCATAATTTGGGTCAGGTCTGGAGAAATATTATAATCCCGACATCAAACAATGGAGCTTGTCATATTAAAGTCTGACCGGAGTTTGGGCAATCCCGACTATATGATCATATATTCCTTTTCATATTTGTACTCAACGCAATAAATTAATGCCAATGGTGCTGGTAGTAAGTGTAGAAACATCGTAGACAGGCCGTACAATGTCAACTAGTGACCTTTCACCAACAGTACATCACACACGTGGGCACGTTCACAGAAGAACTATTTCATCAAATGTCCGTTAGTGAGGACCATACATAATATAATAAAGCTTTACTTACACCATATTTGCAATGAACCGCGCTTCCTGGAGAAAGGCGCTGATGGCTTCCCCATCCGCCTCGCGGTCCGCCCTCCAAGCCCGTCGCTCGAGGGCGTGCGCAATATCACTCAGGGCACGTGGACATTGCATATGGCCAACCGGATAGGCTGCACATATCTCGCGATGTGTGAAGATGGCTTCCAAGTACCCTCCTCCGGTCGTGGTGAAGAGATCGAGTCGTGACTTGATACTTTGAAGATAGACGCAGCCATAATCCTCGTCTATACTGCCGACGGGCTCTGACAGAGCGCTTTGACTGGACTCCCCGTCCGACTAGGCGTAATGAGAGTCAAAGCGTCAAAAAAAAAAATAAGATAAAATTTGCCACGGATGACGGACGTACGTGATGTTGATAGCTCGTTTCGTCTTGCAGAATGATGTCGCCCGCGACGCCCGCTTCCAGTTGTTCTCCGATGACGAAGGGCGCGCCTAGCATGGCCGTTTTCTTTCTCCATGCAAAGGTTTGAATATGGTTTGGAAAAAGCGAGAAGAATAGAACTCACATCATCTGCTGGATAATGAAGCTTCATGTTTTGCAGCAGATCACAGAGATCCATTTCCAAAGGGATTCCCTTTTTTTTGGTTCCTCCAGTGTCAGCAATCCAGCTGGGCGGGGGTTGCTCTGCTCTGTACCATACCTCGTGCATAATGTATTCTTGATCGGTGTTCAGCAAGATCGTCATATGTAGGCGGTTTACGTGCTCAGCTGTCTGGCATGGCTGTAGGGCAGGACAGGCTTATGTACCCGCCCGGGCTCCAAAAACGTGTTGTGGAAGGCCATGCACCTCATGCTCTGCGCATGATCCAGCCTCAAGGCGAGCCAATTGCCGACTGATCAGCTAGATAAGCCGAAAACAATATTTAGCCGCCATCATCAAGTACGCTGCAATGTTCCATGAGTTGCAATACGAAAAATCTAGTTAGATTGTCTTGTGGTCACAGTACGGTACTGATGGTAAAAGATAAGGTTCCATTACTGCTCGCTACCATTCTCTTTGGCTCTCTCGCTGACCGTACCGGAAGGATCGGTTGAACTTGCGTTACGCAATTCTTCGTTGCCAGTGTTGTTGACACCGTCCTCATCGTCGTTACTATCCTCGTGTTCTTTGAAGTCGCTTGGAAGCAAAATGGCTCGGTCAATGGCAACAGGCAAGCCCCGGTGCCTTCCGCGAAGCATGACAATGCAAATTATCAGTTTCGACAGAGGATGAAAGGCTCCTGAGAGTGCAAAGTTGGCCTTTAGGTCTGATCAGTTACGCTCGCCATTCGATAGATGATCACTTACATATGGAAGGCCTGTGCTTAGTCCAACGGTTCCGTATGCCGATATAATCTCAAACTCTAACAATGAAGCCATTAATGGGGCTTTGGAAGATGCTGGATGACTTACGGATGTTGAATATGTTGAACCAACTTGCATTATTTGGGTCCATAAGTTTGCCTCGCTAGAGCGGGTCACATCGAGAAACTGTAATAAAAGGAAAACATTACCTCAATGATGCAAATCAAAAAGAGAGCCAAGGATAACCACCACATGTCTACCAGATGTGTCATCAGCAATTATGTTGTGAATATAGCCATCTTACCAAACGCAAGTTGCCTGCGAGCGTGCAAAGCCAAATACTTGCCCCAGATTGTCACCCTAGGCCCAACCGCATTGAATCTCTCCTCATCAAGATCATGTTCGTTGAAGATCCCAAGTGATCGTTCCTCGTAGACATTTGTTCCACGAACGCTGGGACATATGGTAGACGGTAATTAATTACTTTCCACGGAACACACCTCATCGCAATAGGATCTTGAAATAGTCAGTAATGCATACTTCATAGGAACTCGCTGTAACTTACAGACACTGATGTACATCATTATAACATACATCACCCTAATGGAATCATCAATTATTCGGATATCTGCCAAAAAACAAAAGCTACCAACTTGACGGCAGGTGCTAGTGCAGCTATTGCAATCGTCGCAAAGCCTGCTGTACGGACAGTAACAGCCTGCAACAATCCATTTACCACTAAGATCCCGGTCGAAATCTGCGAAAATGCTGGAATGCCGATATTCAGAATCAAAAAAAAGACCCAGTCTGTTATGCTGGCCAACAATTGAACTCGCGAGATGAGGCAGAAGACGAATCAACATACCTGAGGAGCAGCACAATCGTTAACAGGAACCAGGTTTGATGTGATGGGAATAGAAGGGTGTAACAACGTCGTGGGTGGTCTAGCAAGAAATGAAGTGTTTCATTCGTACGAGATCTCTTGGGTACAAATTTGGTAATGATCCATCTACGACATGTTGAGAGTCATTCGATGAAGAACAAAGACTACTTGCATGAGAAAGCGAAGACTTTTCACCATAAATGTTCATCAGAGCGATGCTCATTTCAGGTGTAATGATACTCACAAGATTGGCTATGGGCAATGGTTAGGACAGTATATACATATAATATATACTATCGACTTCTTACTCACATACGCGGCGTTGCCAGCCAGGATGAGAATGATCACTAGGACTATCATGAGGTAAGCTGTTTGGAAAGGCACCATTGACTGATCGACCAATGAAGTGCCTGTGTTGCTGTATGCTGATACGACTTGGAATAAAGAGAACCTACAATTTTATGAAAATGAGTTTGAGTGTGGACTATTTTTAAAGGAGCTTTCACCAGACGGGATTCACAACTCTATGTTGTTGGGGTGGAACAAAAATGGAAGCCCAACGCGGTTGTAATATGTAAGGTGCAATAACAATGAAACAGATGATCTGAAATAGAACGTGGTACTTTGAAGAATAATTAGTGCCTCCTAGCCAGCTGGAGACAAGTGATACTTACTAGTCCGACGATCCACAAGAGAGCTTTAAGAGCACGGTATTCAACGCCTCCGAGCTCGTCCCGTTGTTCCCTCGTTAGGTCATGAAATGACGAGTTTCGCCCAACGACGGCATCAAATGAGATATAAGATACGACTCTAGCGCCTGGAGGGGCGTCAGCTCGGGAAGGGACCAAAGACACAGTTCTTGGCATAGTGACCGTCTTCTTAAGTCTCTGATTCAGCTTTGGACAAAAACGTTTCATCATTCCCTTCATTATGTCCAGAGGCATCGCAAATCCGCCCAGACTACGGTTCTTGAGGTCTTCCTTCCTTCCTGGCGACTGCTCTGGTGTTTGACGGCGTGATGTGGAGTTGGAAATCATACTCTGTCGTATACCAGCGGGTCTTGTTGCCGATGCTGCATATATATCAAGTCGATATATCGAATAAAAGCAAATGCAGGAGCTTACTCATAGTAACATTCTGGCAACCAGTTGACGACCCTCTCTGCCGCGGGGCATCGATGGGTGCGAACTCGATCGTTTGGGTGCACGTCCCAATTCCGGTGCTAGTTTCCAACCCTTGCACACCTGAGATACCAAGGTGCGTACTTGGGGATCGGATCAACCTACCCAACAGCGACTTTCCATCAGAGCCCAAACCGGGATCAGACGAGCCGCGTCGAAGTCGCCTAGACATGTGTTTATTAAGCCCTGTTATTAGAAATGTAGTGAGCATACACACAAATCCTTTAGACGCTTGTGAACACCGGCATCGATGGTCGCCGATTTGACAAAAGGCCGACCTTTCTCGACCCCTTGGTTCTGGTCGACTGGGACAACGATGCTGGCTGGCTTTTTCGCCGACGCAGGACGTCCTTCCGAAACGTCGCCGCTAGGATTGACGGGCTTGGGCATACCATCAATTCGGCGAATCATATCTGTCCTCAACACATCCTTCTCGTCCGCCGTATCTCTGCCTTTTACCTTGAACAAGAGACCAAGCTTCCCCCGCCATGTTTTAGCTGCTGGCGGATTTTCAACTGAAGCAGAGGTAAAATGACCAGAGGTGCTTGCTTCAATGATATGCCTCAGCTTCTTTGCAAAGTAGTGCCTGGTGGTAGCAGTAGTAGTAGCAGTAGTAGTAGTAGTGCATGAAGCTACTGTCTCTTGCGTATTAGACGATGGATGCCGCTCACTTTCTGATGAAGACAATGACCCATGAGACAAGAACCTGACAGCACGCCAGGCGTCAGTCCGGCTCTATTGTATCCCGCATCCGGGAAACGTACCGGACTTCCCAGAGACATTTCGATGAACAAAATCGTTTGCTGCCAAGGGGTCAACGAGCTCAGATCTACCGTTGCGAGCCCGCTCATGGTCATCGAACTGACACAGATAAACAGCGCATCAATGTAGGCGATTTTGAATCTCCCATTGCTCGCATACAACACGGCAGAGAAGATGAGCGGTGTGAAAGTACTGCCATCATTGGATTGATGCCAACAATGGATATATGGAGGACGCACAAAACGAGAAGGTGTATCCTGAAAAAGTTGAGGTTTCGGCGGAGGAAATTGACGACCCTTGAGTTCGTCATATCGCGCGCAGCCGGAAGGAGAAAATGGGTCGGTCGGGTGATTGGTAAAAGATCCGGGTCTCTTTATAGGCGGGGGGTGGGATGGAAGTCCGACGCAGAAGCGTCCTTCACTGCCATGCAATGTTGCACTAAAATCCAGATGCTAAGGTAAAAGAATAAAATGGTGTATAAAAACAACAGACGGAGAAGAAATATGAGACGGATGCCAAAACGACAGTGGCAGACTAGATGCAATCAATGTAATAGTAGGATATTGCAAGCATCATCTATCATGAAAGGAGACCAAGAAGTTTATCGCTGTCCGTCGACTTGGACGCCAGCCGCGTCCGATGTTCTTCATCAAGCTCTGCACCCTGGACCATTATGGCAAATAGCGTCCATGCCTTGGGTGCATCGATCGCAATATCTTCAATTATCTCAGCCGTGGGCGTCAATCCTTCTTCAAATCCATCAGGGGAACACAATCCCTTGCCATTCACCCGCGTAAATAAATCAGCAACAAGCCGCGCATCCGGTTCCTTGGATTCGACAGCACTCGTGACCAGCTTATTCACCAGTCGGTGATGATGTTGTGAAGATAGTGTAGTGAAGTAAACTTCGGCTTCGTCCAAATTCCGAATATTGAAAAACTCCTTGACATCTTCAGCAATCTTGGCATCCGCAGCTTGCTCACTCATATCTGAAGGAGTTGGCGCCTCTTCTTCTGATGGAGTGACGCTGTCCTCGGGACGAGTCGTCTCTTCTAGTGGCTTCGTACGAGGTTGAAGCATGAGCTTCTTCCGAAGATGTGTTTCTGGAGCATTAATGAATCAGCCTGTGAACCGACTTGATGACTGATGGATTACTCACCTTTGCTTTCTTGGGCAGCTTCTGAATTTTGAAGCATGGAGAACATGTTGGAGCTGGAGTTCGTTCTTGAGATTGGCTCACGCTTCGTATCCTTCTTGCCGGCAAAGACGCTGCTAGGACCAAATGTGGTGATCTGCTGCGTCTTGCTGATCCTACCGAATTGGGACAAATCGCCCGCCCGTGGAGTAGCGCGAGATGCAGTACCCATGAGCGTCCACCCGTCAGCTTGAGAAAAATCTTCCCGGTTTCCCCCTCTTCGAGAACCACCCCGGGACATACTCATCCGCAGAGATGATTCCTTCTCTTGAGCAGCTTTCTCCTTGGCGGCCTGTATCAAGTATTAATCAAATAGTGTCAGACGGTACCGTGAAACATACAGCTTCATGAATCTGTGCAAGGGTGGCAGGAGCGGCGGCGGCATTACGAGTAACCCATTTCCGATCACGTAATTCAAGAACGTCCTACAGTTCCCCATTAGAATATATATAATAAATCGGAGAACTTTGCTGACCTGTAGCATAAATTGCATCCGCGAACTGACGTTGGAACTCTGCGTTAGTTCCTTCATGCGTTGGAAGTACACGTCCATGTGTGCATGGGCTTTTGCCGTGTCGAGAAGCGCCCCAATCGTGGTCATTAGCTTGCACAAACTCTCAATCTCTTCCTCTTCGGGGTTATGTACGTTGCCAAGCAATTTCTTGATACATTCATGCATGATACGCTCCGTCAACATCTGAAGTTTGAACAGTTCGCCAATGAATCTGATCAGACCTAGACCTTGTCGCTTAGCTTTCTGCGCGATGTAGTATTCTTCAGAGTACAAGGCAACTTCACCACCATTATTCTCGTTAGCATCCTTGATCGCTTGGTCTTCCTTTGCTTTGGTTGCGGCAGCGGCAGCGGCAGCCTCCTTGGCAACCCAACCGCGCTCAAAATCTTCTTGACATCTGTTGAGCAAGTACTTGCGGAAAAGCTGCCCGCCTGTTATGGGTCTGCCATCAGAAGCCTTAATCCCCTCATCTTGAACTCTAGGACTGATCTGCTCCATCATCTTCCTACATAGACGTGCATACATCTCGGACCAGGTAGCTTCGTCCGTGGCTTTTTCAAATACAAGCCGGATAACTTGGATGAGCGTCCGTCCATCTGTCTGGTTCTCAGACCTGTTTGCCCACTGGATGATCTGATCAGATATTGAATCAAACTTCTCCATGGTGAGTTTGTTGAGCAAAGCCTTCACTTTGCGGTCAACGACTTCTGGAGAATCGGGATCGTTAGTAGCGAACATCTTCCTGTCCCATCTGTTCTCGGATAGTTGCAAGGGAACAACGGGTTCAAAAAAGTTTGGATGTACACCAGCTTGTGAATGGCCAAACGCAGGTCCGTGAGATTGCGGTCCCGTAACACCACTCTTGGTGATATCAGTCCTCTTCTCACCGCGCTTGCTGCGCGTCCGGTGGCTTGGCACTGACCCTCCTGGGCCTCCTTGGCTTGCGGTACGCTGCACGGGTGGATTGCGGAATGGCATCGCGGCGCCGCCCACGGACACTGAACGATTGCTCTCGAACCGGTCGGCAGCAGGACCAAACTTGCTCGAAGGCGCTGCAAACTGACCCATTCTCTCGTACTGATTTCTTAGACTTGGGCCAGCAATGCCACCGCCAATGGAAGCTTGTCGTGCCGGGGCAGAAGCACCCGATAATTGCCGATGACGACCAGAACCGCCACGAGTCAAGGAGAGTTGATCTACAGGTTCCAAGCCTATCGCGTCCAATGGCGGAAGAGATTCCGGTTTCTCTTTGCAGATTGACATGAATTGCAACAAAAATTCACGATCGTATCTGCAACGGGCTAAGTCTATCAACAAAAAAAAAAAGCCTGCCATATGGACGCACCTAAATTTGCCTTCTTTGGCTCCAGCGTTAAGCTCTGGCCTTGGGCTCATGATACCTACTGGGTATGTGACACTACCAAGGTCTTCAAGTGGACGTGCCAGGGTCAGGGGTGATGAGGGCTGTCTAGGCGTCAAGTCAAGAGGTCCAGGTCGCCTCTTCTCCGAAGCTGACAGTGTCGTGTTGATACGAAGGGGAAGGGCTTCCCTCGACTTTTCTTTCGTATCATCATTGCCCGAGACGATTTCTCCATCTTCAGGCTCCGGTGTCGTTGGGCTATCAGTCACTTGAATTTCTGACAACTTTTCGACCTCGGGTTCTGCTACTGCTTCAGAGGCAGCCTTTGCTTTAGCAGCCTCCTCCTCTTGATGCTTGCGAGTACGTTCTTCTTCTTCCCTCTTACGACACTCCTGTTCCTCTCTGGCTTTCTCCTCTTCCATTCGAATTCGCTCTGCTTCTTTCCTCCGTTTCCTTTCTTCTTCTTCGTGCCTCTGACGTTCTTCTTCCTTACGCAATCGTTCCTTTTCTTCCTTTTCTTCCTCCTCTCTCCTTAGCCGTTCCTCTTCCTCTTTGCGTAGCCGCTCCCTTTCCTCTTCCTCCCTCCTTAACCTTTCCTTTTCTTCTTCTTCTTTTCGTATCCGTTCACGCTCCTCCTCTTCTTTCATTCTCTCCTCCTCTTCCCTCTTTTTCCTCTCTTCATCTTCCTTCTTTTTCCTCTCCTCTTCCTTCTTTTTTCTTTCATCTTCCTCCTTTTTCCTCTCCTCTTCCTTCTTCCTTCTCTCCTCCTCCTTCACCTTTTCTTCAGCCTCCGCTTTGCATTTTTCCTTTTGTTCCTCTTCCTCTAACCGTTTCTGTCGCTGCTCTGGAGTTTCTATGCGTACTGTTCCCGCCTTTCTTGTAGGTGTTGCGGGTAGAGCTTGTCTTGCGGTAGCTGCGGAGGAAGAAGATGATGCTGGAGTGATTTTTAAAGCCTCTAAATTGACTTCTGTACCGTCGACAGTTTTCAGCGTAACCTTCTTCGGTGGAGCAGCACCACCTGGAACAAACGCAGTGGAGTTGGCATTTAGACGACCAGGAGCTGGCAAAGCAGATACGGGTGTTGGAGGTGGTGACGACATGCCGGCCATGGTACCTGAAGGTGCGTGTGATAATGGAGGAGGATGGGGGATGGGGGCAGCGGGGTGCGGCATGGCAGGTGTTCCTGGACCTTGTAAAGGCGGCGGATGGGTCCGTGGAGACATGGGCACGCCGGAACCATGGGGACCGGATGGAGGGTGATGAGGCGGATGCTGATGTTGTGAAGGAGGGAGCATATGGGGCAAGGGATACCAATTTTGATGATAAGGAGGCATGTATTGCTGGTCAGGGACACCAGGATACTAGGACAATGAGAACGACCAGAAGCTACAGAATGAAAGGGACTCACATAATATGCGGGCCAGCCGACAGGCATCTGCTGTGGCTGCATCTGAGGGGGCATAGGAGGGGGAGGGGGAGGCATGCCAGCAGGTGGATGAGTCCCTAAACGAGGACTGGACATGCCAGGAGATGGACCAGCGCTTGGTCCCGGTTGAGAGCGGGGACCGCCGCCATTTGCCAACTGGCGAGGATACGCAGGGGATCTCGGAGGTGGGCCATTACCAGGACCCGTATTTTGCTGTTGAGGACGGGAAGTTGGGACAAAAGGAGTAAATGGAGGATGGGAGGAGGCAGATGGAAGGGGTTGTTGATTTGACTGATTAGAGGAGGACTGTAAAGGGAGAGGCGACGGTCTGGTGGCAGGAGATGAAGTATCGGCTGGTGTAGATGATGTGGATGGCTGTGATGGGTTCTGGAAGAACTTGTGCATATCCATTTTTATTTTTGAAGGTGTCGCAGAAACGGGGGGAATGGAGGAAGGGGAGGATGAGGGGCCTGGCGCAGGGCGAGAAGTTAGTGAAGCCTTGCCATTGAGATGGGTGTTTGGAAGCGATCCAAAAGTTTTGACGTCTTCGGATTTGACGGGAGGCGCTGAAGCAGGGGACGAAGAAATGGGGGCAGAAACGTCATCTATTGAACCAAAAGTGACGGTCGAGCCTGGAGAAGCGATTAAAGAGAGGTGAGAAAAAAAAACAAGAGGAAAAACGTGCTCTGTTTTACAACGCCGAGATTGCGTGGAACGCTGACGCCATCTTGAACGGAAACGCCTTGAGCTAGGGTGCTTGGGCGTCTTGAATGCGAAGGTTGTGGCTGAGAGGTAGGTGCGGGAGATTGGGAGCGAGAGGAGGCAGAGGAAGTCTGGGGAGGACCTCTGGACCAGGCAGAGCGGGTAGAAATCTTTGGAGCGGAAGCGGATGAGGATCTGCTCATTCTGGACGGGGTCAGCAGCTATAGAGAAGCTTGGAAGACACGGACGAAAAATTGCGCTGGGATCGGTCGGAAAAAGACCTGCCAGCAGGCGAAAAGCAGGAGCGGACAGTGCGCGACCTGCGACGAGACAAACACTGCAATACACAAGTGCATTACATTATTACATTACAGATTACAATGTTGTAACTTACAAATTGTAATAGCAATGGTAATAGTAACGCAACTTCATTCATAACACAGTAAGTCCTCCCTTCCTCCTGTGTGGGTACACGATGATCCCTTTCTCCCTCAACAATGGGCTCTCAGAGCGCCATTGCATGACCTTCACTCGAGATTAATCTTCTCTCTGACTCTTCCCAGCTCCCTTGTCTTCCTCTCAGACTCCACTCATCCCAACCCCCTCCCCAGCTTACCGCATAGTGTCCCAACACAAGATCCAACTCCTCCACCTCATCTAGCAGCTCCAACCCCTGCACCCTCTCCAGGTATGCCCTCCGCATATCCCGCATCGTCACCGCACCTGCACGCTCAAATCCCACATCGTACATCCGTATCTTCAGTGACTCCAGCGTTGTAAATGGTTCGGCCCCGATCAACGCCACATTCCTGGTCTGCCGTACATGAGTCATGGCCCACAGCATGCCTGCAACACACGTAAGTACCTTGAGATTATTCACCATCACTTTCCCAAATGAGTCATTCAGGCCAAACATTTCATACACAACACACCCAACCCTCCCTTGGCTGAAGTAGTCCACAAACCATCGCAGCAACGCTGATGATGCGTCCGGCGCCATGTACGCTAACACGCACTCGAACAACAGCAGCGTAGGCATAGATCGCGACAGGAGCGATTCCGAGCCTGTCAACAGGCGCCCAAGCGCCTCGGGTGGAGGAAGCCGCAAATCGCACGGGACCAGGTGGTAGATGGGAGAATGAAGTCCTGTGCCGCCCTGAGCTGTTCATGGACGTTAGCCGTGTGTAGATTAAAGGACCAGCGGCGTACATAACGAGACCTGGGCAGGATCGCCCAGCACGGCGCTGAGCTCCCTGCTTTTCTTAATCGCCATGGCCTTTTTCGTAGTCACTTCTGCGAAATCTACTTCAATATACCGTGCAAGCCTGTCCTTTCGTGCGCCTGTCTACTAATGCAGCCCCTATAAGCGCATAACACCGCAATGCAAGCAACTTTATACCGCAATCCTCCAGAACCGGCTGTCGCTGCCTGCACCCAGACTCACAATCTGGCTCCTCTGACCCGCGCGCTCCGCCAGATCCAGCCACTGGAACACCATGTCATCAATGGCGGCTGAACGCACATACGTGCCGACATTGATGAGTGGCGGTCGAGCAGGCTGCAACTGCGCGCGTGGAACGAGGTGTCTGATAAACGGATCTACCAAATAACCCTTTTGCACAGCAGAAAGACGGGCAACAGCGGCATCGCTGTCTGTCTCGCGGATGGCCGCATCGGCGTCTTGATATTGGGGAAACATGAAGAGAGGCTGTTGTCACATTTGTTACACTCTATCTAACGCGCTTTGCACAATCTCTCCAAGGAGTGCCTCGTAAGATATTCCATGGTCCTCTGCAATCTGAGGTAGCAACGACCATTGGTCCACGAGGCCAGCAATCGTATTGACCTCAGAAACCGTTCAACTCTCCGCAAAACACCATATAAAACCGAACCTACCTCCATCACGTACGGTACATCACCCTTCTCGTCATACCGGATATCCACCCGTCCAGAATCTCGACATTTCAATACTCTCCAGGATCGCAATGCCGTTTCACTAGCCATTTTCACTTGCGGATCCGTTTCATCCGAACTACAGTCATTCCATGGATGCTCTTTCTTATCCTGGCTCGCAAAATCATCAAAAGGCTCCGATGAATCCTGACGCCAAATTATCTCCTTCACTCCTATGACCCGCCCATTCTGGCCAGTGCCTAAAATCCCAACCGTGAATTCCCGACCAGAAAGGAATTTCTCAACGAGAACATCATGGCCTGGATATATCGCTTTTACACTCTCCACAGCGATTGCCACCTGTGTCGCGTCATGTATTTTGCTCAAAGACATTATGCCTCTTGATGTTCCTTGTGCAATCGGCTTTGCGAAGAGTGGGTATGACCCTATCGATGAAATATACTTGCCATAATCTGTCTGATCGAACGGCACGATGGAGAAAGGTGCAGTGGGAATTCCGTAATGCTCGAGCACCATCTGCTCGGATCAGTTTCAAATTTTGAAAAGAAAAAAAAAACATGAACTGTTGTTACCTTGGTTTTACCCTTGTCAAGGCATAGTGCTGTTGTCGCCGCGTCGGAGAACGTGAAGGGGACCTGATATGCTTCCAACAACGCCGGGACCTGGGATTCTCTCGCTATCCCGTGCACGCCCTCGGAATAATTGAAAACCAGATCCCATTCTTTCTCTTTTCCAGCGGCAAGCTGCTGCACGAGGCACTTGATATCAGGAACATGAATTACACGGTGCCCGAGCTTTTTGAGCCCGGATGAGATGTTGTCTACGACAGTTTCCGTCGCGAGCTCTGCACATTCGTTGATGGAGTAACCGCGTTCAAGGTAAGCGGAGCGTAGTTCGTAGACAAAGGCAATAGTGAGAGGCTTGATGGCCATTGTTGTGAGGTCCCTAGAACCCGAGCAGTGGATGTTAAGAGCATCCACCACGTTTGAAAGGGACGCTACATTCATGCTGCCGAGTAAATGTCTATTATGTACAAAATCACAAAAACCTGGAGGCTGGTCGGCTCTAAACCTTACTCGACTACTATAAGTAGGAGTGATTCTGAGAATAGGACGTAAATATGAATTGGAATGGTAAACGGATTTAGAAAGGGACATCATGTCTCTCAACTGACATGGAAATTCCGAGTAGATATCTATTATGTACACTGATGCAAGTCACTCAGTTGATGTCACTCTATCTAACGCACTTTGCACAATCTGCCCAAGTAGCGCCTCGTAAGAAACACCATGGTCCTCTGCAATCTGAGGCAGCAGCGACCATTGGTCCTCCAGGCCAGCCATCGTATTGACCTAAACAAGCGTCAACTCTCCGCAAAAAAACATCGTAAAAACAAGAACCTACCTCCATCACGTACGGTATATCACCTTTCTCGTCATATCGGATATCCACCCGTCCCGAATCTCGACATTTCAATGCTCTCCATGACCGCAATGCTGCCTCGCTAGCCATTTTCACTTGCAAATCCGTTTCATCCACTTTATTTGTTCTACACCCAGTCCACGGATGCTTTTTCATATCGAGAGTTGCAAAATCAGATAAATCATTGTCCCAGAGCATCTCCCGCACTCCCACGACTTGCCCGTTCTGGCCGGTCCCCAAAATTCCAACCGTGAATTCCCGACCAGAAAGGAATTTCTCAACGAGAACATCATGGCCTGGATATGTCGCTTTTATACTCTCCACAGCGATTGCCACCTGTGTCGCGTCATGTATTTTGCTCAAAGACATTATGCCTCTTGATGTTCCTTGTGCTATCGGCTTTGCGAAGAGCGGGTATGACCCTATCGATGAAATATATTTGCCATAATCTGTCTGATCATAGGGCACGATGGAGAAAGGTGCAGTGGGAATTCCGTAGTGCTCGAGCACCATCTGCTCTGATCAGTTTCCGACTTCAAAAAATGTGAACCGTGCCTACCTTGGTTTTACCCTTATCAAGGCACAGTGCTGTCGTCGCCGCATCGGAAAACGTGAAGGGGATCTGATATGCTTCCAACAACCCCGGGACCTGGGATATTCTTGCTATCCCGTGCACGCCTTCGGAATAATTGAAAACCAGATCCCATTCTTTCTCCTTTCCAGCGGCAAGCTGCTGCACGAGGCACTTGATATCAGGAACATGAATTACATGATGCCCGAGCTTTTTGAGCCCCGAGGAGATATTCTCTACGAGGGTCTCCGTCGCGAGCTCTGCACATTCGTTGATGGAGTAACCGCGTTCAAGGTAAGCGGAGCGCAGTTCGTAAACAAAGGCAATAGTGAGAGGCTTGGCGGCCATTACTGTGGGGTCTCCAGAATCCAGGCAGTGCTCTCCCTCTGAGATAAGGTTTGATCTTCACTGGTGTGTACCGCATTTCATGGTTCATGGTACCGAACAGAGGGCAACCTCGCCCCGACACCTATTTCACACTTACACTTATGCAGGTATTGAGGAGCTCCCCACACCGGCTGTAATTGAGTTTTATCAGTTGTCCCGAATGTAAATTGGTAGTCCGTAGACGAGGGTAATGGTGTCCGAGTTTTCTACATCCCACGGTCATCGTCTCCAGTGTTGGCTTCCCTCCCCCTCTCCGACTTTCATGTCTGCCCATTTGCCTCCCGAAATTTGGGAGGAGGTCTTTCGCGACTTGAATCGTTCAGACTGGAGCCAGCTGCGCCAAGTCTGTCGTGTGTTTGGTACCATAGGTGCCAAACCACTGTTTTCCTCCATCAGGGTCTATCTGCTCGACGATACCGCGTTCGACTATCTACGTGAGGATTTAGATTTGATGTTTAAGGATGAAGAAACTGTACGTGAACAAGCAAACCGGCTCTCAGTCAGGTCTTGGGAAGTCCTCGATCATATCACCCGCAATCCAGACTTCGCTGTGCTCGTTCGTACATTGTTGGTCTGTCCACTTTATAACTCCCCATCAGTTTTCGAGCACTGTTAGTTGCTCCTTTCAGCTTTGTCGCACCAAACCGATCTTAGGTTTTCTAGTATGTTTGATGAATGCAATCCGCAAATTACCCAGTTTGACTACTTTCCATTGGTGGGGATCTGTTCCTTTCCCTGGTATCGTTGCACAAAGTTTGCCGGACAACTTAACATCGCTCTGGTTTCACGAGTACGTCAGATCGCTTCACATAAAACTGGCTAACACACAAATAGGGTACCCGAGAATGATGACTTTGCCCATCTACGAAACCTACGTAAAATGGTCGTCAAAGTAGCATGGAATGACAAATGTCATGTTATTCAAAATTTGATTGCAAACAATACACAGTCCTTGCGGGGCTTGTCCTTACCACCCATCCTTTATACTAAACTTCCCGTCCGACTCTTTGGTAACCTAACGGACCTTCATATTGAAAATAACGAAAATACAGGCTTTGGATTTGCTTTGCGCCATGTCACGGCTATCGAATCCCTTTCCCTGCGACTTGGTCATGAAAAAATAGATACAATCCATTTATTACTCGATAACTCTGACACCTTCACCAACCTTGTCTCTTTGCGACTCTCCGTTGAAAGACCTGTTTCCGATGGACAGAGAGCAGGCCTACTTTCCTTTATACGTGAACGACGAAAACTTAGAAGATTATATCTAGACTCAGAAGCGATAAATATTGGCCCGGAAGTGTACTCCTTGATCAGGGCGTTACCCGATCTCCAGGTCTTGGGCCTCGTGCCGTGTCATCCAGCATACCGGCGCAATTATCCACCCGACTACTTACATCACTTCTTACCGCGGAAACTAAAGGGATTTCACGCCACGTTGTCTAGCCGCGCACTTCGCGAAGAAAGTGAAAATCTAGTAGCTACCTGTTCTTCCGAATTATTTGGAGAGACTAATCATTCTGTAGCTTGACGAGTTTGAAAGGTTCGAAGGTCTCACATACTTCAGTCTACGCGATGGCAAGTCCTCCCTGCTGGATCCTGCAGCATTTGCGGCAGACAAACCGGCTTTACGATTCATTCGTCGTAATAATCAACTATTCGATGTCCGGGTCGATAGATTTAAGCCTATCCGATGGCCGAGTTGGAAATCTACTAAAACTATCCCAGATGATTTTGACGACGAGGATGAGTGGTGGCTTCACGACGCGATTTACGAGTATTCAGTATCAATTTGATTAGGCTATTCAATATTCAATATTCAATACTGATGTTGATACCTGAAATTAAGTACTACTTGCAGATAGAACAATACTCAACGACGCTAGTGTGAACATACCCTATAGTAAAGTTATTTACAGTTATGTACTAACGATCTGGCTTAACTCATGCATCACTCAGAGCTATCGTTGGAATTGCCGCTAGAATTATGGAGGGAAACTTTTCGAGTTCTAGCCCGCTGTGACTGGATGCGACTGCGCTGTGTCTGTCAAAATTTCAACGTTGTCGCCTCCCAACTGCTTTTCTCATCAATCCGAATTTTCATCAAATTCGAGGAAAATTGGATCCACTCGGTTTCACGGGCTTATACCGACCTTTCTCGAGAGCACGAAAAGCACCTCGTGGTCAAATCTTGGGAGGTACTTGATCATATCACCCGCGACCCGAAATTTGCTGCTATGGTCCGCGTGATGAATGTTTACGCTTTTTGCGCCTCTCTCAGCAGTTTTGAAAGCTGTAAGTGCTGTATTCATGTCTTTCAGCGTTGGACGTTGAACCTTCAATATGGTCATGGCAGTGTGCTTAGCGAATGCGCTTCGTAAGCTCCTCTACTTAAGAACATTCCGCTGGCTGGGGCATCTCGAAATACCCGCTATTATTGTGGAAAGTATAGCAACAAATATATCGTCATTGGTTTCGTTCAGGTATGGGAACATCTGGATTATTTCGCATCTGATACCCAACCGCAAGCGAGCCTTCGTGCAGGGCGCCCCTCGCCCATCTGCGACATCTATGCGAGATGACTTTCCACGTAATCCCGACGCAACATGGAAATCAAAGCATCAGGAACATTCTATCACTCAATATTCAGTCATTGCGACAGTTGACTGTTCCATCTTATCTGTGCGATGCGATGCCAGCCCACCTACTCGATAATCTGGCGCATCTAGACCTTAACTGTGACCCTGATCATACTCATGAATATTCTATAATGCCTTTAAGCCATTTACCATGTCTTGAATCACTTTCACTCGAGTCGAACTCAACACGTTGCGAAAGGGAGTTGATCGATTCGCTACCTCAAGATGCAAATGCTCTCCCAAATCTTGTCTCATTACGGCTTCGCTTCTACTGTGAGGTAGATCCGTTGTTGGGTAGAACTCACAACCTCCTTAGTTTTATACGCAACCGACGAAAACTTAAAAGGTTATACCTAGAAAATGAAGGTTTAAAGAATCTCGCCAGCTGTCAAATTCTGTTTTCACTGTTTCAAGAATTATCTGAACTCCATGTCCTCGGATTGAATCCATGTCACATAATAGTGGACGCTGCCCAAACTACATTGCGCCATCTGGGAGATGCTTTACCGCAGGATCTAAAGGCCCTGCATATCGCGTTGCCGGCTGCTGAAGATGTATTGCTTGATTATGATTTATCATTTGTATGACTGTTTTCTGATAAAAATGAAAGCTAATGACATTTTAGGTCAATGGATTAGAACGTTTCGAACATCTCACGTACATTAATATAATCGACGACCATTTTCTTCTGCTATTCGTGCCTTCGGAGGTCGCGTTTGATAACCCTCACTTGCAATTCATTGGCCACAATGGACGATTTCGCGACGTTCGGCATTCATTAGATGGTATCGATGTTGTAGAAAGGCCGGATTGGATGTCTAAATTTCCCACCCGAGAAGACTTCGTAGACGAGGATCATTGGTGGCTTTACCAGAGCTGCTATGCAAGATCATCGTAGCAACTATTACTTATGTTTTTATTCACTTAAAGCTGAATCTTTGTCACTTGTCTGGTGCAGTCACTACTATTCTTTGCAGACCGGGTGGGTCAAAAGAGACTAGCCGGCGGTCCCGTGAGGAGCGGCTTCGCTTTGCTTAGAGACACACTTATCCTCTTAAACGCAGCTTAAGTAATTTCCCATTCACAGCACAAGGAACATGACACAAGAAGGCGACAACCTCATCTCAGGAAGGGAGGTAGCAACCCATAATAGCCGGGAAAGTTGCTGGATTATTGTCCATGGTCTGTTCCGAGTCACACTTTGTATCCGCCGCTAAATGGCCAACTACAGGTAAAGTATATGACGTGACGGACTTTCTCGACGGTATGCTTATCTGATGGTGAAGCCTGACATACTAATAGATGTCGTTGCAGACCATCCAGGTCAGAACACCTCTTTCCCCGGGTAAAGTATAACCTATCAAGACCACAGGTGGCAGTAAAATCATACTCAAATATGCCGGTAAAGACGCAACGTGAGCCGAAGCCACAGTGACTTGACAAACGACCAACTTTGTTTCAGACGAGAATATGAACCTATACATCCACCTGATACCATAACCAACAATCTTCCGCCAGAGAAACAGTGAGCCACATTGAAAACTCGTGCGTCGTTCTCATGTTTGTGAAGTCTAGGTGCAGTCGACCCAAAAACGGTTGAGGAGGTTGAGCTAGTGGTTTCCGACGAAGACAAAGCGCGACAACAGCGAATTTCCGCTAGACCCCCTCTCAGTGAAATCCTGAACCTTCATGACTTTGAGGTCCTCGCATATCCAATTGAGTATTCCAAGTTTCTCATTCATTGTAGGCGGTTGCCAAAGCTGTCATGTCGGAAAAATCATGGGCTTATTATTCATCGGCGGCCGATGACGAAATTACGAACAGGGAAAACCACCTTGCGTACCACAGGTTACCATTCCGAGTTACACGGTGGCTTTTTCTGACTATCATGCAGGATCTGGTTCAGACCGCGCGTTCTTCGAGATGTTAGTGAGGTGGATTGGTCAACGACAATCCTTGGATATAAGTCAAGTATGCCCATATATATTGTAAGTAAGTGCCTCTTACCCATTAGAAGTGTAATCACGATGTCACCAGACGGCAACTGCTCTGGGAAAATTGGGACATCCGGACGGTGAATTGAATCTAACGCGGGCGGCAGCTAACCACGGCATTATACAGATGGTGAGATCAACCCTTCAATTCGGTGTCAAACGCACTCTTGACCCATGTCAGATACCAACGCTTGCTTCATGTTCCTTTGACGAATTGGTGGATGCGGCTCAGCTTGGACAAGTGCAATTCTTTCAACTGTGAGTGTACGTTTAGGCGAGCGTGCGATTCCGTTTATCTGGTTTTAGGTATGTCAATAAGGACAGTAATATTACCCAAGGAATTGTACAACATGCAGAAAGGCGCGGGATTAAAGCATTATTCATCACGGTAGACGCACCGCAGCTTGGCCGGCGTGAAAAGGTATCTGCTTCAACGCCATCATACTGCCTCGCAGCTGATGCGCTCAGGATATGAGGATGAAATATGAGGCCGAAGATCCCGCAGAGATCTCAAAAGTCGGTTCTGACAAAGTCGATAGATCTCAGGGAGCAGCCAGAGCTATCAGCGTTTGTGTTTCATTCAGTTTAACATATATATATTGAATATATGAAGGCAGTCTTTCATTGATCCCAGCCTCAGTTGGGATGACCTAGATTGGTTTAAGAGCATAACTAAGCGTGAGCTGTTTTGCCACACTGTATGGTATAATCGTAAAGCGAGTTTATAGTACCTTTGATTTTGAAGGGGGTTCAATGTTGGGAGGTCAGTGCCGTCCAGATCATCAGGTTATCATATTCCAATAACTGAATACTTCCAGGATGCTCTCGAGGCCTTTGATCGAGGTCTAGCAGGAGTAGTTCTATCTAACCACGGTGGTCGACAATTGGATTTTGCACGTTCTGGCATCGAGGTTCTCGTAGAGGTTGTTAAAAATCTGGGAGATAAAAGGGGTCTCAAGTTCCCGAACGACAAATTTCATCTTTTCGTGGACGGAGGCATCCGAAGGGCAACAGATGTCTTGAAAGCGATTGCCCTTGGGGCCACGGCTGGTTCGTCTCATGAATTATTTGTAGGGAATAGCACGTTTAAAATGAGCAGTCGGTATTGGGCGACCATTCTTATATGCCTTCTCCGCTTATGGATTGGAAGGTGTTGAGAAGGCATTGGAAATCCTACGCGTGAGTAACCCGTGTCTTATCTCTCGAGTTTATTTTATATGTATCAAGGATGAATTTGAGATGAACATGCGCCTTCTTGGGGCAAAGACAATCAAAGATGTTGTTCCCCAGATGGTTGATGCCTCCAACATTCATTCTCACATAGTTGTCGTACCCAATGACAGATTATACAATGACAATTGTAAGTATCATATATATTACTGTATGGGAAGCCTAAAATGCCCTGCAGATCAAGGCCTACAACCTGCAAAACTACGGGATCTCAAGGCAAAATTGTAGAATTACGAATGTGATTTTACGTATATACCATTCTTGACATTGCGTGGCAAAGCAGGGCATGCTAAACTCTTTGGAATGGAATCAAGGTAGTATAACTTTCTAATTCGCTATTGAAGCAATTCTTCGTGTACATTGAAATATCTAATATCTTTCAGCTTTTACTACTGAATAATAAAGTGAACGTACCTCATTACATTCCCAGCTTCGTGGCACTTCCCTTGCCCATTTTCATCCCATTGCACCAGCCAGCGGCCAAGAATATGGCCATACATATCGAGTGTCTCTGCCACCGTTTCTTCTTTCCCTGGCGTGATGGACTTGATAGACCTATCAGGCGGTAAAGGCAACTCCTTCGCTAGTTCCCACTTTGCAAACGGTCGATGCGTTGCAATCAAAAAGTATGGATCATACACCTACAGAAAGTAGTAAGCGCGGTTGAACCTGGACGCATGCTACACCCACTTACCCGTGTCACTCTGGGTTGCAATCTCAGAGTATATGTAATCATTTCAAGACCCTCAACACCGTCGCTTGTCTTGAGACGTTTTAGAGTTTTCACATACGGTTTTCCGCACCAAGCAACCAATGCTGTACTAAGACCAGACGTGCCGATGGCTATTGAAACAAGCGCAATCCGGGCTGACATTGGTAGATTGGATTCAACCAGAAACATAAAGGGTGCCAGCGTGATGGAGAGTGTGAGGGAGCCAAGTGAGAATAGTTTAAGCCTTCGAAAAGTGAGCGCCAGTGGACCATGATAGTGATAGATCGCTGGGTCGCTGGAGCGAGACGAGGAGGCATGGGCCTCGGATTTGTTTTCAGCCAAAGTCGACAGCAGTCGTAAGTTCGTCTTAGCATTAGGAAAAGGACGTAGAAGTGGTGGACACCCCGAGTAGTGGCCAAAGAGCCTGGTGGACCGTCTGATCGCAAGGCGGGAGATCATGGCGAGAGGCAGCGTCTGATTCTACCCCCATCATGGACCCGCCGACATATTACTCAAAAGCTGAATTCATAGAAACGGTCAGGCGCTTCTATGCCTTTGCAACACAAAATTCTAATCGTCTTCAGGACCATCCAGGATACTGGCAATAAGGTTTCTCGACGAGCTACTATTGCCGGACCCCAGAATATTATTCTCGGTGGCAAAACCATCATCGCTAGTGGCGCCATCATCCGTGGAGATTTGAGAAGGTCAGGACCTGGGCATGCTGTTGTTATTTCTCTTGGAAGGTACTGTCTGATTGGTGAAGGGTGTATTATGAGGTATGTGTGCTTTTTTTCTTACACTACAATACCACATTATCTTCTTCAGGCCCCCATATAAGACGTACCGGGGTGCTTTCAACTATTATCCGATGAAGATTGGCGACTACGTCCATATAGGTGCCAATAGCATCATCGAGGCAGCTACCATCGGAAATCATGTTGAAATTGGCAAGAACTGCACTGTCGTATGTGTCCTCACATCGCTGCACCCTTCCTCTTCCCAACTTTAAACAGGGTAAATTTACTATAATCAAGGACTGTGCAAAAATCGCAGATAATACCATCATTCCTCCAAATACGGTGGTCCCGGCCTTGGCGTTGTTTGCAGGTTCACCAGGTGATTGATTTGAGGATGCTTATGGGACATTGCTCATGGTATAGGTCGGTTTGTCGAGGACTTACCAGAGTCAACGCAAGAAGTAGTTGAATCACACACAAAGCAATATTATACCCGTTTTCAGCCCTTGGAGCGGTAGGTTGGTAATTCAAAAATCACTGCAATTCTGGTACGCAACTACCGTGAAATGTATTTTAAGATCCCTACCCTTGCTATTCATGCAAAATCCAAAACAAACATCTTCCCCTTTGCCTGGTATAACATTACAGTTCCGCGATACTCATCAACAAAGAAACCGCTGATAAGATGGGGCCTGATAAAGGGCGGAAGGTCTATTTCATGTACAGTGAAACGACGTTCTGGAATTTGAAAGTTCACCATGTGCAGTTTTATTCCCTGCATCTCCTGATTATCAGAAAGGAGTATAAGATAGGTACCACAATTCGTTGACTGGCAAAGATACCAAGCCGACATGTCTGATCCTCTGATCGTCCCCGGAATGACAACACATGGATAAAGTGTCGGAACAGGCAATCGATTAGATTTTTGAGCCGCCGTCAAAGACGCCTTGTCGATAACCCAAAAGTTTATCAGTGTAACTGGAGAGGTGTCATCGGATATGCAGTAGATAGTCGAAGCCATGACTCCAAAATCCGACTGAGTAGTTAGGATGCCTTCCAGCTGGACATGTGAGGTACTCTTCTCGTACCGCATCTGAGGAGGATGTTGTACAAGCGGGATATACTCTGGGGTATACACTGTCTGAACTGCGATATCGAGGTTGTCGCAATATGGAAGCAGCTCTCTAGGGACCCATTGCTGGTAACTAACGATGTCACTTTCAGAATGAATATATAAGTTGTCGTTCCAAAACGATGTGCCAACTTGACCAATTTGCCATATCCTCTACAATGGATTGATTTTGGTTGGCTTTGACACGGATAATATGACTTAACACGCACATGATGTTCATCAGCCGAAAGCATTGGGCAAACGCATATATCCGTTTCTTTTCCCGTCACCCTGTTAAATGCAAGCACATGTAGAGGTGATGGTTCATCATTCGTACGGCCGTAACGCATATATAACACGCCAACCACATCCGCATTCAAAAAGATGGCCCGGAAGCATCTGGACTCAGACTGCTGAAGCTGTTTAGACCAACTGATATTTATCGTAACTTTCGACCCGCTGTAATTGGCGGTCAAAACTTGGATACCTGTTCTGAAACAACAATGTCATTAGGCTGCCTAAACATCCATTTGGCGACGACTCACGGGTTTGTATCGCCGCCGAAATTAGTTAGAAGGGCGATAGTAAACTTGCCGCACTCAGACCATCCAGTAGAGAGGTCCAGCATGCGCTGATGACAAGGGATAGTACAGACGCGTTTTCCATTCACTGTTGACCACACAGACAATTGTGACTTGAGAAATGAGTGTGTAATTACGTAGTTGGTCCCTGGAATATGTGCCACAGTATCCAATCGTTTGTCCACCGTCAGCGTTTTGATGGGTTGGATGGGTCGTGGCTTGTCGCTCCGCCAGTTACGGTTGAGACGAGTGAAATGTTGCACCAGTCCCTGGAGGGTTTTGGCGTCGTATTGCGTGATGTCTTCACTCGGAGCACATGGTATAGGTCGAGTTTGTCGAGTTAAAGTGAGTGTTTTGATTAAGCAAACGCGCTTATAGATCTGAAAAAGCTTGTGGAGATCAGAAGACACCTAAGGTGTAGAAGTGAGAAAACAGCGGGAAAACAGCGAGCAGCCGCATTGATTTGCAGCTCACATTTAAGAAGGAAAGTGCATCTTCAACCTCTAGATATTGGACTAAATGCAATAAAATGTCGGAAGGCAAATCCAGTAGCTGAAGCATTGGTTTGAGTTACATGTGGGCTTTCACACACCCACACACCAGATTACATTAAGCAAATAATGACGAACTGAGTGGAGCGTAATTAAGACAAGACAATGTATAATAAAAAGATGCTGAATGCCTATAATCTATGCAAAATATCATGAGTAGTCATTAAGACCTGACGCCGACGGTTCGTAAGGATATAAAGTGAGAAGAGATTAGAAACCGGGTCAAAGATTACTCAATCTTTCTTCTCTTCTTTTGTTTCGGTGGGTTGTTCACTTGAGCTCTGGCTCTCCGCAGCACGTTTCTCATATACTTTCTGGAACAGACCCAGGGAAGCTTGTTGAGTTTCGCTGATCTTCTCCCGGATGCTATCAGCCGTGACAGATGCATCACCAGACTGTCCCTTGGACGCAAGTTCACGAAGCTCAGCGACGAGCTTGGTCACTTTCTCCTTTTCGGTAGCATCGAGTTGATCTTTGAATTCATTCATGGCTAGTAATCACTAGTCAGTACAGTCAATACATCAATGACGTCAAACATACCCTTTTCTGTATCAGAACATACTGAATCAGCCTTGTTGGCTTCCTCGATCAGAGCCCGACGTGCTTTATCCGTCTCAGCAAATTGTTCAGACTCGGAAATCATCTTCTCAATGTCCTTTTCGCTGAGGCCGGATGATGAAGCAATGGTCATAGACTGGTCCTTTCCAGTAGCCTTATCCTGTGCGTTGACGTGTACAATACCATCTGTGTACAAACTCAGCAACTCGACAAACCACCCATGGTTGTTACATACCAGCATCAATGTCGAATGTGATCTCAATCTGTGGTACGCCCTTTGGTGCTGGTGGAATACCAACGAGGTTGAAGTTACCCAGCAACTTGTTATCTCGGACAAGCTCTCGTTCACCCTGGAAGATCTTAACTTCGATCGCAGTTTGACCGTCAGCGGCAGTCGAAAACACTTGCGACTTCTTGGTTGGAATTGTAGTGTTCCTGTTGATAAGCTTCGTCATGATACCGCCCAGCGTCTCAATGCCCAAAGATAATGGTGTGACATCGAGGAGTAGAATGTCCGTGACATTGCCAGCCAAGACACCACCTTGAATGGCTGCTCCGATTGCAACGGCCTCGTCAGGATTGACACCTTTGCTGGGTTCCCGGCCAAAGATTTTTTTAACGGTTTCACCGACTTTGGGCATGCGAGTCTGACCACCAACCAGAATGACCTCGTTGATTCCACTGGCCTTGACGCCGGCATCATTCAGAGCCTTCTTGCATGGATCGACTGTGCGTTCAATGAGAGGATCAACAAGATCCTCAAACTTTGACCTAATGAGTTTTTCGTTAATGTGCTTGGGTCCGGAGGCATCTGCAGTTATGAAAGGTAAATTGATTTCTGTCTGGGTAGTTGATGACAGCTCAATCTTGGCTTTCTCAGCAGCTTCTCGAATCCGTTGAACTGCCATACGATCATTGGAAAGATCAATACCAGACTCCTTCTTGAACTCCTTCAGGATATGATCGACGAGTTTAATATCGAAGTCTTCACCACCAAGATGTGTATCACCATTGGTGGACTTCACCTCAAAGACGCCCTTTTGCATCTCAAGAATGGAAATATCGAAGGTGCCACCTCCTAGATCGTACACGGCAATAACGGCCGATTCCGATTTATCGAGACCATAGGCCAAGGCAGCGGCAGTAGGTTCGTTAATGACACGAAGAACATCAATACCAGCAACTTGACCAGCATCTTTCGTTGCTTGCCGCTGAGCATCATTAAAGTAAGCTGGAACAGTGACGACAGCGTGACTAGGTTTGCGTTAGACCAAGTAACACGCTCAACGGTGAATACGACTTACTTCACTTTCTTATTCACGAACTGTTCCGCCGTTTCACGCATCTTTGTCAATACCATAGCAGATAATTCCTCCGCTGACTACATGTTGATGATAAATCAGGTCAAGGGAGATGAAGAGAGAACATACAAATTGCTGCGTCTTGCCGCCGTTATCAACTTCAACAGAGGGTCGGCCGTCAGTTTTTGCAACGACTTTGAAAGGCCTGTCAATCATGAGAACTGGCCTTGAAACATGGGAAAAAATGTTACCAGTGTTTGGTGTCTTTCTGAACCTCTTCATCCTTGAACTGCCGACCAATCAAGCGTTTAAATGCGAAAACAGTGTTAGCAGAGTTAACAACTGCTTGGCGTTTCGCAGGGAGACCGATGAGGCGTTCCCCGTGTTTTGTGAAGGCAACAACAGATGGAGTCGTCCGTTGGCCCTCCGAATTTTCAATGACTCGAGCCGTCTGTCCCTCCATCACAGCAACACACGAATTGGTTGTTCCCAAATCAATACCAATGACTGGGCCTGACGCAAGTTGGGAGTTGAGATAGTTGATGCTAAACTAATGAAATGACTAGACTGACCAGACACTTTGGAATTCATGTATCGGCATCCGGCAGAACGAGCGAGGGCCTAAAAGCGTCACTCAATAACATAACAAGACAAGGAAGAAGGCCATACAGCATAAGTGCCGCCAATGGGCGCGAAGGAGCGGACAGAACGGGCAAGGAAGTACATGGTAGTTTTTCAAAGGGCAAGGCGTTTCTGAGCGGCAAATTTTTCAATGCCATGTCACGTATTATATAAGCGGCTTGCCGAGCGGGTTTCCCCGAAGATTCCAGAATTAGCACACGCTTCGGCTGACGCCTGTAACAAAATGTGCGTCTATTGATTGACCTCACACGATAGTTCAAGCCCTGACCGCGGGCGCTCATAATGCCAAAGGTTGCCTCAAACAAAGGAGGAGAATTTGGAGAAATCAGGGCATCTATTGATATTGACAAGCTCAACGTATATCTTGCCAGCTCATCCATATGTGCAGCTCCAGTCAGTGTCAAGCAATTCAAAGTATGCTTTTCCTTCTGGCAAATGAAATTTTAACATTCAGTGCTGCAGTATGGGCAGGTATGATCTAATCCACAATACATTGACCAATAGTCAGCTCAGGAATGATTAGTCGAATCCAACCTATTTCCTGACGGATGCAGAGTAAGTTGGGTCTTGCGTGTTCTTAAACTTAAGATTTTTCAATAATTTAGAGGAACACGCTTCGTATTACGAAAGAAGCCTGCCGGTCAGCTTCTTTCATCGACAGCTCATCAGGTAGAGCGTGAATACAAAATGCTTAATGCGCTCTACAAACATAATACGAACCCTTCAACTCCTTCAGAAAAGAAGATACCGATACCAGAACCCATATTGCTTTGTGAAGATAGTTCCATAATTGGTACTCCCTTCTACATTATGGAGTTCCTCGATGGCCGGATATTCACGGATAATCGAATGCTCGAGATACCACCTAGGGATAGACATGAATGGTAACACTCGTGTTTGTGAGCAAGTGTCATCTTTTTTACATACCAGCTCAGCTGGCTAGCTGCTATCAGGACGCTTGCCGCTCTCAGTCAAATATCACCCGCTGAAATCGGGTTGTCAGACTTTGGCCCTCCTACTAGCTATTTCCCTCGCCAAGTTAAATCCCTTTCTCGCGTTTCAAGGAAGCAGGCTGCGACCATTGATATCGACACCAAGAAACCTGTGGGAGACATTCCCTTCTTCCTTGAACTCACAGAATGGTACAAGCACAACTATCCAGATGAACTCAAGACTGGCTCACGCATTGTGCACGGCGATTACAAGATTGACAATTTAGTTTACCACCCAATTGAAAATCGAGTAATTGGTATATTGGATTGGGAATTGTGCACGCTTGGCAATCCTGTATGTTCTCCCACTAAGACGTGAGACGTTTACTGACGTGTATATGTCCATAAGCTCACGGACCTGGGAAATATGACACTCCCGTGGTCAATCAGTGAGAAAATGACCCCAAACTTCACAGGATTTAAAGGCTCATCACAAAACGTGCCTATTGCGCTTGAGGAACTTGAGCGAGAGTACTGTCGTCTCACACGCCAATCCTACCCTATTGAGGGCATAATTTTCGTCCGAAGCTGGACAGTTTTCAAGGTATCTCCGTTTTATCAAAGGCTTGGGCGCAACAGTGCTGACAGGGATAGCTTGCGGTAATTTGCCAAGGCATCGCGGCACGTTGTGCTAGGCGTCAAGCCAGTTCTGAGAATGCAGGAAAATATGCAGAAGGTTTTCCTTTTCTTGGACGTCTGGCTCTAAAGCTGCTCGAGGAAGAAGGTATTGATGTAACTCATGGAAAAACAAAGCTATAGACTTGTTTCTATGTACGTCTCCAGAAAAAAGTTTCGCTATTAGATGAAATTCGTAATGGATAGTGTAGGAGGTGATTATTTCATGGTAACTTTTTTATGCGCTCGGGTGTAACAGTAAAGAAATTAATCAAAAGGGACCAAAAGTTGTTGGCGCTCAGCACTCGGTCGTCTTGCAGAATGGATCTGTCAGCAATGTCAGCCAGTTTACGGGCCTCCTTTGTGTCTCGCCGCGCGACTATGCTGCTTGGAGGTGGTTTCTCATGCACGTCCAATGCCCAGGCCCACCCTTTATTTAACGACGTCGGTTCGAACGGGTTTGGCATGTTACTGTCCCCATTGCTCCTCTTGACGGCCAAGTCCCGATACGCTTCTAAGCTCCTTGTTGCTTGCTTCTCCGCCAGCTTCAGATTACGGCGACGCTGCTTTTCAACGGCTCTCGCATGCCGGGCATACTTCCTGTCAAACATCGCTGCGCTATCCAGATATCTCCTAATTGCACGTTCTGAAAGGAAACCAACGACATCCGCCGGCATGCTGCAAGCGATCAAGTCAGACTCAGGTTCCAGGGGACGCACAATGCCTCGTGTAGAAACCCGTTCTCGGATCATAGATCCAGCCCACGGTTGCTATCAACATGTTGATAAGCTGGAAAAAAGCGTACGCAAGCGACACATGCCTCATCACCTTGATCACAGTAAACTGCAGGATCTCCAGCATACCTCTCCTCTGCTCCCGGACACACTGATGTGGACAGCGTCTTAAAGCGTGGTCCAGCTACATCAGTCATTGTATGCGATGGTAAGGTCTGTTCCAGCTCAGGGCTTTGGCCTTCCGAATGTGGAGACATTGATGAGAAGGCGCCCTGTATGGCGCGGGCTGCTTGGTGCATCCTTTTTGAAAGTGACCGTCTCATGGTCTGTTTCTTTTCGAGACCACGAGAAGGAGCCGATTGAACTGGTCTAAGCTCCGTGCCATTAGAGACTGTTTGTACTGCTATGCCGTCACCAGAATGACGGAAAGGCATGTTCGGCATAGACTTTGAAGTTGCAGGACTTTGTGGAGCGGAACTTGTACCTATCACATGCTTGCAGAAACTGGCTATTGCTCGGAAGCAGTACTTTGCGGGTGTGGTAAAGGCAAATAAAACAGGTAATACGTGTGCAGCATCTACATGAACTTGTCAGGGATTATAATCGGATGGATAATTCATCCGCACCGTCATAGATTTGTAACTGAACTTTCGTTGGCGAATGCCTCTTTTCAATTTCCCGTAGTGGTGGATATAGTTCCCGAGCCAGAGGATGGATGGCATATTGAGTTGGATTCGCTGCTTTATGTGAACTTTAGCAGAATTGTTAGACAATAACATGCAGTGATGGAGGATGGCAACATACGTATAAATTATCTCGTCTCTCAAAACTTCTCCGTCACTTGCAATAAAAAACAAAGGAGGCAATCCACCAAGATAGGACAACGCAGGACTGACGAGTGGATGTACGAGGAGAGAATTTTGGGTATACATTTGAACTTGATTGTTAATGGTTAAAGTTTCCCCAGCCTCCGTTACAAGCTTGATAGTATTGGTATTAAGTGATGGTACAGTAGTAGTTGACCCGATGTTAACTGGGAAGGGACGGTCAGCCGAAGATTTGCCCTGCACAGAGCGAAGGGATGACATAGAAGCTCTAGGAGTCCTGTGGCCAAACGCATGTCGAATTCGAGACCTGAAGGAATTATGAACTCGGATACTCTGTTCATCTGTTGGGGGTGGCCACAGGACACTTGGTTTAATCATTGACAACCCCCAATAGGGCATTATATCCTGACCATTCTTGTCAAACCATTCATAAGCTAACTATAGAAGCAACTCACGGTTTCGGTGTTTGTATGAATACTGGGGAACGAGTGAGTCAAGTCACACCAGGGAGAAATGAGTATTCCTCCAGCAGGCATTGGTAGCCCAACGTCCCGTATGACTTGCAACAAAGCCAAAGTCAAGCCTCCACCCGCCGAATCACCAGCAACTACTATTTGATGAGGATGCACTGGACGATGGTCACATCCAGGAGGCGGTTCAAGTAGATAGAGATCTGGAAAGGCAATTGAGATCCAGGTAAATGAAATCCCAAATACTTACAGGCGGCAAGAACGTCTTGCACAGCACAAGGGAAGGGATATTGTGGTGCAAGACGATAATTGAGAGCTCATCTTGGAATCAGAACAAGGACCGTAGAGCGTGATTATAATCATACCAAGGACGCGCCCATTTATCTTGCGGGCATGCCGTTCAATGCTATATCTGTAGCCATTTCAGTCACATATCCCATAAAATTTCTTTACAGACCTTTCTTGATCAGCGCTGCCGAAAAAGTAACCACCTGGCCAAATGTAACTGAGTGAAGCTGAGGCGCATCTGGCGCATATACTGACCTCCGTGGATATACAAAATGCAGCGCATGTCGTCCATTGCCTCCTCGTATTTGAATTCGTCTGGAGGCTCCGTGCTGATGTTGGGATCCTCCGTTCCATTAGCTTCTGTTCTGCGTTGCTGCATTTTGTAGCGCTTCTTGGCCTCACGCCAATCCTTCTTGGCGGTGATCCACTGGGCTTCTATCCTGGAAACGATCAACCCCCTGGTCTTCCATGATGCATTACTCAATCCTACCCATCCAAGCTACGCACTTGCCACCATTTGACGCCACCAACAACAGCTCTCGCATGTTCTTCACCGCCCAGGGCTTGAATGAGATAGGTAGCTGCGGTATCACAAGAAGACAAAGGTATTGTGATTCTAACAATGCGAGTCCATGGAGGTGAGGGTGTGCGCGTATTGGAGAATTCTACAACTTAGTAATGGCGTCATCGGGCATACAGAAAGGTACCTTGCAATTCCTCAATAGAATGGCTAGTAGCACGTGTAAGATTCATCCCTGCCGGGATCTGAGACTCACAAGCACGCAGCCTTCATGAAAGCCTGTAACACGCCGATGAGTAACCGAAAGCATGAGGAAAATGATGCTGGGAGCGGACCTTGATGACATTGAATACCTCATCATATAGTAATTCATCCTGTTTCAGTTGCGTGCCCGCGGGATTGTTCCTCGCGTCCTTCTTCAGGCGCTCCAGATAATGTTTCACAAGGGTTTCCAAGAGAACAGGTCCCACTCTGAGACCAACATCGGTAGTTAATGTATTCAATGGCATTTGTGGTGTATCGCGGAACAGGAGGGAGGTGTGACAATGCCGGCTTCGAGCGGTAAAGTTAGCGTTACACTAGAAGATCCTAGGTTTTTTCTTACTTAGCGTTTGGGGACGAAAAAAGCGTAGTCTTCAGAATCTTAGGCTAAGAGTTACAACAGGATATCTATATGGATGTAGAATAATAGAAATCTAAAAGGGAAATATGACGACGGCAAAAGGTTGCCCGTCGTAATTGTAGTTGAAAACATAGTAAAGACAAAAAGAAAACATGATATGGAGACGGAGAAAATGTAGCATTACCCTGTAGGCGTTACACTAGGTAGCTTACATTCACAAATAATATAATTACCTTGCATATTATTACCTTGCTCTTCGAGCAAGGTTTACTGCAGGTCAGTTGGGAAATAGATGACATTTCTACATGCCTGTGCTGCGGTATGAAAAGAAAAAAAAGGTTGGGAACAAGATCAAGAGACGTCGTCGTAATTTCAAATAATTGGGACGTTCCGTAGTTTTATTCGTTCCTATGTAAATGCCAACTAATTTCTTTTGTCACAGAATCAGATGTTTAATGCTAGCACTTGGCTGTGAAATAGATTGTCCTTCGTTTTTTCATATAGAACAAGAATAACAACATATTGTGTTTAGTACTTCTCAATCACATACCATCGAAAACAATTTCCAATAACAGTCTGCTAACGCACGACATAACAGAGTATCGCGCACAGGGACATAACACAGCCTGCAACCGGATTGTTAAATCTATTCAACTTATATGACATTTGAATGATGAATTGATGATATATTAGACAACGTGTTTGTATCAGTATATAATTCATTCGGGCAAGGTTTATTAAGAGCCGAGATGCCAAGTGGACTCTCGCGCGTGGTACATACGTATTACATTCAGTCCTGTATTTCAAGCTGCATCACAAACATGCACCAGAGCCCTTGCCTTTTTTCAAAGTCGTCAATCCAATGTTGTGCAGGTACATAGTCAGGCTAGTGACCAGTATTCAGTGAGTTCTCCGCCAAGCAACTAGCTATAGGGATCTGAATGCGATCAGCACGGGATACTTTTCGCTTTTCGGGAAGTTACACCGTCTTTTGACGCGAACAAACGAAAATATGGACAAATTTCTTGATTTGACGCATCAAGTCAAAAAGGATAGCGAGACTTATTTTGCACTGGGCACCTCGGCAGACTTTTGGAAGGGAAAATGGATAAAGGAAAATGGCATTATTATATCTGTTCGTTCAGTTACTTCTCTTCCTTCTCAATTTCATTCAGTCTATTCCTTTTCAGGTCGCTGTCAAAGTCATACGCTCACTGCCTCACGGACAAGATGAAAGATACGAGCGTATGAAATTTGTAATGGCTCTTTTATATTCGATGACTAGCTTTAAAACCTACACAGAAAGTGATCCGTGAAGCGTCAATTTTATGCAAACTCAACCATCCTCACATAACTCCCTTCTACGGCATAAGTTTTGATTTCGCCAGACCAGACAGTCCTTGTCTAGTCTATCCTTTCTACGAGTCTGGAGATCTCATGTCATACCTTCAACTCAATCCTCAAGCTGATCGGCTTCGACTGGTGCGCGTTTGTTTACACCGTAATCGAATACGTCACAAACACTAACATAGATCTGCCAAGTGTCATCCGGATTGGCTTACCTCCATGGCAAGACCCCTCCAGTGGTACATGGCGATATCAAAGGCGTACGATCCTACCTTTCTCAGTAAATTCAGTACCAACCTAACAATACCGTCAGTCCAATATACTAATCAACGACAGTGGTCAAGCATGTTTGGCTGATTTTGGCCTGGGACGGTTGACCGAAGTTCAAGGCTTCACCACGAAACATGTTGGCGGCACATGCCGATGGATGGCATACGAACTCATCTACGATGATGGGGAAGAGCCTGCCAAACTTACAACACAAACTGACGTGTGGGCATTTGCTATGACAATTCTGGAAGTATGTACTTGTACTTTGTTGCCTGTTTATCTTACGATTATGTGTCAAGATTTACACAGGCAAAGCACCATTTTCACACTTGAGTTACGATGCTAGCGTCATATTTCACATCGTCAGAGGGCGCAAACCACGCCAACCTCAAGAAATCACAGAAGAGCTTTGGTCAATTCTATGCCAGTGTTGGGCGCAAGACCCGCAGGAGCGACCGTCCATGTCTATTATGGCGTTTTATCTAGATTTCATATTCACGAGAGCTCCAAGCCCGGAAGAGTGCAAACGACTGTTGGAGTTTTTGAGACTTCAAGATGTTGCCACACACAAATTGCCCACAGAGAGTGTCAATCCCGTCATTTACTGTAACTGGCCTAGCTGCTCCCAAACGTTCCCGACCCTGGAACACTGTCAGGATCATGAACACCAGCATTGGGACATGTTACTTTCGCCGTAGGAAGTCGTGTGCGTACAGTTACTTTTATTTAGGTCCTGAGCGATTGACGCTCGGTCTTATAGTGTAACGTCTAGGCTACGTTAGTATCATATTACAGTTGTGTGTCCACATCGCTCACAGGCGATTAACCCGACACGGACTAGAACGAGAGATCACACAGTGCACTGGGTCAGTTCATGGATCTGGGAGCCGAGTGGACGGCCTTTCCAAATCGCATTGTCAAGCCCCGGAGAACTATGATATCACTATGATTGGTCACTGTGGCAATACAAGAATGGTATTATTTCCATCGTGTTCCTCAACATGCATTCCACCAGTTTCGGAAACAATGACCCGGCGGTGGTCGTTTCTGAAATCGACAACACGCACGGATTCGCCATCCGCATTGGCTTCTCCCGATGGTTGAAGCAGTGCTCGCCGGCGGTCAACAACTCTGATATGTGGCACCTTCAAATACCCGCATTCTAGAGGAATAAGTTGCCAAAATATCTTTTCTTCCGAGCCTGGAGGAAGAATAGGAACTCGGCCATTCCGAAGGCCTGCCACCACAAAACTCTCCTGGCCATCGGTCTCAAGATGGACCGTGATATTGGCAGAGCGTGTCTTGTGATAATTCCGTATGAGCATGGTCAACGTAGTGGGCACGTGCAAGGTTGCCACTGGAGAGATTTTGAGTAAAGCGACCAAGCCATCCGACGGTGGTTGAAGTGTAGGTAATGCACATATTGATGTGGCCAGTGGGCCTCTTTGACCATCTGGTTGTATTCTATAGTGCAAAAGTAAGCTTAAGCAGGAAAATAACTAGTAATAATTGCCTTCTCCAACTTATGATGTGCCTTCCTGGCTCTTGTATTGTATCTTGTTCAAAGTCGCTCTCGAAAGGGTATGCAATACCAATCCGACAAACATCATTGAAATCATCACCCGGTACATATTCTAGATGAGCGTGACTTGGATCCACAAGAATGATGCGAACATCGCACCTGAAGGAAAGGCATCGGCTTCGAGCTCCAGCGCAGCGTCAATTATCTTGGCTGCAAGGCCATGCTAAAAGATGTCAATGACTAACAAGGCATCGCATCCCGAAAGTACATACCACTCTCTCCAGCATAACGTTTTCGACAATGATCGGCCAAGGTCCAGTGCACTCGACTCTAGCACTAACTATAACTTCTCCACCTCTATCATCCCAATAATCCCCATTAAATGTTGTCAGATCAGACAATCCTGTCCACTCTTGTACGCTTCGTCGATAGAGGACATCATGAGTTATGCGAAAAGGCTCCACCGTAGAAACAATCAAAGTACATAGAGTCTCCGTCGAGTCGTATTCTAACTCATCGCTCGTCTCGTCCAAGTCGTCGACTTGTCTTCCTGGACCAGTTGATGGTCGTGAACGCACAGATATGTCGAGTACACGATCACCAGGTAGACCAGTGTTGATTAAATTCAATATTTTAACTTGGTTTGCACCTGGCTGCAGGACACTAAAAGGTACACCTTTGATTAGGCTTGAAGAGCGTTCGTTTTCCAAGGCAATATAATTAACTGTTAACGCTCGCATGGTTACTATTAAGGCAGAACCGGAAAGCCAACATACCAGAATCATGGTATTCGGATGGCAACAATAGAATGTCTACAGTAATGTCCATTTCTCGGGTATCATCATTCGTGACTTTGATTTCTATCGGATACTCTTCGTCTAGATAGGCAGGGGCTTGGTGTGATATTAAAAGTCGAATGTTGTGAGGCCTGTACTTGATGCTGATGCCCGATGAGTGGTCACTTACAGACAATTTAATAGACATACATTATCGAAGAACACTCATCACGTTTCATGGCGATGAATCGAGGTGGACTAAAGTTGCATAACCACTTAGGGACCTGCTTTATCCCTCGTCTAGCCTTTGATGGCTCCAATGGTATTTGAACCCTCCATTCATCCCGAGTTATAGTCAATAAGAGTTTTTCGATCTGTTTCATTCATTTTAGAAGTCAATCGTCAGACGAGACTCAAACAAACCTTCAGAATAGATGGAACCTCGGATCGAATTGTTCCAGAGAAAATCAATGAATTTCCAGGCTCCCAACGTAAGTTTGCTTCACGTACAGACATTGCATCGTTATGAGTTATATCACCAAGATCAACAGTACGGACTGTCTCTTTCGAAGCATTCCCATCTTTTGGTTCGACGTGAGTTATTAGAATAGGTGTTTCGTGGCCAGAAAAATACACTTCCAATGATGAAAATGGAATGGATGACAGCGTAACGGCTGTTGGAGCAACAAGGAAAATCTGGAAAGGCGCAGGTTTCCCAATCTCGATTTCAGAATCCCAGAATACCACATTTGATTCCACTAGCGATTGATTACTGAATGATGCAGAGAATAATGCATCCAACTTCACGCACGTATTGGTTCGCTCTCTGAAAGCTCCACTATCAGATTCCCTTTCAGGGAGGATGGGACATTGCTCTGTGACCGGTCAGATATCATATAACACGAAAGGCCAAGAAGAGTACCTGTAGGATAGTAATCAAGTCTTTCTCCAAAGAGCCTGCGTCATCAGGTACACCAGGGTCTGTTGTGCCGGGAAATGTTAAGCAGAGCGTCAGTCATTCGGTATCCATTCACCATGTCCCATCATCTCAAGCAACAACCGTATACAAAGTCCCACGTCATTCAGCCGTTGAGCGCATGCATACCATGTCGCCAAAAGAGGTCGTAGCATATCATTCCACTTTTCCCTACGATACGTCTTGGCGATTCGCTCAAAAAACCTTCAACACCAATTGATGAGCATAATAATCACATCACTTCGAAGGTGAACAAACCGCACTGCCATGGCGAATTCGCCAGAATCATAATATGTCTGGGCTATCCGATACGCAATCCATAGTGTAAGACGGCTTGGAGCTTGATTTGAACCTCCAAGAGGGGCGTATTTTTTGAAGATTTCATACGCTTTGGTGTAGAGCTGACGAACTGTCACTATCGATTCTTAACCAAAATACACAGGGAACCAACCTCCAATATGATGGCATGATGCTGCACTTTCTTCTCGTTCATGAAACTGGGTGACAAAATTGGTCGTTGGTTCAGCTATTCACAAATTAACACCTATCACAGCAAAATATTAATGATCATGCCTCTGCTTCAACCGCTGCCTGGAATTTTTCTTTTCGCAACTCTGTGCACCGTGAGGCCATGTAGTAATAGAACCCGGGATGCTGCAGAGTATGGCTAGGATTAAGACCCAATGAGCGCAGGGCATTCATTTCTAGGGAAGGAGCTGAGCTTCCGCGAATGACGGCAGCGACTAAACTTGCATTGCCTGTCAATGCTGGTGGCTTATACGGAGGGATCTCGAGTGTTGAGCGCAAACCCTGTTCGAGGAGTTCAGCCAGTGCGCGATACCTACGACAGATAAATTATTGTTGGTCACTAAAGTGAGCAATTAAGGCGATCCACGTAAAGTACTTACTGCCTGGCCATCCAACTCCAGTATTCGAACGTTTCCTCGCCGATACCCCATCCTCGAGAGAAGTCGCCAAACTTGCGCATGTGCATACTATGATGAGAGAGTGCTAAAGCATGTTCATTGTTGTAAAGATATAATTTTACTATCTTTCAGATTCGTTTGCACATCAAACACCTTTTCCGTGAATGAACCATCGTACCTTGAGATTAATACAGTCTGACAGTACTTTCGCTTCGGCCCATCTCTTCGTCCGTGGTGGAAGAATAACTGGTGACCCAAACATGATTGCGAGCGTTTCGTATGCATCTTGGTAATGCCTGCATCAGGAATTGAGCTTCGAGGAGATGGAATACAGTACAAACTGACTTGAGCGCAACGTCGTTCTCTCCCCTGAACTCAGCAAAGCAGCCCATCTTGTACTCGTATCTGATTGTCCATCCCTCTGGCCTAAGCGGACGGGCAATGTTCGTGCTAGTAGTTGGCAATGTGTATGAAGGAACAGCTTGAGAGTGTCGATTCCTCTTTCGTCTCACACGTTTGGAATGAGCGGTATAATAGTCTATCGCTGGCTCATACAGAGCTTGCTGGAGACTTTGAAAATGGTGAGTCTAGCAGTGCAGGCAACATAATATATATACCTATCGATGAATTCACTGAGCTCCGCTTGACTCACAGGACTAAGGACAAACAGCGCAGCTCGAGAGTCAAGTCCACTTTGTCGTCTGATAAAAGTCAGACGCACATCCAGCATCGAATCGTCTGTAAATGGGTTATTTCCAAAAATCACGATTCACGAGTTATGTACACACCTAACATTCTTCTACTGGCTATCAGGACGACGGTCAGCTTTATTCCTCTGTCGTTCAAGCCTTTCTTCCGGTGAGCAATCTCGGCCGCCAGTTCTGTGTCCCGTCTCCTCTCTTCTTGTTCCCTCTCCCGTTCACGATGAATATCTGGGCCATCCAGCGGTGAGCGGGGATCATGCGGCATCGTTTCGTACATGCGCAGAAAAAGAACAAACACGGAAGGTACGAGGGTGGTATGTTTCCGAATCCATATCGGCGCGATTAATCCATCAGGGTGAAGCGGTGAAGATTGTGTCAGTGGCGACAGAGGAGAGTGTGACGATGGATAATGAGGGTCGTCTGGTGGAACGGCTTTGCGCGGTGGAAAACGGATGTCTTTGTCCATGACCATGACATGAAATGTTTTGGTTCGTTCTGATTGCCATATAACCGGTTTTCGCTGAGCTACAAGAGCGTCGCGCAAGCGTTGGTTCAAAACATTGAATGGATCCTGGGGTTTTCCTGCAGCTCCCAGGTCAGAGTGATGGATAAGAAGAAATACCAACAACCTTGGGATTGCACCTCCAATCCAGCCACAAACATGACTGGCGCGAGCTGTATTAACAGCTCTGGAGGATAAGAATTCATGAGTTCGTATCTCAATATTATGTCAGCACCACACAAGTTAACTCATGGCTCTCATCGAGGTATGTTCTCTGGCCAACTTCAAGGTGCCGCGCTAGTGACGAGGTTCAACCAGGTCATCGCAAATGATCGACTCGGACGCAAAGGTTGGCCGACGTCTGATATTGCACTACAATATTGAACTCTCTCTCTTCAGTACGAGTCAAATGCGCCCCGGATGATACGGTTGGCGACTTGAAAAAGCTAATTGCGGCACAAACGGGTACGGATCATACCAAGATCGTGCTCAAGAAATGGTGTGTAAACCGTCACGTCAATGGTAGTATTTAGTGATCATTGAGGATAGGTATACCATATTCAAGGATCACATCACTCTTGGAGACTATGAGATTAACGACGGAATGAGTCTTGAGATGTATTAAACATTTGGCATTCTCTGCATCGCTACGTTGTATGTACTTGAACAATACAAGCCTTCAACATGGTCTGGTGAATTAAGGCAACAACGGTATGACACAACATCTTAATAGCGGCGTCTGTATGGACTGTAATCATAGTCATCGTAACGTCTATATCACATATAGGTGAGCACGTCAGGACATCTCATCACACGACCAGGACGTACTTTTCCACCCCACAGCAGGAACAATTGCGAGCCAATAGCACGATAGATGCGACCCATGTCAGACAGACAGCGGCAAGCACCATCCACACTCCATTCCCGAATAACACGGTAAACCGTAGGCTTGTTATCGTCTGAAGCTTCTGGCGCGAAATAAGAATGAGGGCGATATCGGCAGCGAAGACGATTGCTCCTGCTAATCCACTAAGGATAGCAACTAAGGATGCTAGCACAGATGCGCAAGTCGAGGAAAGGAACAAAGAGAAGAAGAGGGCGATGAGCGCGAGGCCTGCTGCTACTGGATGTAGAATGAGGAGGACAAGAAGCGCTTTCGACAGGATGTCCGTTGCTTGAGTTGACAGTCCAATTAAGCTACTAAGCGAAGGTGGTATCCGGTAACCTAGATGTGGACCAACACAGTTGGTCAAAGTCGTTGGCTGGTTCCCGACGGTGCTACAAGGGTTATAAGGAATGAGGATGTGAAGGATGATAATGATATATTGCCTTACTTTGCTGCACAAACTCCCCACACACCGAATCTCAGCTCTGTTTCGACAGCGGTAGCCTGTACCTGTGCTGTCGTTTGCAGAGCAAGTATGTATATGGGTTTAACAATTGGAAGGGAGATCCCGACGAGGAGGAGAAGGACGAAAGCAGCAAGCAGCAAGAATGCGGCTATGGACGACGCAGCGCGATAGTTTGCCATGGGTTATTGGGTTGACCAACCAGTGGGACCGCCCGTCTGCAAACGAGGGCTGCTATTAAAACAACCTGCTCGGGGTCAATATTCAATGGTTCCTTAGGGCCATTTCTCCATTTGTCATTTACTAGCAGTGTAGTATGGACTGCCTTGCATTGCCCACATGAGCGACTAGACAGGGGCAGAGTAATCCAGCGATAGCGTGGAGAGTGGAGATGATAAGTTGGTACGTGACATGATTGCATGATCCATGAATGATGGATCCAACTTGGATGCTCAGCGCTCAGCACTCAGCACTCAGCACGGTATGCCAACTGTAACTGTCTGCCAAGCGATTCGACAGGGAATTACTTTCCTCAACCAGTGTCATGCAAGGAGAATGCCATGTGGTAGACAGAAATTTACATACCCCTCCCTCGTCCGCGCCCACCACGCATCGCACCTCCTCGTCCACGACCTGAAACAGGCGCCAGTGAGCTGTGTGACCTGACAGGCAAATGTTATCACCTCTAGTTGTGGTTCCCCTGGCCCCTGCAGAGGAATCAGAATCCATATTTCAGCATATCTATGCTATGCATACCTTTCCCAGTGACATGACCTCCTCGTGCGCTCCGCCCCGCTTCCCGAGCTCTGTTTTGTTCCTCCTTGACAGCGTCCAAAAGGTTGTCTGGCACGCGTAGATATTTAATCTGGTAACACGGATTTAATGATTGCCTGTAGTGTCATAGAATACGCACAGTACTGCCTCTGATATAGCATTCCTTCAATTTCCAAAAGCGATCCCCCTCTGTGTTAGTTTGATATACTTCACGCAACGTAATGTTCATGTAATTGTCGCAATTCACGAGATGACCGTTAAGTGTCTCGCCATTCTTAAGTTCGACTAGCTGGAAGAAAAGCATGATTCCAGCGGGCGCGTCACATTAGCATTGATCCATACCATTGGCCTATTCTGTGCTGCAGTGAGCAGTGATAATGGCAACTAACATGTAAGCCTGCATCAGTTGGAAATAGCTCTACAAAGGCGCTGAGGGCAATACCATTGCGTTGCGAGATTATGAACGTCTGCAGAGTTCTATCCCGTGTTTGCATCACAAGTCCTTGACAAACAAGCGCATGAAATGGCATAAGCATAGCAGTCGACTCCAATCCTCCATGATATGATTCTCCGTCCTCTCTTGTTCTTGTTCGGCCTTTCGAGCTTTGTCTGGGCGCAACGTGACCAAAATGTTAGCGCAGTAGCGCAAGTATTATCCTTGTCGTAAATGCGCCCATTTAACTCACCCGCGATACAGCCTCGACAGCGATCCGTATTTGCAATACAGGCCTCCCTTCCTCAGATCTTTGCCCGTACAGATTCTCATCGTTGGAATAGTCATAACTCTCGTCATCGTACTCCTTTTTCACCTGCTTTTTACCGTGCAATATCATTGGCCCCTCGCTCCCGTCAACTATGCTCTGCAACTTTCTTGTGTCATCATCTTAATCATTTCTCTCATAGCAACCCTCCATGTCGTTCTGTCAACAACAATGGTGGAAAGTCAGCACTGGCCGTATATGCTCAGCTACATAGCCGTCAACGTCCCTCCACTGAACGTTCAAAATACGGGAACAGATTGGACCGTGGCCGAAAGAGTGACTTGGTTAGTCATGAACGCTTCTGCCTCTGGGCTCATTCAGGTAGCTTTTGACATCGTGCTGATCCTATGCCTATAACGAGCCGCGTCATAGATTACCCACATTCACTTCCTAACAATCCTTTATCCCTCTCGCCTGGAAGCAAGACTCATTCTTACGCTACTGGGTATTTATTCAGCCTAGTCTATGTTATACATCAACTCACTCTTTTACAGTACCACTTGCAGTCCTTTCTGCCGTCATGCAACTCATTCCCATCGAGGGTATCGAATCAAAAAAGCAGAGCGTTATGGTTGCTTCAGCTGTACACAATGTTTGCAGCGCAACTCTTTCGCTGTTATTCACTACCGGACTTTTCCTTTGGGGTTTTCTTGTCAATCGGGGTCAGGCCTGGCGTACAGAGGGAGGTACTGCAGCATTCGGCACTGCGGCCCTCATTCTAGCCGTCTTCTCAACAACGCTTAACTTCATCTATGTCGACCGACAGGTAGAATATGTTTGGTTACCGAGCCTCTTGTGGACTGTCATCCTCTGGCAGAGTTTTCTGGGCTGGTGGTGGTGGGTAGGTGCTGGAAGTGGAAGCGGTGTACTGTACGCGTCGGAGTCAATGGAGATCGAAGAGAGGCTCAAAATGCAAGAAGAACGCGAGATGAAAAGAAAAGAGACGAAAGAACGCAGACGCGAAGCCCGGATGCGAGCCAGGAAGGTGTTTAAAAACATGACGGGCGCATTTGGTCGTCCTGGTTTTGCCAACGATAACGATTCTGATTCAACCACCGTTACAAATATCAGCTCAACGACGGCTATGGAAGGCCCCAGCTCTCGCGGCGCCCAAAATGAGAGAAGACGATCCAGACGGGATCGTAGATCGCCGGCAGACGATAGAGAAGAAGCAGAATTCGACAATATTGAACCAGAAACTGTCTTCAATGTATCTTCAGTCAGCACATCTACATCACAAGATTTGAAGCCATCCCGTGGAAATTTTCTTCCTGATTTTTTGTTGCATTGGTTTGCCTCACTAAGGCACGCTCACCAAACGGCGGCTCGCGCTCAGGAGAAAGAAAGAGCGGAAAGGATCAGGGGACTTGGACGAAACCATCCCATCAGAATGGGAGGCTGGGGCTTTGGTGGCTTTGGATGGGGAGCGGCGAGGGAATGGTACCCAGAAGGCGAGATGAATGGTTGTCGCCATTCTTCCAATGACGCATGGAGAAGGAGTTTCCCCAGACATCAAGGCGACGAATTCGAGATGCATGACAACAGTAGGCCGATGAGAAATACGCTCGAGGGCATGGCATCCGAAGAAACACTGAGTTTGAGGATGGAACCAACGGGAAGCAAATCGCTCCCAAAAGAATGGGAACCCGCTGTTGTACAACCGGTTCCGAGCGATCAAACATTTCCTCCGGCAGTACCTCCACCAACGCATCACGGATCAATATGGTGGTGGGGGCCACTACGGCGATGGAGGCTGCAAGATTCGACGACTTACTGACACAACTGTCTTGGCTGTTTTGCTGATTGGAAGCAATGTAATTTTGTATTTTGAAAGGCTGCTTGCCATTTACTTGCTTGCAGTCTAACATCTAGCTTATATCATAATCCTCGTGTAACTATATATATAGCTCATTGGATTTGCATCTCTCAATCCGTTATTGCAAACTAGATATAGAACGCTGTTGGATTCATCTAAATAATTTATGAATGGCCTCACAGGCGGTGTGACGAGTTCAAGTTCTCTTTAGCGAAGCTGAATTTGCCTTCCGCCCAGTGGGTGATCAAAACACCAGCAATTGCCGTCGTAGGGGGAAATTTAATGGGACCTTCTGCTTCAGCAACATGACTTGGGGCTAGCTCAGCTTTCCCTTCATGCTTGTCGGTTAGTTTCTTGTAGTCAGCTTGGGACAGTAGTGCGCCGCTTTTGCCGTGTAGAATGCCTACAACTTCTTCACGTGTGAACCAGCGAGCGTCTGTAGTGAAGAATAAGCATTTCTTTTGACGGTGTTGCATCACAAACACGAACCAGCTAATTCATTGTCCAGATCCGTTCGTATTGGCTGTTTTGCGTCGGCACGAGCATAAAACCCAAACATAAGGTTCGCAGGGTAAGGCTTTAACGATGTCAACATGGTATTTGGTTTTCTTAAGGTTCAAGTCTCACCCAAGGCTGAGCCGAATGGTATCGTACATCACAGATGGTGATACCTGCCTCCTCCCATATCTCCCTCTTCACCGCATCTTCGAGTGTTTCTCCTGGCTCGATAAAACCAGCTAATGCGGAATAAAATCTCCCGGGGAACTTTTTCTATATGAAAAGTTTTAGGACTTATCCTAAAGAAGACACTATGACACGTACTCCCCTACCTAGGAGTATCTTATCGTTGGTTTCATCAACCGTGACCATTATAACGACGCCATCCGTTCGTGGGTGAGTGACATTGTGCAATCCCTTGCTGATCAATATTTGAATAGGATAAAAAGCAATTGACCACTAGGACTTACGCTGTTGGGCATGGCTTACGACCGGTGTTGTCCGCCCATGGCAACAGCGATGTGCATGATATTTTCCATCCGCCCCACTGGGAGTATGTTTTACACCCACAGGCCGGACAGTACTGTTCGATTAGCACAAGTAAGCGATGTGTTGTTTGTACGAAATGAAGGACTCGGCTTTGGATTTGGAATTCCAATCCACCATCGTCCTGGACACCGCGAATATACCCGCAGCTTCCATTTCCAGTGACATCGAGAGGCCTCGCGGTTCAGTCCATATCGGATCGAGTCCTTGTTGTCCAACATTAGTGCTTCTGAGAAACTGAGTGAGTGCTTCGGGCGATAGATCCAAGTCTGAAACCTCCATCGCAAAGTATGGAGTTCCACTAAGTTGGGCAACAGCAACGGCAGGGTCTTTGAGAATATCCTGATGGAGGGGAGCGCTTACAGAATTTCGCTCAAGCACTCCAAGGAAGACAATAGGATTGCCACGATGCCGAGCTGCGTCCAGCGGTGAATGATCTGACGACCCGGCAGCTTCGGGAACTATTTCTCCTTGGTCCTTTCCTTGTCCAAAATACGGCTCTTGCCCTAACAACGGCTTCACATCCTGCGTGGTCAAAAAACCGATGTCCTCTTTGGTGATTTGGGAAGAAGCGGGTAAAGTGAGCGGTTTTCCACCGTTGAACAAAAGCCATCTTGTTGTTGGTAGGGTTATGATAGCGTTCAGAAAGCTATGCGATGACCGAAGCCAAGACAGGCGATTTAGGGGAGATCCACCAAACATATTAACAGGACTGCCATTGCGAGTGAGATTGGATAAGAACAGGTTGGATTTGCTAACCTTTCCATAACTGTGAGTTGGAAATGTGAATTAACTGCGTATGCAGGGGCTGGATGGGATGATTGAAGGCGAGGGACTCCTGGCTATGGACTCTCATCAAGACCTGAGTAAATTCAGGTTCGCATTTGATTAGATAATTAGAATCAGACAAGCTTCATAACTTATGGACTCGTAAGTCGTAAGCTTATGACCGTTCGATAACCCAGCAGCTGATAACTTATCCTTCCATAGTCACTGATTCGACTCTGCTTCATTCAGGCAAAATACAATTCTACAGTTCGACGACAACACCTTTTACCTGGCAAATATTAGTCAGCAGTCATCATCACTAAGCCCAGGGAAATGCACCATTTGATACCTTAAACCACAAAATTGGACAAACTTATTCAGTCTCAATGGCATCGGATCCTTCGGCGAAGATATTTCATAGTCAATCATAAGCTTGGCAATAGTCTCCCCTGATGAGCATATCGTTAATGAGATGTAACACTTTTGAGCACTCTTGCATAACTTGCCATCAAGACTATGAAGTTCCCGCGTAGTTTTTGGGAAATATTGGCTAACGGCCCCAGTCTTCATCATCTTTAGCGTGCTAAGGACTCTGGGGGAAGTATCCAACTTCAAAAAGGCATTTCGACGACGACTTTCACTGGGGAACAAAGTCAACAATCGTTGACGATAATACTCAGTCACGAGACATACGAATTGTGGAGTTCGATTTCCAACCGTGCAATTTTCGCGTGTATCACATTCAGTTCCTTCTGTCGTTCCTCAGAAGCGTAATGTTTTAGCTCCTCAGCAACTTTCTTTTTCACTATAGCCGCGACTTCCTTATCCATTTCTTTCCTAACTAGGGGGTACAATTTCAGGAAGGAAAAAAAATTAACGTTAGAAGTTTCCTTACTTTGATCCTCGATATCTTTGTCGATATCTTGCTCGAGGAGCTCAGTTACTAGATCTTTGTGCTATATATCAGCTAATCTCCAATGAAAATATCCAAAATAACACAAACCATCGATCCGACTCATTGAACTGTCGTGATTAAGGTGTTGCTGCTTCATTCTGTCAAGTAATCTGACGAGAGCGTTTAAGACGAGTTCATCCTATAGATTCCGGACTTACGTTTGGACATCTGGGTGGAGTGCCTCGGTTTGATCAACCAGGCCGTGAACGGTGTCCTTGTAAGTCGATCAGACGTTGGAGACCTGCTCCGGGGATAGACATACCCGTATGGGACTTAGCGATTGTTTCGCTTTCGCAACCTGAGCCTTGAGCTCATCAAGAGTAGAGGGAGTGGCAATCGGTGGGGCCATCAGTGCGCGACGCCACTGGAAACGAAGAAGGATGTGGGTGTACAAGCGCCCATCGGGATTCCCATTGGATACTTTTGACGGGACATGAGGCTGTTGCTATTGAAAGAGGCGTGGGAGGCAGAGGCATTCTCCTGCCATCTGACTTGGTTCACTGTATGATTGAAGTATCGAACTGCTCGTGCATTCCCCATGATGAAGTTGGGACCAAGGCCTTGCCTCAAGTCTACTGGATCCAGAAGAGATACTGGAGAATTCGCCATATTATACTAATAAACATGCACACTAATTCCAGTTCGCCTGCGCGTACATACCCCATACCTGATCCACACGTACCGGACTATATACGCTGATATCAGCAGAGGTGTACACTATCTGCTCCTGAATCGTATTTAGAGCCTGGAGTACATCCGACGCGATGAAATTATCAAAGATAACATCAATAGTGGCATCATCCGGGAGATTGGGTGTAGGGGAGCTAATGTAGTTCGGAACATCGAAAGAGGGAAGGGGCGTGTGCAGAATGTCGTCGCCTATACCAGGACAAGACTACAAAAATCAAACAAGTCATCATATCAGTAAAGACGTATAGAAAGGCATTACACAACTCACATCTTGTGTCACGTATCCCAGCGTAAGCTTTTTTGTATCCCTATTCTCCAACAAGTTCGCTGTGCTCATGCGTTCTAACCAGGAATGATATATATGCATCACTTGCCCTCTTGCATACAGCTCTGACTCCCAGAGCTCTCGTTTTGAAATCACTTGAGCATCGAGAGAAGGCAGGATCTGCTTCGCAACCGACATGGTGATGTTGGGGATGTATTGGAAAAAGTTCGTGAAGGGGGATGCCGTCAACTGATCATTCTTATCGAAAGAGCCAGCATATATATCGAACCGGAGTGAACCACTGCTTTCGAAGATGATGTTGGGTATATTGGCTCTGGTGTTGTTAACGGTAAGGGCGTATGGTATCACCTACGGGCCATACATGTTAACTTTAAAATAAGCAGACTTTGCACTCGAAGCACCTTGTCGATGTATTCTGTTAGCATTGAAGCATTTGATGGGTATGGAGACCTGGCTCTGATCAATACTCTTGCTCATCAACTGGGCAAGAACACTTACCGAGTCAAAGTAAAATCTTGCGGAGATGTGCCGTACGTGTATCCGAGATCGAATCTCTTCCATAAATCAAGTTGCCTTGAGCGGTATCAAAGGTATGGTTTGATTGAGATGTGTGATACTGTGCCACGTTTTTAGTCGTACAAATTAGAATGTAAGTAGATTACCTCGTATGTGACACGGTTTGTGTCAAGATATCGCCTACTAAATGTCAACTTGCCCTTGGCATCGGGCGAGGTCAAATTGACAGCTGCGGTACTGATCATCAATGGTATGTTAACATCAAGAACGTCAACTTACACATCCAACCTAAACAAGGATGAGCGCCATGAATGAACAGAGGGTAAGTCAGGCATGCCTACCGATTGTTTCCATGTAACGACCACTTTCCAGGGACATGGAACGTCCATCAAGTTGATCTATAACAAATATCAACGATAGTTGCATAACAAGACCTCTGTTCTTACTGCAATCACGAATATGGGAATGCCCTTTCGCAAGTCAGATACTATCTTGAACGAACTCTGGCTACTCACCTCCGAAAATCAAAATGGGTGTATACGGATGGACATGACGAACGGCATTAAATACATGAGGCCCTTGTAACGGAAGTAAGCGGCTAGGACTGCATCGACACGTATGACCAACATTTATCCTTCGACACTGGCATATGACTAGATTGAAAGTCTTGCATCACTCGGAACTTCGGAAACTGCCACTTACCCCACGAGCAAGAAAAAATCGGGTTCCTCTGCAATAGCTTCTGCAAACTGAACTTCGTGAGCAAGAATATTAGTTGTTCTGTGGGTAGCTTACCCAAGCTTCTTTGACCATATCCTCAACCTTCTGCACAGTAGTGTTGTGATCATTTCCAGTAAAGTCAAAGATGACACCGAGTGCTGTGACACGTCGACCTCTAAGAAGGATTGAATTTCAGTGATGTTCAGGACAAGGTCCAAAACGTTTACTTCATGGTCTTGAACTTGACATATCTGTTTCCAACGGGAACGCTGACCGGGTTACCATTCGGATCCGAAATGGTGATGTTCACGTTGGAAGACAAGTATCTCCCATGAAATCGAGGAACAAAGTTTTTATACCTAGCATAGATCAACTCGCGAACAATAACGTCCAACAGAGACCCACATGTCCAGTGTGTTTGCATAGATGTATAACTCATGGCTGTCGCAATCGTCATCAACTGGAAGTGAAATTAAACTCTGCATCCTCACTTGCCAATCGCGAGTATATCATATGGCAGGTGCTTGAAGATTTCGTTAGACTAATGAGCAGCATTAAAACATGAAAAAGCTATTCCAGTAGAGGTTATATCTCACGTCATGGGCATCTACACCTCCCGGTGGGAATCCATCGGACAAGCCGGTCCCTATCCGCGATAGTTACTCACGGGTCCGTGGACGCAACTGAACGCCACGACATACCATCGTGTAAGTCGCCCGAGTCTACTAGTAATAAGTCAACGTCGCGCTCCTGGAAGGAGTTGGACTGGAATCAAGTCGGGAATTGGACAAGGCTTGCCTGAGCAATTTTCTTCATGTGATACACGAATGAGAAGAAATCCCCAAAATCGCCACTGAACGGTATGAGCAATGTATGCTAGAGTACGAAAGAGCGAGTACCTGTAGTTGGGTTCGGGGAAGGACGTTTTTTGGTGACCCAAAAGCCAGCCGTGAGTATCTGTGGTATGTATTATATTGACGTCTCCCCATTGCAGAGGGCGGGAGGGAGGTGTTAGGGGAGACGAAGGTGCCAAGCGCCGGTAGTGGGTATGTTCATGCTCATGTTCCGAACATGAATGGCTAGCTGGGACAAACGAGAGAAGAAATGTGACGGCCGCAGCAAGGCGGGCATTGATGACAACCATACCGAAGGAAGTAGAGGTATTTGAGGAGGATTCTTAAGTATCCTTGATAGCCGGGACGCTGACGCCCTTGATGAACTGACGGCAGTGCCTTGAGTACTCGTCTCTTACATGTTTGACATGTCAAACACGGTAGAAAGGACGTCCCAGTCAACCACGATGTTGTAGTTGAGAATAATGCAGGGTTGGACCTACACGACGGACTACCAGTCTTGCCTTTCAAATTTCAAACTGATAGCCAGACGCAGTAAAATAGTCTAGTAGTAGTAGTAGTCGTATACATTTACCAACACCCCATGAATCTCTCCCTTTACAGCATACAAGCATTCGTCATCCTCGACACCGAAGGCCACCGCGTCCTCGCAAAGTACTATCATCCAAAAAGCCATCCGCAGGGCGATTGTAAAGAGTTCCAATCCGTCAAGGATCAAAAGGCTTTCGAGAAGGGGCTGTGGCAAAAGACTAAAAAACCAGGAGGTGCGTTGCCGCACCATGTTCCCGCCGCTCTGACCCGACCCGACAGCGCCCACTCACACAGGTGATATCATCCTCTACGACTCCCATCTCGCCATCTACAAACATTCTCTGGACCTCATTCTGTACTTTATCGCCAGCCCGCCCGAGAATGAGCTTATGCTATCCACCGCACTCAATTCGCTCACCGAGGCACTCACCATGCTCCTCCGCAACTCACTAGAAAAGCGAGGCGTACTGGAGAATCTTGATCTTGTGCTTCTGTGCCTTGACGAGACGGTCGACGACGGGTCAGTTTCGTCTCCTCCTTCTACTTCTCCTTCTCCTTCTCCCGCTCCGCCCCCCTGACACGTTTCGATTAGCATCATCGTAGACACAGATTCAACGGCAATCGCATCACGAGTCAGCCGGCCAAGACCAGACACGACCGAGATCGTCATCAACGAGCAGACCCTCATGAACGCATACCAGACAGTAAAGGAAAAGATGCAGCAGAGAATAGGACAGCTTTGATTGCTTCCCGGTAGATTTACTCGAACGAACGTGTACGAATATAGATACAGGAATGCATGAAGGTAGACGTACAGTGGTACAAAAAAAAAACAAAAGGAAGAGAGAGTAATCAAGATACACGAGGCTTAAAGATAGTGGATGTGAAGTAGATCCGGTTAAGCGTAAGGCAGTGGCGGATTTGCCAAGCTCACGACCTCAGTGATATTATCACGTAGTAATCGCATGGCTGCTATCGCCATCGCTGAACAATTGGACTAACGATTATCCGCGTGAGCAACTCTGGAATGTCACACGAGCAGCGAAGTGAGGAATTCACCTGTTTTGAATGAGCTTTCCGACACTGGTAAATTGGCAGACTGTGAATGCCGACACTGAAGCCAAAGAAAGTGTCGCGATAACGGCATATAAGGCTGCTTTACTGGGGCGGGTGGCAGCGGCGTCGGTTGACGTCGACGAGGAGGGCTTATACCACACCTCGGAGTCTGTCAGCTCTGGATGGACGTAGAGCGAGGTTGCGGCGCGCATCGACATGGAGTTGGAGGCAAGGACAAAAGATGCGGCAAGTGTCAGGTCAAAGCGCCTTTTTATACGTCAGCACGGCCGGAGATAAAATCAGATTTATCAACGGCACCGGAGACAACAATTAGCATATGAATGTCATAGGACTCAGGGTAGGCTGATCTGATATACATGTCCATGTCCATGCTCGCAAATCCAACTTGGAATCCATCATACATCGCGGCTTCATTAGCCTTGTCCACTCTCAGAACAGGCATACAAAGTTGCTCGGGAACACATGCCGTCCCCTCTGTCGCCTCACTTCATCCAGCAATTCACCGGACCACCATCCATCCTCAGGCGTCGCCGTTACCGCGATAATATCGCCTGCTTGGAAATCAAACTCTTCTTCAATAGTCGCAGCATAGTCATACAACGCTTTAACTGCAACACCCCAGTCAGCTCAACGTCGCCATAGCCATCGCATAAAACAAACCGTAAAACAGGATCGGAGCGCCATCTTCGGTTGTTTGACCTGTCCCCCGCATCATCTGGGATTGTTGAGGCGGTGCCTGTTGCAGCGATTGCGACGGAGGCATGCTGTGAATCGGTGGCGGTTGCGGAGAGGGTGTCCGCCCCATCAATCGACTATCTATGTATGTATTCTGTGGCGTAACCAATTGTTGCTGTGATGCATGTTGTTGATGATGCACTTGCCCACCATATACCCCTTGTGGATGTGGCGGTTGCTGACTCACTCCATTCGTATAATAAGGCGCCGTCCCACCCAGCGAACCACCCCTCTGCAGTCCATTGGGTACTTGATACGTGTTAATGGGGTGGGACTGATACATCTGGGGTTGCGAAGGTGGTTGGTGCACAGGCGGAGGCGCTTGGTACGTTACAGGCGAGCCATAGACTGGTTGCGATCCTGTTGGTGATGAGTAACCTTGGAGTGTCGGAGCGGGAGGTGGCGGAGGTTGGTATGCAGGCGCCGCCTGAGGGACTTGCTTCTGAGGTATGTTACTGTAGCCGGATTGCATTGGAGACGCTGGGGCCGGCGGATTGTTGCTGCCGCTTTGTCTGTACACCAACTGAGGGGACGTTGCGGGAATAGTGCTATACTGGGGCTGTTGTTGTTGTTGTGTCATCAATGGCCTTTGCTGAGGTTGTTGGTACTGTGGCTGTTGCTGTTCATACCAGCGAGCCATATCATCATGAAGTACCCTTCCGCTGGGATCAATCGCAATCCCAACGCTATTCGGACTCGGAGCGCGATTAATATTTGGAGGAGGAGGAGCAATAAAACTGTTTCTGCTTGGACCAGGGCTGGGCCCTCTGGACGTTGGGGGCTGAGGACTAGCACTACGAGATCCATGTGCACCAATTCCGGCATGTCCAACTTGACTCTGTGGTCTTGCCAAATTCTGACCTTGTTGCCCAAGATTGACAGAATTCGTGCTTCCTTGAGGTACGTGGCTTGAGCGCCTGCTGTTTGAGCGACTTATTGAAGACTTCCGCTCGCCGGGTAAAGATTGCCCATACTCCGACACCACTTTCTGCGCGATATCATTCGAGGGTGGGCTTGCCGATTTGGGGACCATAAACGCCGCAGTGGGGGGCTGCGGCGAGGTAGATCTTGATGCGGATGGGTGAGCTCCGACAACCAGTTCTGCAGAATTGCGGTAATCACGGATCGGCATAGACCCCTGATTTTGGGAACCTGACGCTGGAGGGGATAGTGCCGAAGAACTTGCCGCAGGTTCTACACTTCTACGGGGTGAGGGTTGCGCTGCCTTCGTATCTTGCGGCGATTTTACAATAGTGTTACGTCTTCCACTGCCGGAATTCTGTACCGCGATCTTGAGCTCCTCCAACTGCCTCGCCAAAGGATCGATACTGCCCTCTGGCCTCGTGGAGGCGGAAGTGCTTGCGCGGCTATTTGATGGACCCGCATGCTGTGGATCTTTGCTTAGATCAACCTTGTATGCCGAATTTCCGACTCTGATATACGTGTCTGCAGTCGGATCGATCGGCTCTGCTTGAGGATCAGCTTTGCTCATGCTTCTGGCAGAAGAGGGTTCTGCGGCTTGATAAACGCTTGAGCGTCTTTTGTTCGTGTGTTCGGGTACATTTTCGGGAGAAGATACCACTGGAGATGCAGTTATGCCATTGATCTGAGGCGATTGCAGTTGTGTGAGTATCGGAGAGGATCCGTTTTTATGACTTGCTTGCCGGGCAGGTGCCTGGTTCTGAGTCTCCGCTCTTCTCAGACCTCCACCTGCGCCTATACCTGCTGTATTAATGATAGGCTCATCATCCACTGGTGCAGGTGCCTGTCTTGGCAATTCCCTCTGAGATGTACGGATAAATTGGGCAGGTCGCGCAGTAGGTTTAGACGAAGATGAAGGGATAGCATCTGGAGTATTGTAATTTACGAATTGGGGAGGATCTGGGATTTGATTCCCTGTTCCATAATCACGTACAAAGTTTTCCATATCCCGGTCTGGTTCTAATAGTTCCAGAGCTAGACGAATCTTTTCGCAAGACTAATGTACCGTCAGAACAAGGAAAGACTAGGACCAGGTGGATCAAAACGTGTACCTCGTCATCAGCAACACAAACAGTCGATACAGCATTGGCGTAGGCCCACATGTTATCCTTCATAAATTCGATACGTTGTTCCTCTAGATCCTGACAGCTGTCACAGAAAGATTTCCAGTTTTGCTCCCATTTCTGGACAGTATCTTCAAGTGCTTTTGCAAAATTGGAGAAATCGCGTTCGTTAGCTTGCACTGTTTGTTGAGCTCTTTCAAGCTTCTGTGTAACCTTCTCAAGCTCTCTTCCTTGTATGATACTCGATTGTGCGGCATAAGAGTTGATGCGGACACAGTCTGATTCATATTTGTCTCGCGCCTTGACTACATACGATTCCTGCATTTGCTTAGCTTTAAATTCTTTCTCAATGACAGACTGATAAGCTTTCTTGTGATGCATCTGTTTGTTGTTAAATATCGTCGCTTGAGCTTCCAGATCATTCCGTATTTGTTGGGCAAGCGTCATGTGAAACCCGGCCTGCTTATCCGTCTCAAGCCGTACGGTGTCCAACGAGTTTCGCAGTTCACTGTTATCGCATTGTAAGCATAAGTTCGTCTTGCGCTAGAGACCCCGCGCCCCTCTCGCGGGAATATTGTCATAAGCATCAAATCTATTCCCATCCAGATGGTGCTTGCACCGACGGAGGTCAGAGGCTTGGTGCAGGGCTTTGTGCCGCTAAGGGGTAGGAGGAATGTATATGTTACATACCCTACTTCGTCCCTGCCCAACGTCATCTTGGCCAGTTTGGCAAGCCGCTTAGCGTAGTCTTCTTCAATGATAGCGCTACGAGAGACAGGCGGTATCAGAGGGACCATCTGTAGACGAGTGCATGGAGACTGACCGCTCTTTCCAAAATGCCTTGAGTTCTTCCATAGTCCTTGCTGCGCCGCGCATGCGGGCGAAGAGGACGTCGACGCCTGCATCGCCTATGCCCCAGAAAGCGTTGCAGAAATCAAGAGAGCGGTTTGGTGGGATTGGGGAATGGGCTCTTGCGAATTTTGAGAGCGAGGTGCTCGAGGGCTGGCGGCGTGCAGACATTGTGGAGAGAAGCACCAGAAAGCCTGACTGACCTTCACACGCGCCATCACCGCCTTGTTCAACCGCTCGATGCTAACATCGAGTGCACTGCTCATTAATTACGACATGGATATCTCACTCTATAATTCTGAATGCTCAAAGTACATGTATACCGGGAAGATGACTTTATCACTTGTCAAATATCAATAATATTTTGCAAGGAAAAAAACATACAGCCTCTTTGAGAAAATGGGTGTCTGGCACTTACCAAAGTGCCGTTATTGATGCCCACAAGCTTGATTGCGAAAGTCAGCTCTACTCGTAGGATCCTTCTGCAGAAAGGAGATAATATTCCTGACAAGATTGAGTGACAGCCCGTCACGCTGACCAGAAACATAATGTGGTCAGTCAGTCGATGCTTCAAACTTTTTACCACTTGACAAAGACGCTTAAATGGCCTGACTTTAGCAAACACGTTCTCAATGCCCAGGTGTCAATACGTGCGCCTTGTTGCAAACAATGGTTCGATTGTGCCGAATGTCACGCCGAGGCCCAAGATCACCGTCTGAAGAGGACGACAGAGATGGTCTTCTTGTGTAAGAAATGCAAGAAGGCATTTCGAAAGGATATGAATGAATATGATGAGAGTGACGAGTACTGCCCTCATTGTGATAACCATTATGTGAGTAACTGTTCCAATGTTTTTTTTACCGCGTTGCACGTTGCTGAACGACGAAACACCGGTAGGTCATCGATGCAAAGACGCCGCAGGCCGCGCTAACTATCGAAGGTGATGACGCGCGGGTAGATGCTAGGTGTGGCTTATGCATGGTCTTCATGATGCTTGTTAACTTCACTGCATTTCAGGATGTTAAAAGACAGTCGAACAAAGGAAAGTCGGAATCAATCGATCTTCCTCCAAAACGATACTTCCTCTCGTCTCGCATGACGCGGGCGCTTAGTATTAATACCCTTTGACACGTTGCATGTACTAACACTATCATGTCTCAAGTGTGGAATACCAGTAATTAGACATAGTCAATCAAGAATCTACCTGCGGCACTCCGTGCGTTATCGACCAGTATCGGTGTTTTTCTTTGGTAAGATAAAGCACTCTTCCACTCTCTTGCCGTTCTTGGGGTAGCTGCCCCATCTCGTATCGCCTGTAACCTGTTGCTGAACCACGACTCGCAACTGGAAGACCAGTACCCTGTATCCAAACCACATCCTTTCCATGTTGCGTGTTTTGGCCACCAAGAAACCTGCTTCGCGCTGTCTCTATAACCTACGCAGCAGCTCGAAAACAAGTTGCAAAAACAAAAGAAAGAGCGCAACCCACTGATATGATACAAGCCTGAAATCAAATTCAACTGCTCTTCGGAAAGATCGTCATCTATCATGTCATATTCTTCACTTGACAACACAAGTTGACCATAATCTCTTGCTAGTTGTGTTGGACCGTCGAAGACGTCGTCTATGGACACGACACTCTTGGCCAACCGCCATATTATACCGCCCTTCAGTAATGCAGCGCGTCCAAATGGACCGCTGAGAAAACGATCGCGCGCCTCCTCATACAGTCGATATTCTTCTGCATCCGGTACAAAACTACGAAAACGCATACCAAGTCCAGGGAACGGTGACAACCGACATCGTGGGGGAGGCGGATATGTATTTGATGACATCGCAGTATTGAACGGTATACCCGAATGAACAAGGAAGTTGACGACGCTCTCTATACTTGGACCGAGATTGCGGCGCAAGATTTCCAGCACGGTTATTGGATCTTGAAGAGTAAGTGTCCAGTTGAGTTTTTCCCCGTACTGTTCCTCGGGACTGACGGTGTAAAGTATGGTGCGGTTGCCTTCTCGTGCTATCCGTAGGAGTGACTTGTTCATAACGGTATGCAACGGAAAGCTGCTATGTCGACTGAAGTCCCATGTGCCTTGCGTGGTCGGATTCGGTGCGTGCCCCTTTTGCAAAAACATTGCCAGGAAATCAACAGCAAGCGAAACAGGTTGCACCATATCTGGCATTGTTGCTGCGTTGCTGGCAATTATCTTGGTGAGCAACCGCCAATCCTTAATCGTCGTTTCCAGCGTGGTGTCCTCTGAAAAAGGATCTTCTGTCTTTTCTTCAGAGCCCAACTCGTTGAGCACAAAGCCATAACGATAATAAAGAATTTCAAAAACGTCATTGTAATGAACTTGAATCAAGGAGCGTTGCGAATGAGAACGTTTTGATATCCCTTGCATACCTAGGTCAGATATATGTTGCGAGTCGGAAACTGCTCCTATGGGTTATGGTCATTTAAATTCTGCAGTGAATCGCATAGTAACCGAATACCATCTTCCAGAGGAGTCGCATACGCAGCGAAGGTCTTCATCAGTTAAACGTTGAAACGTTGAACAAGTAAACCATAGATATTTATTAAAAATGATCAAAAGCATTTGCAATTACAATGTTGGAAAGTAAGGTACAAGTCCAATGCATTTATTCCTCCGTCAGCGTCGATTGAAAGTTAGTCGCTTAACAGGTCCAAACTCTGGGTGATGAAAGTTGAGAATCATACCAAGAATTTGAAGTAGGGCAGACTTACCAATTGGGGAAGTCCAGTTTAAAATCATCGGATTCACAGAGGTGTTTCGATTACTACCGATCTCGATAGCTGCGCTTTTTCTTCTGTTGGGCCTAAGTGGTGGCATAGGGCTGGAGTACGCAGGAAGTAACTCAGGTCCTTCCGTCGTTGAGCTACGATCACCTAGGTCATCTAGGGAACTCGTGGACATGTGTCTTGAGGTGAGGGGGTAGGCACCACTGTCGGAGGCTGGCTGATCATGTGTGCCAAAAGACTCATGCGAGGATCGAGTTTCCACCCAGGAAGGTGTCCCGCTATTCCTATTGCTTTCTTGACGTGATGTTTTCCTTGGCCAGGCGGCATCACGATAGGCAATTTCAGCCTCGATTGAACGAGGAAAGAAAATCTTGAAAAAGAAGTTACTTCTTCTCAGACGCAACATAGAAGCACACGTAAAACGTGCATACCACCAACGTGATACCAGATGAAGCGATACATCCAAAGCCGGCGATGGTGGCCAAGACATCTGACATAGCTTCATAAGACAAAGAAATCTGATCATTGCCCGAGACTGTACCGGTAGCGGCCATATTTTCGTTGATAACAGGTACAGGTTGAACACCATCTACTCCAAGAACGAAAAATGGGGTTGCGAACAAGAAACGTAGGAAAACGCGAATCCGCTGTTTCAATTTGTCGTTAGCCATCATGTGACCAATGGTGTACGACTTACGTTAAGCTCGGAGAACTTGGTCAGACGGACCAGGGTTGGGGTATCTACACCTTCCTCTCTCTAGCTAAGGTTCAGCAGCTTATCTAGACTCAAGGCAGTAGCTCTGTACCAGACTTTGTAGGAAGGTGGGGAACATCCATCTTTTGATTTTGATGACATTGTCAGATCGGATCTAATGCCGTGAAGAATATAGGAGCCTTACAGGATAGGCAAGAACGACAACGTGATGCAAAGACTTCCCGAGCTTCCCACTAAAAACAAGTATGCCTCGGACTAGAATGCAGAATTCCGAATGAAGATTACCAAGCAAAGTCCTTCCGACACTAACCTTGAGTGGATTCGACCTCGTAAAAATGGTGAGGAGAGGCATGGACAAGACTGCTGAGATAGATCCTGCAATCCACAATTTGAAGTACCACGTTTTGAACCAATCCGATCGCGTCGTGTTCGAGTTGAGTAAGAAGTACCAAAAACAAAGCTCTAAAAATGGAGGACATGTGACGACGCATATTAACTTAAGGTTCCCGAGGACGACTATACCTTCCAGATGCGTGACACTTGAACTAAACTCAGCGGGATCGAACTATCATGCATTAGAGCGCCTACATCTCAAGAGCCCAGGCAATTGAAAACAGAAGCATAAGGGGAAGAACTGCGGCTTTTGCAGCTGGCTCCCAGGCAGTATATGGCGTTGGGATAGCTTTGGAGCGACTTGAGGAAGAGTTGATATCCTTTCGCCATAGCTCACCTTTGAGGGTATCAGAACCGCCTGGCAGGAAGACGAAACCGGCCCGGTATTTAATGATGGTGAAGCCCAGTGAATATACACAAATCAACGGGACGCTTGTTAGATATGAATACTGCCAGGGGTTAATGTTGCACAGCGCGTATTATCTGGACTGACTGTCATGACGCGCTTAAACGCTCCGGAGTGGGCCCCGCTGTCCCATCTGACACGATGTCAGAAAGATAACATTGTTCAGAGGGGTTGATGGATTCACCTCAAACATCTGAATCTGTCAAAAGACCACAAATGATAGACAAGGAAGACGAGAAGCTGGAAGGGGAATGTGAGCCATGGAACGGTAGCGGGATTGGGCGACTGACGGCGGAAGAGAAGGTGGACCAGACGAGGAAGCTTGCAGCGGACGTGTGGCACATGGATGAGGGAATGAAGCAACAGATCGCCGGACATATTATAAGTAATTAAGGATCTGTAGCAGGATAGATGGGAGGCTCACAGGCTGTGACGCGCTGATGCACTGGTCCGAACGGCCCGGTGGCGCTGCTCGCCGTCGGCGACAAACGTCGGCCGCTTTCCCACGAGTCTCACGGTTATCATGTCCCCGACAGCCGACGAACAAGACGACCTCCTGCTGTCCTGCCGATATGGCGATCTAGACGACGTCCGTTTCTTCGTGGAAGCGCATGGAAAACATAACTTGCTTTCCATCCGCGATTTAAATGGAAATTCCCTCCTACACATGGTCGCCGGCAACGGTCATATAGGTTTGCAAGCAACGCCCTCTGCGTCGCACATAGCTCACTCATCGAAGAATCGTAGACATCCTTGACTATCTGCTACCCATCGTCCCTCCCTCTTTGCTTTCTGCACAGAACAATGCAGGTTCTACGCCCCTGCATTGGGCAGCTATCAACGCTCAACTTGAGGTCACACAGAAATTGATCCAGTACCCCAGCGGTCCAGGCAGCGCTCTGATAGACTTGAAAAACGCAGCGGGCAGATCACCCCTTGCAGAGGCAGAAATGGCTGGGTGGGACGAAGGCGCAAAATACATGGTGCAAGTCATGAATATCGATAACGCTAAAGAAGATGAAAACGATGAAAAACCCCCCCTCTCTGATTCTCAAGGGAATTCCACGAGTAACTTTGACATTGAAGTCGAGATTCAGGACGCCGATGGTCAGGTCGCGAGAATGAAAATCAGCAATAATGACATGCTGCGCCCTACATCATGATCAGTCGCGCTTACGCTATAAAATATGTTGGAGTCCTGTCTTCACGCGATCTGATGCAGCCAACATAGATAGCCCCGTGTCTCTGCTCGTTATCGCACAACATGCTTGGTTTCCACCGTGTGCTCTACGCTCCGACCAATTACTATTACCCAGTTCACATAATTTCTAGATGCGTACACTTCAGCTTGCTTACTTGCGTATTCAAGGCAAGGCCGTCCTGTTCGGACTGGCCGTTCACGCTTAGCCTCCACTTCTGCTAATCAACCCGTTCTTAATACTCACCTGTCTGCAACAAGCTACAGGATAAATGAATTGAACAGCTTTCGAGACTCCCATTCCTAAGTTCGCGTAATGTGGTAGTTGCCGAATTATAGAACGCGCGTCGTCAACAGAAAGGTTATGTCTGATCTCCAGTGTAGGTACGAGGGAAATTACCTTTCTTTCTAGTAATTAATTTGCCATGTCAAGGCTTCAACTTCTCAATTACAAGGATAATCTCGTCATAAACTCAAATTTTGTTCTAGAAGTAGAAGGAGCAAATCGCCAAACATCCCAGGAGACGTCATTCATCAATCAGATTGGTATAAGTATTCGCTGTCTCCTAATGGATGTACAGACACACTCATGTTCAATAAACTCTCAAAGGACCTCTGCGCGGAACTCGACACCCTGTGCAGGGGGACCGTCGTTTTCTATGATGATCCAAGGTAATCATCTACTCCCTCTCTATGCCACTGTCATCTGACGGAAGCGTTTTCAGCTTCATGTACTACTCTACTGTATTTAATGGTAACGTTGTATCCATGGCCTTCGCAGCCGTCTGCCCCCTAGACGCGGAAGATGTTAGTAGGTTTGTGCTATTTTCGATTGTACATTCTCGAAACGAATTGATCTCTAGAGTCATTCTCTTTTGCAAAAAACATTCGCTTTCTCCGTCTATCAAAGCGGGTGGTTATGGAACTGGCGGGTGGGCCATCGGAGGCGACGTGATCATTGATCTGTGCAAAATTACAGGCGCGGACATAGAGCCGCCTCGTCGCGATGGATCTTACACAAGTTTGGGCGACGTCGCCAGTACCAACAGTAAAGGGAAGAACGCTGTATCTGTCGCGCATGAGTTGATCACAGGCGAGAAACGTCATGAAGATGATGTGGCTCTGAGAATGTATGATCTTGTGTCTCCGAAGGTCGCTGATTTTCTCCGCACACCTCTATCTCTTGATATCACAAACTTTCCCGTAACTCCCCATTCAGGATCGAGCTCAGGAGAAAACTACGTTCTGCAACATTTGGGCGCATCTGATGGGATGTCTGTTTCCAAGCAAGGTTCGCAGCGACCCAATGATTCAAGCACGGGCGCCCATGTTTTGATTGTGCCCTCCCCTGTTGTTAACTCGACCGTGCAAAATAATGCCGATCCATTCGGATACATGGATTACGGTGCTCCAACGCCGCCTCAGTCGTTCGGAGGTCCTCGTTCCCTACTGCTATCCCATTTTCCAGTACGACAGCCCTTGCCTCTAAGCTATGCATCGGATGGATCCCCATGCGATGGGCTCCATATGCCTTTGCATACCGAAGCTGAACCTATATATCCCCATGCGTTCGTTACCTTTGGAGCTGGCATGCGACAAAAGGAGATTGATACCTTTACGGCCGAGCACAAGCTCGAAGCTCATTACATCACCGGTTACGGACAAGGAATTCCATATCACGTTCCGTTGTACGTCTGGCTATTGGATTTTAGGTTTCCTAACTGGTTAGTCCGTTAGTGCCGCGCACCCTGTTGGCTCGTCGAGTATGCTTTTGGGTGGATTCGGCTTCCTCAGCCGATTACATGGTCTCAGCATTGACAATCTCGTTGAAGTAGAGATGGTGCTTGCTGATGGGTGTATCGTAATTGTCAATGAAAACAGTCATCCAGGTAGGCCTAGGTTAAATGCTAATCTATTATCATTTTGATATACCCTCTTTCTAGACCTTTTTTGGGCCCTTCGAGGAGCGGGAACAGCATTGGGTGTCGCAACTCGATATAAGGCAAAAGGATTTCCCGTACCAGTCGTCTTTGCGGGGAACCTAGTCTAGTTCGTCGACTTTGATGACGAAAGCTTGCACTAACTACTCCTCTAAAGCCGTTTTAATAAAGCTACCGCGCCTTCTCTTATCAAACATTACCGGGATTGCGTCAAACACGCTCCGCGTGAACTCTATGCCAACGTCCTTCTGACCGCCGGGCCAGCTGGGAAAGACTCCCTCATCGTCATCCAGATGTGCTACATTGGGCCTAAGGAGAAGGGCCAAGAGTTTCTCGCGGCCATCTCTTCCTGGGATGGTGATAGATGCCTGCTCAACGAAGTGGACGAGAAGAGCTTCTTGCACCAACAAGATAGCGTTGCCCAGGTTCTTCGAGGAAAAGGTATCTTGATCCTACTTCGCAACAACCCTGATCCTGGCTAATACCTTGATTTCTAGTTGGAAGACAGTGGTTCATCCGTTCTGCCCTCATCTCATCCATGCCGGACGACGTCATCAATGACACGGTCATGAAATTTGCTGATACGCCCCACGGCTGCAGTGGGTTTTTTCTTTCTTTTTCTTTCTTTCTTTACTTCCTCTGATACGGCGACTGACGAGTTCGAAAATAACACTATAGCTTGGCTATTCGAGCTCGCAGGCGGTGCTATCACGGATTTTGACCACACCTGCGTGCCCAGGTCGCAGAGAGAAGCCGCGTTCACTATCGCCGCGCTTCACCAATGGGAAATGGACGTGGACGATGATCGTTGTGTCGATTCGGCCGAAGAGGTGGGTTGGAACCATCGTCTCCCCCTTGCCTCCGTCTGAACTTTATTTTATTTTATTTTATTTTACTCTTCTATAGTGGATATCAGAGACGTTGGACCGCGTCTCGTTGGGTGGCCCATTCCCAAGCGTGAGCCATAGCTCGACTTTTTAATAATAATAATTATGTCGCTTGCTGACTGCAGCATCACAGTTCTTGGGCCGCCACGAACCTCCCCAACGTACGAAGGCTTGCTTTGGGGAAAACTGGGACCGACTTTGTGATATTAAGAAACGCTATGACCCGACTAACGTTTTCAAAAATACTTTTTGGCCCCTGAATGCTCAAGGCGACATGGTGGATCCTCGGACTCACGAACCGCCCACTCCAAAGCTTGAACACGCGAAATTGTTGTAGGATAAGCAGTAGGATTATCCACAGTCCAACGACACATTGTATTCCAGAGTATAATAAAGATATGCGTTACAGAAAACAAAAAAACACCGACGATGAGAATAAGAGAAACATGATGCAGAGCATACATTATTAGTGACAGGCATGCAGTTAGTACAGAATTGGTTGTCTATAAGAGGGGTAAGAAACGAATCAATATACCATGTACAATAACCACATGAAACGAACCGCGTCACCTACGATTCGCGAGATAGGACCTCGAGCGGTTCGAGAAAACTGGCCAGCGCCCAGCCAATGTTCTTCTCTGCATCGCGGCAGAGCAACAAGCAATCCTCGCCATCATCTACATACAGCGGGAGCTTGGGATGGATACTCGGGTGTCCAGCCTCTTGCAGCACCTCATATATTTCGTCTTCCTCAAGCGTGAAGAACGGAAAACTGAAATAGGACACAGATGCAGGAGGCCTGCATGCGTGTATCACGCGGCATGCATACTTGGTCTCCTTGTTCATCCAGCTATCTCGCTGGGATTGTGTCAGCGGGCGCGGATCCTGGTTGGCGTCCGTCATCATCCATGTCTCGTCATCCACAAACGTGGCACTCGACGTGGAAGAAAAGCCAGAGTTAAAAAGAGATGTAATGGTCTTGGCTAATTGACGGGAGGCTGACGACCGCTTGGTCGAGTGTTGCCTCTTGAGGTTTTTATCTTCGGATTCTGTCGTGTCAAAACAAGCTTTACCTTGTTCTTCTTGTCGTTTCAGACTGGGTTTTCGGGGAGATCGACCGCGGTCTCGATCGTGGTTATGTCGGTCATCGTTATAATGGTGATCATGTTTGTGCTTATGATGCTCAGGCGAACCATGATCGGGATAACACAATGTTTGGTCAGAGTCTACACTTGCAAACGACGTAACAGCCGTACGTGACGAGGACTGACTCCTGCCAGGTACATGCTTTCCAATTGGCATACTCTTGGTACGCGGCAGTGGTGGGTTGGGAAAAGATGTGGTAGATTGTTGGCCATGCGCATACGCCGCGATGTATTCCGAGAAATCGTCGGTCTTGCGGCGTGGAGATTTCGGCTGTTTCTGGATGCTGGACCGCAAGCTTTCATTGGAAGGTTTCCGTCCCAGCGTACGTTGTTGCCGCGGTGAACGATTCGAAGCATCACTCGCCCCTCTCGGTCGGCTTCTGGTTGGTGAAGTGGTGTGTGGTGAGGCAGCAGAAGGATAAACGGGATCGAGTGCCGCCAGAACATGCGAGACAGAGGTTGGAGAGACTTTCTTATGTGAATGGTCCCCGTTGGAGTGTGTCGAGGTCCGGGATCTCACCGCAATATCTGCGTACAATTTCCGTCGTTGGGTGATATTAATGGCACTCACGACTTCATCTACCTCTGCCCAGCGCGACCACCAGACTTTGATGGTCTCTGAGTAACCTGCATTCAACTCTCCTTCAACGCGGAGCATGTCCCACAGTTCACCCCATCTATCGCTCACCGCCCGCCAAAACTCGGCTTGTATGGTAACCAATCTGCCGATGAGAATGTGGAGACCCCTGCGCATCAACCGAAGGTAATCGGGTAATTCTGCAGCCAGCTGGCCTCGGAGGGCGCGGTAATTGTTCGAAGCTTCGACAAGGTGAGCGGGTGGACGACGATTGTTCATGTTCATCGTGAACAGGTGATTATGAAGCGGTTCTTGATCATTCATGGAGATGATGAGCTTGAAGGGCTGGTTTATTGTGGTCAACAGATAAGCAATCTCTTTGAGTAACCTTTCATTCACGGCCGATTCCAAAGCAATACACAGCGGCATCAGCTGCCCTTCCACAACAGAAAGGAAAGCGTCAAACGCCTCGCTTCCTTGCTCCGCAGATAATCCGATCACTTTGCCAAAGCTAATCGCCCACACGCGCAAAGCGACGACAACGTTGTTCATGGATTTGGACCAATCAAGCACATTCTTGGCAAAGTGCTGAGCAAACATCTCAATCTTCTTCAACTCCATATACATCTTCTCGACCTTGGCGGCCTCGGCATTCTCAGCGTCAGCCGCTGGTGGCAATTTACCAGAGCCAACACGAAGACTCTTCATCTTGACCGCCGCCGCCGATAGGGGTTTCTTCTTGGAGGAGAGTACCTCTTTAACAATCTCGGCGCGCCTGCGACCCTCGTTCACATTCCGGGCCACCTCTTCCATCTTTTTCCGGGCCAGATCAAGGTTATCCTTGTCGGGATGGCCGTCCGGTGTTTCCTCATAGATAGCAAGTAAAAGAAGTGGATATTTCAATAGTCGTTGGACGGGTTTGATAAGAAGCGAAGCAAGATCCCATGCATGGGACACAGCACATGCAACGGTCTGGGTGCGTGACAAGTAGTTGGTCAGCGCAGGGGTTTGCGGAAGATTCTGGAGATGCGTGAGAGCACTCGGATGTCGCGTGATATAGCACTTATAAGGGGCTTCAAATTCGGAAATCTGGTGGCGCATGAGCAACTGTTGCGGTCCACAAGAACTAGAATTGTAGAATTACCATACTGAGAAACAAGGCGCCCACGCGGTCGTCATTCTCGGCTGACCCAACAGCTTTCTCTAGCTTGTCGCATAAGGACTCGGAAAAGACGGCGAGCTCCTCAATATTGTTGAAAATAATTCTTGTGTCATCCAGGGTCATGGGGGGGGCGTGAACGGAATGTGATGCGTCAGAAGCGGTGGACACGGTGCGAGATGATGAGGCAGAGGACTGGGGGGGAGTTATGGCAGGGGAGTTAATGGTAGGGGCGTTCATGGCGCTTTCATGGCCTTGATGGGGTCAGTGAGAAGTGACGGTAGAGTAGACGCATACATGCCTAGCGCAAGCGGGATATGGACATCGCATATCAGCGCGAGGTCTGAAGCGAATGCACGCTCTGAAGTGAGCAGCTCCTGTAAAGCGTGCTGGCGTTTGGTCATGGAACACGGCTGCTGCTGGGGTTGAGTGGAACGGTCCTCGTCAAGAGAGAAGCTGAGGGGGGATTCAGAGCGACGTGACAGCGGAAGCTTTGTGGTGATGGGATCGTCTGGATTAAGTGTAGCAATTGTTTCAAGCAAACGATGGAGGTTGGGGATTGGAAAGGAGCCAGGGATAGGAGGATCAAGGTCGACGATTGTGGTGTCATCTTGAGCGAGGAGAGGAGGGGTGTCTGGTTTGAGGGAGGAGTTGCTGCCAGGGGAGGAGGACTGCGCAGAGGAGCGGCGGGACATGGCGGGCGGCCTGAGGGGCGAACGTGCAGGCAGGGGAGGCAGCAGTGAGCCTGAGCTGCTGGCAGAAAGACGACTTTGCACGCGGTGAGCACAAGGCGTCATGTCCTAATCAGAGGCGCCCTAATCAGTGCAGTGATACGTGAAGGGCCTACGCTAGGATTTGGTCCAAATACCCAATCGTGAAAGGCCAGCGTAGGCGACGTGAAGAGCAAGGCTGGCTGCCAAGCATCACACCACTACTAGTAAATGTAAATGTAAATGTAAATGTATTTCTCGCCATTCATACACTCTCAAGCCCATTGACACATTCTCCCGCCGCCACCTTGCGCTCATACCCACGCCGCATCTCGTGTAATCCCATGCTCGTGCATGCAAGTCCTACAATCATCCCCAAATCCCCTAATGACAGTGCCTCCGTCTGAAACACCGCCTGCATGAACGGCACGTACACCAACCCCAGTTGTGTGACTCCAGACAGTGATACTGTCAGCATCAGCATCCGGTTTTGGACTAGCCCGCATCCGAGTCCCCGGTTCTGTACCGCTGACACAAGATCCAGGAACACGAAGCATGTGAATGTCTGCACCACCACCAGGTCAGCGTCAGCCACCTCAATATCTCCGCAAGATATTCATACCATCGTTTGTTCCCTTCTTGACACCTCTTCGTCAGATAATGCAAACATGTACACGAATAGCGTTCCCAGTACAATCATTGATGCAGAGAACAGCACTCGCAAAACTAGTCTTTTCGTGATGATCGGCGCGTCCTTTCTTCGTGGCGGCCGCTGCATTATCGCAGGGTCAACCGGGTCTACACCCAAGCTCTGGCTAGGCGGACCTGCATCTCATCTTGTCATCTCCCCCATTGATCGCCACAATGGATTTACTCACCATCCATCAAAATGTTAATAAACAGTATCTGCATCGCGTTCAGCGGGTTGCTAAGCCCAAACATAGTGCTCAGCGTTATCAGCGTCAGTGCGGCAGCAGCGGTGCTTAGCTGGAACGACAAAAAGTTCTGGATGTTATGGAATATCGATTTGCCTGTCAACGTCCCGTCAGACTAGCTTATCCTTTGCCAGCGCAACAACTTACCTTCTTCCACGGAAGGAAGTATCGAACTGAAATTGTCATCCACCAGAATAACATCAGCCGCCTCTTTAGCTACGTCCGTACCGCTTTTGCCCATGGATACACCAATGTCGGCCATCTTCAACGCTGGCGCATCATTCACTAAATACCATGTCCGATCAGTAAGGTGTAAGCTTGTGAACGTGTGGAGGCCCCACCTCCATCTCCTGTCATAGCAACGATCGCGCCTCTCGCCTGAAATGCTTCTACGATTGCCATCTTATGTCGTGGCGTTGTCCGCGCAAAGACACTCACACTCCCCACTCTCTCCTTCAGCTGTGCCTTGCTCATCTGGTCGATTGCACTGCCAGTCAAACAATACTGGTTTGTCACCTCTCCCCCGCCCCCAGACCGGCCCACGCGGAGCCCCAGCTTCTGGGCGATCGACAGCGCCGTTTGCTCCGCATCACCCGTAATCATGACGACATGCACACCGCCCGCTTGCAATAGCCCAATGGAGTCTGCCACTCCCTTGCGTGGCGGATCGAGCATAGCCTGGAAGCCCACAAATACCAGGTTCGTCTTTTCGTGGCTTTCTGGTGATGGCGCTCGTGATGCTTGACGAGAAGGCGTGTTTGACAGCGCCTCGACCGATCCATACCCATACGCCAAGGCAATGATACGGAGTCCCTTTGATGCAGCCGAGTTTGCTTTCGTCCTGATCGCATTTCGTGTATTGCCATCCAATGATGGGGTTGATTCCTCGTTCACGTAATAAAACTTGCATCGGTCCAGTATGGTATCGATAGAGCCTTTGATATAATACATTTCCCGTGGCGTTCCGTTAATAGTTACGGACGAACGGTCCTCGTGAACGCCACTGACAGCCATATACTTGTGCTCGGAACTGAACGGCTTTTCCGAAAGACGTTTGAAGGTCTATCCCATCGTCAATCAACCGTTTCACATGTTCAGACACAATCCACCCACTAGTCGTCTATCTGGCAAACCAAAAACATCAAGCGCATTGAGCAGCGCAACATCTGTGGACTGTCCGATCCATTGTCCATCTTGGCTACGCTCGGTGGACGCATTGTTACAGATGGCGCCGATGTCTAAGGCCCTTCTCGTGGCGGGTGATATTTGCAGCGTGTATTGGCTCCCCGACGTGGGATCCAGATTAATGGACTCGTCCACTGCGTATATTTCTGTCACTGTCTGCTCATTCTTGGTCAAAGTGCCTGTAGTAGCCATCAGTATTTTCATCTATGTTTTCCACAGCATCATACCTGTCTTGTCTGAACAAATAACAGAGACAGACCCTAGTGCTTCGACCGAGTGCAGTTTCTTAACAATTGCCTTTCGTTTTGCCATCCTTAAAACACCTAGGGCCAAGGTGACCGTTGTCACGATTGGGAGACCCTCGGGGATGGCAGCAACAGCCAGAGACACTAAGAGGCTTGACATGGGTTGGCAAATAAGTCAGAGTCGCTGCAACACACCTCCAATAGTGAACATCTCCAGCCATGACCTATGTTGCAAGAGCCCGATGACGCATATAATTCCAATTACTCCGAACGAGATCATGGAAAGTTTCTTCGCCAGTTCATCCATACTATGCTGAAGGGGAGTTCGCCGTTCCTCCACCTGATCTGATCCGTTAGACGTTCGTCGGGACAATATCTCCATGACTTACATCTTGCATCATAGAGAATACGATACCAAACTCCGTATCCGTCCCAGTTGCAATCACAATCCCGGTACCTCTACCACCACGGACGAGCGTGCCCATGTAGGCAATACACGTTCGGTCAGCGAGCGCAACGGCCGATCCACCGGAATTTGCAGAAGCAGATCCATTCACATACTCACAAGTCTTCGTAGTTTTCTTCCTGGCGAGAGTCTCTCCAGTCAAACTACTCTCGTCAATTTCCAGATCCACCGCACTCATCAGCCGGATATCCGCTGGTACTCGGTCGCCTGTCGAAAATTGGACAATGTCTCCCGGAACAATTTCGTTCGCCAGGACGTGAACAGTTTCAGATTCGCTGACTATAGTTCAGCTGGTGCCAAACCGATGGACTATGGCACGAACCGAATGACATGGCAATGATGTGGAACGAGCTTGTTCAGTGATTCCAGACTCTTTTCAGACCGTCTCTCCTGGACGAAGCCGACTGCAAATAGTATATAAATATGAATGTGAAATCATTCAAGAATGAGGTCCCCACCAGTCAACACGATTAGTACTGCCACCGTAATGCTGACAGCATCGTGGACATTGCCCATAATAGCGCTCACTGCTGCGCTTCCGCACAGAAGGAGAATGAGCGGGTTTTCGTATATATTTTTGAGGAATTTGATTATGACGGGCTCCGGCGTCGATACAGAAAATTCATTATAGCCGTGTGTTGATAATAGGCGGGGTATATCTGAACGCAATAGACCGTTTGCTGCGGATGTTCTAAAGTATGCAATAGTGTCCTATCGCGATGTGTTCAGCATTGAACCCATCCAAATGGCAAGCCACGCAACCTCAATCGAGCAATGTGCAAATTTTGCGGATAAGGTTTCGCCTTTGGCTTCCTGTTCAAGAGCAGTATACCTTGGGCGACCCTCTTCGATCTCGCCCTCTGTTCTTCTACCAGTTAGTGTGCCGGCTAGTCTAGACCAGATAGTGGTGGCTTCGGCATTCACCGCTGCAGCAAATTGCGCTGGCGACTGTAAAGCAGGAAACTCGGCATGGTGACGCCTGAGAGTCGTACTGTACGCAAAATGGGCTTCTGCATTGGGTGTGGCGACGGGCCTAGCGTGTGGATCTTGTGGAAAAACAGGAAAGTATGCAGAGGCGGGAGGTGACGCTGGCCGGGTTCCTGCACGCACGCCTCGAAAGGCCGTCGTACGGCTCGATGGTGTGTTGGTGAGGGGGATTGTCGTCATATCTTGCTGGTCCTGTCTCTTCCTGTCATAATGCTGAGACGCGCTTGTGCGGTGTGACATGGCCATATTGACAAGCCTTTCAACTAGCTAACAAGCCTTAAGACACGTCGTATCTTTTTTGGAGTGCGTTTGATGCCGTGATGGCTGCACAGCTTCTCATCACTGCATTCGGTAGCCATCAAGGTCGCTGACGAACGTAGGACCATACGGTGCTGCCACAGACGGCTGATTCTCTGTCGATGTCCACTCGTGCCACTGGGACGATCCAGGCGGGCCGTCGAGCCGGTCAAGCGATATAAACTTGAAGCTTACCGATAGATTTCTACCCCACCATGTCTTTTGGAAAAACAATCCGTCTCTCTAACGGTGCTTTAATGCCCCAGATTGGTCTGGGCACATGGTTATCTAAACCAAAGGAAGTCGAGTTTGCTGTACGTCCTGATACATACCATTCAATCGGGACGACTTATTGTCATCATAGGTTGAATGTGCTATAAGAAACGGTTATCGCCACCTTGACTTGGCCAAGGTGTATGCGAACCAGCACGAAGTAGGCGTTGCACTCAAAAACGTCATTCCGTCATTGGTAAAGCGGGAGGAACTTTTCATCACCTCCAAACTGTGGAACACGGCTCACAGACCAGAGCTCGTCGAGGCTGCCCTTGATGATACGCTCGCCGAACTTGGTCTTAGTTACCTGGATCTCTACCGTTCGTTCTTTTATTAGAATTAATCAACAGTCTTGAGTGCTGATCATGCATATATCAGTGATTCATTGGCCTGTTGGCTTCATTCCTAGTAAAGATTTGTTCCCTAAAAACAAGGCAGGAGTTGGTCCTGCTATCGATACTGACATATCCTTGGCGGAGACGTGGAAAGCAATGTTGGCACTTCCAAAATCGAAGGTTAAAGCGGTCGGAGTCTCCAATTTTACGATTGAGCAAATACAAGGCATAATTGCCGCCACTGGCGTTGCTCCGGTACGCTTCCTTGACATATTACTTGGATCCCGCTCACTCTACTACCAGGTAGTCAACCAAATTGAAGCACACCCCCTGCTTCCCCAGGATGACCTTAGAGCATACTGCAAGTCGAAAAACATTCATATCACCGCATATAGCCCTCTGGGCAACAACCGTGAGCCCTTAGTTCTTATATTCCTCTGGTTGTGAGCACTAACATGGTAGCAGTTGCTGACAAACCAAGAGTCGTCGATAATGCCATTGTTGGCCAAGTCGCCAAGGAACTCAATGCCACTCCCGCTCAAGTGTTGATTGCTTGGGGCGTTGCGAGGGGATACTCTGTCATCCCAAAGAGTGTGAACGAAGACCGGATAAAATCCAACTTCCAGGAAATACTACTTTCAAAAGAGGATTACGACAAGGTTACACGTATCGGAGAATCCAATTACACGAGGTAATGTAATGTGCTTGATTATTCACTGACCGTGAGGCTGACAAGGTCCCCTTCCAACGCAGGTTCAATATCCCTCACGGATATGGCTCTGGATGGGACATAAATATTTTCGGCGAACCGATTGAAAAGACCGCGAGCAATCAAGTGAAGATTCAATAGAAGGCGACACGCCCAGGTTGTCATTGATACATGTTGCAAGGATTTTTTTGGTGAATCTACTTTTAGACGGCAAGATTATGGTACGACTGTGGAAACGAGAGTGTTCATAACCTTCGAATTATGGAACATAGCTCGCAGATCAAAACTTGGTAAAAGTGGCGTTGGACGATACGATACTCGGTCTCAATCAAGCAATCTTGAATTAGATTTATTTTGATCGCCGGTGTCTTTGTCATACAGTTAAACACAACTCAGCTTTAACCTTTGATTTTGGAAGAGCTACCATTGTTTTCCATGCATCAACCAGAGGGCAAATCGATGTCAATGACAGGGTCAATTTCTCAGGAAACGATTCTTTCCCAAAAGCGAGCGAATCACTGATCATCTGGTCTCAGCACTATCAATTCATTTGATTCCCGGAAATTTGAACATCACTGCGAGTATCCGATTCGATGCTTCATCACCGTTGTGCACCCTCTAGTATACGTTGACTGGGCTACCATGACTCGTTTGCTACTTAGCATCACTTCAGTGTAGAGTCGTGCTAATTGACCATCTCGTTTATTTCTACTCTAGTTAAATTCAGAAAATCACAGACGGTATCAAACACATGCGGTGTAGTGCTCATTGAATCTTCACTTTATGTGTCGCTCCCGCCTCAGCCGGTTCACCATATACATTGATATCCCATCCCATTGTATAGGGCGTAAGGTACCTTTTGAGTGTAATGTTTGGTTAAGCCCCGAATCAAATGAATAATCAGTCAATACATTTACCTCGTGACGTTGCCTATACCAATGCTCGTAATCTTATCATAGTCTTCTTTGGGGAGCTCGACTTGTTGGAAGTTGGACTTGATCCGGTCCTCATTGACACTCTTTGGGATTACAGCATATCCCCTTGCAAAGTCCCAAGCGATCAAAACTTGAGCCGGGGTAGCATTAAGCTTCTTTGCAACTTCCGCGACAATAGGGTGATCAACAATTCTTGGTTTACCCGTGGCTATTTGTTCGGGGAATCAGTCATCAATAAGAGAACCAACGTCATGACCAACGCACTGTTGTTGCCAAGTGGGCTGTACGCGACAATTTGGATGCTATTCGCCTCACAGTAGGCCCTAAGGTCATCCTGAGGAAGTAGAGGATGCGCCTCGACTTGGTTAACCACCTAAAATACTCATCAGCGTAACGCACAAGTACTATATTAAGAAGCTTACCGGAGCGACACCAGTAGCAGCTGTTATGGCTTTGAGATACTCGATTGTGAAGTTGGATACACCAACAGATTTGACTTTTGACTTTGGGAGAGCTAACATTGCTTTCCAGGTATCCACGAGGGATGGGACGGTATCTATTATTGGACCATTACCGGCTTCGTCTTTGGGGTTACTCTCTTTGCTGGGTATGAAGGCAATAGGGAAGTGAATCACTGACAATTGGAATAATTTGTCAAGGTGTCAGCCAGTTTTGGATTGGATGAACATACAGTATAGGTCTAGATAATCAATGCCAAGTTCAGCAAGTGTGTCGTCGAGGGCGGCCTCCACGAGCTCCGGTCTGTGAGACGTATTCCAGAGTTTGGACGTGATGAAGAGATCCTCTCGCTTTACTACTGATGGAATGACTTTCTTGAGTGCGGCCCCGACTTCATGTTGATTTTCATACACCTTAGCCAAGTCGAGATGACGATAGCCGTTTCTAATAGCGATTTCGACCTGTGAAAGGAACGGGTCATAAGTTGGTGTCTATTCAACAACAATTGGAGAAGAACGTACCGCGAATTCGACTTCTCTGGGTTGGGACAACCATGTACCCAGGCCGATCTGGGGCATCAAAGTGCCGTTAGAGAGACGGATGTTTTTTCCGAAAGACATGGCTGTTCAATGTAGATGAGGTGGGCGAGTTCAAAGTCGATGTTACCGGGTAACGTCCTCATTGTTGGCCATTATATCTGTGGACGGCCAACGGTCGCGTCGCCGAAGCCCTAGAGACTTGATAAGCCAAGTGTGCGAACCGTTGGGTGAGTGTGATGGATAACTTAAGGAAAGCGCGAACCCCGATGACCGATGACCGACTGCTAACATAAGTTACATAGTCGAATAGGATAGAATAGATGAAAGGCAGAATTCACATTCTTGAGGAACTTAAACGATTAAGACGACTCTTATACATTGTACTAGATATAATGTCTGATTCAATGTAAAAGGTTTTATAGTGCTAATGAGATTTAGGATCGGTCATCCGGGCATCGGTCATCGGGGTTCGCGCTTTCCTTAAGTTATCCATCACACTCACCCAACGGTTCGCACACTTGGCTTATCAAGTCTCTAGGGCTTCGGCGACGCGACCGTTGGCCGTCCACAGATATAATGGCCAACAATGAGGACGTTACCCGGTAACATCGACTTTGAACTCGCCCACCTCATCTACATTGAACAGCCATGTCTTTCGGAAAAAACATCCGTCTCTCTAACGGCACTTTGATGCCCCAGATCGGCCTGGGTACATGGTTGTCCCAACCCAGAGAAGTCGAATTCGCGGTACGTTCTTCTCCAATTGTTGTTGAATAGACACCAACTTATGACCCGTTCCTTTCACAGGTCGAAATCGCTATTAGAAACGGCTATCGTCATCTCGACTTGGCTAAGGTGTATGAAAATCAACATGAAGTCGGGGCCGCACTCAAGAAAGTCATTCCATCAGTAGTAAAGCGAGAGGATCTCTTCATCACGTCCAAACTCTGGAATACGTCTCACAGACCGGAGCTCGTGGAGGCCGCCCTCGACGACACACTTGCTGAACTTGGCATTGATTATCTAGACCTATACTGTATGTTCATCCAATCCAAAACTGGCTGACACCTTGACAAATTATTCCAATTGTCAGTGATTCACTTCCCTATTGCCTTCATGCCTAGCAAAGAGAGTTACCCAAAGGACGAGGCTGGCAATGGTCCAATAATAGATACCGTCCCATCCCTCGTGGATACCTGGAAAGCAATGTTAGCTCTCCCAAAGTCAAAAGTCAAATCTGTTGGTGTATCCAACTTCACAATCGAGTACCTCAAAGCCATAACAGCTGCTACTGGTGTCGCTCCGGTAAGCTTCTTAATATAGTACTTGTGCGTTACGCTGATGAGTATTTTAGGTGGTCAACCAAGTCGAGGCGCATCCTCTACTTCCTCAGGATGACCTTAGGGCCTACTGTGAGGCGAATAACATCCAAATTGTCGCGTACAGCCCACTTGGCAACAACAGTGCGTTGGTCATGACGTTGGTTCTCTTATTGATGACTGATTCCCCGAACAAATAGCCACGGGTAAACCAAGAATTGTTGATCACCCTATTGTCGCGGAAGTTGCAAAGAAGCTTAATGCTACCCCGGCTCAAGTTTTGATCGCTTGGGACTTTGCAAGGGGATATGCTGTAATCCCAAAGAGTGTCAATGAGGACCGGATCAAGTCCAACTTCCAACAAGTCGAGCTCCCCAAAGAAGACTATGATAAGATTACGAGCATTGGTATAGGCAACGTCACGAGGTAAATGTGTTGACTGATTATTCATTTGATTCGGGGCTTAACCAAACATTACACTCAAAAGGTACCTTACACCGTATACAGTGGGATGGGATATCAATGTATATGGTGAACCGGCTGAGGCGGGAGCGACACATAAAGTGAAGATTCAATGAGCACCGTGACCCCATGCCAGCATATCAAGTGTATTTGGTACAATGCGAATTTTAACTAGATTAGCAATAAACGAGATGGTCAAATAGTGCGACCTTTCACTGAGGGTGATTTAAAAATCGATATACATATGGAATGCTAGCTAATCAGTAACAACATTTTAAATGAATCAGATGGAACACAAGTTAGACATGTCAGTCCAATCCATATATACCAGAGGGTATACAAGGTATCTACAAATACAACATCTTGGGAATAATATAGGACACAGCGGTAATGAAGCATCGAATGTGTGATAATAGGATGAGTAATGTTCAAACTTCCGGGTATACCATCATATGGTTGACCGTGATAGTGAGTATTTTTGGTGGGAATCAAATGCTCTTGATTAGCTACGTGACTGATGTTGCGGAACTCCGACCTGGGTCTTTAGATTCGTCAAATAAATCAATATGTGAAGTAAAATTCATAAGCTGCGAGGCATTAGCATATCAGTATGTCAGGTGGCCAGAAACATACATATGGAAGCACTTGTTGCGTTCGACAACTGTGTTCTAGTGGTGGAGCAGCTTGAATTAGATGTGTGGCGTTAATGGCATTGGTATAGTCTTCAAAATTAGCTCCATCTGAGTGCCGGCGCGGAATAGTCCGCACGTGTGCACTGTGCCGATAAACCCTCGATGGTACCGACCGTGCTTTTGGGATGATAGATGAGATCATTGGGTGAGGCGTATTGCTGTTGTCAGTATATATGCCGTTGTTATCAGACTCTACGCTACACGAGCACAGAGAGTGAGAACAGTATAAAGGTCCAGAAGGGGCTTGTGGCATGCTGACAATGCTGCCGTAGGCGGCTGCGTCATATTCATTCTTGGGTGTATCTTGATAGAAATTTGGCGGAAAAGACGAAGTTCTGACACTTTCTAACTGGACTTTGTATCCTGTTTCCTGGGCAATAGATCGTGGGAAGAAAACCTGACAAAACATTCATTTGAGAGGGTTACTGAAATACTCAACTCACGAAAAGCGTGATGGCGGAAGAGACAACGCAGCCGATTGCTCCCATCATAAGCAGTAGGTCTGAAGTCATCATGTTACGAAGGAGTGGAAATGTAGAAAATTACAAAACTTGCCTAATGCAAACCTGTTTCCAGTTCATTAGCGGTTTCGACCACAAAAGACTTTGGGCTTACAAATTTTCTATAATAGGGTAAGGAGATTGGATACCATCGGCGGCTATGATCAAGAAAGGAATCGTGAATATGAATCTAAACACTACTCTTATTTGCTAGACGATGCGTTTGATTAGCACAAATGGAGGAAACCAGACACAGACTTGCATTCAATTGATAAAACGTAGCAAGGCGTACGACCACAGTCGGCTCAGCACCCTCTGCTTTGACATGTTGAATAAAATCGGGAAAGCGGGCCAGGACATAGAGGAAGCAGATCGTGGTGCAGGTGCTCGCGAGAGATCCGGTCAGCAATATCCATGCCCAGGCCTAGTAGAAGTGTAGATCAGTATCAAGGGACGTTGGAAACAAGACATACAGAGGAGAGGTCCTTTCGTGATAAAAAAGTGGTAACTGGCATGCCGATTACCGCTATTGCGCTGCCTGCAGAGCGGTCAGATTTACGCCAGGAAGTCAACGAGCTCACGTGCCGATATACCACATTCGGAATTCCCAACTGCGAAACCATTGGCGCTGACTGGGGCCCTGGTGGAGCAGGAAGAGCCAGAATGTGAGTTCTGTGGGATAAGGATGACGTTAGATTTAATATGCGGAGGCCTAGATCCTTACCCTCCAAATGCGTTACTCTATCAAACGTTGAGAAATGGCGCATGAATTGCAACGACCAGACGTACATTTCTAGTCCCCATGCAAAACTGAGGCAGAAGTATAGAGGTAGTAGCCATCGTCTGTGTGCGGGATGCCATGCAAAGCAGGGTGTAGGCACCACTGTTCAAGGTCGTTGAGTATGGAAAGGAAGCCGAATCCAATGACGCACGTTGGCCGCCAACATTCAGAGCATAACCTAGAACGGCGGATAAGTGGGATTGCGAAGGGTAACGGGAGGAGTACCTTCTTTGTACTTGATGCGAGTGAGGCCGATGTTGAAGACGACGAGAAGTGGAAGAGTAGCCAAATACGAATAACTGAAGAGAGAGATGAGGAGGGGCGGAGATATGAAGGATGGACGGACGTCATTAGTCTTTTAAACGCGCCTGGCTGCCTTGCAGCGTTCCATTTAACGCACTGGAACCTATCATAAGTCCAAAGATGGGAAACAAGGAAGATGGAAAACTGCAAAAATGAAGGTTAGTTGGTTGGAGGACAGGGGGTCGATGTGAAGTCATACGATGACGGATAATATGGACCATAGAAGATATGCGGAAGGCGAGCCGTAACACATGGAGGGCTGAAGAGAGGCTGTGGATTCGCACGATGGATGTCATGACATATTTCTATCCAGCTTTTCTTCCGCCGCAACCGCCAGCTCCCCGGCCTCCATTCTTTCCCGTATCCATCTCCGTATCTCTTCCCGCTCTTCCATCTCTTCCCCCACACTCCCTGCCACTCCCCTCCGCACATTAGGTGGGAATAATGAGATGTACTTTTTCGTCTTCGGGTAGTTCTGTCACTCTTGTCATCCTCTCTCCCAACACCGTCGCAATCGCGCCTCACCAGTATATAGTTCAGATCAACCCTGAGCTCATACAATGCTGCCTTGAGTTCGCTCGCCTCGTCTTTGCTGGACGCCAGCTGCTTCTTTATTTGATTGAGTTTGCGCACCACTTTTTGCCGTTCTATGCTCCCCATAAGCAACGCATATTATACGTATGTCCTGAGCAAAGTCAAACCGAAAAATTTGATCTTGTGGTATCTGATTGCAAGTGTTCGTTCCTTTCTCGCTAGTTCAGCCCTCTGTAGGTCAGCTTCCAGGGCTTTCAGTCTCCGTTCTGTCACTACTCTCACATCAGCAGCCAAGTTGTCCTGACTATTCATATCTGTTGCACAACACACGATGCACGGGAACCCACCTTGGCTAACAGTCGTCTCGTCTGTCTGAGGGACGCCTTGATTTTCTGCATTCCGGGAAGACCATTCTTAGGCTGGCGTTTCTTTCCGTCGCTCGACGCCATTGGTGTGCTCAGACTTGGTTAATGTTTGTAATCGCTGCCGCCGCCAAATAACGCCGTCATGAGAAACTTATCCTTGTACGCACAATCAGTCATTCCGCTACATGCGACCCTATTGGCAACCGCTGTCGATGTAGACGAAGACACCATATATGCTACTTCCGGATCGACAATCCAAGATGGTCAGATTCATATCGAATTATGGAAGCTTCCAGTACAACAGGAAGGCCCGGATGTAGGTCGACTACCGGATTATCCATCGCGTACTAATAACCTAGACAGATCCTGTTCTCCCCCTTTGCAGTTTTCGCTACTCATGCTTCTCCATCTACTTCAGAAGCAGGGCAAATAGTTTCGTTGAGGATAGTCCCCGAACCCAAGCAGATCGTCGCGATAACACGTGCCGGAGATATTACACTTTTGTCGCTCGAGGCAGATTTTCCCACTGTATGTTACTTTTCCTCCCATTCGTCGACTAGATAATCATGTTTTCAAGGTTGATGTTGAAGGAACATTCGAAAGTGGAATCCTAGCGGCAGCATGGAGCCCAGATGATTTATTGTTAACGCTTGTCACAGGTAAGGATTATTGATCACGACTGCTTCATGCGATAGGCGTTGACCTTATCAAAGGCGAAGGAAAACTTGTTCTAATGACACCCACGTTCGATGTTCTATCAGAAGCCCAGATAGAAACAGCAGAATTCGGACAAGGTATGCGACATCATCACTGAACTGGTTGTAACGGTACCACACTCTATTGCAGACACTCCAATTAATGTTGGATGGGGCTCCAAGCAGACGCAGTTTCATGGCTCGCTGGGTAAAGCTGCTGCTCAAGCACCCACACAGATCAAATTCGGTTCAAGTCCAGACGACGATGAACTGCCACGCATCAGCTGGCGTGGCGATGCGCAGTACTTTGTCGTGTCCAAGTTGTCGCCCTCCTCAACCGACGGTCTACGACGGCGCGTGCTCAGAGTGTATGATCGACAGGGTGTTTTGCAGTCCACCTCGGAGGCACTCGGTGGTCTCGAACATACCCTGTCGTGGAGACCGTCGGGAAACCTCATTGCTGGAACTCAAAGGTTCGGTTTCGAGGGGGGAGGGGCGGGAAAGCCAGAACGCCATGACGTCGTTTTCTTCGAGCGAAATGGGCTAAGACATGGAGAGTTTGGATTAAGGGTCAAAGATCTTAACCTCAAGTTCGTGAATGCAGCATTGCCGAAGCGACGATGGTGTTACCGAGTGCGTGAACTTCTTTGGAACGCTGAATCGAACATCCTCGCTATCTGGATTGAGACAGAAGAAGGCGACTTGGGTATGTGTGTGTGTTCATTAGTGTATGCGGTGCCTGACTCCGTTCAAGTTCAATTTTGGACAACAAGCAATTATCACTGGTGAGTTATACGTTTCAGTCTCTCTGCAGTCTGAGCATCAAGCAGGTATTTAAAGCAGGAGGTTTCGGCAGAATTTGATGACAGAGAAAATCGGTTCACCTCAGTAAATTGGCACCCGGAGAATCCTCATCTAATTGTATTGACAACAAAGTGTTAGTTGTCGATTTTTCTGATGTTTCAAGCTTCTGACATTCAAAAGTTTCTGTCATAACCAGAACTTACAGATGGGATATATTTGCATTACATACTTCACCGCCCGCCGATTCCGGTTCCGTCGCTGTATTTGACGGCTGTAAGTTGATATTTTCGCAAGCAAAAGACGTCGTTAAGAGGTCAACTAGCAACCATTCTTCTGACCCCATTCCGAACTCAAAATGTGCCACCACCAATGGCTTCATACCAACTTTCTCTGGATCCCCAGTTGTATTCTGTTCCCGTCCCTTGTGTATCCCGGATCCCTGTACATGCAAGTTTCTTGTCCGATGCAGACTATTTGTCGATCCTCTGGGAATGTGGATACATCGAATATTGGAATCTCAAAACACGTCTGGGTCCAGGTCCTGAAAAGGTGATGGATCCGGTAAGAATCTGGTCTGGCGCAATTGATGGGCATTTCCATCGTTGGCGACAACTTCTTGTTCGAACCTTGGGAAAGCATTCGGTGTTTTATGCTCTTGGTTCTCAACAGAATACTGATTTTATTGTTGCTGTCCAAGTGGAAAAAGACACTGTATTGAACGTGCAACGACGCAAGTCACCCGCGTGGAATGGTAGACTAATCTGTGTGCATCCAGTTGTCGCGATTCAAGACTTGAAAGGCAAGATATATGAATGTAAGCCTCTGCAACCTAACGCTCGCTTCAATGAAGTCTCTTATCAAAGCAGTCGATGTTCAGACCCTGGAGGAGATCCAGTCCGGGACCCAATTCCCAGAATTCTGCCCACAAGTGAGAATAGTCCCTTCAAATTCGAACGTTCCCAATGGTTCCTCGGAGCCTGAAGAACGTCTTTATATTGGCCTGAGTGCATTTGGAAAGCTACATGTTACTGGCACGGAACATGGGCCGAAGGTGTTGGCACCCAGTGTCACTTCCTTTACAATCGCATCTGGGTTCGTGATTTACACGACAAGCGCTCACGAATCTTGGTTCTTGCCGATCAATGTCCTAGATACGGTGTTTCGCGCCACAGAGGAGGAATTTAAGAACATGAAAAGCACCTGGGAAACTAGGAAGGTCGAACGTGGTTCACGGATCGTAGTGGCTATACCGAGTTCGATGAGTCTAGTACTACAGATGCCTCGCGGCAACCTGGAGACGATCAGTCCGCGTCCGTTGGTGATGGAAGTGATCAAGCGAGATCTCGATGAGTAAGTGGACATCCTGATCTCGCCGTTTTCACTCAATGTATGCATTAGAGGCAACTATCGAAAGGCATTTCTTGCATGTCGCAAGCACCGCATAGATCTCACCGTGCTAGTGGATCACGATCAGACAGCCTTCTTTGACCACGTAGTGCTATTCGTTCAACAGGTCGAAGAGGTGGATTATATTAACCTTTTCTTGACTGTTATTGGGTATATATTATATTTTCGTCCACTGCAATTATCTCATTGGATCTCAGTCGAGGGTCCCTACCTGCAGAGACAGTTGCGCAGGTCTGTGACGCTGTGCGCAAGGAGTTGGAGAAAATCAGCTTGAAGAAATATGTTAATTCCATCCTTACGGCCTATGTCGTGAAAGCACCGCCTGATTATGAATCCGGTCTTGCGCTATTGCTCAGACTACGGGGTAAGTGAATCCTTTCGTTCCCTTTACGTTCTAATCAGAAATATCTATGACAGATGAACACCCAGATCTTGTCGAAGAGGCCGTCAAATACATCATATTTTTGGTGGATGTAGATATCCTCTTTGACACGGCACTCGGTAAATACGACTTTTCGCTCGTCCTGATGGTTGCGCAACACTCGCAAAAGGTTGTGTCAAAGAACTAACTAACGGCCCCTGGGACTAATGCACATATGTTCAGGATCCCCGGGAATACCTTCCCTTCCTGCGAGAACTTCGCGCACTGGACAAGTATTACCAACAGTTCCGCATAGACGATCACCTTAAACGTAGAGAAAAGGCCCTCAAGAACCTTAGCCTAGCCGGTAGTTTGCCATGCTCATTGCAGATTAATGGTGATAATAATTCCTCCCATAGGCCCAGAATATTTCCAAGAAGCTGTAGAATACATTGAAAAGTATCAACTGTATGAGTCTGCTCTATCAATGTGGAGAGAGGCAAAGGAATACGACGTGCGTTTGGTCCTGATTCAACCTTCGACGACTGATGTCACATTAGACCATCTTGGAGCTCTTCGGTGATTGGCTATTCGATAGACGAGAGTTCAGGTTTGCAGCTGTTGGTAAGATGGTAATATATTATTCTGCCTCTCCTAACATACGTCAATTAATTTTCAAGTGTTTGTCGAAGCACGAAAGCTTTCAAAGGCCATGGCATCACATGAACGCGCTCTAGAATGGAGGGAACTTTTTACCATAGCTTTTGCCCTTGAAATCCCGGAGGAGAAGATAGTTGATATTGCATACCGGATAGCAGGTACGTGACTAGTAACCTTAAGCACGGCAACGTGAGACAACGTCTTGACTTTTTCAGATGAGCTCGTTTCGAAAAAGCGGCATCTAGAAGCTGGACAAGTGTTGCTGGATTATGCGAAGGATGTTCGACAGGCAGTCATTACATTTGTTGAAGGCAACGACTTTTCTGAAGCCCGTCGCGTTGTAGGTGATTTGGGAAATCCCGCAAGAGAACATTTAACCATGGCTGATTCCAGATATCAATGCATTCTCTCCCGGAGCTTGTAGAGCATATCGTTCACCCTGCAGCATTTGGGAGTAGGGAACAGATATCGGAAGATCTCAAGGAAATGCGAGAGCAACTTCAGAAGCAAGTCACGCGCGTTCGTGAGCTTCGTCTGATAAAGATACAGGAACCGGGTACTTTTTACTTCAATTCGTCATTGCACGCATCTTTACGGCTTTTCTTAGACGCTTTCTACGGGACGGAAGACCCAACCCTTCACAATGTTGATGTGATGACTGATATTTCAATGGCAGCCACAGCGTTTACCAGATATACTGCTGCGCATAGTATTGTTTCTTCCAAGTCCGTGTATTTGGTCACGCAGGAGGGAAAATTACTGACTGTATATACAGGAGGAGCTCACGATCGAAAAGGAAACTTGAGAGGAAAATTGGGTCCGGTAGGAAGGGGACGGTGGATGAGGAGGAATATCTCCTTAAGTCTATTAATAAGCTGGTTGGAAGATTCAAAACGACTCGCGGTACGTCTGAGCGAGGCGTGTTCTGAAGTGCCCTGCTAACATGACTTGGCCAGACGAGGCTAGTAATCTGCTGCCGCATTTGTTCCAGCTCACCACCTCACATCGAGAAGAGGGCTGCGCATTGCAAGCTGAGCTGGGCGAGTTCGAGGATGAGCTGAGGAAGGCACGGGAAGAAGTATGGACCAAGGCTTCGGAGGAAGATGCTTCTCCCATCGACAGTTGGGCTGTGCGGATGGAAGAGAGGGAAAGGGTTAAGACAATCAATCCCATTGACAGAGTGGCGAAACCTGATCTTCCACGAGAAAATTGGCGCATAAAACTTTTCGAGTTGGGCTAAGTTGATGATTCTTTTTTGTTTTTTTAAGCAGTTGTAAGTTGGGATTGACTTGGCCCAAGTAATAAAATGATGGCGACTGAAACTGGTAACGAGCTCCCACCGCCATCGCTATCTCCATCAAATCTAGTTTAGTCATATATACAGGCTACCTCAACGTAAGATATCAAAACATGGCGGCAACCGCAGTACGCGCGCAACATTCCACTTCCCCTATATCCAACTATTCTATTATACAGGAATATGGAAGCAACTCATATGCAAGCGGCTCACGGGACTTCTGTAATTCATTCTGGGGGGACGGAGATGAGGGTACGACTGTGCTGTTCACACGGATGAAAAGTGCGATTAGAACAAGTGAAGAACTACAAACCTTTTGGAGCCAACGGTACGTTTACTCCACCCAGAGTCCGCCAGAAATAACACAGCCCGTAAAAAGAGCGCTGGTCGAGGAAGAGTTTGGGAAACGCTTGGCTACACTTGCAAAGATGCCTATCGGCGTAGACGAGACTGGGTAAGTTATCAGATAGTTCACGCTAAGCCGCCCGAACCAGCCTGCAGGGATCTGAAAACCTGCCTCCAAACGATGGTGATCGAAACACAGCGACAAGCCGAGTCACACATAGAGCTGGCATCCAGCATACGACGGCAATTGGTAGAACCCGTTGTCCGTTTTCACGAGAAGCAAATCGAACACAGGCGCTCTGCACAGGCGCCGATAGAGAAAAAACTCAAGGCAAAGCAAAGTCAAGCTTCATACGTGGCCAAGGCACGAGAAAAGTACGAGGGGGATTGCTCGCGCATAAAGTCATACAAACAGCAGGTTGGTCAGCTGCAAGGTCAAGAATTGGAAAGGTTGCAAGTCAAGCTAAGGAGGGCGCTGGAGACCGTCAAAGCCAACGAGAAGGACTATGCCAGCTTTGTGAGGGGTTTGTCAGAAATTTCAGTAGAGTGGGAAACGGAATGGAAAGGATTTAGTGATGTTTGTCAGGATCTTGAGGAGGAGAGAATGGAATTTTTGAAAGACCACCTTTGGAATTATGCTAACATGATATCAACGATTTGCGTTAACGATGACGAGGTGAGTTTCGCTGTCCTGTTGTCAATTTCGTCAAGCCGACTAAATTTTCAGTCATGTGAAAGAGTCCGCATGGCATTGGACCACCTCGAGCCCGACAGGGATCTTGTAGCGTTTGTCGATGCATATGGAACAGGCGATAGGGTACCCGAACCCCCAACGTTCATCATTAACGATGTTCAGAAACCACAGCAGTTAACTGCAGCACCTTCTTTATATCGAACGGTACGGCATGAGCGTATTTCTCGTAAGCCAGATCCCGTCTATCAAAATGCACCGGTGGCACAAACATCACAACCTGCGCAAAGCTCCGGGGCCCAACCTAGATATAACGTATCCGAGATGATACGCGCTCCCAGTGTCCGGACGGGTGCCCGGACAAACGGAACTGGAAGCCGCGAAAATCCATCTCGGTCTGGCGATGGATACGAGCGGGCCCAGAATACATCTGTGCCTACGCAGCCAGCAGCACCGCAGACGATGCAGCCAAGCGGTTCTTATTCCAGCCAAGCGGCCAATTTAGCCAAGCTCAACATACCACCACCTCCACCTATACCCGAAGAACAACCTCGACGACCACTACACCGCGGGATATCACTTCGCAGAGAGTCTCAGCCTTTGCCTGCCGTACCACATGGCAGCAATCGCGCGCGGGAGCCGCCGGCACCGGTTCAGCCTCCTGTTCCTGTAACCGACGCAGGCAATCGTATTTTATTCTTAGGTATGTCGACTCCGCCAATTGTTGATTCCAATGGTTGATGCAGCGTAACTAGTTAGGGCGCTATATGATTACAAAGCGACGATTGATGAGGAGTTCGACTTCCAGGCGGATGATATCATTGCTGTGACAGAGACCCCAGACGACGGCTGGTGGAGTGGAGAATTACTGGATGAAGCCAGACGAGAGCCAGGAAGACATATTTTCCCAAGCAACTATGTCTGCCTGTTTTGATGCTCGGATACAGACTGTCATCCTCAACCATTCATTTCATTAGATTTTCTTTTCCTTTCGCCGAATACGTTTGATCCATGGACGGCTTGCAAATCTTATTGATATTTCTGTCATGGACACTTTAGCGTTACATACTGTCACATACTGTCACATTCTGTGTACTTACACCTCGCCAGTTCAAAACCTTAGCCACCAATCATGTCTACAGCTCACAGGCCAACATGGGATCCTGCGCAGGCAAGAGATGTCAAGGGTGGTTCACGCCAATACTCCGTGCGTGATATGGCAGCCCATACGAAGCTCAAATTTCGGTAGGCGTCAAGCGTTCACCTTGCTCCTAGGCTAGGACCTTGATGTCGTTTTGAAGACAGGTTGGTCAAACGTCTGTAGATGAAGTTAAGAAGCGAGATCTTCGTGCAGAGCTCCTTTCCGCTGAAATTGAAGCACGGAACAAGAAACGTAAGGCAGAGGGAAAGCCGCCACTTCCAGTTGAAGGGAAACCGTCAGCCGAAGAAGGCGAAGGACGAGCCGTAGAGGATGACGAGTCAAATAAAAGGCGAAAACTGCTACAAGAGGCGCTGGCATTGGACAGAGACGATGAGGAGAGTGATGATGCAGGGACTAACAATGGCAATAATAAGGAAGAGGACGAGGATGAAAGGTCTGCCAGTAGCCTCACTTATCTTTTAGTTTTGACTAATCCTTTTGCAGCGAAGATGAGTCAGAAGACGAAGACGACACAGATGAATTATTGAAAGAGTTGGAGAGAATCAAGCAGCAGCGAGCAGAAGAGAAGGTACGAGAAGAACAGGAACAATCTGCGCAAGATGCAGCAGCGAGGGAACGAGACATTGCAACCAAGAATCCGTTGTTGAACTTGGCCGCTGCCCTGGGTCAATCACCTGCAGGCCTTGACACGACCTCGCCAGGGACATTTGCAGTCAAGCGACGATGGGATGATGGTATGTCATCTCTATGTCATGCTTAAATTTTTGGCTGAGTTGTGGATCAGATTTGATATTCAAGAACCAGGCCATGAAAGATAAGGCGACGGGTCAGTTTGTAAATGATCTATTACGGACAGAATTTCACAGGTGAGTCGCGTACCTGAGCCTCATGACCTGCTAACACTTTTTAAGAAAATTTATGTCAAGGTTTATCAAAGTAAGGAACTTGATTTTTTTTAAATGTTTTTTTGACAAGTAGTTCATTCCACCGTCAGTAACCCGACATATGTATACCTATGTGATGACCATACGGAATTAAGCTTCTACCCATGTCACGACTGATCCCATTCCCAACCCTTGGCTGCCCATTCTGGCATTTCTGTCTCAAACTCCCCCAAGCTTGTTGTATACTTGAGTGCATGGAGAAAGATGTAAAGTTTTTCGGGCCTAGGATCTGGGTGCAGTGGCAAGTAACACTCAGGACAGTATAGATTCCCAGACTCTTCAATAAGCCCTTGCGTTTCAGGCTCGATTCCCAACTTTTCAATCGCTTCAGAAATGCGCAACTGAGGCATTACATGATTATTCGGATATTTCGAGATATCATCGCTGCCTTCTACCGAACCAGCTGATAGACTCACGACTGACGATTTTTCAGGCGTATTTTCACTTTCGGGTGCAACATCATTAGAGGCCACACCTATGACAGTTGCCCCCGTAGGTCCGAGTGGATGAGCCTTGTGGTCCGTGTTCAGAAATTCACCCTTCCCTCCACGCACCCTTCGATTTCGTGGCGGCGGCGGTCTAACATGTAATCCCTTCGGTGATAAAGCACCTTTGACCCGGAAAATGACGTCACGCCATCTACTCCAATCTTCGTCCTCATCCTAACCGGATGGCGAGGTCATTAATGGCTCGGGAAAAAGTTATATGGAGATGCATCTTGCCTTTTTGTTTCTCAGTCTCGTAATGATACCCACAGCCTCATTTGAAAGTGGGACTGGTGATCCCATGCCGATGTCCTCCCCGGTTTCACGCGGCAACAGTTTCTGCAACCCCAAGGAGAAATTATTTTGAAGCGACTCCGGACTACCTTCTATCTCCGTCTTGGACTGTAGATGTGGAGGCGGTAATGGAGCTGAGCGCGCGTTACTTGGAACGGTCTCTATACCCCCAGCTCCCAATTTCTCTCCCTGTTGCGTTCGGTTTAGAACATGTGCGTGACAAACCTCCAATGACTTGCCCATATTGTACTGTCCGAATACACGGGGTCATTGGCAATAGGGTATCCCAAAAACTGGAGATGTACGCGAAGTTGATGTGCTGGATAAATTCAGTCGACGTCATTGCACTTCAGCAATGAAATTTTGCTCTTACACCGTCCTGTAAACGGTCGACCTATTATATCATCCTTGAGTTAATCATGTTACATTTTGCAGAATGTTTGACACGACTCACATCGTATCACACTAGTGTTCGTATTAGCATCATAATGCAATCGGTTGAAAATCGTCTTGGCGGGCTATGGGCACCTTGAGTGAAGAGACGGGATGTTTCTGGTGGCGGCCCACCTTGCCTTCCGGGTGAACTATATTCAGCCCCATTTGACGATCCACGGTCAAGAGGGGTTCTTCGCACACTATTTCTTCCCTTCCTGCTTTATTAGCCTATACTCGAGAAATTTATTGGATCATACTGAGGGAACTCGCCAAAGCATCTGGCAATATACTCCTTGCGGACCGTTCCGGCTTGAAATTCGGCGGTTAGCAATCGAGCACAGTCGGCAGAGAGTGGAATAATCATCAGGCCTGAGGTTAGGCGGTCTAGTCTGTTTACAGCTGTCATTGAGGTACAAATTGGGTAATACGTTTGTAGGTGTGAACTTGTTGCAGGACTTACGATACACCTTTTCGAACCCGAACTCGCCGACGAGTATCTCGATTAGACTGTTTTTGTTATAGCGCCCAGAAGCGTGGACAGGCTGTAGAATAATGTAACAACCGAATGAGGGAATAGGACAAACGAACGATGCTGCCCGGTTTATCAACCACAATGAACTGTCTCTCTAAATCGTGATAGAGGATTTGGATAGGCTGTGAAGTGACCGGAGGTTCATGTCGGTGAACGATATTTCTTTTGAAAAAGTATTAACACATAATCGCGGCAAGAAGAGGATGAAATTGACTCGATCCTATCGCCATCCCGGATAATGGTGTCCGGCCCTGCAATTTTGCCATTGACTGTCGTCACGCCGGATTCTAATGCGTATCTCTGCCGTCCGGGTTATAATATGTGAATAGGCTGCTGATCGAAATGGCGCACATAGTACTCCATTGACCGATCGCGAAATTCTGTTGAGACGACTTCCAAGAGTTCGCGTCCCAGCCAACGCATTTTAGCCATGGTCGTGTATGGATACCAGTAGGGGGGCACTTTCCGCAGACCGGGCGCGTCTTTCAGAATGAGGATTGTATTGTTGTTAGGCATGCTAGCTCGGATCAGACTTGTGATCACTTGTTTGAACTGCTCCTCGGGCGTTCGTGATATGAGAGGAATACGCTTCCTAGTGGATGGATGTATTTTCTGCAGCAGACGAGTTACATTAAGGGTCATGAAAATGTGTAAATCTGACTCAACGCCAGATATGATGTTGTTCGAGTGGTCGGTCTGAAGTTAAGGATGCGGTACCTGACTCGATTTGTAATTGAGGCGGAGACTCGACTTTTCCTGAAAACACCTGCCGTCGGCTGGAACGCCACCGAAGGGCCTCTCAATCCCTTCAGTCGTAAGCCAGGAAAATTAAGCGATCCTGTTCACACACACCATGCCGTTCTTAGCAGTGAAATGACTGCGACCGACGGTAGACTTTCCGAAATGCCTATTCGGCTTGCCAATGTTGAATTTGATAGAGTGTTGATAGGAAACGGTCCCGCGATAAATCATGGTAGCGCCGCATTTAATGATCTCCATATACCTAATCGGAAACTTTCTAACCGCATTAGAAACATCGTTTACCATGCTGTTCGTGGTATTACTAAGTAAGCTATTGAAATATGTGGGTGCTACTAGTCGTGCTAGCGCCCAATGCCACGCGAGACTACTCACATAAGGCTTGCGCTTGTCGATGGCTTGCCCTATTTATTTTTGCGTTTGTGTTGGTCTGGAAATACGTACTGCATTGGATCCCTGACAAGGAGGGCCACCACTTCGTCTGGGAGAGGGTCGCGGCAGCACAGCTAAAATGTCATATGCGGGGCGTCCTGTGATGTATATATTTTCCGTGAGGTAATGGGTTTACGACAAACGGGACCTATCAGTATGATTACTACCTAACACACGAATCTGAACTAGCAACGTGCTGTTGGAATGGAGTACAGGATTATTCTGGGGCGAGGAGCCAATTGAGTCCTGTACAGGAGGTGTAGAGGATGGTGATGTGGGACAAGGTCACGCCGCGCACGTTCGGAATCAATGTGAGGCAGTAACCAACTGCGACGCACCTACAGGGTTGAGTGGCTCGCAGAAAATCAAATGATCTTGACCATATTAGTCTACAGTTCCCCGTTGGTTACTGTGTTTTTACACTACTTATCCAAGATTTCCGTTTGTTTCTTGGATTTATCCGAGATTCAGACCTCTTTTAGGCGAGGTGAGTATTATTATAAAAACGTTCATTTGCAACGACCAGCACGGAGAATCTTATCCTTTGCCCTGTATCGGGAAGCGCCGCTCACAGTTTACGTCCGTCAATGGGGAACGCGACATCTTCGACTCACTCTTCAGGTTCAGGAAAGCGGCGATCGCTATTTCATCGCAAACGTCCTGGACTCTTGTCTCATTTACATTTAGGGTGCACCAACGTGGAGTCTACCATGCAACGAATAGACTCCCCAACTGAAGAGTCCTCGACCCTCGTCGTCTCCGAGAAGACCCCCACCAGGACCCATACCAGGAACGAAAGTTCGGTTACCGCAACTACGTTCCGGTCTTCGCTCATATACGCTCCTCCTCACGACCTGCCATACGACGAGGCTACCAAATCCTACCATTCCTTTTTGAATACCTACCCTGGTCTGTCCTTTTTATTTATCCACTGCTCCTCAACTCAACTCACAACGTGTCAGAATATAAATTAACTTGGACTTTGGATGCACTCCGTCGAAATGACTTTAGTCGACTGGATCGAAGCGGGGAGACCTACGTTGACTATATGGGTGGCGCTCTCTATCCCGAAAGCCTCATCAGGGCACACACCGATTTCCTTCACCGCAGTGTTCTGGGCAACACACATTCGGTCAGCAACAGGTGAGTGCATCCAAGTATGACATCCTTGCATCCTTTCTTAAATAAGTATAAAAAAACCGTCTACAGCTCCAAGTTGTCTGCTGACTATGCCAATGAAGCTCGCGCAGAAGTCCTAAGGTTCTTTAATGCATCGAAGGACTACACTGTTATTTTCACCGCGAACACATCAGCTGCACTTAAATTGATTGGGGAATCGTTTCCATTCGCCGCGGGCAGCTCATATGTGTTGGGTACTGATTCCCACAACAGCGTAAGTCCTCGGCCAACGATAACGATCAAGCGCTTATGTATATCAGTTACATGGGATAAGGGAGTATGCACTCGAAAAAGGAGCGAGCGTTTGCTACATTCCATCAACCCCAACCGGCGGTCTCAATCTTTCTACTGCCAAGGTATGAACAGCTAAATGATCCTTATGCTCATCACACACTGAGCGATCTGTTTCAGAATGTACTATTGCGTAACAGGCCGCAGTCACCGGTCCTTGTACCCAGTCTATTTGCGTTGACAGGTCAATCGAACATTTCCAACTGTAAAAATCCAATGTCTATTGCTGCTTACGCTACATCCCTGGGATATTATACACTAGTCGATGCGGCGGCTCTTGCTCCAACCACTACATTCTCTTTATCCGAACACCCTGTGGACGCCATAGCCGTCTCCTTCTACAAAATGTTCGGTTTTCCAACTGGAATTGGAGCACTGGTCGTCAAGAAATCATTTTTGGCGCAGTTGAAGCGCCCTTGGTTTGCAGGTGGCACTGTTGATCTCGTGCAAGTGCCGGGGACAGTTGTCACTAGGGCAATGGAACCGCACGAACGATTTGAGGTTAGTTAACCCTGATTTCCCTTGTAATTTTTTTTTCTGAGCTTTTTCTCAGGATGGAACCATCAACTACCTTAGTCTACCCGCTGTTACAGAGGGTCTACGCTTCCTTTCAGCCTATCTTCCATTCCTACCTCTGCGTCTCTCATGCCTCCTCAATTACCTCATCACATCACTCTGTGATGTGCGACACGACACGACAGGGAATCCCGTGGTCCGAATCCTCTCACGAATACCTGAACGGCGTGTCACGGGGGTCGGCGAACAATCGGAAACTGGCTCAACTATTTCTCTCGTCTTCTTGGATGTGCGTTCCTGTTCTCTCTCACGGATATTCCATTCTTACTTACGTGTCATTCCAGGCTGATGGAGAGATGCTTCCTAATTCGTTCATTGAATTTTCTGCATCACAGCGATGCATATCTCTGCGTACAGGTTGTGTTTGCAATCCTGGAGGTGCCGCGGCATTGTTGAATCTCCAAGATGTCATGGCACGATTTTATTCGGGCGTCACGCTTCAGGATGTTGAAAAAACTGTGGGACGGGAAATTGGGGTCGTCAGGATCAGTCTAGGATTGGCCAGCAATTTCCAAGACGTTTGGCAGGTTGTCCAATATGCAAAAGCGATCGGCACGCAGAAATCAAGAGAGTGCATGTGGAATCAATGGCGAGAAATTACGGGAGGAAGTCACGTCAAACACTGAATCATCCTCCGGTGCGCGACGAGGTTAGTTATGGTTATGCTCACGAGTCTCCGTATAACGGTTTCTGGACTCTAACCCTTGCATAAATCATACCAATTAATCTTAATTTATACCTGGTATACGTATCATCTTGGACGTATTCGCCTATTCGCTCCTTTTTTTAATGGTTCTATTGTATAAATACCGCCTTCGTTTCGTCCTTCGTTTCGTTTCCGCATAGTCACACATTAGGATAGGGATTGGTCGTTCCAACGTCGTTGAGAGCATCGCTTACTTTTCATGTGTAATATTATTTACGCAATAGTGGAATATAACAAATATATAGTGTTTATGGAATAAAAGTCCATTTTGACAATGATCTGTGCCATTGATTGCGGTGATTCACTGCTTATCGGCGCACCTGACCCTAGATGGCACGCCATATATAATGTATAATGACCTGTAAGAAAGATGTCGACGAAGGATACGATGATGACGGAGCAGTCAACACATGTTGTTCTTTACCCAGAGTAGCGGGCCGGCCGCAAGATAAGAACAGCTTGGCTATTCACGAGTGCACAGGTATCCCTGCATCAGAAATCTGCGGCGAACCTCCGAGGCCTCTCGTTAATATGGGCACCCACGTTCATAATCATTTCCTCACCTGGTTACCTTGACGTCGGAGCGCGGGGATTTGCCATGGGAAAATTGGAATAAGCTGTCAGGAAACCATCAGAAGGGCTGTCTTGCAGGGCAACTGTAGACTGTTGAACCTCAAGGCGCCTCGTTTGTTGAAACGAGGTTGTTACGGCCACACGTAAATTGGTCAGAGCTCCGACGGTGTCAGCACACACCCATGGCAAAAGTAGCGTCCTGGCGTCTAATCATTAGTCACTAGTCAGTCTTATCGCACAATAGCTGTCTGCCAAGAGGCTGGCGGAACAGTGATGTGCCATGGCGTTTTCCAGCACACACCGGACACAATTGCGTGCCTTAATCATAATCATGAATCGTCGCCGTGCTGTCAGAACATGCACTTGTACCTGCAGAACAACCATCGAGAAGTGACTCCAGCTGGAAGCCTCGAATACGAGTGGGCACGTGACCTTACCTCAGCCTCAGGCCTGCGGGCTTCTCCGCTTCTTAGCTCATACTCGCCATGTACCTCCACAGGCTACTCCCATTCCTCGCATTCCTCGCCCTCCTTTGTCCCCTCGTTCCTGCCATGAGCATTCCATTTTCCAAGACACCCTATGAAGACATGGTCGTCCACGACTCACGAGACGCAGCCCCACCAGGTTTTGTCAACGTCGGCGATCTCGCAGATAATATTGTAATTGACTTGGAAATCGGACTACCTGGCCGTGACATTCCCGGTTTGCTGAGACGTCTCTTGGAAATAAGCACTCCCGGTAGTCCCTGGTACGGAAAACATATGACGAAAGAGGAGGTATGACCTTGTCCTGTGTTGCAAGGTATGCAACGACTGAGCAATTCCACAGGCAGATTCCTATGTCAGACCAACGGAGAAAACTGTACGCAATGTGAATGAATGGCTCGACTACTTTGCGGTTCCGTCCAAACCCATCACCTCGTCAGGCAATCGGCTCCGAGTCACTTTGCCAGTCTGGAAAGCGAACAAGATGCTCCGGACCACCTTCTCCACCTACCTTCACACAGAAACCGGAACCAAGTCGATGCAAACGCTCTCTTACTCCCTCCCTTCTAAACTCGACAAAATGATCGAGTCCATCGAGCCAACCACTAGTTTCCCTAACCCACGCTCCCGACACAGCTCGGCCATGGTTGCCGACGACCAGGTCCCCCTTGATCTTGTGTGGATCTAAGAATCTTCATTAATGAAATTGGAACACGAGAATGGCTATGTCTGAAAGATTACGATTCTGTTTCTCAATCTGTATCATATACCTATGATGTTGTTATCCACATTCCGAGATAGGCTTTGATTCATTTGTTCAACATACAGTCTAAGCTGCGTGTGGAGTGCATGTACGTGCACCGCCTTTCTATCGACGCCATATCTCCAAGTGGAAGCAAATCCAGCGTTCATGGAGTTCTTCTCGCAGACCTATGTCGCCCTTCGTGGGCCAACGGGCGTCACCCAGACACCAGCAGACACAATCGCGCGCCTTAGCGATCGTCTTTCGCCCGCGACACTGCTTGCAGACAGGCGTGCCGCCGTCCTCGCTCTCAAGGGCCTCGTACGCGACTGCAAACAGGATGTCGGTGAACGTGCACTCCCGGGCCTATTGGAGGTGCTGGCCAACGATGCCGAAGTCGATGCGGATATCGGAAAGGCTGTCCTCGAGACACTCAATCTTCTTTGTGATGTGGAAGACACATCGCCGAACAGCAAAGAGTTGGGACTCAAGCATACAAATCAGGTCCTGGCAAACGAGAAGGCGATCAACCTGCTGTTTGTGTTGCTCGGGGATGTGACGTTTTATACGCGCTTTGCCTCTCTCCAACTGCTATCGACATTGCTGCATAATCGACGACCCGTCGTCCAGGCGTACTTCCTCAAAACGTCGACTGGACCTGCGAGCGTGATATCTGTTCTTGAGGACAAAAGGGAAATCATTCGCAATGGCGAGTTAACGGACCATCCATGCGTTATCTCTTCGTTATTGGCTGACGCTTCAGTAATATCTCAATAGAGGCTATTTCAATGGTTCAATTGCTTATTTCTCAAAATGCTGACATACAGAAGGTCCTAGCATTCGAAGGCGCATTTGAGAAACTGTTCAATATCGTCGCACAAGAAGGAGGTGTAGAAGGTGGTTTAGTCACCGAAGGTGCATTGTTCTGCACAAATAGTCTTTTACGATTCAATAGTTCTAATCAAGTAAGTCAGTTAATCCACTCGTCGGGTGCTGGACTGATGACAATCGTAGAGTTACTTTAGGGAAACTACCTTTCCTCAGGCACTCTGTTCCCTTCTTTTCTTCCCATGGAAAATAAGCGACACGGATCCCACCCCCCAGGAATTTGCTTTACAGTTCTGGGACGAGCAAAAGGCGACCAATACAGCCCTGGTCATTGACATCATGGGTATTCTGGTCGGGTCCAAGGGAGGAAATGTAAATTGTGTCCGCATACCCATGCTATATCTAACCCTCTGCCAGGCACAAGAGACTTACACATGTACGAGATGTCTCACCGAAATGGCTCTCGCCTCGAACGCACCCACTAGGCTAAAAGCCAAGGTATAACGTTAGTTATATTCCTTCTATTTTGGTCTTTGACATTTTCCGAGGCCCTGCGATTGCTTCCCCAAAATACCACTTTTCCGCTCTCAAAAATAACTGTTACGCCTTACCTACCGGTACCTGAGACAAACGGAGAAGAGTGGGACAGATTAGAGCCGACAACAGCCTTGGATGTAGTCGTGGAATTGGCACTACATGGGGAGTACAATGGCTCGAGTAGTACACAACAGTCAAAAGACACATTAGAACTTCGAACGGCAGCAGTAGCTGTTTTCGAGGTGAGATCATTGGCAGGGATTTGAAGTAACTGATTGAACATAGAACAGAGTTTTGTGCGCAAAGAAGAAATCAAATTGGATATTCTTCGAGCCATGGTTCCTGCAGAAGGTATGTGTATCACGCATTGTCCGATGCTTGTTCTTAGGTTGTTTGCAGACAGTTCTGAAGCATCGCCTTTGATACATGCGCTTGCTATTTCCCCATCAACAACGGCGGCACTCGAGCCAGCTGCTGTTCTTACAACGTACATGGCATCGATTTTGTTTAGTCACCTCATCCGATCATCACCACAAGCTAAGTTACTTGTTCGTACGCTGAAACCAGGAACATTGCAAGCCTCTGGCCAGGCAGGGAGCGAATTTTTCGTGCCTGCTGATGGTGCTCCTCCAATCTTGGCTGCACCAGAGCCCGTTGACGAGGACGAACCTCCGGAGACTCTGCTACAGATGCTGAACGAGAATCTTTCCCTCGCTTTGCTAACGCGGTCAAGGCACGGTCTCTCTGAACAAGAAACCAAAGAATGGGATCGATTGATTGTTGCCTACTTGAGCCTTCTGTCTCAATGGTTGTGGGAAGATCCAGGTTCTGTTCGAGATTTTTTAGAGGCAGGTGGAATGGGGGTGGTAAGTACCATCACCATCTTTGCTGCTTCTCATATTCAGAGTTTGAACCAGCTCCTTGAACAAATTAATCAAGTTTCCGAGGACACAGTTGTGCCTGCTCTATGCGTTTTTCTCCTCGGCATATGCTATGAATATAATCGGGAGCCAGGCGAAATTACCAGGCCTGTTCCGCGCCCCCAATAGATGTTAAGTGGCACTGACCCAAGTATAGATCAGGGATTGCACCTATTCTGAACCGGCTTGGCGTAGACACGCTTGTCGGTAGGATGATCCGCATACGAGAGGATGACAGGTTCAAATCTGTCGGGCCGGATTCTAACGCTTTTCCGTCTGCCAATGGCAAGGTGGAAGTATGGTTCGACTGGAGTTTTGTGGACTTTTGGAAGTCAAATTACTGTACGTTGTGCGAACTTCATTGATAATCTCCCGGCTCAGCGTGAATCTATGCGCTTAGATACAATTCAAAGAGGGTTCTCGACAGATCCTGACCAATCGACCACAACGGGTGACAAGTATCCTATTAAGTTGATATTATAGGCGATTGACCCTGTTTACGCAGGCCAGAACACAGAGACGAGCACGGTGATTGTATCTTTACGCGAGGTCATTCAAAAGCAAGGACAAGAGATTGCGAATCTACAGCAACAACTAAAACAGAATTCGAGGGCGAGCGGGAACGAGAAGCAGGTTGTCTCTTTGCAGGAGCAGGTATCGAGGTTGTCATCGCAGCTTGCAGCAGCAGAGGAGAGGCGCAAGGAGGTGGAGAAGGAGCAGGAGGATCTACTGGTTCTTCTTGATGAGATGACGGCGAAACGGAGGGAATACAAGCGGAGACTGGAGCAGGCAGGGGTGGAGGTGTCTGAGGACGAAGGGGAAGAGGAGGAGGAGGATGCGTAATTAATGATGTCACTCCTCCTCCTCTTGCTTCAATCTTTTATAAAGAGGGTTGATTTTATTATGCAGGCCAGAATCTCCTCATGAGCAGACACAACAATGAAGCGACCATTGCAACCCCTATTCCCTTGCCATACACTGCACGCAGTAAAGCCGTGCTGAGGAGCATGGTGTCCATTGGAACCGAACGCCAAGGTACGCGCGAGGCCTCTCATGCGTGCATTTACATACTCACTCATCAAGCTGGCGACAGTAGTCTGGTCTCTTGCCGTCTTTTTTATCCAGCCAAGTCCGTTCTAACAGTTTTGCTGTGCTCTAGCTAGACCAGGATCTGATGGGGCATACGTTCACAATCCATGCGGAACGAGACGTCCTAGATCCTCCTTATAACCCTCGTCTGCCGAATCCCATTGAACCCCTGCTGTTAGCGTTGATCTCGCCAGAAGAAAGAGGAGAAGAGCAAGACAATACATTTGTGCGGCCAACCGCAATGTGCCGGTGCCAGCCAGATGGCATGCAATGGTCATGTCAGAGCGAGTATACCAGTAACATGGGATTGAATGCGTGGGGTTACTAGGTGGACATTGAACGGGGATTCAGATGGGTAGTATACGGCGTATTGTCTTTACCATGTCAATCAAAGCAGAGCGTGCGAGCATCGGCAATCAGTTGGGCAGTGACGCTGACGATAAGGCGTCGTTGCCCGAAACCATGTACACGCAAGCTTTCTGGTTTGTGGTGCTCTCGATTTCACCTCTCATAAGAGCGCTCAGCTCGGCTACTTGTACTGACAAACGATATGACTGGGTGAGCTTTATCAGTTCACAACTTTCAGGCGCTAATGGACAGTAGGCGTACAGCGCGCAAGGCGATAGTCCCTGCAACCTTGCGGAAGAGCTAGCGGAACCATGCAAACCCGGAGGTGTGCCACCTGCACAATAAATGGTCTGATCGAATACGATGCCCCCCTCCCCCACCTGTACAGGGCTCATATTAGTTCCCCTCAAACCGACTAATGTATATTATGGCCCGCCAAAGAACCAAACGGATACATGTCAATGCAACACTGTTTTCTATTCCTTGGTCAGCGCATGCGCGGCTTGCCAAGGCAGAGGATGGCTTAGGTATGTGCCATGACTGATCATTACTTCAGTACTGATCGTTAATTTGTACACAAATTCTTAGCTGGTCGGGCTTTTCTCGGAATTGCAGTCGAACCTGGGTATCGAGGTGTGTCAAACTTCTCAATGTGGTGACTTACTATAGTGTGACTTTTTTTTTTTTTTTTTTGGTTTTCGTTTTTTCAGTTATCTGGGTGACACACCCGTAAACAGCACTGTGCCGTCATATGCGTATCTCAATGTAACGGTACGAGTTGGTAAATGTGCCTTGAAATATGTAGTTATACCACCGTGCAGAAAGAAGATAGTTTCGACCTCACTGCTGCTTTCCAACTCGGTACGTTCAATATCAAGTTATTTGAAACAACATCTCTAATCCTCTTATCACCCAGCAACTGGATCAAGCTCTAGGTTCCCTAATACATCTTCAGATAAAGCTAGTCGGATTGTAGGCGGCGTAATTGCGTGCATCGCTGCCCTGGTGATTGCAGGCGGCGTCTTGTTCTGGTTCTACCGCAGGCGCAGAAGATTCGGTGTTGATCGGCTACCAAAGAGAAGCAAACGACAATATGCATCATTGCCAGATACTTCGACACCACCTGCGTGGACGACCTTCCCGCAGCCCGCGTATCAGCCAGAAAGACGGGTACGTAGCCTACGTCCACCTGACTGATACCATTGCCTGATGACTCTGATTAGAATTCACTCAACGCTAGCCAGTATCTTCCCATGTACGCCTCTGAACACAAATAGTAAGTTGATCTGTAGTATTAGGCTGTATTTAATATTTGTTGTACCATGTGGATTGTCGGCATTCGGAGCACTGCAATGATCGCAATTGTTGATGAGATTATTTCCAATTCGTCACATCGCCGCATTACTGACGATGTGAAGCCCTAAGCTGCCACGGCGTACGAGGGATGTGGATGGCTCATGGGTGCTTCAGGCATGCAAGCTAGCCTTCTTGTCTTACTCTTTTGGCCAAAGACTCGGTTTGCGAGGAAGCCCGAGCAAGGAAGAGGTGCTGTGTGAATCCAATCAAACTCTAATGATACGCTGGCGCACGCCAACTTAACGGCACAGCTCTCCGTGCGGCCCTTTAGTCCCTTGACCTTGTCCGCCTCTTCTGGCTGCGCTGTGATGTTACACTTATCGTGGGCCCTTCTTGCCCTCGTACATACCACTTTTGCCCAGATACAAGCAAACTGTACAGACCTCAACACCTATGGATGGGTGAGCGCTTTTAAACCGTTCCATCAATGTCTGCTGACCATCCCTTCCACCCGTACGTAGGCCTTTAACTCCAAGGGTCAAAGCCCGTGTCTCGTCGCAGAAGATTTAGCAGGAGAATGTGACCCCGCAGGTGAGCCGTCTTTCTGTTCTCACAACCATTGCTTAACCGGGAGGGCCAACATCTAGGATTCAATATCCCGCCGCTCCCGCTGAACGACGTCTACTTCGGCCCAGCCGTCGCTCAGGCCAACCCGTGCCAATGCAGTTCGATTCTTTACTCGTTACTTTCTGCTTGTGGTGCTTGCCAGGATAGAAGCTGGATCAAGTACGTCTAATTGATCGTCTTGTCCCTCCACCCTCTCATCGGAATTCTGATCTGGGCATCAGGTGGTCGCAATACACGCCAAACTGCACTTCCGTCTACTTGACCGTGTAAGTCTGCCCATCGCTGCGTAGCCGCCTTTTCACCGCATCCACAGGTATCCGAAATCGATTCCAGCCGACACTAGTGTTCCCCACTGGGCGTATCAAGATGTGTCAGTACGTGTGGTCAACTATCTCTCCACCATTTTGCGTCTTATTGTGAACGCAGGTTTCGGATACCTTCAACCCTACTGCAGCGGCGACCGCTGGTACGCCATAGTTAGAAATGGGGTGTCTAGAGTAAAATTGACAAATATCTCTTCTAGGTGGGGCAGAATCGACCGCGCCGGCCGCAGCAAGTACCGCAAGCCCAAGGTCACCGTCAGCGTCAACGTCCAAATCATCACCTTCTCATTCTTCATCATCCTCAAATCACGCCGGAGCGATCGCAGGCGGTGTCATCGGAGGCCTCGTCTTTCTAGCTCTCGTCGCCGCAGCGCTCTTGTGGTTCTTCAAGTTTCGCAACACCTCCCACAAGATCGCTCGGACATCGGCACACACTCACGGACAAGAAATACTGTCAACGTCGCCCCCTCCTGCTTCCTGGTCTCCCGGCGCGCAACCGGTGTACAATCCCCAGAAGCTTTACGTGAGTGTTTCATTCTCGCCGTCGCCGTTACCGCGCACTCACGCGTTCCGACACATCATAGGACCCTCAAGATCCCAGTACCTTCCCGCCAGCCGCCGATCAGCTTGCACCAATAATGGGACAGTCACTCACTGGAACTACATACAATTCCTACCCAGATACACAACGGAATCAAGCTGGGCATTATACTGGCATGCCTGAGGTCTAGGCAAAGGTTGTTCTGTTTGATGTTCATAATTTGTGTTGTATATTTTTGAATATATCTAACATGTCATGTTGCTTCCCAGTTATAATATAATTGGGTAATGGCTTAGTTAGAAATCCTTAGTTATAATCTTGTTTCTTAATGCAAGTATTAGATTGGTTCACACACAAAGAATGAGCAATAAATAAGCATATCATTGTACAAAGCATATGGCATGTGATATATATCATGTAATCATGGTAGCAAGCATAACAGGGAGACTAGAGCAGGCAAGGCACAGTAGGATGACAGAGGGCAGGGCATAGACATAGTTAGGTGGGGTGGGGCTGCAGGTACCTAATAGTAGTCAGGTGTGGTGTCAATGTCAAAGAGTTCAGTAATAACATATTCAACATATTCTCCATTCTTCCTTCCCTTCTCACCTAGTATTTCTCTGGCTGTGAATATCTGTACTGTCAATTCCCCTCCAAGAACATGTCCTTCTTCAATAGTGACAGGCTGGTCCCTCTCTACAAAGTGGCAGAGAGCCTCCTTGCGCCAGGATGTTGGCAAAGGGTGGTGGTTGCATAATACCACAATGTCAAGGGGCTCTGGATGCCTTTCACTTATTTCCCGGAGCGCGATCTCACGCACCCCAAAAAATCCCCACGGCGTGGCAATGTCAAGGACCATGAGCCACTCCTGGATGCCATAGTCGAGGAAAAAAGACGATGCGCCCTGATGGAAACTGTGACAGATTGTTAGACAGACAAGCGATGAGGCATGACGTGGCACATACGGGGGAAAGATGACGCCAAGGAGGCGGTCGAACTGATGTGGCTCGACGCCGTCAATGACGATGGGAGCATCGTCACTCCCGATGCAGGTTCCAAACGGGATCCGTGGGGGAAGAAAGTGATCGCAGAAAAACTGGGAGTTATTGCGCAGCGGCTCGTCCCAGACCCTGAACAATACGTCGGCAACCTATTCGACAGTGGGGGAAGAAAAAATGTGAAGCACCATTTAGCATTCAAGAAAGAGATGTCACCAAAAAGGGTTTTTGCTCAGGACTCTCTCGAACATGGTTGAACGATGTCTGCGCGAGCGCAGATAACGAGCAAGGGCACATTCAAGATTAGTGATTGATCCCCGTCTTGGTTTTTTACGCCACGACTGATATCAACCAATAGTCCTGAGCAAAACCCCTTGCAGGGGACTCACTCGAAAGACGACGTTGCCGCTTGTCAGATAGTACCTTGAGTGGCGGTGGAAGCTGGGGGCCGGGGAAGAAGACCTGGATGGAGACCAAGTTGAGGACGCGGGGGAATTGTTGGAAGAGGAGATTATCATTACTGAGAGATGATGGGCGTGCTGCGCAAAGGAGGATGGTACGAGTCTTTGTTTTATATACTGGCCTTTCATGGGGAAATCCGGAGATCTGGAACGGCTAGAAGTAGGATAGCACCAGGTCGTGTCAGGCTCCCCCGATGTGTCTGCAGCATGGATAGTTCATATCGATTTCATCGTCAGAAACATTGTAGAAAGAGAAATAAAGGACAAACTGGAGGGACATTCTGTTCACTTCTGCAGGCGAGCGCGGCGACATGGCGGCTGAATCTAATCAACGCCATTACACGTGTGTGGGAATCCCACCATCAAAGGCTGTGGTGGAAGGTTCTACACGTCTGTAACAGACATGCGTTTGAATCCCTCGAGGCTGCTGCGATTGATTCCCCAACTGCCTCAGAGTCCTCATGATAAGGTGGATTATGGATTGCCATGCGCCCGGACGCGTTGCCTGAAGCTGTGCTTCCACTTGTGTCCTTTTTCAACTCTCCCTTTTGCGACCAGCTTGCATCCTTTATACTAGATGAACTCCATGACAGCTACCATGACGGTGGTCCGCGATGCCTCTGCTGCCGCGCCTAGAATCATGTTGAATGCAGACAAGCCAGGAAACCCCGAAAAACACAATGACTATTATATGCAAGACGGCAACGTAGTCATACAAGTGAGCGGTGGCATTTATGTTGGGATTATTCATGGCTGAACCGAGACTTCGTCTTAGGCAGAAGATACGCTGTTCAAATTGGACTTATCTGTGCTTCACGCCAAGTCACCTGTCTTCCGTATTATAGTTCCTCCTGTATTTGATGGCCGGACGCGTTATACAGGTTTCAACGACAAGCATCCCTTTGCACTACGCGAAATATCTGCCATTGATTTCGAACGACTTTTATGGGTCTTGTATCCGTTGTAAGTGGGGTTTTACTTGTCAACACGGGAATCATATAATGTCCTTCCGTTGCATAGAAAGGATCCAACGAAACAGCCAGCGACAGTGGAGGAGTGGCTTTCCGTCCTCAAGCTGGCGACCAAATTTCAGATAGATGATATTCGGCCTTTGGCCGCATCCAAACTTCATTCTACTCCCATTGATCCCATTCGAAAGATAACAATATGGGAAGAATACCACCTTGACCCCAAGCTGTTAATATCGTCATACGTTGCTTTGTGTCAACGTACCGAGCCATTGACGCTTCCGATGACTATGGCGCTAGGACTCAGGAATTTTACACGGCTGGCTGCAGCCAGAGACATATATCATTATAATTCGAGGTGCTTGCGGTGTAACCGCAAGACAGGTTCGAAGGAAAGACATTCGATAGCCCACGCTGCAGTTATCAGCGTTTTCTTGCCACCGACTTAACCCATTAACAATTCGTGATTTTGATTACTCGGTGATAATTAATACTAACCATACGTAGACTAGGCAACCATTAATCATTGCATTCATTCGTATAGACTATTACACGGTATACACCTTATCTAAAAAACGATCAATAATATTTGGCTTCTTTGGCCGTACGGGTATTGGCTTCAAGAATTTACTAGTATCGCCAAACTCGTCCTGCTCAAGCTGCCGCTGAACAACCTTTACAACCAACTTTTCGGCGAATCGCATGAGCAGCGCTTCTTTCTCCCAAACTCCTGTGGTCCAAATAGACAATGGGCCACAGCGTCTCTTTGTCAACATGGTGATATCAGACGCGACGTCCCTTTCTGTTTCAATGGCGCCGCCTTTTTCAAAAGCGCAGGAAGCTGCTATACCAAATATGTTCGCATTTGGTTTAGGTTTCCCATACCGCATTCGATTCGCCGTGACGATATCGGTGAATATTCGATCACCGACAAGAACAAGTTCTTGGTCCCGTATCGGAGAACGTAGAGAAGAAAAATAGGAACGGATGTCAGATATGCAAGAGTAGGATGGTTTAAATCGTCTATGCTGCAGGACGGGGACGCCAAGGTGGTATGAGACAGATTCTGACTGGATGCCTCCGGGGTCAACCCATGTTCCGGCTGTATTGCTGACAATGATGACATTGCCTTGGCCGAATGTTTCTCTGCATTCATACCAAGCGTCCTATCCAAAGCTGCAGTGAACTCTCTATTCTGCAGGGAGGGGTTGAACGGACCTCAATTGCTGGAATGATGGTGTCGTGATGAGGCAGTGTCTAAATGAAAATCAGCAAGGTATTGAAACAACGATGCCGCCACGCACAAGACAGTTGTCCTTGTCAAAAACAACGCCACGGTAGCCGTGCTTGTGAAGCGCGGCAAAGTCAATCTGGCGTATGTCTGTCTAAGAAGAAATTAATCATGACGTGAATTCTGCACGGAAAACGGTCAAACACAGGTACCTTTTACAGTCAGAGTGGGAAGCACGAGTCTAGGGCGCACGAGCGCATGGAAAGGCGCAAAAATGCCGGGAACGTTGAGAGGCATTGGAACTTGGAAGAGCAGGCGATGTTCCCACGACTCCAGCAATGAACGTGAACCTCTTTAGCGACGACATCGACTTTGACCGCGCCGCTTCAGCTTTTCCAGACATCTCGCTCGATGGCTCGGGTGACATTCCTGCCCCATCCGCGCCTCCTGTCAGGCAGGACAGCTCTTTTTTTGGTGATTTCGACGCCGCGCCCGTCCGTAATGAGACCGTTGTGAAAGTAACTGGCGACGATGACTTTGATAAATTCGAGAGCGAGTTTCCTGAACTCGACGTCCCCGTGGCCGTGAGTGTCAATTTATGTGGTTGTATGGTTGAGGATGGTGTTGACAACGGGTTACAGCAGCGGACTCTTTCACCGCCCCAGTCACGATCTGCATTCAGTACAGCGCCCACTTTTGCGCCAAAGCCCCAGCCTTCCCTTTATTCAACAACACCTATTTTAAATCAAAGCGTGGACGAAGATGAGCCAGAGGTGATCAGGTATGCTATGTCCTGTTGTATGCAAGATTTTGGCTGAAGATCGCTGCAGAGAATGGAGAAAGAAACAGCAAGAAGAAATTCGACTGCGAGATGAAGCGTCAAAGGCTCGCCGTCAGGAGACGATTTCTAAAGCAGAGCAGGCTATCGACGAATTCTACGAAAACTATGCTAGGAAAAAAGAGAGAAACATTCGAGAAAACAAGTTTGAACAGTTTCCTCATCAATCATACATATCCCTGATCTTCACTTGTTCATAGGGAACAGGAAGAAGATTACATTGCTTCCCTTACTGAGAAGCTTTCGGCAGGGACGACATGGGAGAGAATCTGCGATCTTGTCGAACTCCAAAATTCTCAGAGCAAAACGATAGCTAGAGCGGGTCCAGGTTCGAGTGATCTAAGCAGATTCAAAGATGTCTTGCTCCGTCTGAAGAGACAGGGAGATACTGCACCTGGTGCTGCAGGATATTAGTCGATCGCGCTTTTACATGTAGAGTTATGAAGGCGATTTTTCGCAGACAATGATCATTACCCATAATATTATACAAAGCAGCCCAACAAAGAGGTATTAGGAGAGTGACGTAGGAAATATTATCATATTCTTGGTTTATACCGGACTGGCGTATGTTCTCGAACGAAAGCCATGATCTCATCCATAACCTTGTCCGGAATTCCGTCTATTTCATTGTACAGCTCGTGGAATGCATTCTGGATAGAAGTGAGCGGGAGATAATGAACTTGAAAACAGAACAGTACTTGAAACGGGACCATCTTCTTGTGGTGAGCATCTAGCCTGTTATAGAATGACTGTGTTGCTGAGAACGAGGTGACCTGTTCCTTATGCTAAATGACCGGCAAGACTTCAGGGACAAAACCATACTCTATCTGCGGTTCCATGCAAGAGCAAGAGAGGGACCACTTTGAACCATTTTGTATAGTTCGTGGATAGTAAGAGTTCTCCCTGCACAATTATTATCTGAGAAAACAACGGAATGCGGTGCGATCGGCATACTTGTGTGAGCATGTCATTCAGGCCACGAAGACTTCCCTGCGTTCGAACCAGAGGGTCTTTCTCGTATTCTTCAGCAATTTTGGGATCGCGGCTAAGTGCCTGCATGAATGCGGTGAAAAATTCTGCTGCTTCCAGTCGTGGATGCAACCCGCCTTTGGATCTACATCTGTGGGGAACAGAAAGTTTGGCATAACCTTGCTAAGCGCCCCGCCGATGGTGCGTATGGGTTTAGCAGGCGGTTTAGTTGGATGTATCAATGGGCTCATGGCGATGATACCTAAAATTGAGGATACAGATGTCAGATGGGGCGAATTCTCGCTTGGGGTGCCGAATCCCAAGACCAAGCCTCCCCCCTGCATGGACGCGTTAAAATGTTATAGAACGTTGATCCGGATGTTACCATGGAATGACCGGCAAGGTAAATATGTAGCGAAGGATATTTCTGGGTAACATGCTCGATAGCCCATGCCGTATCCGTGAGGTGCTCGTTCCAGGATGTCTTGCCGTAAGAGCTGCTTGAACTCTTGTGTTCCTTGTCCATGGCGGTCTTGCCAAAGCCGCGTTGATCAAAAGCGAAGACGAGCAGGCGGCGTTCGGCGAGCTTGGAATGAAAGTCAGTGTACCGACCTATATGCTCCGCAAACCCATGGAGGAAGACGATGGCGGCAATAGGCTCTGTCTGTGGTGTGTATTGCCTGGTATAAAACTGAGTCTGCTGAGGGCCTTGTAGCCATGCCTCCGAGAGGGACATGAGCATTCATTTGATGCCTTTCCTCTTTCGTCGCCTATTCTTTGTTTGCACCAGACGTCGATGGCAAACAGCTGCTCCTCGGCTGCTGGCGGACGACGGCGGTGGGCCCAAGCATGCTCGTAATATGCTCAAGGCTCCTTTTCCGCCCGCCCTCGTCCCCCTTCCTGGCTTGCAGACGGCCATATCAATGGACCTCCAACATTTCTCTGCGAAAAAATCTACCCACTAGACTGTATACAACTCCACCAACTTCACCCCCTCCTCAATCCAAACTCTCCCTCTCTTCACTGGCTGCTATTTTTCGCAAGGGTCCCCAAGGCGCTTCCTCGTTAAGAAAAATTGTAGCCCTAGCAAAACCAGAGCGCAGGCCTTTGCTCATAGCCGTCGGCCTCTTGCTTGCTTCTTCCGCTGTATCCATGAGCATCCCATTTACCATCGGAAAACTAATCGATTTTTTCTCATCTGCCAATCCCGTGAGTGACTTTGATACTTTCGTTTAATCGCGGAGGCTTAACTGATCATAGCACATTCCTTTAGGACTTAACATATGGCAAGCCTCTGGAATCCTCTTTGTGTTATTCACCGTAGGCGGAATCGCGAACGCAGGGCGTGCTATGATAATGCGGTTATCCGGTATGCCGTATGTCTCTACGTATATGCCCAATTCTCATGTTATCACTCACCAAGGTCAGAGAATCGTTGCTCGACTCCGTGAACGTCTGTATGCGGCCACTCTGAGGCAAGAAGTTGAATTTGTGGAAAGGGGCGAAGGCGATGTCCTCAGCCGACTCAGCGTCGACACGAGCGTAGTGGGAGAAAGGTTCGTCCTTTTTTTGACGCGTCGTACGAAGACACAATAAGGGATATATGTATACGCTGCAGTGTTACCCAAAACCTGTCCGACGGGCTTCGTGCTGTCGTCATGTCGTCTGTTGGACGTAAGTTGAGTTTTATCTTCGCATTTATTTCCGCCCAACTTTCACGCATGTAGTTGGAGCAATGTTCTACATCTCGCCCCATTTGACAATGTTAATGTTGGCTATCGTTCCGCCTGTTTCGCTAGGAGCTGTGCGTCACTTGATCTGTCCAGGGAGATTACCTCATATTGTTTCCAGGTCTACTATGGACGGTACCTAAAAAAACTGTCAAATCAGACCCAAGAAGCAGTTGGAGAGATGACCAAGGTTATTCTGCCTGGTTAGTTTTACCATGGGGCCAACTTATTTGTTTCTAGGTGGGCAGCGAAGCCTTGACAGCATTGCGGACCGTCCAAGCATTTAATGCTCACCGGCAAGAAGAGCTCAAATTCAAGGACAAGGTTGAAAGAATACTTTATTTCGTGAGAAAGGAAGCAATTGCCAGTGGTATCTTCTTTGGAAGTACTGGCTGGAGTGGCAATGTCACTATTCTTGGCCTCCTTGGTTATGGTATGTCGTATCAATGACGTATTTATGGTCATCTAACGTCAGAATAAGGCGGGACGCTGGTATCCCATGGTGTCATATCGGTTGGTGACCTGACCAGTTTACTTCTCTATACCGTATATGTAGGAAACGGTTTGCAAATGCTAACGTAAGTAAACTCGAAGTACATCGTTCGACGTGGTGCTGAAGCCTTTGAACAGATCATTTTTCGTGGGTCTACACCTGTTTTCTCGAAGATCCCCGATCACATTATCTCCAGACTTCCATGATGCGTGGCGTCGGTGCAGGGACGCGCATATTCGAACTTCTTGACCGACAGCCCATTATACCTTATCACGGTGGAAAAGATGTATCTTCTGATCGTGGACCCATTCGCTTTGAGAACGTAGGATTCGAGTACCCAAGCCGCAAGGGAGTCAAGATATTGAAAGACTTCAACCTGGATATCGGCGTCGGAGAAAGTGTAGCATTAGTGTAGGTGCCATCTGTGCAGGATCAAAATCAATCCTGATTGAATTCCGCATTATAGTGGCAAAAGTGGAGGTGGAAAATCATCCGTGCACTCGCTCTTGCTACGTTATTACGATCCAGTTAACGGCAGGATCACTTACGACGGTCAAGGTGGGTTAGTGTTTTTCAAATCGACAGAAGTCTTACGCAAGATAGATATCCGGGACTTTTCTGTCACATCGTGGCGACGCATCATTGGTGTTGTACCTCAGGATCCCGTCCTTTTTGCGGGTACTATCGCTTCAAATATAGCATTTGGAGATCTTGAGGCGACGCGTGAGCAAATCGAGAGTGCTGCTCGTGAAGCCAACTGTGAGTTTATATGGGGTCTGCCGAATGGCTTCGACACGGAAAGTAAGGCTAGGTTCTCCCTGGCTCGCGTAGCACCAGTTTAATTTTGAATAGTCGGACGAATGAGTCTCAGTGGTGGTCAGAGGCAACGTCTAGCGATTGCTCGTGCGTTGTTAAAGAAACCAGCCATCTTGGCTCTCGACGAAGCGACGAGTTCACTGGATGCTACTTCAGAGAGACGTGTACGCTTCCAATGCTGTGTTCTTAGCGTTGTCCATTTGGTTGAACTTTCGCTAGGTCAACGATGCAATTGATAAAATATTGGAAGGACGACAGACGACATGTTTGTTTGTCGCTCATCGGTTGTCGACAATCGCTAGAGCAGAGCGCATCGTTGTGCTTGAAGGTCTACTCTTCAATATTTGCTAGTATATCCTTGCTTAACTATTGCAATAGATGGGCGCATCACTGAATCTGGAACATATCGAGAATTGGTCAGCTAAGTTCTATTCGTCGTTGCTATGAACTAAAATGCGTCTAGATTGGCCGACCAGATTCGCGTTTTAGGGCTCTCATTGCTTCACAACTTAGTGCTACAATCCCCGAGCCTGAATCGGAGTCCGGAAGCGAAGGTCAAGCTATGTCGCTTTAAATACGCATACGACAGCTTCACGACTGGTAGATTATATATTTATACCGTAGTTGAAGGTAGGGATGTCACTACGTTTTGAATAGAAGAATAACGTACAAGTAAAGTCTTAATACATCCTACAGCCCACTCTAGATTCTTATTTTTGTTGCAATCCTGGCCAATACTCTGAATCATTTGGCGACGAGTATGGCCCCCGGTATCCTCCAAGCTAAAAAAGCAAACGTTTGATGGATAAAGATTTGTTGCATGACTCCGCACTTCCAAATTTCTCCTGAGACGTACTCATGACGACGTACCACCAGCCTCACAAATCCTTAACGAATGTTCGAACATGTTTCACATATACGGGCGAGCATTTGTTCCGTTGGAGAACTTCCTCTTCTATGATCAGTTGAGTTATTATCTTCGGGTTGTCGTGCCCGGAAGATTATGAGAAGTGAGTGATCGCGTTGCAACGCAAGTATAATCTCTAACCAAAATAATATCAGCCGAATGAGAAGAATACAAAGAAGCTTGTCAGACTTTTACCCAAAACTCTGCTTTGTATATTCAGTGCATCATGACAAGGTTGCCAGTGGTAACAGTATATTCGCATTCAATTTTTGTTTTTTCTATCGAAGGATCGTCCAATTCTGTGTACCGTCGCCAAGATTCCCGTAGTTCCATTCGTTTGGGCCGCGCCGGTCCACAGAAAACTCAGGGTCTGAGGTTGATCCACGCCCCTCTCGTAAAACGTGCAGAAAAGTATCGATAAAGAACAATGAAATCGTTGCCTGCTGCCTCAGATGAAGATCTGTCAATCTCTTGCTTTTTCCAGATCGCAGCATTGTTGACGGGCGAGGAGGATGGAAGGTACAGTTTGAGAATGTCACTTTTTACCACCCTGGGATGTTCAGATGGCAACTCGGATTCCGACATCTTTCTATACTGGATAAATGATTGGTACTAACGCCCTGGTAAACCGAGAAGGGCTCGCGTGTAAATGCCTTGAATCCCGTAGTTCGGTCATATAAAAATTTCTGCCAAGTTGGTACGAAACAAGCGGGATGAGCAGAGGTAAAAAAAGCCAAATTCAATTTGTTTGTGGGCTGCAGAATGAAGACAGAGTCATGGACCAAAATTTCAATTATCACCATTGGAACTCACAAACCGAAATTCGGCCAACCCCGTACTTGGCAGTGAAATTTACCGTTCCTGGGGCTCAGTCACTTATGAGGTAAAGAACGATTGCAAGTGTACAATAGTACAGGTAACTTCAATGAACTGGAAAGACCATGAGTATTCGTATACAATTAGTAACCATTTCTTTAAATTGCTTCTTCACTTTCTGGTTTACTCGTACTCGTGAAGAACCACCAGGCAGATAAAGGTCTGACAGTGTCACGAGTAGATGTAATACCTGTGCAAATTTGCATTCCAATTGAACCAGTGACAATAGTCGGTTCAAGTGGTGTGCCGTTATCATTGAGTTTGATGTCCACTTCCACATATCCCGGAGGAATCTTGTTGGTGTTGATTTTAGGGTATACGACCCCATCCAGAACAATTCCCTCTCCTTTGGATTTTGCCTGCGAATCGTCCGCATTGAAGAAGCAAAAGGCCGTGATCCATCCTGCTAGATAACGAGGTCCACTACCCATACCGTGAATATGGACAACCTGATTCCAAAATTTCAAGTTATCCGTGCTGTGGGGTGCATCATAGGCAGCTACAAATCTGGAAACAATAGGCCGCAAGAGGCGATACCATTCGGAAGTTTCCTCCCCGTATTCTTTTAATTTCTCCAATCGGGAAAGCATCGCTTCCCAGTCTTCCTTCTTGCCCTCCAATGTCACTTGAGGGATTCCACAACAGAGTTCAAAACTGTACGAAAAATCCTTTTTCAACGATGCCATCATCACCATGGATATATCATATATTGTAGTGTCGGTAATAGTGGTTGTGGAAAATGTGGGCATAATCCAGTCGCGAAGTCCAGGATCGACAATTTGTGCCTCCATTAAACACCTCATTTCTTGGGACATGGCAGCAAAACGTGCTGAGTTGCGATTACTGCAGGTCTGCACTGTTAGGTCCTTTTTGCCTCCATGGTTGACAAAATGTTTGCGAAGAAGCTCGGCATTATTGTTCACAAAGAAATTGAACTGAACGAGAATCGCCAACCAAACATCATCTGGTCTAATGATGAGTGCTCTGTGATTATTGTAGGCCTCCATAACGGTATGAACGAATCCATTGGACTCGAGGTGGACATCATTTTGTAAGTCGATGTCTTTAGTGAATGACGAGCCGAGCAGTTTGGCTGGGACTCGACTTCCATCATATATATCACGGAAAAAAGCCAAGGCGGGGTCCTGGCGCTTGGAGCATGGGTGGAGTTTTCGAAGACCGTTGGCTTGTGGGAGGCTGAGGAGAATGTCACCCCTTCGATCCCATGATTTGAAGCCATTTCTCGTGAAAGCAATATTCAAGGCACGAATGGTACCTGTTCACGTTCATGAGACAGACCTGATTCTTGTGGAGGCTGTGTCGACACCGGATGATGCAATCACTATATCACTGACTTGTCGTCTTGAACACACGGTCTTATGCATCTGAATTGGGTCCTTATGCGTATGACTTGTGTTCCTTATACGTGTCCTTGTGCATATGACTTACGTCCTTATGTGTGTCCTTGTGCGTCATATGCACTTGCGTCCTTGTGTTCTTATGCATATGATTGGGTGGCTTGTATTGCCGACTCCAAGTCAAAAGTTTTTAAGACGTATTAGAGTCGACAAACCTACTTATGCCTGCAAGCTACTGATAAAGGAACTGAACAGGGTGATTATCGATCCACATACCGTTTTTCGTTCTTTTGCGCCTTCTGTGCTCCAGTTGCGGACATAATGCCTGAGGACCTCTAAGCGAGAAGGGCCCCATGATGTCCTTGAATCCCTGTACTAGTTCGGTCATACGAAAATCTCTGCCAAGTTGTTAGGGAGCAATCGAGAAGACCAGAGGTAAAAGAACCGTGAGGATGATGTCAAAATCTGAAGGCCCTAGAATGAAGACATGATCGAATCCATCATGGACTGGAATACCAATTTTCAACAAGTCATAAGGCGCAGAAATTCGGCCAATGTCGCAGTACTTAGTAGTACATCAAAATTCACCGTTATGTCGCGGAGAACAATCATGATTGTAATATTTATGTTCATAGAACACTGACATACAGGAAACTTCGATACAACCAATATAAGTACACGTTGAACAAAACTGGAAAGGCTACAACTAGTAAACCATTCCTTTAAATTGCTTCTTCACTTTCTGGTTTACTCGTACTCGTGAAGAACCACCAGGCAGATAACGGTCTGACAGTGTCACGAGTAGATGTAGTACTTGTGCAAATTTGCATTCCAATTGAACCAGCGACAATAGTCGATTCAAGTGATGCGCCGTTATCATTGAGTTTGACGTCCACTTCCGCATATCCCGGAGGAATCTTGTTGGTGTTCATTTTAGGGTATACGACCCCATCCAGAACAATTCCCTCTCCTTTGGATTTTGCCTGTGAATTGTCGGTATCGAAGAAGCAAAAGGCCGTGATCCATCCTGCTAGATAACGAGGTCCACTACCCATACCGTGAATATGGGCAACCTGATTCCAAAATTTCAAGTTATCCGTGCTGTGGGGTGTATCATAGGCAGCTACAAATCTGGAAACAATAGGCCGCAAGAGGCGATACCATTCGGAAGTTTCCTCCCCGTATTCTTTTAATTTCTCCAATCGGGAAAGCATCGCTTCCCAGTCTTCCTTCTTGCCCTCCAATGTCACTTGAGGGATTCCACAACAGAGTTCAAAACTGTACGAAAAATAGTGTTTTAACGATGCCATCATCACCATGGCATATATTGTAGTGTCGGTAATAGTGGTTGTGGAAAATGTGGGCATAATCCAATCGCGAAGTCCAGGATCGACAATTTGTGCCTCCATTAAACGCGTCATTTCTCGGGACATGGCAGCAAAATCCGCCGAGTAGCGATTACCGCCAGCTTGCACCGTCAAGTCCTTCTTGCCTTCATGGTTGACGAAATGTTTGCGAAGAAGCTCGGCATTATTGTTCACAAAGAAATTAAACTGAACAAGAATCGCCAACCAAACATCATCTGGTCTAATGATGAGTGCTCTGTGGCGATTGTAGGCCTCCATAACGGTATGAACGAATCCATTGGACTGAGGGCGGACATCATTTTGCAAGTCGATGTCTTTAGTGAATGACGAGCTGAGCAGTTCGACTGGGACTCGGTTTCCCTTGTATATACGACGGAAAATGGCCAAGGCGGGGTCCTGGCCATCAGCGCCTGGAATATGGGTGGAGTTTTCGAAGACTTTTGACTTGTGGGAGGCTGGGAAGAATGTCACTCCATCGATCCCATGTTTTGAAGTCATTTCTCGTGAAGGCCAAAATAGCCTGCGGTAACTAGTGAATGATGTTGTTCAGGATTCAATATTCAAAATGCGAACGGTACCTGTTCAGGTTCATGGGGCTATGTGACACTTCCTCACATGACTTAATATGAATCTTATAAAGGTGAATAATTATTGAAGTACTATAATAATTCCCACTCCGATCGTATTTTAAATTCCAGTTCCTGAGGGCTCTCTTACCTGAAGCTGTGTACCGAGGAAGTCATGTAAGATTTTGCTCAGGTAGCAATGGGATTCAATCTTATCAACTTTTCGCCACACTTATGCCACGTGACCGGCAGCCGACTCACCTTCGGTGACGTTTTAAATCAACTAACCTCTTAGAGGTGTGCCCAGATGCTACTGAGAGAGAGCTATGGCACCTAATCCGATCGTCAGTTAAACCACCTCCTTCAGTTCCAAAATAATAATAAAAAAAGAGAAAGTCACGATCCAGTCGAATGCTGAAGCGCTGAAGTACGGGTATCATGTAATCATAGCGACCAATAATTCATGAAACTACACTTCAGTACACCCCTGATTTGTTATTTTACGATCGGTGCCTTTGCATACTTATGCTCAATGCCCCCCCACAATCTGCGGAAGTAGTGACTCCGTGAAATTCCAGATAAGCGACGAGTCCTGGGTCACCAGCGATGCTCCCGTATACCAGGTGCTGCGCTGGCCCTGCAGAGCATTGAAGCGGTCGTAGAAGCCGTCCTGAATATCATCGGAAGAGACATGGGAGTAGAATGGATTATGACTTTGGAAGGCGACAAAGTTTGGGACCTTGGTGTTAAGACCAGCCTTTCGAAGGCGCAAAAGATCGGCCACAACAGCCTTCTTGACGTAAGCGTCAGACACATTTCCCGGGCCAGGCGTGCCGTATTTGAAGTCGATGATACCGGGAATTGGGGTCGGCCTGAAGAAAAATGTACCAGGGAGGGTGGGGAGGCTGTAGGGTTGATATGTATCAATGTTGGTGATGGCGAGGTTGGCGGGAATGCCTGTGTTACTGAGGAGACCTGTCCAGTAGCCCACGGACGTAAATTTGCTGAAGAGGGAGCATTCTTCCTCGCTGAGGTCGAAACCAGCAAGGTTGCTAGGTAATTGTGGGATAGCGATGACGAGCTTCTTGGCCTTAATGAGCTTCTTGCCGGACGGTGTCATGACGAGAACTGAGACACCATTGTTACTTCGGGTGGTTTTCAACACCCAACTATTGAAGAGGACATTGTCACCCAATAGAGCGGCGGCACTCTGGTACAGCAGACTGTTGTCATACCCGGGGGTAGTGAGGAACGCATTGCTAAATATAAGCCTGAGCAGATCTTGTCCAAATCGTTTCATAACATAAATGGTGGGCTGCTTCAGGAGAACACCCAAAGTTTCGCCAAAGGTGAAGGCTGTAAAGACAATGGAATCCAACCTATATTTCCTGATGAAATCTCCAAAAGGGAGGAGAAGGTCACCAGGGACTGGCTTTGGCAAGTCAAAGCCGCCGTTCAGAAAAGTGAAACGCTCAAGCTGGGCGGAATATGCAATGAGGCCGTCCGTTGCATTAGGAGGTGAAAAATCCTTAAACGCGGTGCCGGTGTTGAAGTCGACGTACAATTGTGATCCTGAAGAGGCTGCGTCGACATTGGCATTTACCAATTTCACGTTGAGGCGATCGAAATACTTGGTGACAAGCGTCAGATCGTGGAAGAACTGAACTCCATAATCCCATGTCGCTTTAGTGGTTGGGTCGACGTATGTGTTTGTATGGCCTCCAAGTACATTCTTCTTCTCGACCACCACCACACTCTGGCCTAGATCGCTTAGGCGAACTGCAGTGTAGGTACCTGCAGCGCCTCCACCAATAATACAAACATCACGATGGATCACATCTGAGTCGCTAATGTCTTGTGAGAGCGCCAGTCGAAAGAGTGCGACAGAAAGGAGAGCGATAACTCGGCACAGTCCCATGGATTGTCGAGATCATTCTTGGAGGCTGCCTAGCTTTTTGTACCTGGACGCTAATTCCCATTACTGTAGCGCACGTGTGAACGCACAATCGGAATTACGCTTCCAACTCGCCTGCAGCGGGCCCCCCTGCTCCCGCCATTGACCGACGGCGCTCAGGGACGCTGACAGGTGACGAATGTCACCAAACCCGGGCGTCCCGTTCCCGAGTAATTTCCGGATGTTTTCCAAATATGACCAAGACTGGCCTCCTGACCAGGAGAGCTACGGCGTAGCCGTAGATGCTAGGTGCAACTTGAGTGTTCGAGGCTGGCACTTCAGTCTTTGTTTCAGCAAAGCGACGTAAGGAAGAAGTGCTGGACCATTAGGACAAATCATGAGGGTATGAATTCGGGGCTGTTCTAATGCCGTATGTTCGTAAGCGGGTGGCGAGTTCACACGTCAAATTTTTTTTTTAAAAAATTTATTTATTAATAAGCATAGGATATTCCGACCTAAAGTAGTATCCTATCATGTGTATGTCAAAAAGACAAAAGTAATAGAGCCGAGAAAGAAAATGCTAAAAGTTGAGGGCAGGGTTTGTACGCTATATTCATATATGAATATCGTAAGATTGCGATAACTGATTTCAGGGGATCAGACAAGTTTGGGGGGCACTCGATTATTGCCAGTATATCACCGCGTCGGCCCTATAATGCTACGCACTGCGCTTGTGTCCGTCATACTCCTCCTCGTCACTCTCGTCACATCTAAACCAGGCGTACTCAAACAGATCCAATACCTAGAGAATTCCAATTATCAGTTGCTTCGATATCCCAGTCAGTTTACTCAGGATATCGTGCCGAAATACGTCCATTCACATAACGATTGTAAATGCCACGTCTCAGGATTACAGATCTGATACTGAGAGAATTGTAGACTGGCGTGAAGTTCCATTGTTGACCGCTCTCAGCTATGGGATTGGTAGCGTCGAAGCTGATGTTTGGCTCGTGGATGGCACGCTCTATGTATAACTTCCCCCATACTATCTTTTCTCAGACTCATCCAGCAATTTTACTTAGGTCGGTCACGAACCTCAGGCCCTCACTAAATCCCGTACATTCGCGTCTCTCTACGTTCAACCACTGTTGGATATCATTCAGCGCCAGAACCCTCTCACACCGTTTACTGCAAACCAGACCTCTATAAAGTCTGTCACGCAGTCCGTGTCCATTATTTTTGGACTCTAATGGAACATGTCTTTCTAGCGGTGTATGGGACACAGATTCGAGTAGACCATTACAGCTGCTTGTTGATATAAAAACAGACGGTACGATGTGAGTACTCAGTTTGTTATCTATCAACTCTGCGGCGTGATTTTGATCGTTTATAGTACACTGTCCTACGTGATTGCAGCTTTACAGCCTCTGCGCGACCATGGTTTCTTAACTACATATGAGAATGGTGTATTGACTCAAGGAGTCGTAACAGTTGTCGGGACAGGCAACACACCCTTAGATGGAATCAAAAACCTTACACGTCGAGATGTGTTCTACGACGCTCCGCTGACAGATTTGACGAAAGATTCTGATACAACGTGGAACCCGTCCATTTCGCCTCTCGCTAGTACGGATTACGTTTCGGCCATTGGCTGGAACGGAATTTCACCAATAACGCAGCAGCAACAGTCTACCATTCAGACGCTTGTTCAGAATGCCAATGGCTTAGGAATAAGAGCAAGATTTTGGGACTCACCTGGATGGCCAAGAGGGGCTCGCAATAATATTTGGAAGACGCTGCTGGCAAGTGGCCAAGTATGGCTGAATGCAGATGACCTGGAAGCCGCAGCACAGTTGTAGCACGCTTTGTTCATATCTGATAGATTTCATGTGAAATAGATATTACCACATGCACGATAGATATCGTAAAAGATCAGCTGAAACCTTGGATTTGTCGTTAGTTACCGCAGGTAACAGTCCTATTAGCATGCTAGTTTCAATGACTTTCTTGTTGGCAGGCCCGTTTTTTTATTCTGAAACTAAAGATTGAACGGAACGTTCACGAACAGGTTACCGTCGGTAGCTTGCGGGCGTGAGTAGGACCCCCATAAATCTGGGAGTCAGCAAGCCGGCCTTGGCGCCCAGTCAGACCGTACATACGACTCAAGACGACAAGTCATCAGGACTCCACTCGTCCTGGTTGCCTCCATTCGTGCTAAGGTTAAGTCACTCTGTGAAACGAGAATCAAGTCGGTCTGATCGTGAACAGGTACTCCTTGTACAGTCTTGAACTTCAGGCTGAACGGCCGCAAGCCTTCACGAGAAATGACTTCAAAACATGGGATCGAGGGAGTGACATTCTTCCCAGCCTCCCACAAGTCAAAAGTCTTCGAAGACTACAACCATATTCCAAGCGCTGATGGCCAGGACCCCGCCTTGGCCATTTTCCGTCGTATATACGAGGGAAGCCGAGTCCCAGTCGAACTGCTCAGCTCGTCATTCACTAAAGACATCAACTTGCAAAACGATGTCCATCCTCAGTCCAATGGATTCGTTCATACCGTTATGGAGGCCTACAATCGCCACAGAGCACTCATCATTAGACCAGATGATGTTTGGTTGGCGATTCTTGTTCAGTTTAATTTCTTTGTGAACAATAATGCCGAGCTTCTTCGCAAACATTTTGTCAACCATGAAGGCAAGAAGGACTTGACGGTGAAGGACATCGGTGATCGCTATACGGCGGATTTTGCTGCCATGTCCCGAGAAATGACGCGTTTAATGGAGGCACAAATTGTCGATCCTGGACTTCGCGATTGGATTATGCCCACATTTTCCACAACCACTATTACCGACACTACAATATATGCCATGGTGATGATGGCATCGTTGAAACAGTATTTCTCTTACAATTTCGTACTCATGTGTGGAATTCCTCAAGTGACGTTGGAGGGCAAGAAGGAAGACTGGGAAGCGATGCTTTCCCGATTGGAGAAATTAAAAGAATACGGGGAGGAAACTACGGAATGGTATCGCCTCTTGCGACCTGTTGTTTCCAAATTTGTAGCTGCCTATGATGCACCCCACAGCACGGAGAACTTGACCTTTTGGAATCAGGTCGCCCACATTCATGATATGGGTAGTGGGCCTAGTTATCTAGCAGGATGGATCACGGCCTTTTGCTTCTTTAGTGCAAAGGGTTCACGGATAAGGTCCCAAGGAAAGGGGATTATTCTGGATGAGGTCTTGTATCCTAGAATCGACACCAACAATATTCCTCCAGGATATGCGGAAGTGGACGTCAAACTCGATGATAACGGGGAATTATTTGAATCGACTCTTGTCGTTGGTTCAATTGGAATGCAAATTTGCACGGGCACTACATCTACTCGTGATACTGTCAGACCGTTATCTGCCTGGTGGTTCTTCACGAGCACGAGTAAACCAGAACGTGGAGAAGCAATGTTTTACTAATCGTGGCCCTTCCAGTTCTCGTTCAACATGTACTTATATTGGTTGTATTGATGTTTCCTGTATGTCAGTGTTCTATGAAATATTGCAATTGTTCTTCGCTTCATAAACGGTAACGGCGGATTTCGTACTCCGGCGTTGGCCGAATTTTGGTACATTTCCACGCCTAATGATGCACCTCGTTGAAAATCGGTATTCCAGTCCACGATGGATTCGATTATGTTTTCATTCTGGAGCCTGCAAACGAACTCAGCTTTTGACATCATCCTCGCGGTTCTTTTACCTCTGGTCATCTTGTTTGTTTTCTACCAACTTGGCAGCAACTTTCATATGACCGAACTAGCATGGGGACTCAAGGCATCTGCGACACATGGGCCCTTCTCGCTTACCAGGGCATACCAATCATTTATCCAGTATAGAAAAATGTCGGAATCTGAGTTGTGCGCTATGCGTACCTCATATGCCTCCCTTGGACGTGTTCACAAGCGACTGGGTTACAAAATTGGCTACCCGGCCAAATTGGATAGGCTGCAATACACAATGGATACAAATGCTACCATTGCAAATAGTATAGCTGACCTGACGGCAAAAGAGTTTGGCTTATGCAATGGAATAAGTGACGACGTCAGTGCTGCCAAGGGTGACCTTGGGAGGGCCAGAGAGGCCCTCAGGCATTATGTCCGCGACTGGAGCACAGAAGGTGCAAAAGAACGAGAAACGATATTTGGACCTATCATCAGCCTGCTCAAAACCCTCGACCCAAAAAATCGCGCAAACATGAGTGTACTTGTGCCTGGATGCGGACTAGGCAGGTTGGCTTGGGAGATTTCCGAACTCGGTAAATTTGTGCTTTTGATATGACTGGAAAGAGGAGGCTGAACGTGAGTATTAGGCTTTGACACGACCGGAAATGAGCTTTCTTACTTTATGATCTTGGCGTTCCGTTTTCTCATTTCTCCGGTAACGACAAACACTATCAACGAACACACAGTCCATCCTTATGCTCACTGGTTCTCGCATCAGCGTTCCAATGATGCCCTGTTTCGTCCAGTCCATTTCCCGGATGTTATCCCCCGCATATCTGAAAAATTCAGGATGGTAGAAGGTGACTTTCTCAAGCTGTCCCTTCCATCTTCTGTCTCGCCCGTCAACAATGCTGCGATCTGGAAAAAGAAAGAAATTGACAAACCTTCGTCTGAGGCAGTGGGTTACGATTTCATTGTCACACTATTCTTCATCGATACTTCTCTGAATGTATTGGCAACGATGGAGCACATTTACGATCTTCTGAAGCCCGGAGGGGCGTGGGTCAACCTCGGACCTCTACTGTGGACTGGTGGGGCCCAAACGAAGTTAGAACTGAGTCTCGAGGGAATCTTGGCCGCGGCACACGAAATTGGCTTTATCGACGATCCTTCAATAGAAAAAAGAACAATCGAATGCGAATATACCGCTGACAACCTTGCCATGATGCGTTGGATATACAAAGCAGAGTTCTGGGTAATGCGTAGACCTACCTAAAAGCCTGATAGGCTTTCTTGTATTCGTGTACGTCACAAACTTTCTTGGTATTACTGTCGGACTTTATTATTGAGTAAATGCAGAAGAGTCTCTGGCGTCTATGTCATTCAGGGTCGTACGGGAATCAATCAACCTCGTGTCGTTCTGCGAATAACTACTGCCCAGGATGGAAAAGAGACTCACAAGACCTCCGTCTCTTGACATCACCAGCAACCATTGCCAACCTTCAAACCTGGGGGCTTTTTTCACTAGTATGGAGCTATTCACTCATTGAAATGACTTGACTTCCCGTTCTCACTAATTCAAAATACTGAAACACAGCACCATCGCTCACCCCTCATAATCTTCCTGCGACCGGATAGGTTTCCCTACCATGGCACTTGCAGCGTTTGCCAATGTTCCGGATAACAACGACGCGGTGTCATTCGACATATCTGATGATGAGTCGGATTGCGATAGGGGTTACACCGCACAATCTGTGTGCACACTGCTTGTGATTCAACAACGGACTAAAGGTTCCGCCAACCCTATTACTGTGGAAGGACCACTGCGCCGTATCGCAGGGACCAGGCGCGTTTCCAATTACCGCGAGAGAGCTGGCTTGGTGTTCACCGAAGCTGTATCCGGAACGAGCGTCCAATTGCTACAGAGCATCACGGCTATCCCTGCATTGGCGGATAGGAGTTTCGAGGTAAATCCACCTTCTCTATCGTTTTGCTGAAGCTTATCGCTCATTCCTGTCTTCTCGTTCCTTTTAGGAGATACGCCTGGAATGTTACAGCCAGTCAGTGATAGCGACTGGAAGACCGCCCCAGGCTGTTAATACGTCATTGAACCCGTTGGCTGTGATTCCACCACTGTTCATGCCTATACGGGATGATAACGCGGAAGAATCAAGCCAGGTGGTAACCATGTTGGATGTATGGTACGTACGTTGGAGTTCGGTCCTTGATCGTGCTTAACCTGTCCTCAGAAAGGAATAGAAGTTGACATCTATCACTTCATGTATGACGATTTACCAAGCAATACTATTACATATATACGGGTGTCAATATGTAAGATCAGACAAGCTCAAACAGAAAATGATCAGTCGGCGAGCTTCTCGAAAAAGAACGAGTGAACTAATGAGAGCAGTTACATAGATTGCAGGACGAGACCTTAATGCGCAAAAGACGTGACTAGGAATACAGGCCCCATCTACACTCGCTCAGGGAGGAATAAATTAGTCGGCGCATGTATAGCCGCGCAATTAAGCACGACAGTTTCGGATTGGCGATGGCCCAGCAAGACCACCGCCCATTGGTAGACAAGAATAGAAGAAAGTTAACAAGAACAAGAGAAGCATGTATCGAAAAAAGGGAAAGCAGCAGGGAGGTATAGTTAAAAAGATAAACAGCAATAGTGGACAGGACAACCAATAGCCCAAAAAGGCCAACCATAAACACTCGCGTATCATCTGTCTCCAGGCGCAGAAGCAGGTGGCCATAATAGATAAAGACGAAGAAGATTCACGCCCATTGTCGTGAAAGATCGAAGATTGTTCCAGGGATCATTGCACCGAGCATAGATATCTCTACAATTGCCCACGTCCTGTACATTTTGTTGGCATAAACGAGAGTTGGAAAGACCGAATGGGGAGTAGTCGAGCCATGAGTCGATGATGTGCGCAAGAGTTATTTGATTTAGCAGCAAGTTGGTTGCGGGGGGTATCAACACGAGCAAACGCAACGACCTCGGCAGCAGACTAGATGAAGACAAGGGAATGGGGTGCATATAAAACAATTAGATGTGTTGATAGATTGAAGGTAATAGGTCGAAGGCAAAGAACTGGAGGGAAAGAGTGCAAGAACGTTGGCATATGCTCAGGCCACTGGACCAACGACGTGCTGATGCGGGTCTGCCGTGTCAACGTGCATGTCTTGAACGTCTGCACCAGATGTTTCATCCTCAATATCCTCGATCTTAACCGTTCCGTTCATGTAATGGCTATCCGCCTCTGGTTCTCCGATCACATTTTGATCGTGGCCGCCATGAATGCCATTTGTGTGCGAGTTACTGGCAGTTCGGCGCATAGATGCGCCACCCTGGGGGCCAGAGCGCGGCGGATTGGCGCAACGGTCCTTGCCATGTGCAATCCTCAGGTTTGTATATTCCGGTTTGCTCTTGATACCGTCAATAGCTTTTATCGCGTTAGATATGTTTGTAAAATTGACAAATGCACAGTTCCTATGGCAATGTCAGACATCGTTTGGTTGGCGAGAAAAACCGGGTACGTACTTCTCTTTTAAAAAGTTCACAAGTTCGATGTCACCATACTCGCCAAAATCACGTTTCAATTTCTCTTCTGTGAATGTTTCAAAGTCTTCTACATTTCCAATGTACACATTTCTGGTTGCACCCGAATGTACAGCAAGAGCAAGATTTGGTGGCAAAGGACCTGAATTCTTTCCCCATCCAATCTTGAGGCGCCGATTGTTTAGCGTTAAGCCTTGGTATGTTGCTACTTGAAAGAACGTGAAAGCTGCAGCAGGATCTATGAAAGTAACAAACTGCAAAACAGATGAAAAGAACATCATGGCTAGTGAAATAGAAACATACAGCAATATGCTTGTCCTGCATGTATCTGATACTCTGTAGCACTCCTCCACGGACTGCATTGCAAAGGTCCTCAGTTGTTGTTTCCGGATGAATATTCCCCAAATAAACAGTGCGATTCACTCCTTGCATACTGACTATACCACCACCAGCAAGCCCATCAACAGGCGTGAAGGGACTGCCATACGGTGAGAAAGGCGAAAAGGCAGACTGAGGAGAAAGTGCGGCGGCAGCCGACTGAGCAACGAGGGACTGTGCAGCGGCAGCCTGAGCCTGCTGGGCAGCTACTTGCTGCGATTTTGGAATATATGCGCATCTATCCTTTCCATAATTTACTCGCTTTCCTGCCCAGGCAGGTTCCGTTGGCAAAGTGTTAACGACCTAGACTCATCGATGAGCACATTCTTATAACTTGAAGATAACGCCTAAATTACCTTGCTAGCAATAGCAATACTTAAAAAGTGCACAAAACCAATATTTTTGTCGCGAACAATTTTGACTTGATCAATCAAGCCAAAACGACTCAAATCATCCCTCAACTGTTCTTCAGTCGTGCTCTCATCCAGCCCACCCAGATAAACGTTCCGACTGGCATTGCTCTGGCTTATGGCGAGAGCAACCTGAGTGGGTACAGGCGACGCTTTGCCCCAACCGATCCTGAGCTCTTGACCATGAAGGGAAAGTTTCTTGATAGTGGCATCCGCGTGGAATGCCGCGGCAGTGGGACCATCGAGGAAAGAAAGGAAAACGCAGGACTTCTCGGGGAGGACTCGGATGGATTCCAGAGGCCCAAAATGTACAAGATTGAGAAGTTCATCGACGGACGCTGTCGCAGGAAGGTTTCCTACGTAAACCGTCCTGTTGGGCATGCCGGACGCAGACAATGCTGCGGATAATGCTACAGGGGAATAGGCTGCAGCTGCCTGGGCAGCCGGGATGTTGAGATTCAGAGATGGCATTCGCTGTTGGTTGTAGTTCTATTATAGTATAAGCATATTGTTTGGCTAAAAAAAGGAAGGGATGGGCACCTGTGCGAAATTAGCCATTTGTGCGTTGTATGGGAATGCATTGAGCATACTCATGCCCGGGATACCCATGCCGAGCATATTGTACGAACCAAAACCGCCGTAGCCATTTCCATTGGGACTACCTTGTTGCCCTTGCGTCTGCTGTTGCTGCTGTTGTTGTGCAAAAGCGGCAGCTGCTGTGTTGGGACTAAGTTGAGAGGACATGTGTGCACCATTAGATTGAGTGTTGACGGTCAGTGAAGGAGTTGAGTAGAGAGGGCTATTCGTGAAAGGAGTAGAAGGAGAGTTGGCAAATGCCGATTGAGCTATGCTTGCCTGGGGCCCATAGCCATAATTGGCGAACGCGTCGCGAGACGAGTTATTAGCAGCAGCAGAGGTTGCACTCGCCTGGCCCGGGTAGGAGGTGGGCGACCAACGGGCCTTTTTAGCATCAGGACCACCAGCAGGATCCATGGAGCGCTGAAAAAAATGATATAAGCGGGAAGAAGGATAGCAAGGGAAGGGAATAGGCGGACCTTCATCATGTCGATGTCAAATGAATACGCGGCGTAGGGGGAAGTGAAGGTGGTCTGAGAGTCGTCCATAGATACGGCAACAGAGAGGAATATGGGAAGAAAGGATGGAAGGACAACGGCGGAAGGGTATAGAGAGAAAAAAGAGTTAGAGAAGAGGTTCAAAAGAGGGAGCGGAGGTGCAGTCGTACAGAGGCCGACTGGGCAAACGAGTGTGGGTGCGATTAAAGAAAAAGACACGCACAGAAAGTGAAGAAAAGAAAATAGGAGATGTCTCGACAAGCCAAATTCCGAAACGCCTGCTACTGGAACGAGCAACCGGGAAAACTTCCCTTCCAGGATTTCCCACCGCTTGCGCACGGACCCTCTGATCTCAGCGCTGGCCGACGCGGGGCCTTCATTGGCTCTGGGTGTTGCGTCCTATGAAGCATAGCTGTGCCCAATAACACGCCCGCCTTTGAATGTTCAGTACTTCAGTATCCCCGGTCTTGGTCATGGCCAATGACCTCTATGTTAAGAGTCGCTGGGCGGGCGTGACGTCATCGCATCATCTACGTTGTTTGCACCAGAGCCCATTGCACAACAACAGCTCTTGCATCCCATGCCCGGCCCTCCGCGCCGATCGAGATCGCCGTTTCGAAGGAGGGACGGTGACCAAGAAAGAGAGGGACGAGCGTATGATGAAAGGGAGCGGCACTACAGGGGACGGTCAAGGTCACCTTTGAAGGTGACATTGCCACGCCCGTTGCCTCACACTGGCAGCCGCAGTCGCAGCAGAAGCAGGCGGCGCAGATCCTTTTCAAGGTCAAGGTCGAGAGATGGAAAGGAAAGAAGAAGGCGCGAACGGTCTCTATCGGGTTCCTCTGAAGATGAGAGAATCAGAAGAAAGAAAGGCAGGCGGAGAGTAAGGAGCAGGAGCAGGAGCAGGAGCAAAGAGCGGAAAAAGGAGGAGAAAAGAAAGAAGAAGGAGAAAAAGGTTTGAATTGTCTCACTCATGCGGAACGAACGAGACCCATGAGACCATTTTGACTAGAAGAAACATACCGGGAGCTCATCCAACTGGGGGAAATATGGCACTATCTCTGAAGCAGAGTGCGTTTTTTTCGGTGGAATGGCAGCCATTCATGATTCTCACCGTTTAGCATAGTATGTTCACGAAAAGTCAGGAATTCCACACCTGGCTAGTTGAGGAACGGAAAATCAACCCCGAGACGGTTTCAAAAGATCAAAGCAGGAAAGAGTTTGCACGGTTTGTTGAAGACTACAATACTGGTGCGTGTTCCAACTACCACACGAGAGGATGGCAGATTGGATACGTGGCATAGCAACACTTCCCCATGAAAAGTATTACAACATGACAGCATACGAGAAACGGATGACTGCGCTGAAAGAGGGAGCATTTCTGCCTCCTGTTGATGATGGATATGACCCACAGGCAGACATGAAGGCTCTGAGCAGCGCACACAAGCGCAAGCCGGTGGAACAAGATAGTTTCCTCAGCAAAGAACAATTGCAAGAACTGAGAAAGGTGCAGCATGAACGCATCGAGGTGGGTGTCTGCTCTGCTACCTGTTCAGTGGTCTTGACACAATGCTCTAGGCTGGCAAGAGGAAGCTGCTTGGAATGGAGGTGAAGCAGAACATGGGTGTCCGTATGGATGTAGACTATGCCTGATACGCGGTTCCTTGCCGCATCCAATCAACTATAAACTCTTTTCTCTTCCTTTCTCGGTTCTCCTTCCACCAGCACCAGCCATGCCTGACATTATTTTGCTCGGCGTCACTGGCTTCACTGGCCGCCTCATCGCCCGCTACCTCCTGGATCATCCTCAGCGAGGTCGATTCTCTTGGGCCGTCGCCGCGCGCTCAAAATCTAAGCTAGATGCCGTGGCAGACCAACTTGAACTCCCTGCGGACGTTGGGAGGGTTCTTCTCGATGTAACAAACGCAGACGACGTTGACAGAGTCGTTAAAACAACACGTGTCGTGATTAATGCCGTCGGTCCATTCCGACTCTATGGGACCCCTGTAGTCAGAGCCTGCGTAAGGAACGCAAGACACTATGTCGACATCACCGGAGAGACGCCTTGGATACGAAAGATCATCTTTGAGTGTGTTCATTATTATCTCTCAATACTCCATTAGGACGATGCTCGTCTTTTCAGATTCGACTACTTTGCTACGAAGACCGGAGCCATCATTGTCCCCTCCTGTGGGTTTGACTCGGTAGTATCAGACATCACCGCGCATCTTGCGAACAAGACTCTCAAGTCTGCAGTCAATGAGACAGGAAAGAATCACGTTTCTACCTCTCTTACGGCCTATGAATATAAAGGTGCCATGTCTGGAGGATCTTTCACCAGCCTTGTCAAAGCGCTCTCAGAGAGTGGCCTAAAAAATACACAAAGACTGTCATTAAGCGTACTCAGCCCAGGTATGCATAAATTGATATTTGACAATAGTACTCGCCAACAGGAGCACAGTTCTAGGCATTAGAATACCCCTTTTCAAGCCGTTTTACAAACTTGCTATTCCAGGAGAAAAACCTCTCGTTGGCGGTTATTTCATTATGCGCAGCGCCAATGTAGCTGTAGTTCAACGGACATTCGGGTTACTCGAGGTCGAAGCCATAGGAAACAGTTTGAGGCCTTCTGGGACTCGTGCAGCGGTAACGAAGAAACAGCGATACGGGCCTTCATTCCAATATGATGAATTTATTGTCACTGATTCCGCCTTTCAAGCTCTGCTGCAGTCCTTTTCACTTTTATTTGGGCTAGCTTTACTCATGTTCATTCCACCTGTGAGTCATTACCAATGATTACTATTTGACCATCGCTCTCACATCGTACTTTAAGTTTCGCTGGGCTGTTCAACAAATCATGCCAAAACCCGGAGAAGGCCCATCTGACGAGTTGAGTGAACGATCTATGCCAGCACGCTCGAACCAACGATAGTAATACATTAGGAAAATGGAAAAGGGGTATCTCATTGGAACCAATCTTACAACCTCCGACACTTATCCACCCGTTCGAGTGAAGACCGTTTCCAAACTAAAGGGTGACCCTGGCTATCTAGTAACGGCAGGTAAGCTTATTCTCACCCTTCCAACTGTTTATCCTGATCTCAACTCTCTGTCAAGTCATGGTATCCGAATGTGCATTATCACTCTTGCTACCCCCAGTTTCCTCCAAGTCCACGGAAACCACGGCTACATACTCTGCCCTTCCCTCTCTTTCTCCTCTAGCACGAAGAGGTGGCATCCTGACACCTGCGACTGCCTTTGGGGATGTGCTAGTTCAACGCCTGCAAGACAGTGGTCGACTGCAGTTCTCCAGCTCGGTTGTGCAGAAAAGATTCTGATCTTGATTTGCTCATTTTTGCTCATCTCCAAAATGAATTGTTTTCGTGCTATGTAGCTCTCTAATGTGAATTGCTATGACAATCCAGCTGCAATTGCCATGGGAAGTACATGCAATTTCGATGCATGAGCCACATCGTGTACGCCTCGTTGCGGCGAAGCTATTCAATTGTTTTTGTCACAAATTATACCTTAAATAGCTTCTTCTGTGCGGCGGGCTTACATGTGGAGTTTAGGTTGGAATATTTATACAGGGTGTCCGGGTAACGTCCGCAGTTCGTGACTCACGAGTCGTGGTTAGCGATGTTGACAGTACCCCTTCAGCGGCATGACCTGTACTATTTTGCAGACGGAAATTTGCAGCTACAAGTATGTTTACTGTCACTCCAGTAACCCATACTGATAGATAGTCTAGGTTGAAAAACATATTTACCTCGTACACCAATACCTTTTCTCCAGACACTCGCATAAGTTTATCGTAAAGGATCTCACAGACACTGGATATCCTCTGCGAAACGTTGACCCGTATTTTCTTGCTGGCGTCAAACGCGTCGATTTTGACCGTTTGCTTTCTTGCCTCTATCCACGGTGAGTGCTTCTGATAGCGTTCGGGATCTCTATTGATATATACTAGCGAGCTGATGGTTGAAGAAGCCCGATCTTTAGAAGATTGGACATCCATTCTCAAGTTGGCGACTAAATGGGATTTTGTGTCCCTACGCCGAAAAGCTATCAGGGAACTCGATTGCCTTGCATCATCTGTCGATAAGGTCCTGCTCGGACACGAATATGACATTCCTGAATTACGTTTGCCTGCATACGTCGATCTCTGCAGGAGTAATGTTCCTTTGTCAGAGGAAGATGGCGAACGACTGGGCTTGAAGGACGTTATCAAAATCTATCGCGTGCGCCAGGAGTTGTGGGGCCAGGAAACTATACCTGTTCCCCTTGAGGACATCTTGATGAAAGTCCGGATCCATTTCTCCTCGCCAGTCCGGCCATCTCCCCCCTCCTGCCCTCCATCACGTAGTAGCACCTCCTCACCACCACCCTCCGTACTATCGCTTCCCCCAGTGACTCCCCCTCGCTGGCCACCATCGCCTCGCATCCTTGCCCGCAGTAGCCCGTCGGCCACTTCCCTGGCAGGGCACCACAAGGAAGAAGCTTGGGCCTTTGCAAACCCAGATACAGCATCGGTAATCAAAGCACCGAATCCTGCAATCCCCATCCCAATCTACTCACCTCCAACTCCGACGGTGTCACAACCAGTACCACTGACATTGCCGTTTGGATTTGCAACAATGTTGGATGGAGACGTACAGAGGGTAGATTGGGCGGAAGAGTCCCCGCAAGCATTGACCTTGGTAGCCTCAACAACCTCGGCGATCCCTCCAGTAGTGGCTCCCCAGGTAACCCCAGGTGAGTTCAGTAATGTTCCTGTGAATGAGTTTTGACTTGACGAACTACAGGTTCTAGTGTACCGAATGGGGCGGGAAAGAAAAAGAAGACGCCCGGGTCATGGTCAGATAAGAAGGGCAGGAAGAAGAAGCTGGCGGAGGCGGCAGTAGTGGGAGACATATAGCATGTTGCTATCAATGAATTGTCAGGATGTAGATTTGGCAAAGTATGATGAATCTTGCAGTAGATCTAGATGATGCTCAAGAATATTAAGTGAGATGTATGTAAGTATCAGCCAGTTATTATTCCCGTTGATGGCACTAAAACAGCAGCTGGAAACGCAAGGAAACTGGATGAGTGCAGGGTGTACCGTAAGAGTATGTCGGCGTGCCCAATCAAAGGGAGATTTGGACTCATTCAGCATGTTGTCAACAATGACCTTGACCGTGGTCGCCTTTCCACGTCTCTTCGCAGTATAGCAAATAACCATGATACATCCAATACAACCCAATGACTTTGTTAGACCCAATGTACAAACTCATGTTCTCGCATCTTGACTAGTCGAGTTCCGACAACTTTTCTCCCTCAAACTTGGATACACCGTTGTTGACATTGCGAGGTACCAAACTCTTGATGTGATCGACTGCGCTTACGCCCGCATCAAGGTCAGTTCCACTGTCGTTTATTAGAACGGTAAGGTATTGATAATCAGCCAAAATGTCCGGTAGAGACCATGGCACAGGCGCAAAGTAAACAGGTCCAACGTAGTGACAGAGAATGTCGTAGGATGGACTGGTGTCTTTCATGGCCTTGACGAGTTAGCCTCGAGTGATCAAGTTCTGGTGACATTCGGACAAAATAATATGCTTGTCGTCGCTTAAAGCCTCCAGGATATCACCTCTTGACATTGGATGCATCACGTCCCAGGAGATCTGAAAACCGACGGGCAATAGGATGATATTCCAATCACCAAGTAGGCTGCCATCCTCGAGCACTTCAATTTGGGTTCCCGTTTCAGTAGAAACAGGAAGATCAAATAAGCTGGACGGAAGCCAGGCGAATGGACCAGTTGGACAGGCTGCATGGTGGAACAACTGATCTGATGAGATTCTACCGATTTTGCAAGACATCGTCTGCCTGACGGTTCTTCCGTAGAGATTGGATGGCTGTGGACGCTACCTGACGAGACATCGAAGATCCTGTACAGCATCTGGCATTGAACAGTACCTCCACATGTTTTGATCTTGCTAGTTCCAAGGCCGTCTAGCCCCTCGTGAACCAATTGGACATGACAAGTATGATTGAAGCATTATTGCCGTCGACCCATTCCGACATAGCCAAACAGGTACCATGCATGCCGGTTGATAGTACTCGTGCATCTGGCGGATAGCCTTGGCGCGCGCATGTTTGTCTCGGTCTGACGGTACAGGGGGCAGTGGCAGCGTTAACGAATGCATGTACGACTTCTTTTGCGGTATAGCACGAAAATTGGAGTGCAAAGGTTTGTGGTGGGATGCCATCTGTATTCCTCAAACGTGAGAAATGGCCATGTAGCGTTTCCCAGCATGGACGGAGTTCTCCCCAGGCGGTCGGTCTGTTTTCACTCGCCACTTTGTCAAGTAAATGAACTGGGAACACTTTCTTTTGGCATTCTCCATCACAGTTAGGCCAATTAAAGTTGTTTCGCAGTAGTCATATGTGGTTAGTACTACAATAATCGTGTTGGTAAGAGCAGAGTGAGTGCCTGCAGGGAACGAGTGCAGGGATGTTGGACTCTCTTCCGGACATACTGAAGGCAATAGCCCATATACGATGAGGGCATAAATGTAGTTTGCGGGCATGTGAGATGGAGTTCTATCACGATACCCATTGATCAATAACCGTGGGCCAATGAGTCCCGGCATCACCACTGACAGGTCTTGATATGTGCCCAACAATAACCCATTAAACCAGGATAACAAAGGGATAACCTCTAGATGATTCACTTGTCGTGCCCAGTCGGCGAAAGTTGCAGATTTTCCGGTGTAGGATATATCCTCCGGTGCTGATTCGGGACATGTATCTTGGATGAAGGTTATTTCGTACCAGACCCCTTGCATATCATCGTCTAGGTTACTAGCTTACGCGGAGCAAAAACATGCTGCTACCTGAAGGGCCCACTGTTCAAGGCCCGGCCATGTAGGACATGGCGGTATCATCAACTTCAGATCGTCAATGGTGGCGATACAAGCTGGATGACCGCATTTTCGAACCCTGGTGGCACGACAGGCACGAAAGATGGTAAGAAGAAACCTCAGCTTATCCGGATAATCAGGTGCATCTGACACCTTGAACTTGGGGATGTCTAGAGCTTTGTACCCTCTTTGGTTAGCGCAGAGTTGTGTGCTGGGCTTCGAGTCGGATAAGAGAAGATCGTTGAATTGTGTCTCGAAAATCAGCGTTATCTTGTAACACAATGCCTCAGAAGACTTGTGGTATGAGGAAGCCGCAGAACTTACATCATTCCTGCTTCGAATCCTTCCAGTATCCATGCTCAAGGCCGATAACAATGCGTTAGAGGTTTCGAAACACAGGAGAACAGTTATACTCACCGACCCTAATCAATGATCCCGCGCTGTGGGGCTGCAGTGCGGTGGCAGAGAGCCTTTAAGATGTAGCATCTTGTGACAAGACTTGGCAGGTACAGCGGAAACAAGAGATCAATCTCAATGGAGATGACGTCCGTGTTTGAACTCTGCGTGATTACACATTTGGAGCTTGTATAGAAGAATCAGTAATCAAAAAGTCTTTCCAAAGGAAAAACACTGACGTTGAGATCTTCCTCGTCATGAAACAAAGACCAGCTTGTATCAGTATTAAGATGAGTTCCATACCGTTTGCACTAAGCCAATAAGTTATAATAAGCGAGTCCTGGTACTCCGAGGAATGGCGTGATCACCATAATTGCAAGTGCACATGTCTATAGATAACCATCGCCCACATAACGAGAAGGAAGGAAAAGGATGTCGTCAGAGACTCCGTGCATCGCCTTGAACCTCTGTCCGAGACGTAAAGGGGATAGGAGTATAGACAAGTGGAGAACTTCAGAATTATGGATACGGAATATGCAGCCAAGTCTATCCCATGGCAAGGATCCACAAATATAGGGCGAGCGGGACGGGAGCACAACAGATATCTTCAAAAAGTGAGTGCCAACTGACCGGTGAATTACGTGTCGAGTATAGGTGCAAAGCGATACTTTCAAGGCAGAGACACTTATCAGTGTTCAGAACGTCAACTTCCTTTATTTTGTCAAAAAACAAGGACCGAACCGAAGAATAACCCGCGCTGCCAGGGTCACAAGCATTTAAAAAGGGCCGAAATTCTGGCGTCTTAATGGCCCAACGACAACAGCTGGTAGAGGACTTTGGCTTATAGGTTCCGGAAAGAATACTGTAATGCCTGAGAATAGTGGACAAGTGGCTATCACTCAGGGTTGAATTCCACTGTTGCGTTGAAAACCTTAGATGCGTTTGATAAAACAATTGGACCATTGCAAGCACTTTGTACAACTAGCAAGATAGATAGTATGGCGACAAACGTGAGTGTCTTCATGATCTCTCGCCGATGTACGCGTCTGAGAGACCCGAGTTCCGCGATGCAGGTCTCGTCGGTGCATATCTGTATTCTTCAGCGTTAGGCGCATAGTCCGCAGGGTCGCGGTACTTGGACAGATCAAATCTGTCGTAGTGTCCCTGGGATCGCAGCGAAACGTCGGATGGGACTCGGGGCAACGTCTGTCCGTTCATGTTTGGCGAACTAGCTGCAGCAGGTATCCCAGAATTCATTCCCGTCACCACGCCGGAACGATTACTTTGCCTCGACGCTGGTCGTGCTGGGCCGTGCGATGTCCACATTCCCGCTTGGCCGGCATGTGATTCATCAGCTGCTCTCTTCGCCAGGTAGCTTTCCCTAACATTCATTGCCGGAGTCTGGCGGGCAGGAGAGTGGGCTGTCAAATGTTTGTTCAATGCTCTAAAGATATTAACACTTGAAAGACACACTTCGGGGACTCGCGCTCCCAGTCTGGAATTTCGGTGATTGGGGGAGTGGCTGTGATGCTATGCTAGGGCTAAGAAACCGATTTGGTAGTTCTTCACTGTGACGAGGGTCCGAGGATGTTCGGGAGTGCGACTGTGGTAATCAAAAGTCAAGCAGTTGAATCAGCAATTAGCCGAAATGGAACGTACTGGTGTTTGTACTGTAATTGTAACTGGTGGAGTAACATCGGACATCGTTCGTCTGTGCCGTCCAGAAGAACCAGCTCCAGATGTTGAAGTAAATTGAGGAAGACGCGAGTTCTTTGCATTGTGACTTAACATGTTAACCTCGAAATGGAGCAGGACACTTACGGAACCCCTTGTAATTTGATTTCCCATCGTCGACAATGATGCAGAATGAGGGATATCGGGCGTCCTTGACCTGTTGATTGCAAATTCGTCGATTGTTGGTGTATGCTCTCTGCTCATTGGATCTTCGTTGATTACGCTCAAAAAACTTTCTTTTTTCCTGATTATACCGGTCCCTTTCCCACTTTTTGAGGACAGGCTACCATTTGATGCATTGATATTGTGGAACAACGGTGTATTAACCAGAGGCAACTGTGATACGTGAGTAGAGGCTGAGTTAGAACCGACAGAGCCTGCGCGGTGCCTTGATGCGCGAGTGCTGGGTTGATACCAGGATACCGATGGTTCCCGCGCTTGACGGTATATCTCCTCTTCATCTGAATCGACTTCTACTTCAGCCGTATTTGCGGTTGTTGCTTCTTGTACGGGGTCCGGATCGATAACTCGACGTTTGCCAAATTTATTACGGAAGCTGAACGATCGATACCATGACGACTTTTTCTTTTCATCTGCAGCGCTGGGAGGAGGCCTCTGGGGCACCTGGAGACGGCTAGAACCCGCTTGATCAGGTCGAGGACCGTATCTAGGATCATTATCGTGACGTATAGGTGTCTGAGAATGTTGTGCTTGGTGCTGTTGTGCGGTAACCCAATGATTTTTTGGCGCATTGCTTGGGTGTTGACTTGGATTGCTGGAGCTTGATCTTAGCTCCCGCTGTGCATCTGCAAAGTCAACCTGAAAGACAGATATCGCTGGTGTCTGATTTCCAATGTTTGCAGGACGGTTGGATTCACTGAGTGTACTTTGTTGTACGACAGGAACTACATTTTCAGGCTGCACGATTTGGGGAGCTGAGGGAACTGGGTCCGGCACGGGTTCTAACGGTTGTTGCAATGGTGGAGGGTGTGAAGCAGATGAACGCTGTATCGCTGATGATTCCAAGTGACCTGAAGGCATGCGGACTTCAGTCGGTTGTATAATCTCTGGACTTGAAGAACGAGCAGAGTCTGCATCCTCTTCCTCCTCTGGTTCCTCAGCCCCAACGTCCAGCGTCCGTGGGTCGTTTCCAGAACGGAGGGCGTCGTCTAAGGGTAGCGAGCCCGTCATAGTGACGGTAAATGCCTGTTTAGCCCTCTCAAAGCCATCATGGAATCCCCATCTTCTCCCTTCTGCCCTAGCAGCATCAACAAGCCTTTGTTGACGGAATCTTCTGGCCTTTGCGCGTGCCCTTGCAGCAGCCGTTTCCGCTTCATCTCGCTGCTGTTGTAAAGTCTGAACTGCATTCCACGCTCGCGTGAGATCCTGTTGAGCATTTTGCAATTGTATACGGTATAGTTCCAGTTCTTGGTTCGCTCTGGATGCATCTTGCTGAGCTTCAATCCTGCTTTGGTTGATTTGTCGCAATCGATCGAGCGCTTCTTGGTTGTCTCGTTCCAATTCCGATATTCTCGCATATTGAGTATTTAGACGCTGGACAGAGGCACGGAGAACCTTCAAAAGCCGTTTCGCTTCGTATTCTTTGTCAATCAGTATATTGAGCAGTTCTTCCCTTGGGATATGGGCATAGATGCGCTCTCGCTCACGCCTGCGAGTGGTAGACATTCCATGACCATCTGAGCCGCTGAGAATGAGTGCGATGAGATGCGAAGGATCCGATAGCAGGTCTGTGTCGAGTGAGGGCACGCCGTTACTAGTGTCGAGTCGGCCGTGGAACTGCGGTAGGGGGCCACTGTGAAGTCTATGAGCCTGAGAAGGGTGCCCTACAAATCAGCGCACTCGCTAAACTCTGGTTCATTCCCTGGGGAAGCCATTAAAGTCGTCGATGTGGATCAAGAAACATTGATGCCAGGCATAGGCCCTAGAAACATGGGAACATGGGAGTACGAGGGGCCGTTACCGCTGTAACAGCGCAGCATAGAAATAATACAAGGGCAATGTCCGGAAATGTTACGAAAGAGTGAACACGCCTTATAATAATAAGTAATACATGATGCGCAGTGTGAAAAGCGGCATAGCACGATAGCAACAAGTGAGATGAGAGCGAAAAAACAAAACAAAAAACAAAAAAAAAAAAAAAAGTCCGTCGCGACGGAACTCGGGATTCCGTCTGCCGGCCGAGGCTTGTACAATGGTTTGCCATTTCCTTTCCCTGTTACAGAACACCGAGGTCCCCACAAATCAGGTAACCTGGTTTACCGTCTGATCCTACTTCGAGTGGACAATCCGTGTAGGCAGGATCTCCCAGCATGATGAAAAATCTGTCGGTACCTGATTCTGCGATGGAGAAAGTTGCAATTGGGGACAATAGGGCAATATCCGAGCTTTTCCCAACAAGACCCCATTGGATTTCCTGCACCAGGTAATCCTCCATCGACAGTTCCTCGGGATAGAAGTGAAGGTGGGACGGTTCTTCAGGCATGACTGAATATATATCATCGTCGTCCATGAGCACGTCTGCACGCGACGTGGTAGGCTCCCCATAGTCCTCAAGTTCACAATTGAGGTGGTCAGGCATGTCATCATTACTTTCATCCGAGTCCCACACGAGTAGAGGTGTGTCAAGGTCACACTCGATGTCAAACAAGTCGATCTAGGATATGGTCAAGATGGTCCTCGTATTGGCCACTGCATCATACCTGACAATCGAATGTGGAATTTCCGTCATATAATTGAAAAGGTAGAATGGCCCTCCGACCAGCGGCCCCTCTCCGCTCTTGTTGTTCACCTGCAACTGGTGCGAAGCCAATAGAAGACGAAGCAACCATTACGATTGAAGAAAATTATGTCAACGAAGGAAGGAAGGAATTTCGGACGAACGAGCAACCAGTGATGTCCGGGTGGTTTGCAGGCGCCTGAGTATCCACGGGTTGTTTTATACTTTCCATCTGATCTGTATAGGTGAATTAGGTGTGCCTGAGGAAACGCATCAGTACTATACCGCTTCACGTGTCATCTATTATGATCTGACGCAGCGTCCAGACGGGAAATCGTTGGCGGTTGATAACTTTGATATCAATCAAGAAATCACGAAACACATCTAAAAAAGTGAGGACACCAATCCACGTGTGGTACTTCCAATTATTGTGAGAGGGGGGGGGGGGGGGGGTATCGACAATGGAGCACGTCGCACTTTTTTTTTCCCCGCGAGAAATGGGAATCTGGTTGCGACATTCCCAGACCCAGCGATATCAATTGAGTTCTGTTGACAAGGCGTAAAACCTTTTTGAACGCAAATACTTGCTTCATTCCTTAGCAACGGTGACAAAAATGGGTTATTATCCCCATCAGTGCCATAATCTCGATGAGGGTGGTTGCATAAAAGCCGAGGTGAAGCACATCAAGTTCATGTACAAAATCAGACTGTGCTGATGCGGCATTCAGGACGAAATTGTAACCGGGCAGGAAAGCTCGTCCGTCGCCTTGATTAGGGCAATCATCAGACTTGGCGGTAGGTGACGAATCCTAGTCGTTTAGTGGCATTTCTCTGCCCAGAACTGATCATACCTGGAAGAATGCCACTTTTTCTTGGACTTATGACGCGAAGCCACCTGGAGTTCGTGGTCGTACTTGGATGTGGAGGCCAGGTCACTCTCTTCCCCAAGAATGCAATGTTCTTGAAGGTCAGAGTCCTCAGGCTTCAAGGATTAGAAGCTTTAGATGACGTCAGTTATGCAAAGGTATGTCGCTAAAGCGACTTGGGAGATTTTTTTCGTCGCAAGCCGTCGTCTGGCTCGAGTATCAAAACTAAGGCTAAATTATTGTTTGCAAGGCAAGACAATGCAGAAAAAGAATCAAGCTGACTGCTCTGACGATTGTATCGACCTGGGTATCGTCGATACGTTAATTATTTGCGGACTGCGGGGTGAGCCAAATATATGTCAATATCCTAGAAAGGTTATCAAGGGCGCCGAGGGACGGTTGGTTTTTGTCCCCCGCCACCATGACCTGGCTCTTGCAGTTGTCTGTCATTGCCATTTCCCTGGCCACTTCTTCTCTCGCCACTCCTCTTTCCACCAGTCCACTCCTTGCACCTTCTAGGGACTCCTCTATTGGCATTGCTCCGCTTGTTGCGCCCGAACATGTTTACGGCACCATTAGCAACTCGTACATTGTTGTATTCAAGGATGGCGTTTCTTCTGACCTAAGGAACAACCACCTCAACTTCCTGATGTCTGTGAACCAAGCAGAGCCCCTTCTGGATGGCGCGTCGGGCATCACCCATGTTTATGACGGACCTTTAATGGGCTATGCTGGCAAGTTCTCAGACAGAGTCATCGATGAAATTCGGGCAAAACCCGAAGTTGATTTTGTCGAGCGTGACCAAGTCGTGCGAACCCAGAATACGACTGTACAGAATGGTGCGACGTGGGTAGGTATCCTCGCATTTGATCACAATTCGGCGCAATGCTGACATTGAATTTTTAGGGATTGGCTCGTATCAGTCATCGGGAGCGCCTGGTCTTTTCGACGTTTAATAAATACCTCTATAATCCAATTGATGGGGAGGGCGTCGACGTATACGTCATTGACACTGGGATCAACACCAAGCATGTCGAGTTTGAAGGTCGCGCGAAATGGGGTGTTACGGTACCACAAGATGACGATGACGAAGATGGTAATGGTCATGGTACTCACACCGCGGGCACCATTGCATCGCGTAAATATGGCGTTGCGAAGAAGGCCAACGTCTATGCTGTAAAAGTATTGGGTTCAAATGGCAGTGGTTCAATGTCGGACGTTGCCAAAGGCGTCGAGTTTGCTGCGAATGCAGCCAAAATCAAAGCTGCGTCGGGCAATAGCAAGCATAAAGGGTCCGTCGCGAACATGAGTCTTGGTGGATCTAAGTCGGTTGTTCTGGACAAGCTTGTTGATAGGGCCGTCGCAAGCGGTCTCCATTTCGCAGTTGCTGCAGGTACGTCAGAATGCTGCGAGAACTCTTCTTTTGCTGAGCAATTATAAATAGGTAATGATAACCGGGATGCTTGCAACTTTTCTCCTGCAGGGGCACACAATGCCATCACAGTTGGTGCATCTACTCTCGGAGACGAGCGTGCTTACTTCTCCAACTGGGGTCCCTGCGTTGATGTTTTTGGGCCTGGAAAGTATTCATTTTTGCCAGTGTAGAACAAGGCGCTTACATTTCATTACAGGCCTAAACATTCGGTCGACTTACAAAGGAGGTGATCATGCTACGGCCGTTCTATCAGGCACTTCGATGGCAGCTCCCCACACGGCAGGCTTAATGGCCTATTTGTTGTCCATCTACCCCTCGCCTCAATTTAATCCAATATTTGATGAAGAGTCCAATCTCCTTAGCTTCCAGTCCCAGCAAACATTTGACGCCTACACTATGATTCATGCTTCGCTTCCGAATTGGATATCCGATTATATGCCATCCCCTAGACTACTAGAAGCTTTGACGGTACCGGTTCCCGAGAAGCCCAAGACCCTGACGCCACGGCAATTGAAGAATGCGTTACTGGGATTGGCATCGCCTGGTTGTCTGAAGGGGCTCCCTGCAGACACCATCAATTTGCTTATTTTCAACAATGCGACTGTTGCATGATGCGCTTATGCGGCCAGCGTTCCTACACTGCTTTGATCATTTGGGCGTGCTGTTGTTCTTAGAATCCATGTAACGTAACCCATAATGCGTATATATCTTGCTATATGTCATCTCATTTGTCGGCTTGAGTCGTACGTTCGTCAAACCGGGGCTGAAGCATAGCTCTAAATTTCAAGCTGCCATGTACCACGCCTCCACGCCTTACGTTTCCCAATGAAGACCTGGTCAAAGTAAAGTACGCTCGCACAGATCCGGATTTGTGTATGATTGGACGATTGGACATCGCCTCAAAAGGCGTATGTTTGATCAAATATGATCTCGGACCGAATTAAGACCTTAACAACAACAACAACAACAACAAGATGATCAATGCTACTAGTGAGTTGCGGAAAGATGGCGGTTGCCTGGTCATCTCCTCGGGATAGACATTGTTTAACAGAAAAGCTTGAGGGCAGACTCTAGCGATGAGGCTATGATGTATGTTAACCCCATGGAACAAATATTTCGAGAAGACACTGGCTTGGGGATTACATGTACACCTGACTCACTGGCGACATGAACGAAACACGTTTTCTGCACTGGGATGAAGTAGCGTATACCGGTCGTCGGACGCCTAAAGTACAGCATTAGATCCTCAATTGCGATAAAAGTTGCTGTCTATTATCCAGATCTGCTCAATATTTGCGACTGAAAGAAAAAAAAAAAAAAAAACAAGGTGGGTCCTTGGGTGCTCAGTACTTCAGTGCGCCGGTGTAGTATATGCCGAATCCTCAGTGACATTAATGAATAACGGGCGCCTAAAACAGCTTCTCTCGTGCAGGGCTGTGAAAAACTTTTCTTCTGACTGTTTTCCCGAGTTGAAAGCTACCGAACTAGACGGTAAATGCAGTTGAATATTCTGCCACTGTCCAAAGATAGCTATGACTGGCTCGGCATTACTTTCCATGACTCGAACAGCGCATCCACCGCCCACCACTTTCCCCCATTGTGTTTCACTCCTTCTCGAGAGCAGTTGAGGCATAATATCAGACGCATGCCACATTCTGCCAGTGCTTTCGGCCGGAAGTAGGTTGGGTATTAGTCCGGTGGCGTATTGAGGCAAAGTGCGCTGTGATCATCCGTCGCAATCGCTGTTCACCGAAACTACAGCAAGTCCTGTTTCATCGCATATGACCAAAAAGGTAAGCTGTAGACAATGTCTATAAAGCTTACCTATAGTACAGCAGGAGAGTCATCCGTCTCTTCGTAGCCATGTCTCCAGTCATTTTCACCTACACTATCGCCTCCGACATCCCTACTTGGATGCTCGACACCTTGGGCGATCACGCCTATCACGCGAACGTCATTCTTCCAAACATACAGAGGCTCAAAAGACTTCCTCCCAAGAGTGGTCAGCTCTGGGTCGCGTATGCACCTGAGCAGAAGCTGGAATACTTGATCGCCGTCACTGATGGGTTCATGGGTACCTATCCTGCGTTCATTTTCACGACCAAGTCCCAAGACGACCCGTCGTTAACTGCTCCGATGACCGAATTAGCGCAAACATTGAAGGACAACATCGATGTGAGGCGTATATACTCCGTGTTCGCGGTCGAGCCCATTTGCACCGCGTTCTGTCGGATTTGGACAGGACTCACAGGCATCTCCCTTGAGCAGAGACCATGCCCGTATTACGATTCCCTCAGCAGCTTTTGTACCCGCGAAACACTCAGGCTCGACAACCAAAGGCCTGCGTCTGGGCACGAGTACTCGTTAAGGCTTGCCAAGAACAGCGATATTGAGATGGTCGCCCTAATGTGCCAAGGCTTTGCCCAGGAATCAGTAAGTCGTCATTTCGTCCTGGCCAAGCAGACAAATTTGAACTTGAGCTGCAGGAGCCATTTGTGCTAGATCACAAGAGAGCCAAAGAAGAAGCCGAATATTTAGTAAACAAGGGTCTTGTTTGGGTGTACGTGGCGCGTGATGACGACATGGACGAACCCGAAGTTGCTTCGATTGTCGCATGCACACGTAACATGAAAACAGTGGGGACTATCACGAAGGTGTACACACCCAAGGAATGGCGAGGTAAGGGTTGTGCGGGACGGCTTGTACGGCACGTTTGCAAAGAGTGAGTATAGTCTTGTCTTGGTCGCGTACCATGACTGATGTAAATAGACTCTTTGACAGTGGCAAAGATATGATCGCTCTCTACGTTGGCGTCAACAATCCGGCACGGCGCGTGTATGCAAACGCAGGCTTCGTTGGACTCGGCAATAATGACCGCGCAGATCGTTGGGTCGAATACGGCTTTGACCGTAAAAAGGTTCATCTTGGACATTGGTAGAATTCCGACAGCTTCCTGGTTTCTCTTGGCATCATACTCTCAAATGGATATCTTCATCTAATTCTTGTTATATCTATTAGGAGGATAGCGCTGGAAAAAACAAAACAAAAAGAAAACAGAAGCAAACAGATATGATTTGGTACTGGTAGTTGACTATTGACTATTCGCCAATCAGTATTTATTATTTATGGACAAGTGAAGTAGCTTACTTACTAGCCAAATGTAATCGATCTCGTTAATAAACGTAATCTCTGTGCGACTGAATTGAAAGCAACTCCGATACTCGCCTATAGAATGAATCAAAGCCTATTCTGAAAGCTGGGCTTCAATTATCCCATCTAAGATATCAGAGAGTGTCGAATACAGGAAAGTGGAGCAAATATGACTTCGCGGCATCATAAAAATTGAAAGCCATGGAAAAGATCCCTAGAATCAGATCAGTTAACTGGGTTTATACGGATCTGCCTATTACCTGAGCCAATGCGGGCCAGTATGGCACTGCCTAGTGGGACTTGGACAAGTGTGCAACTTGCGCAGCATCCGCAAGGGCCTTCTCGTTAATCTCTTCCTGCGGCGGAGATGTCAGTTCAGCGTCAGTTGCATCGCAACAAAACTGGCAGATGCCTCTTTCCGTATTTTTGTCACAGCTTCTCGCCTTTTCACAAACTTTTTGCAGCATTAGTTAGATTTGGAATCTATTGGCTATGCATTCATTCACCTCTGTCGTTGGACATGAATTATACACGTGGATTTCCAAACAGCAATGGAAGTAGCGTACCTCTTCCTTTTTGCATAATGTGTCTATGTGCAGAAACGCCCATGGCTATCCCGTAGATGGAGAGACCAACCAAGGAATAGACCGCGCCTCTGTGCAAGTAGTCCAGGAGGGATAATTTGGCCATACTGGCAAACGTTGTTTGCGCGTGTTACCTCCTCCCCCATGCAAAGTCAAAGTCAGCGCGTGCTGGACATTTTATGCGCGTGGTGCACATTAAATGGCATCGACATAGATTCGCGCTTGAGGTTCAATTGGGATCCAAACATGGGTTATGGCATCTTTTCGAAAGCATCGTATATTCCTGCAAACACAACGCGTGAGCACCTCCCGGTTTGACTCTTAATAGTTAATCATCATCTCGACAAGTTGTCCGTATTCCCAAGCATGCTGTCTTGTCTACAAAAAGCTGTACACTAGCCTCATGCATTCCGCCTTCGCCATATGGTCGCGGTGCACAGCTAGCACTGTCTCTGGCCCTTTACATCGAGATGTGATTTTTCAATTATATTTCTCCAAGTTCTGTCATTGATTCAGGATATTAGTCTCAAAGGCAAATTCTCCAGATGGTCCGGTTATCTGCAGTCGGTGCCAAGCGATGTCGTTGATATTCCGATATTCTGGAATTCTGACATAGGTGCTGGGGAAATGAGCCGCCATCGGCAAAAGGATGGCACCGAAGCACTTTATTGGCTCAGAGGAACAGAAGTTGCCAAAATTCTCACTTTGGGAGGTGACAGTAAACCTGTGATTGTAAGTCCGCGGGCAGACGCCAAGTTGTTATTTATTAAAGTACTGACAGGATGAAGTGAGAAATTATTATCACCAAGTCGCGCAGCCTCTCATACTTCGCCACAAAAGTGAAATAAATAGACAACTCGACATAGTCCCGACGCTACATGGGTTTTACCAGGCTTATTCCCTTGTATCATCTAGAGCCTTTGTGGTCGATGCATACCACGGTCTTTGCATGGTCCCTGTGGCAGATGCGTAAGCAGAAGTTTTTGCAGCGTTATAGCCAATTCATCAACAAGTCTTTAAATAAGGTTCAATCACGAATCTCCGCACCATGTTCATCTTGAGGTATGCCCAACGGTCACAGTGAATTTATAATATTTTCAAGACGGAGGTGTAGAGTGATTATCATGTTTGCGCAGAGTGCGGTTCTTTGCATGAATGCTGTCATGACAGAGATGACTCCTCGATGGCACCTGCCACTAATTCCATCAAGTCAACACCACGAGTGGTGGGAAATGAAGATGAACAGGAAGACGATTACCAAATGGTATCCGTCACCGTCATTCCCCCTTGCACTGAAGTCTTCAACACCTACGGCGAAACATTGACAAACGCCAAACTCCTTATGCAGTATAGTTTCATCCTCGATGGCAATGAGAATGATGTATTGACATGGGATATTGAGCAAGTCATCGACTGCATATCGTCTGGAGCTGATGAATGGATTTTAGTGCACGACATTTCCAATATAGTTCTGGTTTGGAGACAGCTTTGTCAAAGAGATTGGACTTTACCCTCAGTATCTGGTCTTTTATACGTGGCAGATACAGAAGGGAGTCAGGGTTACTCTCTGACTATGGATGGAGACGGGAAAATTTCACATCAATTGTGGATCATTGTCGCACTCCTTTCGCACAGCGCAACAAACGGGATATCCTCAGTGGAGGATACCGTATCTGTACTAATTCATCTGGGTAGCCTCCTTGACATTCAATCTCTTGCTGAAAACCATCTCGGAGCCGAGGAAGGATCAGAAGACATTGCAATTAATTGCAAAGGTACCTTATTACGGGAGCTCCAGCAGGTGTGCCAGTTGATGATACGACTTTGTACTGACCGCAAATTAAAAACGGGACATGGTGGTTTCCTGGCTCATACTACGAGGTCCGATGTCGGAAAGTACTTTGACGTGGGTTTTGAGATTTTTTTTCTGGCTCTTGATTTTGATTTAGTATGTCAGGCCCTTTCTGGCGACCGCCCGCGGACGAAGATGGCACTGTCCGTTGTGCTGAGTGAGCTATCGATACTCAACCATAGCCAGGCCATTTGGACGGAACTGGGAGAGATTATTGCTGTGTGCCTGGCAACGTTTGTGCATAATTAAAGCAATCTTTGTACTTTATTGAGCGATGTATCTCCGCATCGAGAAACCGAGTAAATGTCGATGCTAAGCCAATCGGGGATGTACTTTCTATATAGAATTTCCTCACGCCAGTCTGGCGCTTGTAGCCCGACCATCTCCTACTTGTCCCATAGCCCGCTTACTTACCTCGTCCCACATGATTAGAAGAATGGCAGACAGGTTTCACATCGGCCATCTCAAGTCGCCTACAGAAATCCACACTCACTCGGAAAGACCACCCGCTATGCTGTCCCTCATGCTGGAAAAACGGGGCTCGATATCCACCCAATGTACATCTGCCAGCGATGTCACGGACGTAGAGGCAAGCACCCCATTGATGCTTGCCCAACAGCGCGTTACGCGTCCACTTTGGGATTCCTACTGTTTGGCAGACTTTGTAATAAAGCGCACATTGGGAACCGGCAGTTTCGGTCGCGTCCACTTGGGTATAATCCATTCTCCCTGCCGTGTGTCTGTGCTTATCGATCATCTTTGTGCCCATGCAGTGCAGAGCAAACACAACTTGCGCTTTTATGCAATCAAAGTTCTAAGTAAGGAGCGGGTTGTAAAGATGAAGCAGGTTGAGCATACAAACAATGAGCGGCATTTGCTCTCGGCTGTACAGCATCCTTTCATAATAAACCTTTGGGGAACTTTTCAAGATACTTCAAATTTGTACATGGTCATGGATTTTATACACGGGGGTGAACTCTTTACGCTTTTACGACGGTCCAAGGTTAGTGCGTGATTCAAGCTAGAATGTTCGTCCTGAGTCGCCCCGGCTTCAGAGATTCCCCGAACCCGTCGCAAAATTCTACGCGGCTGAAGTCGCGATTGCTTTACACTATCTGCATGGACTAGACATCATATATCGTGACCTAAAACCAGAGAATATTCTCCTTAACTATGATGGACACATCAAAATTACGGATTTCGGTTTCGCCAAGGAATGCTCAAATACAACTTGGACCTTATGCGGAACACCCGATTATTTGGCGCCCGAGGTGAGCTGCTGTGCTTTTTTTAATATGCCTCTACTGAGGGTAGATATCTAGATTGTCAGTAACCAACGCTACAATAAAAGCGTTGATTGGTATGCACTTGGAGTGCTCACCTTTGAAATGCTGTCGGGCTTCCCGCCCTTTCATCAACCGGATGGCAACCATGCTGTACTGTACGAAAAGATACTTTTAGGACCTTCATGTATTCGATGGCCAGTCGAATTCAAGGAGTCAGCTGCTGCTGACCTCATGAAGAAATTAATGGAAGGAGATCCTTCCAAGCGATACGGTAACCTTAGGAATGGCTCAAGAGACGTTTTCCACCATGAGTGGTTCAAGGAAGTCAATTGGGATATGCTGCAAAATCGACAAATTACAGCGCCGTATGTGCCCAATATCTCGGGCGAAGGTGATGCTAGCGCGTAAGTTCTGAATATCCCTGCTTGTAGTGGGCGTCTTGACCGTCGAATGCGTAGATTTGATCTATATCCCGAGGACCATGTTACATACGGACTAGAAGCTCAGGATCCATACGGACATGTATTTCCTGGGTTTGATTATACCGGAGCTGTATGAGATGAGGATTGTAGTTGATATATGATACCCACATGTTGTACGATGTCATTTGCATGGCAAGTTGTATTATACAGTCCGACAGTCCGCGCTGCCCGTGTTTACATCACACACCCGAAAATAATGTGCCCACTCGCTCTTTCCTACAAACACTGGCCTCCTTTGCGCTATCGCCTGCAGGACGTTTGCAGCACTTTTTCAGTCATCGTCTGGCATCCCAGTCGTCCAAACAGCTCGCCAAACCGTCCAGGATCCGCCGAGATCGACCGTCAGACTGGCCGCTCAGACTCGTGGTCGGACTGTTCTCGCTAAGAGCCGCGCACAAGTGACCCGACGACTAGTGCAATGTCGCATGATGTTTCAGACAAGGATGTAAGGGCGCAGGGCCGGTGCAATGGGACTATAATGGTGTCGACTCGGAACGCGGTGGGCGAGTCCGCCGTAGGTGCTGCGAGTGCGAGGATGACGAAGGATAGAAGTCACACTGTGGCAGCGGATGTGGACAGAGATGGAGAAGAGGCTTTGGAGACACGAAAGGATTCCTTGCTGGCTGAAAAACAGTCGCAGCTGGAGGAGGTGTATGATAGGCATGACACTCTGGTATGTCGTTTATATGTCAGAACTGCTCTCCATAACAATCTATAGGTTCGAGAAGTGTTTCATATGGAAAATTTTCGTATGATGCTCGCGTTCGATCCCAATGTAAGTATATGCTCAGACGCTGCTTGTTTTCAATGTCTCACATCTGACCGTATCTCAGGAAGCAAAGATGGAAAACTCTCGTATTTTTCAAGAGGTATTTCCTTGATCTGTTCAGCTAGCCATCTCTGACTATTTATCAGTACAAGGGCCAATTCGATCTATTGGAGAAAACTGCTCCTTCTAGCCCTGTACGCTTGACACGGAGAGCTCACTCTGAACGTCGACAAATCATCCCATCAATCTCGGCACCGGTTACCCCAAGCCCTGTGCGGGGCGTAAATAAGTCTGTACATGGGCCAAAGATGTCGACTGAAAATACAATACGGGATGTCAGCGAACGCGGCAGGACGCAAAAACATCAGAAGAAACAGGAAGCAAGAATTGCTTCTGACGGTAGCATTGGTGATGTACTTCAAAGTCTTTCTCAAAAAGTTTTCCACAACGGCGATGGGATATCACCAACCAAAAGAAGGCAACGCGACGTGACTGATGGTGGGAGCCCACACAAGCACAGACTCACTATTAGCTCTGCGGTAGTTCCTCGGAGGAGCGAGCGACATAAAGGGTTAGGTGCCAGTTCCATGGTTCAGCAGGATGCAGAGGAGGGATCGCATCAGGTAATGTACCTCATTCAGTTGAGAGCGATCTATCTCAATTATTGAACAGCATGATACTCGACCTGTCGCTCCAGTCAAGCGTTCATCACAAGAAGTCAATGCATTGTCGGAACCCCCGAGGTTTAAGATAAAGCGAATCAAGCTTATAGTCCGAGCACCTCCACCTTCTTTTTCCCACCCAGCTCAACGGCCTGCTCGAGCAAAGTTTGGCTCTTCGCTACAGGGCTTCTTGTCATCTTATTTTTCGCCATTCGAGAAACTCGTGGGGGAGGCAGCATTGGAGCGGCAGATCCAAAAAGAAGCAGCATTACATGAGCGCGCGTATCGATTGAGGCAGGAGGGGCGTCTACCTCTTTGTTCTGAAAACGTCACGCCAGAAACCCTCGCTGAGCTACGTGCTTCTGCTCTACAACGTACTTCACCCAATACATGGCGCTTTGTGGTAGAATCTGCTATTGCATATGGACGTAACAGGAAACGCGCCGTGGGGCCACACATCGCTGGTCAAATTGCTTCCAAGGTCAAAGCTTATTGGGAGGCGCAAGAGGCGAAGAAAGAAAAGTCGAAGATGATAACAGAGAAGCAACTGCGTACTTTGGCGAGGGACACGCTGAGGATGGTTATCAATGAATGGAAGAAGGCTGTTTTCGTCCGTATTTTCCTGTCCCATTCGATACCTTCTGCTAATGGTTTATTTCCGTACAGCATATCCGTGAGAAGGAGAGGCTGAGGCTAGAAGAAGAGGAAAGGAAGCGAGGACATGAACATCTTGACGCCATTCTCAACCAATCTGGATATATTTTAAGGACACAGCACGGAGATCTGACAAAAAGCGGGGTTTCCCGATCCAGAAGTCATTCTGCTGCAGTCACAGATGATGAAGCTGGAGAGCCCGAGGAGGATGAAACCAGTGATAGAGACGAGGACGAAGATGTAGAAGAGCCGATGCGCCGTCATGATGAAGAAGGACAAGATGATATGATCATCGAATCAGAAGCTATCTCAGAAGTAGGACAAGATGAAGGTACAGACATGGCAAATGACGATGACGATGGGTTTGACACCCGTATGTTAATCGGAGATGGGTTGATGGAGGAACAACAGGATAGACCCGTTTCACCAGAGGATCAGCTTCGCGACATTGGACCTGAACATGACAGCTCTTCTCGTCAAACATCGCCATCTATTGCTACACCGCTTTTATTTGGCGAATGTAATGAAGATGCATCGCTTGGTCCTTCTTTACTTTACCAAGATGAAGTTGTTGGAGAAGCTGACACGCATACCAATGATATTGTTTTTGCATCGCCCAAACTGCCTGGTCCTGATTCTACGCTGGAAACGATTATGGAACAGCATATCCCGTCCAGCCCACCAACATGTGAGGGAGGGGATGAGGCTTCATTGGTGATTCCCGCCGAAGAGTCTACGGAATTCCAACATGAAATTATAACATCTCAAGGGTATGAGGAAGACGTCACGACAAGGGATAGCGAGGATGACGACGATGATCCGCGGATACCTGCTTACCTCGAACCTTACGCGGTTACACCAGTTCATTGGGATCCAAACAGTCGAATCAAGCCTCCACTCTTACTGCGTGGTGTTCTCAGACCGTATCAACAGGCTGGGTTAGAATGGTTGGCGAGTCTCCATTCAAACCATCTCAACGGCATCTTGGCCGATGAAATGGGCTTAGGGTACGTTCATTTTGAATAGGAGAGACCTCTTCGGTGACGTTTATTATAGGAAAACGATCCAAACTATCGCTTTGTTGGCGCACTTAGCCTGCGATCGAGGGATATGGGGCCCACATCTTATCGTGAGTGCAACGTGACTGTTTTTTCTATACAATGAAACATGTTCTGTAGATTGTGCCCACTAGTGTGTTGCTGAATTGGGAGATGGAATTCAAGAAGTTCCTACCTGGTTTCAAGATTCTTAGTTACCATGGGTCAACGAAACGCAGGAAAGAGTTGCGTCAAGGTTGGAATGATAAGCATCACTCAAACGTTTGCATCACTTCATACACGCTGGCAAGCCGGGACGCGCATATATTCAAACGCAAAGCGTGGTACTATATGGTACTCGATGAAGCTCATATGATCAAGAACTTCAGGTCGAACCGTTGGAACACGCTGCTCATGTTCCGATCATTTCGACGATTACTTCTGACGGGCACCCCATTACAAAACAATCTGACGGAACTTTGGGCGCTCTTGAAATTTCTCATGTCAGGTGCCAATTTTGCTAACCTCAAAGAATTTGCTGATTGGTTTTCGAGTGAGTATAGACCTTTAGGGGCTAATAGTCCAAAAATGATGACACATAATAGATCCGCTCGAAAAAGCAATTGAGATGGGGATTGTTTTAGACGACGAAACAATGCAACGCGTTTCAAAGCTTCACACCGTTTTACGACCCTATTTACTCCGACGGCTAAAGCGCGATGTGGAAAAGGAACTGCCCAGCAAGTTTGAGCATCTCGTCTTATGTCCTCTATCCAAGCGACAGCGGTTCCTGTACGATGAGTTCATGTCAAGAGCACAGACGCAGGACGCTTTGCAATCGGGAGTTTATCAGAAGATTGCCAATGTTCTCATGCAGCTGCGCAAAGTCTGCAATCATCCCGACCTGTTTGAAGTTCGGCCCATAGTGACCTCATTTGCAATGACGCGGTCTGGGATTGCCGACTTTGAGATAAAAGAACTCTTGCTGCGAAGGCGGCTGTTTTCTAATGATGAAGAGCGCGTTAATCTGGGCTTGCTGGGATTGCACTTCATTCAACATCAGAACACGCCCTTGATCATGGCACTGGAAACACGACGACTGAATGCAACTTCACATTTGCCGAGCATGGCGGAGATTCCCGGAGAACCACCACCAAAAGATTTGAAAACTATGGCTGGATTTCAGGCTTATTCCACGTACAGACGCCGTGCTCAGACGGTGGTGCGGTGGGAACACGTGGCATACCTCAACCATTACCGGTGCAATATTCTGCCTATCTATAGCCGGGAACTCATCACTATCGCCCGACGCATGTATCAGCCCTTCATCCCTTCTTCTGCTATTGATTATCGACACCGGTATATGGAAACGAGCCAAACCCTGGGCTCTGCCGTGCTATCATACCAAGAACGCGAAGAGTCCATATCGAACATTATCAATCATTTTACCTTTGTCACACCGATGGCTGTGGCGCTTGATTTGCCGCGTATCGCGCTCCTTGGTTGCGAGCAGATCATCATGCATCAGCCTATGGATTTTGATCAAGTTTTGCACCGAGCAAGTGTTAAACTTCAAATCGCTTTCCCGGATCCCTCGCTCCTGCAATATGACTGCGGGAAGCTTCAGCAACTAGCTCGTTTGCTTCGGGAGAAGAAGGAAGGTGGTCATCGGATTCTTATTTTTACGCAGATGACGAGGGTATTGGACATTCTCGAGATATTCTTGAACTTCCATGGGTACTTGTATCTCCGTTTGGACGGAGCTACCAAAATTGAAGATCGGCAGTATATCACTGAACGCTTCAACGCGGACAACCGTGTCTTTTGTTTTATTTCCTCATCGAGGTCTGGAGGTGTCGGAATCAAGTACGTGGTAAAGTTTTGCCGTTATTCGGAGACTAACTTTTCCTAGTTTGACTGGTGCGGATACGGTGATATTCTATGACAGTGATTTCAATCCACAAATGGACAGGCAGTGTGAGGATCGGTATGTCTTCGCGCGATCTAACGCCAGCTTACGTATTGAACACAAACTACTTAGTGCACACCGCATCGGGCAGATACGAGATGTACACATTTATCGATTTGTTTCCCAGTACACGGTTGAGGAGGCGATGCTTCGAAAAGCAAACCAAAAACGGTCACTGGACGACCTAGTCATCCAGAAGGGTGAATTTGACTGGCGGTCATTGTTCGGCGACGAAGGCGCATTGACCAAGGCGCTCGAGGAATTTGAAGACACAGAAGATGCTCATGCTGCTGCAATGGCCGTCAGAGAGGAACTTGTTATGGGCGATGCTGATGAAGCCGATTTTGCGGATGATAGTGGTAATGTAGAAACTGGAGTGCCGGACATTGGTGAGCAGATTCAAGTGCCCAACGAGACATACGAGGATGCGGAAGATGAACAAGGAGGCACTACCATCGACTACATGATCACAGTTGTGGAGCGAGACTATGATTTCTTCAGGGACTGGCGAATATAGGGTAATTTATCATGCTGTATGGTCTTGGACCAGTGATTTTTATATACATGATGAATGTATTTGAATGTATCCATAGTACATATGATAGAAGTAGAATGCTCAACATAGGGGTATATACATACCAGACATTTATCATGTCAGACTAATTATAATCCTCTCCATTTTCTCTTCATAGGGTGAAAAGAGGGCACTGAATTCCAATGCAGTGCATGGCAAATTAGATAGAGGCAACTCCTCCTCAACAGTTGCTGACATTACATCAAGTAAAACCTTTGTGATATTTGGTTCATTAGGCTTTCTATACATCAAATACTTGTTGACACATTAATGAGGAAGCTAACCTTCTTGTTAAAAACAATTGTTTCCTTATATTGCAGTACTGGTGACTGGAAAGGCTCATGCTTGGGCATCAATGGCTCTGGTGATGTTGAATTATGAGGAGTAGGCATTTGAAATGGCTCTTGTGTTTCATCTGCATGAAGCATATCATCCTGGATCCATGATTTGATATCTTCAACATTTGCTTTCAGCAGAGCAGCCCAAGTTGCTAACAATTCCTCATTGGGTTGTTCAACAGCCTGTGAAAGAACCTTGAGATGTTGAATTGATGCAGGAGAAAGAGATGGATAAACTTCAAGAGAGGTAAGTACGAGCCAAGTCGTAGGCAAGACACATTACATATGTTTGTATGTTTCTCCTGTCTATCCTGTTTCCGCCTCCTACCAAACCACGTGAAAAGTCTGTCCAAATCAAATGACTGACAACCTGGAATTGCCTGTCATCTTAATCAGCGGCGAACATATATGATTTGGGTTGGAATGACATGTATGTGTGCCAGCAAATCTTGTGCGTCGATTGCATCTGGTCGTCTTTTGTGGGAGGAGTAAAACGCTGGAGGGTACAATATATATATCGTCATTTCCTAAATGATATACGAGGCAAGCTACCTTCGAGCACGGCAATACCAGCCGCTTTAATCCGCTCACGCCTTTGTTTGCTTTCGTTCAGCACCGACATCGATGGTGCAGAGCTGAGGTTCATGCCTCTAAGGGCCAAAGGTGCAAATTGAACCAAACATGCGCATGCCTTCCAGGCATTTTGAACAAGGGGCATCAAATATCTCCATTGCAGGCCCAGATATGCGCGACATACAAGAGGTGTAATCATGCTGCGGCCGTTCTATCAGCCTAGTCTATTATACCTGCCAATTCCGACATCTCGCACTGATAAAGTTCGCCCACCGCACAGTTCTGGCCATGGCTCCGGTCATATCCACCTACACCAACGCCTCTGATATCCCTACTTGGTTACTCAACACCTTGAACGATCACGCCTGTCATGCGAACTTCATTCTTCCAAACATAGACAGGCTCAAAAAGTCTCCTCCCAAAAGTGGTCACCTCTGGATCGCGTATGCGTCTGAGCAGAAGCTGGAATACATGGTTGCCGTCACTGATGGACCCATGGGTGTCTATCCTGCGTCCATTTTCACGACCAAGTCCCAAGACGACCCATCGTTAATTGCTCCGATGAGCGAATTAGCGCAAACGTTGAAGGACAATATCGATGTCCGATGCATCTACTCCGTGTTCGCGGTCGAGCCCATTTGCACCGCGTTCTGTCGGATTTGGACAGGGCTCACAGGCATCTCCCTTGAGCAGAGACCATGCCCGTATTACGATTTCCTCATTGGCTTTTGTACCCGCGAAACACTCAGGCTCGACAACCAAAGGCCTGTGTCTGGACATGAGTTCTCGTTGAGGCTTGCCAAGAACAGCGATGTGGAGATGATAGCCCTAATGTGCCAAGATTTTTCCCAGGAAACAGTAAGCCGTCATTTCCTCCTTGGTATGCGGATGAATTTGAGCTTGAGCTGCAGGATCCCTTTGCGTTGGATCACAAGAAAGCCAGAGAAGAGGCCGAATATTTAGTAAGCAAGGGCCTTGTTTGGGTGTACATGGCGCGTAATGACGACATGAACGAACCTGAAGTTGCATCCATTGTCGCCTGCACACGTAACATGGAAAAAGTGGTGATTATCACGAAGGTGTACACCTCCAAAGGATGGCGAGGTAAGGGTTGTGCGGGACGGGTTGTACGGCACGTTTGCAAAGAGTGAGTATAGTCTTGCCCTGGTCGCGCAACCATCACTAGTCACTGATGTAAACAGGTTCCTTGACAGTGGCAAAGATATGATCGCTCTCTACGTTGGCGTCAACAATCCGGCATGGCGCGTGTATGCAAACGCAGGCTTCGTTGGACTCGGCAATAATGATCATGCAGATCGTTGGGTCGAATACGGCTTCGACCGTAAAAAGGTTCATCTAGAATGATACCTACATCTCCCCGTCTTCTTTTAGCATCATACGTTCTGTTTCCTTGTTTCCAATATGCTCCCTCAAAATGGTATATATATATTTTTTATAATATGTGGGTGGAAAGATTTTATTTTAGCGACCGCGGAATTAGCCGACTGCCGTTAGATCGTTCTTCAGCAACCTAGGATCAAGGAGATGAGGACGGTACATGGGCAAGCACTTCTTTCACTCCTTGCACAGTATACACGCTCAAAGTGAGGATTGAAGCTTTATGCAGAACGGAAATGTCTTCAATAAACGAGTGAATTCTATGGGCTCTTCCTTTGATTTGTTAACAATGTTGACTGCTGGGGGATCTAGCTCGGCGCGCTACGCAAAGAGTGTGGCAAAGATATTGAGCTCGGTATGTCTCGTTCGTTTCGTTATAGATTCCATGTATTTATGATATTCACAAGTCTTCGTCGACGCTCCTATTATCCTGCAACCTGCAGATCTGACGTTTTGGTCATCCCAGAATACTACGAGTTTCGCAGAAATGGCTCCTCCTGAGGTTTCGGCTGGCGCCGAAGACCCTGCATTGATACCACGCGCCTGGTGGAAAGTCAACAAGGAACGCACCATTTATACCGGAATTGAGGAATCTATCCTTATGATACGTAATGTTTTAAGGAAACACAGATTCGATGTGAGTGTCTTGTTATCTTGGTGGATTCACTCACTCAGTTTCGCAGGGTGTCCTTGGCTTCAGGTTTTTCCGCAATTCTGCTCTCAGACGTCGACTGACCGTTTACAGTCAGGGTGCTGCGTTCGCAGCAGTGGTAGCAGCATTGGTAGGTAACACTCCCACATCGATCACTGATCTAGGGGTAATGTGCGTACAGCTCGAAAGGCCTCACCTGTATCCCCCATTTCTGATTGATGGGGAATCTCCCCATCCTCCACTGTGTGTACAATAATTACTATCGGTTCTGCCTGCTGATCAAGTTTTCTAGCCAGTTTTGTATTGCAATATCTGGGTATAAACCCGGTGGAGATATCTGTGAACGGATCTTCACACCTTCATATTCCACACCAACTCTCCATGTCCTCGGAAAGACTGATGTAGTGGTAGTAGAGGAACGATCCAGGAACTTAATTGCAGTGTCCAGCAACCAACGTGTAGAAGAGCACATTGGTGGTTAGTTGATTGATCAACAAATTGTTTTCAAACCAGCTAACAAAAGCTACAGGTCATTTTGTTCCCTCTAAGGGGAGCTGGAGGAAATTCCTAGTGGAATACATGAAGAATCCTGGAGCGGACATACCCTCTCCAGATTGGACTGTTTCAGGGACAGCAACACCTCTTGAGATCAACAGCAAGGCAGCGATGCCAAAGCCCTGACCATCGCAGTGGCTCACTTCTTGCTGTGAGTGAGCATCATCGAGTCATTTAACGTTACACGTCTCACGCAAACGGGCTTGTTCCTCTTCTAGTCTTTAAATAGAAACAGCTAGCTGTGATTGTGTAAAGTGATTATGTTACGCCGTGAGGAAGCAGGAACGGCTCATGCTGAGCTGTCTTGACATGAGGTAAAATGGCAGGCGCAGGCCTAGATTCCGACATATCAGCATGAAGGATGCGAGTCGGACCGGAAGTCTAGGATCTGCACGGTTCTGGGAAGCGGGGCTTAATATATAAGGCGCATGGACAGATCTGGGGTGATGTGACATCAAAGTGGAGTGACGTGACGTGACGTTTGTCAACAAATGCATACAAAGAAATAGCCGTCGATATTGGCTTGCTTCAGACGACACCTTTCTCCTTCCTCTGCTATTCATCTTCTTCCCCTCGTCTATCGCTCTCATTACAGCATGACCTTTTGGTCTCCTGAGCCCGCGGGGCTGCAAGAAATCTTGCAGACAATTCACGACTCAACCGACATGACTGTGTCTGTGCAACGCACCATCACCCAAGTGCGCACAACTCCCATTTGCCGCGGCTTTTTCTGCTAACCTAGACGTGTGTGCTTCTCGGCAGAAATTGAACCAATTTACGCGTGAGCCAGAGTACATCGCCTACCTGGCATACATTCTCAGTCGAATGACGCAAGAGGAAGACCGCATCCGTACCATTGCGGGTTACCTCCTAAAGAACAATGCGCGCCTCATTGTTAATGCCATCCCACCAGTTAAAGAATATGTCAAGGATGCCGTCCTCCGGGCGTTCAATGATTCTTCAATTATGGTTCGAAATGCTGCTAGTCAAGATATTGTTGCTTTTCTCGGCGTTCTGGAACCCAAACATTGGCCAGAGTGCCTCCAGCAGCTTGTCAATACACTGGATTCATCCGATCTAGATAGGCAAGAGGTAAGTCTGGAATTTACATTTCTGAAGTAGGCGCGTCTTTGCCAAAGCTATTTTGGTCATCCCTTGGCTAGACGCTATGAAAATCCGTGATGGATAATAGCTAATCTGCTTCCCTCATTTCTCTTTGAATTTTGTGGCTGATAATTATGCTCAGGCGGCGTTCAATGCTTTGGAGAAGGCATGCGAGGACTATCCCCGCAAGTTGGATGTCGAAATTAACGGCATACGACCGCTTGATTACATGATCCCAAAATTCTTAGCCCTGTCTGAACACTATTCAGCCAAAATGCGGTCACATGCCGTGGCATGCCTTTCATTCTTCGTCCCTGCCAACTGTCAATCTTTGTTGGTTCATATTGACAGCTTCATCGCCTGCCTTTTCAAGCGGGCTTCCGACGAAGACCCTGCAGTTCGACGTCACGTATGTCAGGCGCTTGTGCTACTATTGGCAGCAAAGCCAGAAAAATTGATGCCAGAAATGACGAGCGTGGCAGAATACATGTTGTATTCCACAAAAGATAAGAACGAAAATGTGGCGTTGGAAGCTTGCGAATTCTGGTTGACATTTGCCGAGGACATTGATTTGGCCCAATACTTACACCCACTTCTGGGAAAGGTGGCGCCTGTCCTGTTGGATTGTATGGTCTATGGTGAAGATGATTTACTTTGGCTGGAGGGCGACACAGAGGATGCAGACGTACCCGACAAGGACACCGACGTTAAACCTCGACATTATAGTGGCAAAACACATGGATTAGAACGAGATATGAACGGGGAAACCTCCAAACCTCGGATAGGGGCCTATGGAGAGGAGATTTGTGATTCCGATGAGGAGGAAGACTATGACTTGGATGATGATGAGTTTGCTGATGAGCTGTCCACTGAGTGGAATTTGCGGAAATGCGCCGCGGCCGCTTTGGATGTCTTGGCTGTTCGTTTCGCCGGAGATTTACTGAACGTTCTGCTTGTGCCGCTGAAGAATAAACTTTGGAGCGATGACTGGTTGGAAAGAGAAAGTGCAATTCTTGCGTTGGGTGCAATGGCTGAAGGTATACTATCATACGTCACCTCAACCATCCTATTGACACTGTTATTAGGCTGCATTGAGGCTATCGAGCCCCATCTACCAACCCTGGTTCCATACCTGATCAATACCTTGAATGATCCAAAGGTAATATCTGACGAAATTCACGTGGCCTCTTCTCAATCTGATTGTTGCAGCCTCTGGTGCGGTCGATTACATGTTGGACGCTTGGTAGATATGCAAGCTGGTGTACACAACCCATCTCTGATGACCACAAGAATCAGTTCTTTATACCTACAATGGAAGGGGTACGATTCGATTAAATCCGTAGATGTGTATTAACGTTGTTCCAGCTTCTCCGAATGGTGTTGGACAACAACAAAAGAGTGCAGGAAGCTGGTTGTAGTGCGTTTGCTACTCTTGAAGAAGATGCCGGTCCAGAGATTGCGCCTTACCTCGAACCGGTGCTTCGAAATCTAGTGTTCGCTTTTGACAAGTATCAACACAAGAATCTGTTGATACTCTATGACGCAGTGGGCACTCTGGCTGATGCTGTTGGCCGGGCACTTCAAAATTCTGTATATGTTGATATACTCATGCCTCCGCTGACGACAAAATGGTCAAAGTTACGGGATGATGACGAGGATCTCATTCCACTACTCGAGGTTTGTGTAATTTCTTCCTCAATAATATTATCGAACTCAACGAGCATGTTAGTGCCTCGCGTCCGTGACCATTGCAATGGGACCAGCTTTTTTACCCTATGCTGGCCCTGTGTTCGATAGATGCAACAATCTAATCCACAAGTCTTTATTGCAATATCAGCAGTATCAACAGAATCCTGAACTTGATGAACCCGATAAATCGTTCCTCGTCGTGGCGCTCGATCTGCTATCTGGCCTCACGCAAGGTCTCGGCATGGCCCTCGAACCACAAATAAACAACAGCCGACCACAGCTGTTGAGTCTACTAACAGTATGCCTGAAACACCCGCAGGCACCGGTGAGACAATCGGCATACGCACTCGTTGGAGATATGGCGATGAGTTGTTTTGTGCTATTGCGACCTCATATGCCTGGGGTCATGAACGAGTTGATTTTCCAGCTTGATCCCGAGCCAAAGGTCGAATTCATCAGCGCATCCAACAATGCAGCATGGTCTATTGGTGAAGTGGCGCTACGTTACGGCAGGGGTACGCGATGGCACAACAAGACTGCTTTTCATTCACTAATCTTGCTAACAGATGATCCCGAGTTTCAGCAGTGGGTAAACCCACTAATAGCGAGACTCATCCCCATACTCTTGCATCCCAAAGCGCCCCGGAGCTTACATGAGAATGCAGCTGTATCAATTGGTCGTATCGGACTGATGCACCCAACACTTGTGGCCCCCCATCTGCCCGAGTTCGCCCAAGCTTGGTGTCAAGCACTTTACGAGATCAGAGACAACGAAGAGAAGGACTCCGCATTCCGGGGGCTTTGCACGATGGTGCAAGTGAACCCGGCAGGCATCGCCAAGGTATGCGTTGACTAGGCTATTTACGTTTCACCATCTGATTAAGTCATATCGCTTCTCGCCAACAGAGTCTCCTGTGGTTCTGCAACTCGATTGTGAGATGGAATCAGCCATCTCCGGAACTGAATGGGATGTTTGAAGCACTATTGCAAGGGTTTAAGCAACACGATCCTGCAGGGTGGGCGGCGCAGGTGGCAACTTTCCCACCAGCGATTCAAGAGCGGTTGGCTGTAAGATATGGCGTATGAAGAGCTCGACCCATGAATGGCAAACGTATGAAGAGATTGATGCGGTTTTTTCCCCTTGACCAAGTTTGTCGCTTTGTGCATCGTTCCGCCTATCTAGGTCAATGTAGCATCTCAACGTTACTTTCTATCTCGTCTCCCATTCTCAATAGTGGCTGCAACTGTCTGCACCCGCTGTTTTTTCTCTTACTCTCCTGTACATTGTGCCTGTGCAATGCTTTTTGCCGTCTTATGTACATTTGGATGTCGTCTCCCAATTTTTTTTAGCAGTAGTTTGTATGTAGCACACACCACCGGGCATCGTTTTTTTCCCTTACCGTTAACTTCCTTGTCCTTACGTAGCATTAGTCAGTAGATACATAGTAGTTAGTATTACCCCAATCTGCAATTAGTAGTTAGATACATGTTTCTCACCCAAAAATGCATCCATTCAGCATCAGATGAGCAATAATAAGCCAGTCCAAAAGAATATTGAATGGTCACTTGGGTATAACCTGGACATTCAAAAGCGCCTTCTATTCTCATATGGACTGCCAAATCCACCAGAGCCATAGCCGCTTTGGGGGGCGCCAAAGTTCGTGCCCCCGCCGTACATTGTTCTCCTCCTATACTCTTGATATGCGTAGTATACTCCGAAGCACAAGCCGGCAAACAGAAGCACCCTAAAGAGTAGACCGAACCAAGACATGCCGGCGGCAGAAGACTGAGGCCGCTTGCCATTCCGAGTCTTATTATCTTGCGCTGTGCTGACTCCCGGCATTATAGAGTATGAAGTAACAGCAATGATGCTAAATCGATAAGAATTACACTCGCATCAAAAAAAGCCAGAAGTTACTTACTCGTGTGCATCAAACACATCACCAGTCATGGCAGAAAACCCGATGAAAGGGGTCAAGGGAAGGGTCACGTTGTGAATACGGAAGCAGTCTGTCCATTCATCCCCTAACCAAAGTAAGGATGATGCTGTCAGTGGTGAATTGTGAACACGCACATGCTTTGTATTGCAATTTAACCTTCCGTAATGAATTCATGTTACCAAGCCATAGGCGAGTGAATATAGAAGGAGACGCACATCAATGTATTTGCCCTTAACAACTGATACTTTCATTTTTGTGACCACGTTCGTCCGTCGAAGGTTTGCCTGTTAAGGAAATGAGTGGGTGGATGGCCGCGCTGATTACCGTGATACGCACAGAACATGCGCCCATGACTTGATCGTGACCATCATTACCGAAATCATAGCTTGTTTGACCGTTTCCAATCATGCCACTGACGCGAGGGAAAGCATATTCATGGCGGTTATTGGCAAAGCTGTAGAGATCAGATGATGTGGCTGATATAGACAGGCCGTATTTAATGACTTACGTATCTAGGAATACTCCTAGACCAGTAAATTTATCTAAAGAAAATCAGTGATATGCCAAAGACGAGAAGGCTGTTATGAGGAAACCTTTGCTCCCATAAATGGGTCCAGGTTGGGCACGTTCGGTCGTTAACCAAAACGCAAAACCATCTCCAAAAACGTTGGAGTCCCCGGAGATCTGTGCTGCAAATTTTCATACAAAATGGGGAGAACAGGGAAAAGCGTGGTACCTTGAATTCGAATTCTACGACGTAATCGGAGACGACGATCGGAAGTCGCGACCATAGCCAGCCCTAAGGAGAGGAGTGAGTGGGGCTCCTCGTGTTTGTTATAGATAATTCACCATTTGGGATGGCGCAGGCCGAGTTAGTCGCACATGCTTATTGGTGTTCTGAGATGATAATCTATCAGTGTGAGTGACAAGGGTACGTTTAAAGTTATACATACGACATGAGCATCGGCTCCGAAATCCCACCACCTTCCGCCGAGATCAGTGGAAGATACCGGGCCAAATGGAGCCCTCACCTATTTTGAAGATCTTGGTCAATGTAGGGGGCATACAGGGAGTGCATGCGCATGTGCATCCCCTAAATAGAAAATGGTTGAATTAACGGGTCTTGGCAGGAGACATAATCAGGATTAGGTAGTCGGGGAGCCTGCACAGTCCGAACAACAGCAACTGGACTCTGCAGGCGATGCCTGTCACGGAAACTGACCTTTTGCATGTCATCCTTGTTTTGCGCTGCAGCCAGCACGGCCCGGGTAGACGCGAGTAGAATGGAGAGGCAGATGAGGGTGCATAGCGAGAATGGCCGAGAAGGAAGAGGCATTCCTGAAAAGAATGAAGTTTAACGTTTAGTAGTTGGCAGACCCACGTGACCTACGCACGTGATTGGAATGGAAGAAAGTAAGAGCACAGAGGCTGTGGCTCCTTGCTCCTCCGGCGAGGCAGAGCCAAGAAGAGGCTGCGGAAAAACTGTAGTGTGGCCATGGAGCGACCAGATGGTGGTGAGTCGGCAGACCACAGCAATGTACGGCGGCCTTGGGGACTCGGGGACGCAGAGTCTGGGCGTAACCGGCAACTCGCGTAGGGCTCAACAGCATTTTGCTAAATATTGCACAGGATCACACGTCTGGCTCTCTCTGCAGATGACCAAACGCTCATCCTTCTCCCTTGAGTATATATATGTCTGCCCTGCCTCCTGCCCTCCCCACTAACAATGTCCCTTTCCTTTGCCACCAACTCCAACCTCCCGTCTCGCCATTCAAAGCGCATTCAGATCCATGGTATGTTCTATTCCATCCCTCTCTCTTCCCAACCCACCTCTTATCCTTCCGACCAGTGGTCGAAGCGGACGGCTTTACTTCAAAGGGTTCATCAAAGTCCCCTCCTGCCTATGTCACCATAGAAAGTCCAGGCCTGGGGCCGCTGCACCAGACAGAGACTGCAAGCAAGGGAAAAAAGCTGGTCTGGCATGAAAACACGAGAATGTACGTATCCTCATCTTACCAACAATTCAGTCATTCTGAGGTCATCATGATCGGCAGTATCGAACTCAAGCCCAATGCAGGAATTAAATTCACAGTCAGGCGGCAAACGATGTGGCCGGTCTCGCATAGTACACTGGGCTATACAAACACATATGACTTGAGCAAACTCATCGAGATGCAGGGAAAGAATGACAGAGAAACATGCAAGTCCCTTTTCTATCACCCTTGTAGAGATGTGATTTACTTTCCAATCCAGGCGTAACCCTACCTCTCAATCCACCCAAAGCAGAGAAGACGCCGTCCAAGCGGTCCCTGGTCATTAACATCAGAGATCTAGACACGGCGGAAAAGATGCGACAAATAAAACAATACGCTGCGACTGCAAGTCAGCGCATAAAGGGGAAACATCTAGAGCTCGACCTCTCAGATAGCTCATCCACTTCGGCTTCGTCATTGGACTTGCCAAGGACTCCCACCACGTCGTCATCATTCTCCTCGTCGTTCTCGATCGCTTCTGCTCCTGTCCCTTCTTCTTCTTTTACTCTTCCGCCGCCGATGTCTGCCTCGGCCCCCCATTTATCCTCGCTATCATCAACAATAACAGCAGAAGCATTTGCGACGACATCGGCCATGGTTGCATCGCCCTCTTCCCTATCTACAGCATCATCTTGGTCTTCGCCCTCGACAACAGCTATTATAAGTCAACGTTCCTCCATATCGGATATAGGAAAACTACCATCGCCGATCGGTATCCTCGGAGAAATATAGTCAATAAACGTCCGGAGTTAACTTATGATTTCATTTTTGATTTTTTGGGTATATGGACAAGGATTGGACTACGGATGTCCCTTGGGTCTTAGCACAGTGGTTCGCTGTAATGTAATGTACAAACTTGGTATTAGACCCTCACTCCCCCATGTATCTATGGATAACTATTATCCTCTGTAATGCACATAGCTTGCATGAAGTGACGCAGTGAAAAAACGTGGCAGACACGAGTTTTCCCAGTCCCTGTTGGTTGAATCAGCAACGTCTAGGCATCGTGTCTATTTCATTCCAGTGATTGAAGATCCTGCGTCGTGCGTCATACACAGATGATTAATATTTTAACGATAAACAAAAACCGCTCAGACGCGACAGTGGGTCGTACAATATTATGCTGGCAATCCCAACCGTATTCTTCCCTGCCAAGAACATACCCTGCGGTGATAATTACCACTTTCCATACTTGTCCGAGGAAGGGGATATGGAAGTCGCCGTGTGCAGAATTCGGTCCGAGCATGCACAATGGGGTTATCTGCGTGCCTATCGGATGGAAACGCTGTTAAAGTGCTTGTTTCTTGAATGTTATGGATTCTAGGAGCTGTCTAGTAGACGACAGCTTTCAAATTGACAAGGAGGCATTCATCGCTCCAAACTCGAGGCTATTGCTGAGCGCTGACTCATGGATGCAACGAGTAACAAAATTTACTATACGATTCATAATACTAGTAAGCCAAAAAGTAGTCTACGCTGTATCATTCAGCCGAGGGGTTGGGAGCAAGAACGATGAAGCGCTGAGGGCGAAAAGAACGGACAAAGTAAAACTTGGTAAGCTCGGGTAGCTCACCATAATCAGGTCAATGCCATCCTTGGATTTCAAAGTCGTCCAAGACTTAGTAATTACTCCTCCTGCTCTTTGATGTCAATGGTGTCCAATAACCCCATGTAGTAGAATGTTCAAGGTGACATGGATACAGCACGTTGTCAACGTGAAGACAATGTCTTCACAGCAAAAAAAAACATTCGGAACAAGGCACGTCATGAAAGCCTTCGGAACTGTTGGATTTCAGTCCTGTGCACCGGAAGCAAATTCCACGGCTCATCAGACCCGAATCCAATCTGACGGGAGAGTGTGATCGTCAAGATAGCCGGTACTTATGCGGATCCTATCAATGTCAAATATCGCCACCCTCACCATCAGTCGACAGTGACCCTATCAAAAGTGGAACATAAGGGCATTCAACGGCAACCGGTACCAACACGCACCAGCCGCGTCGCGTCTCCTAAAAATTGCTGTATGACTTTCCTGGTGATCTCGCGTAACTACTTATTCCTTTGCTGAACCTCTAAGCCAGAGAGACGTGGTCATTTAAAGGATCCAGAGGCTTGCGGTCCGTTTATTAGGGTCAAACTTCATGATAAACAGAGGGTTGATCGGATCGCTGGGAACATAATACCACTCCTCCACGAGTTCAGGGAGTCAAAGAAGACCCAGTCTCGCATGCCAATTTTGAAATAGGGAATCATCTCGGTGATGATCCGATCGGGGGAAAAGATTGGGGCATCAGCATCGTAGTTAGAACAATACAACTCACGGGCATGCCATCGGTTACCCGGGCATATATGTATGGCTCGAAGAACATTCCTGCAAGTTCTCTAATTGTTAACAAAGTATTGAATAAGCAGGCTGCTGTGCTGTGACTTGAATTCGAAGATCCACTTGTCCATTTGTTGTTGACAATCGTTAACGAGATAAGAAGGGCCTTCTCCATGACCATATCCAGGATCTGATAATTAACAGCAAACGCACTTTCATGACTCAGTACTCAGTACTGCTGTGTTGAAGGCACCATGCATTAATGTGAATCGTGTATCCATATATAAAAAGATGTCAACGCCTAGATACCATGTGAACATGGCTGATCGCTCCTTCTTCCACCAGACGAAGCATTGAACCGGACAATGTTAGAGCAGGCATTGTACCAGAAGTCGTCGAGTCACGAGTCAGACATCACGCCATGTCTTGTCATCGTAGAAAAGCAAGCATTCACCGGACACATTAATAGAACGACTTGCTTCATCTGCAAAAGACGGACGAGTAAGTATCATATGTCCCTGCAAATGGTGCTCGGGTGAGGAATATTCGTACCACTACCTGGTTAATCACTCACGCCACTTATTCGCACGTCCGTAAGGCCAGGTTCCTCAGTCGTATCTTTGGGCCATTTGCAGTTGGCAATGTCTGCATGAACGTCTACAATAGAGAGAACGATTACCTGAATGTTGTCAAAATATATGCGCGAGGTAACTTGAAGATGCATACATCTCGTCAGAAATCAAATCTATCTAATCGCGTAACAACATTTGAGAGGATGACTAGTTGACTAGTTGACTAGTAGGAGTGGTGGCTGACAATCAAATTATCGTATATAAGACATACCATCATCCTTCTCTCTCTTTCGGTAACACCATCATGAACGCTTCCATTCCCTCCACTGCCCCCAACTCTACTGATGCCAGTCGTCAACCCCTTACAACCATCCACAACTTTCCAAACCACTCCTCCGAAGTCATTCACATTCAGTTGCATACGCCCCTCAATGTACTGGTAGGACAACGTTCAAGTTCCCCACCAATCGCCAGCTGAGGATCAATGGCAAGCTCCTGGCGGTTCCCGACTGTTTTGACAGCAATGACAAGCCTTGCCTTATTGTCATGAAGGATGGTAACGCCACCGAGGACACGCCGGTCGCCACATTGCCAGTGCCAGTATTTGCTCTTGAGCGCACAAGAACTGTCAAAAAACTGGAAGATCTTGCTATGCTTGAACGCCCACATCCTCACCTTGCTCAGCGGGAATCTGGCGACGTCTCTCTCCAGCCTTCAATGCGTCAGGACTATTAACAAACCGGAAGGATTTGCAATGCTGAATTACCAACGGGCTTATCTTGCTCAGCAGGAATTGGGATATTTGGCATCTCAAGCTTGTTCTTCCGTGTGTTAGGATTGCTAACAAATTAGAGAACGCATAAAGACTCATGTTTGCGACCTTCCTTTCCTCATGCTGTCCTTGCCGTTGGCCCCAAGCTTATTAAAGACATTTGTATCCACCAGAAAGCATGTTTAAATTCAAGTTGAGCGCATATAACATAACACACACCATAAACACTACCATTCTCCACTACTCCCAACTTTGCTGACGCCAACCCCTTACAACCACCCACGACGTTCCAAACCACTCCTCCAAAGTCATTCACATTGTCACGGACGCCGAAGACACGCCGGTCGCCACATTGCCGATGTCAGTATCCGCTCTTCAGCACACAAGAACTGTCAACAAACTGGAAGGTCTTGCTATGCTGAACACATATATCCTCATCTTGCTCAGCGGGAATCTGGCGACGTGTCTGCTCAGCCTTGCTCTATTCAACGCGTCAAGACTATTAACAAACTGTACTGATGTGCTTATCTCGCTCAGTGGGAATCGGGATCTTTAGCATCTCGGGCGAGTTATCTCAAGTGTATGGGAACTGTGAACAAGATAGAAGGCCTTGCCAAGTTGGAATGCAGAAAGGTTCGTGTTCGCGTCGTATTTTGGCCAGGTATGCCACTTTTGAGATGATGATATTGATTATTCTCTTCCTCGTGAGTTTCTTGTTGCGTTTTTGGCTGACATTTGCAATGTAGGATCCCGTTCCCATCGTCCCGCCCGCCTCGTTTGCCCATTAAAAGGCGAGTCCTCTTTTCCCGGGGGAAGGTGGGGAAGGTCATAGCAAGTGGCCTTCCTTTCCTCGTGCTTCCCTTGCCGTGGGTCCCGGGCTTAAGACCTTTGTGTCAACCAAAAGCATGTTAAATTCAAGTTGAGCGCATGTAATTCTTTCCTCTGCCAGCATACAGTTACTTGCCGTGAATCCGGCTTTATGTACATCCTGGGCTTAAGACCTTTGTGTCGACCAAAAAGCATGTTAAATTCAAGTTGAGCGCATGCAATTCTCCCCTCTGCTATTGCCCACCATCTTACTGGATTACGACCAACACTTCTGTTCCTTGGTTCCTTTTAAGTATATTTACGCCGTCTGGATTGTATGGATTTCCAAAAGAGGATCAAGCGTCGAATGGAAAGGTGAAGCTGTTGAGTACTGAGTTGCTAGTAATAAGATTGTCTTATCCACTGCAATTCAGCTCGTCTCTGAGTTTCTGATCAGCATGAATCATGCGATGGAGATTATGAGCTCCAGGTTCAATAGTGTTAGTGGATGTTTATTGTGCATTTCTCATCCTGTGGATGCTCGCAGATTCTGTAAAACCTCGCTCTATGACTGTAGCTATCATCGTCCAAGAATTGTCTTCTGCATTTGATGATATTCATGATCAAGGCGTTTGGAGAACTTTCTTGGACAGAATGTATGAAGACGTGGACAGTTCTATTCATACAGAGATTAGCGCACTGTGGTCATACAGCAATCGGAATGTCTGAGACAATCGCGTCTTGCTCGATTGCTCGATCGCGTCCTGCTCGATCGCGTTCTGTCAAAACAAGTGCAGCCTGACGCGTCGCGGAAAAATCTATAAAAGGGCGTCAGCATCCGCCACTTTCTTTCCATCCGCCTTCACCGTTCGACCACGCCTTTGGACCACGCCTTTGGACCACGCCCTCGACCCCGCCTTTGGATACCTCGACCACGACCTCGACCCGCCGACCGTGACACGCATCCCATACATCCCATTCCTTCTTTTCTTCTTTCGGATAACCGGGTCCATCATCCACCCAATCAAGGCACACGCACGACACCGCCCAGCGACCCGCCAACCACCAAAGCGTTGTGTTGGCGATCCGGAGGAATAGTGTCCCTTGGGAGCAGCTCGCTCGAGTTGACATCTTTCAAATACACCCCTCCGGTGCATGTGACGTAACCGCCTTGAGCAAGTATGTTCGGCGGGAGGACATGTGGTCTCCGACTCTCACCCCCGTTCCACTTCCTTCATGCTGGGTCGGCTGTGAGAGGAATAGTGTCCCTTGGGAGCACGCTCACTCGCGCGTGACATCTTTCAAATACACCCCTCTTTCCCGTCGTGCGTTGTGACCTACCGGTTGTCGCCAATGAGCGGCTTTTCCTTGTTTTTCTAAATCCTTCCCTTTTTTTTTGTCACATGTCGGCATGCTCTTCTCTCTTCTCTGGCCACTCCACCAGGACATGAAGACTGGTTGCAGAAGACCTAGAACGTGGGGCATTTATTAACAGTGATTTTCGTTTGCTTGTCTTCCATTTACTCACAAATTTTGCAGTGGGAAACTTGTATGGAATATGAGCGTTGGGTGGAATCATAGGAAGCGTTGGGTGGAATCATGGGAAGCGTTGGGTGGAATCGTGGGGAGTTGAAGGAGTTGCGGTGGTGTTGAAGAGCATGAGATGGTGGATAGGCAGTGTCGGTGGTGGGATGAGGAAAGAGATTGGGAATGTTTTCTGGCCGTCTGTCAATGGATTGTTGGTTTTTGGGTGATTCTTTTGGCTGTGAGTTTGTGAGGACAAACGTAAGTGCATTCAATCTGACACCAATCTGATGGTACTTCTGGGATTAAACATGTGATGCCATCTGGTGACTATCCCAATTGACTGAGGCGGGTTTGAGTCGACGTTTTAGATGCTAAGCCGTCACAAACCAAAAAAGGCTTGTTGTAAAAATGAACAATACCGCCTAGCAGGCCGCCGCCCTCTCAAGCCCACCATGACCAAATCCAGGTCTCGTTTTATCACTAAGTGTGACGATTCGCCCCCCTTGTTCTCGCGTTTCGTCCGCTTTGTTACAGGACATATGCCATCTGCGGAATACAGGCGTAGGTTTTTTCCTCAAGCGCCCACTCATTGCGTCGATTGCCCTCAGCGCCGCCCTCTGACCCGCGCCCACATCATATGTGAGTGCCTCTCTTACCCGCTTCCTTTTAATTCTTTCAGCTCTTTCCTACGGCGTGACAATAACTATGTCGGCCTTATTGCCTTTCTTAAAGATCACCCCCGCGCTGCTACCTTCGACAGCCTAGTCCCTTTCACGTACCGCCCTCGTACTCGCCACCGTCATGTGGCTTTGTTCCCGGATTAGCTGCGCCGTCTTCCGTCTTGTAGCCTACTTCTCCCTTAGCCACTCTTTGCTTACTACTCGTGACTCCCTTTGCGTCGCTCCACTCCAATAGCTTAGTCTGTTTATCTTGTTGTTACCTACCAATATATACATTCATATGCGAAAAAAAAAAAAAAACAATGCCGCCTACGCATCCACCGGTTGTTAAATTGTTATCCTCAATGAAGCTGGAGCGAATATCCTTTTTGGGCAAGCTGTTCTTCCCACAGCTGCAGCTTACATAAAAAAACACGAGCGACCTATCAAGTGCTGATCAGTATGCAGAAAGGTAGCGGTGGCACTTGGGGTACTTACATATGAAGAACCAGCCCTGTGTTGACCCAGTCATAACTGAAATAAAGTTAGCTTTGGTGCTCGTGCATCGTTCAGAATGGTTGGCAAGCTTGTGTCGAGTTGAATCTTTCTGGGAGGATCGTGAAGGTACTTGACTCCTTACCTGTGGATATCAGCCTCTGGAGTTGATTAATTGATTAGGAGGTCTATTTTCAAAATATTTTCCCCAGGCTGGGGATCGTGTTCGGAATGCCAGTTCAATATTTCAATCTCTGCTTAGTTCCTCCTAGTGCATTATGTTAAAAGATACATACAAAATGTATTCACTTAATACTCATCCGTTTCACTTCTTATCTTATCTAATCTTATCTCGTTTAATCAGTATCTTATCAGAGTATTATATAATCGTTGATTGGAGATTAGATAATGATTAACGGATTAGATATGAGCAAGATAATGAATTAATAGTGAATAATTAGTGTGTTTCATATTTAACTGTTATTATATTCATGGTCTAGAACATCTATTGATAGAGATGACATCATAAAGCACCATATGATATCATCAGGTACATAATGAAGTCATAGTGACATCATTCAGATAACTATCAGTAGATTATGAAGTCATAAAGAAGTTTATGATATCATATAGAACATATTGGAAGGAATATAATAAGACAAGGTAAAGAATGACCTCATATACAGCAATGCGCAGCAATGCTCAGTCATCTGCTGTGCATGATACAGCAATTGCATTGCATTTGGATAGCTCTTACACAGCAATAGCTGTGTGTACATAGCCTCGTAGTTACTCCATTGGTAGAATAATGTGTATGTAAGCTAGGGTTCCAAAATGCATAAAAGGAGGGCATTCTGGACGACTGTCCCTCAGTTCCAAGAACTACAAGTCAACTACTAAGACTAACCAGTACTAAGATGTAAGTAGTTAATCCTTACTTAGTCACTGGTCCTGCGCTGCTCTCCCCTGATTTAACAGGTTATGGGCCCCGAGCGACAGCCTTGAAACGATGACTCTTGTCGTTGTTGGATGTTGACTGTGCCAAGGATGGAGTTATGGATAGTGTACACATGTAATTTTATGTAATTTTGTGTTTGATCTGCTAAAACCCCTCAAGAATATCAGATATACAATATGGCTTTAGGCCCTCTATTGGTCTGATGGGGTCCCACAGTGGATCATGTGTGTATGTAGGTGTCTCCTCATACTAATCTTCCCACATTTGTCTAGCAGCTAACCCATGATCATGGGATAAATGATCTGCTTAATGGTAGCAGGGATACCATTTCAGTCACCCTTGTGGCTGACAGTGTGGGAGCACTGACTAAACATCTGGAGTGGCGCTTCTGAGTCGCCCTGTGTTGTGGAACACAGAAATCAAAATTCTCACATGGGCTGACTACCCCAAATAGTCATGGTTTTGACAGACCACACAGTAAAACTGTCACGGATTTGGGGCCACCTCAGGGTGGATATCAGGGTCCAACCCCCTGTAAAGGCTTCGTGCACCCCCCATCGGCCGAGAGTTAATGCCCTTATACCATTATTGGAGTCTTTGTCTCCATTTTCTCATTTTTGGCTGCTAGATAGTATTCTCAAGGGTTGTGCTGAGGCGGACTTCCGTCGTACACGCAGACTAACGTGGGGTGTCTAAACAACACTCATCACTAGATTAGGATCTCTGAGGAGATCACTTTAGAACACTGATTACATACACACATACACTAGATTAGTTGGTGGATTTTCGTACACAGGGATTTGAAGGAGCCCCTGGTACAATCTTTGGCATAGCAACATTCAATGGCCTCAACAGGTCGTTTGCGTTGCTCACAAGTTCATAACATGTTCAATCTGGAGGATTGCACAGCCTAAGATATTTTCCTCTTCTCATGTATCATTCGAGATTAGGAATTTTGGCTGACGCAATTTTTTCTAGATGTCTCAAGTTTTCACCACCGGATTCCTCAAGAATCAAATCACCTTCTCCTCTTACTTCCATGGAGCTAAATACAGAACCGAATATATTAACGCTGGAGTAATTAGACGTGTTTTGTATCTCAATCTGTGGTTGGAAGGAGTTGATGTTGAAGATTTGATGGATAAATACGAATCAGATGATATGATTTTTGGGAATCCCTACGATCGTATTGGCAAGTTGGTCTGGTTGGCGAATTGCAGGGCTGGTTGGAACCATATCAAGAAGAACTCAGATGTTTGTGATATGTATCCTCCTATCAGCTCTACCCATTGAAAAGATTGACTTGGCGCCGGAAGAATCGATTATGTCTTTCATTGAAAAATGCTATGACATAGAAGAATTCAGGATGGCTGATGATCCTCGTCCGAGGATGATTGGCGTTCGATACATTCATTCTTTCGATCCATATATGGAGAGCCATCAAGGCACTCCCATCATCAAAGGGTCGATTTATGTCAGCAATGAGAATGAAGGAGTTGATCGTAGGGAATTACTAAAGAGAGAGGAAGAAGAAGAAGAAGAAGTCGCCTATCTGGACACTTTTGTTCCAGACGAAGATATCGAGGTTGCAGATGATGATGACGATGATGATGATATCGAAATCTCTGATATATCTGTACGTGGTAGTCAACCGCCTGAAAAAGACGATGACTTACCATCCCTAAAGACGATTACAGATTCAGAGGAAGGCGCAGATGCAGATGCAGAAGGAGAAGATGAGGAAGACGTACATGCAGAGGAAGACGTATCCCTCCTCAAATATGAAGGTCCATCTATTTATCAATTAGGACCTAACGGCAAGCAAGGACCTCGCCTTGAGTCCCTTAAGGGACTAAAGAGTTCCGAAATTAGCAATGAACTTGCTAAACGGAGACTCAGGGCTGAGAATGCCGTTTTCATATTAGATGGAAACATATACCACGAGAGGAAGGATTACGAAAGAGCGCTAAACGAAAAATCAGCCAAGCGGCTGAATGAAATAATGGAGATGCGCAAATTGGTGGAGTTAGCCACCAATAGCAAAAATAAAGTGACGTACCAAAATCAGCTGCTTAACCCTATAGCTGATCAATTGGTAATAGCAAACATCCATTGGGGTTCAACGAACCCAAACTTTAGTGACGAGGAAAGAACTTTGTCACAACCCAATTTTGTTTTTGCGGCCGGGGAAAAGGTTATCCCCAGTAGAAGGAGAAAGGCCGGAACGAGCGCTCCGGTCATCCCCGGAGTTAACGCACCAACAGGATTAGTTGGTGGCGGGATATTACAAGGTCTGAATAAACCTTGTAATACTGCATGTACAGTAGCTGGCCCCTCAGGGGCGAATATGAATTTTTTTACGACGTCTGATTATCCCGATCTGGATCCTGGAATGTTAGACGAATTCATTAAATCCAATACTCTGCCAAACAGACAACCTACCGATGTTTGTTTCTCAGTCAATGGATATGAATTCATCTATGTACCAAAGGAAGTCTATGAGAAGTATTATCCAGATTCAGACTCAATATTCTCGGACTCAGACAAAGAAAAGGAAGATGATAACCCATTCGTTCCTCAACCAACTGACTCTAACAATGAAACAACTGTTCCTACCAATACTCCAGTTGATTCGATTCTTAAAGACCATGTTGATACTATTATCAAACATCTTGAGAGAGTCTTTGCAAAGCAAAAAGTTGATGAATCTAAAGAATGGATGAACCAACCTCCTAAAGCAGAATCCTCATTACCAAAAATTGAAACACTTCTTACTTTTGAACAAGAGGAATTTGGAATGTGACATTCAAATAATCTTGCTAGGGATTATGAAAATGAAGGTTGGGGAAAACCTAAGCCCCATCACTTGAAATTCATTAAACAAAATTTTGCACCTAAACCTAATCGTGTTGAGCAATATAAGAATGAAATGGCTCAATATAAAGCTACGCGTGATAATCAAGGAACTCCAAATCTCTTTGATACACGCAATAGTTATGATCAAGTAAAAGAACAACTTGATAAGAAAATGAATGATTATAGAGCCTGGAAAGAAGCTCAAGGTTTTGGTCCAGATAAAACCCCTATTCTCGATTATTTCAGATCTGCTGGAAGATTTGAAGAAGCACCTAATAACACATCTCAGGAGGAATCAAATAAGCCTAGATGGAATTCTGATACTCAACAATCTAATGCCTGGGTACCTAAATGGAAAAGGGACAGAAACAATAATCCTGACCTTAGTCGAAGGTCAGAAGAAGTTGTTTATCCCAAGAGAAGTACATCTCTACCCAGATCCATTAGAAGAACCCCCAAGTTTCAGAATCTCCGTGCTTATATTCCATTCAAAAAGAATGTCGTACCTCCTAAGAAGAGTTTCTTCAAACAAGAATCATCATCTAGTAAATCTGACAAGAACATTCACACAAATTTCCAATTTCAAGCCAGAGAACAACAAGATAAATACCCTGCTTTTAATTTCTCAGTCAAATACAAAGAATGTGGTTTGACGAAGATTAAAAGACATACTAAAGACCATCCTATTTGGGAAAAGCCTGGATTATGTTATTTAATCCTTATGGATCCTCTTGTCTTAAAAGGATTCGTATGGCCAACATATCCTACTCTCAAGGATATTGTTGCATTACCCAAATCTTACCGTCGAGACATCCAATTCTATTATCAAAAGAATGAGTCCTTGAAGTTATTACACTTCATAGAACAGCCTGGATCCAATGTCTCATGGTGGACTTTAGAAGATCTTGTTACATCCTTTAATAGGCTTTCATCTTGGAAATGTGGAGGTTCAGATCCTGCTGAAAAATCAATGGAAAGATTGGTTACTGTCTATGGAGGCGTAACTGATTACAAGAAGTGGAAAGATGTTCTCATTGCATACCTTCAAATGAAAGGATATGAGAAATATCTCACTAGTACTAAACCACTATTACCAGCTGAACCAGCTAGTGGTGCTAGTCTTTCTACTAAAACACTTTGGGAATTGGAGTATAAAACAGCTTATAATGAAAGAACAGATTGGGATGAAAACATGAAGAAGTGTCAAGCCATTATCAAATTGGCTTTACAACCATCTCTCTGGACTTACGTTAAAGATACTCCACAGGCTACAATGACAGCCTTAAATACAATGTTTGGCACCAAAGGCATTGCGAAGTATTTTATACTTTACAAAGCTATTTTCAATTGGTCCATGAAATCCAGTTCTGATCCTATTCTGGCAATTACTAAACTTATGAAGTTAGTATCTGACTTAGGAACAGAAGAAAAATATCAAATTCCGGATTTTGTCATTTGTTTCTTCATCTTGCACAATCTCAATCATTTATACAGTAACCTTGTTACTAATATAATTGATACCAAGATTGAAGACTTCACTGTTGACAAAATAGTTCCTAGGATTCAGAATGAATGGAATCTTATGCAGTCTAAAGGAAAACCGAGAACTGCATACAATAATATTGCAAACATTGGATCTAGTATCAATAAGAATCCCAATACAAATCCTAATTGGAGGGATCAACACTCCAATAACACATTCAGACCTAGAGGTTCTTTCAGAGGACGATTCAATCGTAGGAAGAGCTTCACACCTTGTCAACCTTATAATTGTTTTAATAACGATTCTTCTTTATCAAAAGATGATAAGAAGAAAAGGAATCAACAAAACAGAGCTAACAAGAAAGCTAAAAATAAGGCTCTTGTTACAGAATTGAAGGAGTTGAAGAAGCAAGGCAAATCTTCAACTACTATTCATTTCGCAAATCCTATGATTGTTGATTCATACCCAACTCAGACAGTTGGAAATATTGATGAAGAAATCTCTGAACCTACGTCTAGCAGAAAATTGTTAGATAGGATTGGAGATGTTCATATATCTTTATCAGATGATAAGGATGAAGAACAACTCGATTATGGTGAGACTGACACTGATTATAGCACTGGTGTGTTCTACAGAACACATGATACACCAGATGTATCCACACCAAGTGGATTTCACACTCCAGAACCACAGTATCTCAATCCTGAAGAGGAATTAGAATACTTTGGTGAACCTATGAACATGATGGATAATAGTAACATTGGGTCAGTAAATTTCTCTAATCATAATTACTCATCTAATACTGCTTTAGTGCTTGATGACTTAACCAACAAGCAAGTGCTTGATGCACAATATCGAGACCAAATAAGTAGTAGCAGTACTTACAAATATGTATATGAGAATTATGAATCTAAAGTTCCTGGTGAACAAATTATGATTCTTAACAAGCATGATAAGTGGGTTATAGACTCAGGTGCTACACGTCATTGTACACCGTTTATAACTGATTTCACCAAGTATAAGAAATTTATTACACCAATCAAAGTTACTACTGCGGATAAAAATGCAAAGACACTTATTGAAGGTGAAGGACAAATATGTTTTTGTCATGAAAAACATGTTCTTAACTGGAATGTGTGCTATATGCCAATGCTACCATACAGAATTATTTCTGTTCCACAACTAACTAGTATGGACTATCAAGTCCACCACACAAAACACAAAACTATCATACATAAAGGAAACATTACACTAACTGGATATCCTATAGAAACCAACTCCATTCATTGGTTATCTACTGTTATTAAAAGACCTTCTCAACATTTGTTAATCAACAAAAGTCCTAAGACTGTTGATTATTTCATTTGGCATCGAAGGATGGCACATCCAAGTGATAATGTCTTAAGTCATATGTTTCAGAATACTGAAAATAGTGTTAAAATTAATAAATCACATGAAGGACATATTTGTAAGACATGTGTAATGGGTAAACTTGATAATAAACCCTATCATATATCAACACATAGAGCAACTCAATTGCTGGAGTTGATTCATGTTGATCTTATTGAATTACCCATTCAGTCTTATCATAAACAGAAATACGCCTTATTAATCTTAGAAGACTATTCTTCTTTTGCCTACTTGGTATTGTTACAATCTAAATCTGACACTTTTAATGCTATAAAAGCTTATGTTGTGTTCACTGAAAATCAGTTGAATCAGAAGCTTAAAAGTGTGCGTTCAGATCGAGGGGGAGAATTTGTCAATAAGAAGTTGATAGACTATTTTCAGGAGAAAGGTATTAACCATGAACTTAGTGCTCCACATGTTCATCAACAAAATGGTCGAGCTGAACGATTAAATGAAACCATTCTAAAGAAAGCACATACACTTCTATTAGAATCTGGTTGTCCTAAATCATGGTGGTCATTTGCATTTGAAACTGCAGTCCACATATATAATCGTACACCATTGAGAAGAACAAAATGGAAAACACCTTATGAAAACATGATGATGAAGAAACCTGACATATCACACTTTAAAATATTTGGATGTTTGGCATATGTTTATGTTGTTAAAGAACGACGTAAAGATAAATTATCACCAAGAGCTGAACCAATGATATTCATTGGGTATGAAAGCAAATCATACAAGTTCATGAATGATAAAAATACAATAGTCATTGCCACACATGCTATCTTTGATGAAAATATATTTCCCAAGTTATCCAAGAATACAAATATTCACAAGCAACAACAATACCCAACTTTAGAGTCTGACATGACAATTCCAACAAACAAACATAATCATTATAATCATGACACTACAAAAAATGATAAAAGGCTATCATTTCATGATAACAATGATTCAAGTGATAGTGATTCATCGGATTCAGATGATCATAAGTCTAATAGGAAATTGGACAATCATTTGAAAGACAGTACTTCAAAACATAGCAAGGAAATACCAAAGACAAAAACTGCCAGAAGACTTAAATCTAAAACTGATAGAAAATATGATAAAGAGTTTAAGAAATGGCAGATTAAAAATCTTGGTCACTATAATCCAAAACTAGATGATCATGATGAATCAGCATCTGATCATTCAAGTTATCATTCAGATTTAAATCAAGAAGTTGAAGAATCTATTAAATCTTCTACAGTTATTGATAAAGGTAAAGGAAAACAAAGAGATGATCCTCCTTCACAATCAAAATCATCTCGTAGTAATCCTGATGTTGATCTTAGAGAAATTAGAAGTATATTTGATAAACATGATCAAAGTCTTTCTAAAAACATTAATGATCAAATAAATAAGGTCATTAATAAGTCTAAAACAACATTTCCTAAATCAAAATTTGTAATTCCTAAAAGCAAAGTACGCTTTGCTAATGATGATTTATGGAGAGATGTCATGACCGACTGAAAAGCTTCGGCTTTTTCACTAAGTCATTTCACTTTTATTATTTATTTTCTTCATATTATATAAACCTATGCTGACTAAGCAAGCGCCTATCACTTGGCGCTTAGATAAAACCATAGATAAGATACCGGAACTCGGCGCTGGTGACTCATTACTATTACTACATGCGCAGTCGTCTTACTCATACCATACTATATTTAGAGTAGGGTTTAGGGTAGTGCACAGACCACCTGTCGTAGTATATAAAGAGTGCAATCCAGCACCCAGAGTCCTCAGTCGAGTTCTCTCGGGTTTCCCCTCCCTCCTCTCCTCCTCCTGTCTTGTCTGCTGTCTGGGGCTCTTAGGCGTCACGCCAAGGGAGTCCTGATAAGAGATATCCAAAAGGACATCACACCCAGTCATGAAATGTATAGGAGTCAGAATTTAACTGATAGTCAAAGAGATTATTTAGTACCAACAGGCGGTAAACGCATTGGTAAAAAGTTAGATCTCACAGCTGCAAAAAGAGATAAACTGCAAGCTGGAAGACCTAAGTTAATTCAGAAACCTAATGTTCCAGATCAATCAACACATCCATTTGGTTTTAGAGAGCAAGAAAGAGAAGTTATACAGCAAAAACTAGCAACTAGAAAAACTGCTAGGAGACCTAAAGTTAAGGTCATTGCTGATAATGTTTATGGAGATAAACATCCAGCTCAAATTGAAGCTGAGATTCAAAAAGAAACCAATTGGAATAAAGTGATTGAAAAGGATAAAGGTAAACAAGTTGACAAACCTAGTCAACAACCACAATCATCTCAGGAAGAAGAATCCTTATATACTAAGGAAAGATTTCAAGATATGACTCTTGATGATCTCAGAACTACTAGAGAAATCAGTAGATCTGTGCAACCAAGATTATTTCCCAGAAATCAATCACCCTTAACACCACTTTCTGAAACACCTATAAGGAATTTAGATGAAACTGCCAGGCCTTCGCCTGAACCAGTTCAAACATACTTTGATAATAATGCTTGGATTCAAAGAAGAAATCAAAGAAGAGATAAACTTCTTTTATCCAGAGCAGCATCTAAACTTATAGATCAAGAAAACAGAAAGAAAGGGATACCTGTTGTATATAGAGATCTTTTGAGGATGAAAGACAATGATCCTCAACTATATCAAAAATGGGTAGATGCTATGAAAGAAGAAATCAAGTCTATTGAAAGTAGACATGTTTGGGAATTGGTCGATAGACCTAAAGATCGTAAACCTATAGGTTGTAGATGGGTTTATGCAATAAAGCAATCAGATAACAGATACAAAGCGCGATTGGTTGCTCAAGGCTTTTCACAAGTACCGGGAATAGACTTTGGAGCCACATTTAGCCCGGTTTCAAGATTCGAAACTGTCAGAATCTTATTAGCACTTGCAGCTTTAGAGGGATGGGTACTCAAAGCTCTAGATGTTAAAACTGCTTTTCTATATGGCCAATTAGAAGAGGAGATTTATATGGAACAACCGGATGGTTTCAAAACCAATGATAAAGACAAAGTATACAAGTTGAATAGAGCTTTATATGGTTTGAAACAAGCATCTCTAGCTTGGAATATACAAGCACATACTAGTATAACCAAGTTAGGATTCAAAAGATTATTTGCCAATACTGGAATATATGTACAACGTAATGGAGATGATATAATTGTAATCATCTTATATGTTGATGACATAATATTCATGGGCAATAATGGAGTTGCAGTGAACAATTTCAAGAAGAAATTTATGGAAAAATGGGAAAGTAGAGACTTAGGTGATCTAAGTGAATATTTGGGAATGAACATTGTGATTGATAAAAAGCAACACACTGTTACTATTGACCAAACCAAGTATGCTAAGAAGATAGTAGAAAGGTTTGGATTAATCAATGCGAAACCAGTAAACACGCCTTTACCAGCTGGTTATGTCCCAAATAAATATACAGAAGGTAAAGCCACACAAGAAATGATCACATACTATCAACAATTGATAGGATCATTATTATTTCTTGCAATGTGTACAAGATTGGATATTGTATATGCAACAATTTTAATGTCTCAATTTGTTAGTAATCCATCTATGGATCATATCAAAAAGACATTGCATATTATCCAATATGTTGGCAGTACACTTAATTATTGCATTAAATATGATGGAAGAGATGCATATGGATTGATTTGTTATGCAGATGCTGATTGGGCTTCTAATCCAATTGATAGGAAGTCAACAACTGGTATGGTTGTAAAATTAGCTGGAGCACCTGTATACTGGAAATCAGCAAAACAAAAAACCATAGCATTATCTTCAACAGAAGCTGAATACATGGCAGCCTCTGATGCATGTCGTCAAATATCTTGGTTAAAGAATTTGTTTGAAGAGTTAGGATATAATATTAAATCCATTCCCTTAATAATGGATAACCAAGCAGCTATTTACATGGCTTCTAATCCAGCTCAAGAACAAAGAACAAAGCACATGGATGTAAGATATCATTTTATAAGACAATGTGTCAAAGATGACCTGGTTGATCTCTATTACATTAAAACTGATGATCAAGCAGCTGATATCTTAACTAAAAACCTAATGTTGAATAAGCATAGTAAAATGCTGGACCTCTGCGGTATACATGTTCAGTAAAATATTCAACAAGGGGGAGTGTTAAAAGATACATACAAAATGTATTCACTTAATACTCATCCGTTTCACTTCTTATCTTATCTAATCTTATCTCGTTTAATCAGTATCTTATCAGAGTATTATATAATCGTTGATTGGAGATTAGATAACGATTAACGGATTAGATATGAGCAAGATAATGAATTAATAGTGAATAATTAGTGTGTTTCATATTTAACTGTTATTATATTCATGGTCTAGAACATCTATTGATAGAGATGACATCATAAAGCACCATATGATATCATCAGGTACATAATGAAGTCATAGTGACATCATTCAGATAACTATCAGTAGATTATGAAGTCATAAAGAAGTTTATGATATCATATAGAACATATTGGAAGGAATATAATAAGACAAGGTAAAGAATGACCTCATATACAGCAATGCGCAGCAATGCTCAGTCATCTGCTGTGCATGATACAGCAATTGCATTGCATTTGGATAGCTCTTACACAGCAATAGCTGTGTGTACATAGCCTCGTAGTTACTCCATTGGTAGAATAATGTGTATGTAAGCTAGGGTTCCAAAATGCATAAAAGGAGGGCATTCTGGACGACTGTCCCTCAGTTCCAAGAACTACAAGTCAACTACTAAGACTAACCAGTACTAAGATGTAAGTAGTTAATCCTTACTTAGTCACTGGTCCTGCGCTGCTCTCCCCTGATTTAACACATTAAACATTTTGCAAATCCTGTGAGACAAAGATAATAGTGCACCCTATTCTAGGGTTACTGCCAAATTTGCTCCTTACTGCTTGTTAATTGCTTGTAAGCATCTACTTATTCATACTTTATTATATCATGACTGACAATACCCAGTGAAGAAAATGTGGTTGGATAATGTGTGCAGAGAAAGAATTCCATGAGTGGAATATGATATCTGCTGTGTAGTGTAGCAGAATTGATGTGAGTGATGCCAAAAGTAGTGCATGAGAATAATCCCTCAGATGAGTGTAAGAGGGGTGCAACAAAGTTAATTATTAATCATGCTACTCAATTTATATATGGTAATTTACTTCCATACTTTTGTGCAATTCTGATGCATCATTTCTGATGTGTGGATATTCTATTGGTGCAGCAGCTTGGACATATCCAATGCTTGCATAATCCCAACACTCCCTCTTGAGCTTAGGATATTCCTAGCTTGTGCTTATGTTGTCGGAATTTTTGTTTGTTTAGCAGCTTTGTTAAAATGTTGGCTGTCATATCCATGGTAGGTAGATGTTGCATTTTAATTAGTGTTGTCAAAGCTTGGCTTACATAGCTAAGCTACAGTTGCCAGTTTATTAGGGCTCCCCCCTAATTGACTTGATACCTACACTATTACTTTAGCCTGGAACTTGATACAAACCTAGTTTAAACCTAGTTGTGGGGATGTGAGGGTGAGGATGAGAGTGATGATGGTGGGGTTGTTGGGATGGGGTGAGGGGATGGAGCATGGTGTGTGTGTGGGGGGTGGTGTTACAGTTCTCTTTTCCCTTGTTAATGGACTACATTTACTTGTTACAAACCCATAGTTACACTTTGGATGTTATCTCCTTTTCATAGCTACCATTGCCTTTCCTTTCTTAGATAGCTATGCCTTTTCTCCTTTAGTCTCTTTTGTTCTCTAAATGTATATAAACCCCTCACATGTACCATAGTTCTTTAGTTCCAACTTAGTCAAATCATATCTACAATTTGAACACTCTTTTGCTCATCACCCCAACTGCTCTCCTCACTCTCTCTCTAGCCTGCATCATTATCAGACTTAGTGCCTAGAACCCATGTCCAGTGGCTGGGAACAGACCAAGGCTCTGTTTGTTGCTGTAGACTTGGATGCTGAATGATGTTGTGGACATCAACCATAACATAAGTTGGAACTCAGGACCAGCTCAGGGTATCACCCCTAGCTGACACCATTGAGACCCGCAGCTCTCAGGAACAACCCCCGAACAGATCCATCACCTATAAGAGGAAATACTATCTTGACAGAAGGATGGAAATGAAACAAACCAGTCCCAGACAGATACTTTTCAGGAACCTTTTACTCAGGAGCCTTTGAACATGATTTACCTGATCAAATCTACCTAGACTGGGGTAGTGAACTACAAGGAGAATTACTCTACCTTGTCACAGAACCAGAAGACAAATTAGGAAGAACTCTTTACAGGAGAATCTTTGGAACTAGCAACCAATACAGAGTAACAGCTAGCCTTTTAGCAGAGTGGGAGGAAGTACGACAAATTGAACAAGCCAAGCTTGAGGAAAACCCATTTGATACAGATTACTCAAAACAGGGACCACCCCCATCTCCAAAACAGGAAACCCTGAGTAGAACCCCTACTCCAGAACCACCCCCATCTCTGAAACAGAGAACCCCAAGTAGGACTCCTACTCCAGAACCAAAACTGATCACCAGAACCCTGACCCCTGAACCTAGACCAAGACTGATCACTCCTGAACCAAGAATGGCATCTGAAACAAGCATTGGATCTAAAGGAGATATCAAACCACAACCTATACATCTGTTCACAGGCAAACAAATCGAAGCAAGATTGTTTCTAGGGCAGCTTGAGGATTACTTTACCCTCAATGAACAGAATTATGAAGGAAAAGATGAGAAAAAAGTCAGATATGCACTTGCATGCATGGGACCAAAATTAGACGATTGGAAAACCATTATTTAAGGTGAGTTGAACAACAACAGGGGCAGTACCACAGCCACATTCAAATGGAGTAACTATGAAGCATTCGAAACACATTTCATCAATGACTGGGGAGAAGTTAACAGCACCCTTCAAGCCCTGAATAATCTATCCAAATTAAGAGTTGGAAACGGTGTTTCAGTCCCAGAATACATTAGGAAATTCTGCATGGACATAGGAACATCTGGTCTTACTGGAATACCTGCTCAGTTGCAAGCATTCATCAAGGGATTACCCTTAGAACTCACTAGGACAATCTTACAGGATCAGAGGAAGATCAAGACGATGCAAGAAGCCTATGACAAGGCTGAGGATCACCATAACACTTGGGACATGACAGGACAAGGAAACAGGGGAACCAATGATGGATCTGGAACACATTTCAGTCGAAACAATAATCGATCTGGAACAATCAGAGCTATTAATACCACAACTCCTGGTTGATTGACAGATGATCAAAAGGAGGAGTACCAAAAGACTGGAAAGTGTTTCAGATGCAGAACACAGGGACACATCTCCAGGAACTGCCTGAAATGCAACGATGCATCTTCATCCAGGTCTTCTTATCAAAACAAGGCTGTTCATTCCATCACTGAGGAACAACAGAAGGAAGAAAACAAACCAGCAAAAAAGATTAGAGCTATCTTTTCAGCAATGTCTACTGAAGAGAAGAATGCCCTCTTAAACAAATTCAAAAATGAGGGTTTTTAGTTAGGAAGAGTTACTCAGTGGTTGGCCCTTCCTTATTATTGAGATCTGAACAGTTAGCACTTGATTCTGTAATAGTATTATCCAACAATGACAAGTACATTTTGTTAACTATCAAATTGACCAATTTACCCACTGGAACATCTGCCCTGATTGATTGTGGAGCAGAAGGAAACTTTGTAGATGAAGGAACAGTAAAGGAACTCAGAAAGGAATGACTCAAGAAACCAATCAAAGTCAGAAATGCAGATGGAACCATCAATGCAAAAGGAATGAAATGCAAAAGGAATGATCATGCATTGCACCAAAATATGCTACATGATTAAGGGACAACAATTTGTAAACTGGTTCTGGATCACTAAAATAGGCGATCAATGAATGATTCTAGGAATACCTTGCTTGGAGGAGAATAACCCAATCATTAATTGGCGAGAAAAATCCCTGCAGATTATAGACTCAGATGCATTGCCGAAAGCAATCTGGCAACTGGCTCTAGACTCCCAGCAATGGGGTGAAGACAATTACTGGATTAGAGTAAAGACATCAGCATCACAGGAATTAGAGCATAGACTGAAGAAAGATGAACCATCCACTGTGCTACCACCAGAATTTGAGCAGTGGCATGTTATCTTTGATAAAAAGGCATTGGAATGTTTTCCATCTAGTCAACCATGGGATCATGCAATTAACACTAAAGAAGGTTTTGTCCCAAAGCCAGTAAGCTCTACCCTTTATCTGTCAAAGAACAAGGGCTACTGGATGAATGGATTGACAAACAACTCCAGAAAGGATATATTAAACCATCCACATCACCCCAGGCATCACTGTTCTTTTTCGTAGCAAAAAAGGAAAGTGGTGCACTCCAACCCTGTCAGGACTACCAATATCTGAATGAATGAACCATCAAAAATGCATATCCCCTTCCCCTTGTCTCCAATCTCATGGCTAAACTACAAGGCACCAAGTATTTCACCAAACTAGACCTCTGATGGGGATACAACAATGTTAGGATCAAAAAGGGAGATGAATGGAAAGCAGCCTTCATTACTAACTGAGGGCTCTATGAACCAACAGTCATGTTCTTTGGATTATGCAATTCACTGTTGACCTTCCAGACAATGATGAACAAATGCTTTAGGGATATGATCAATGAAGGATGGTTAATCATTTACATGGATGATATGTTGATTTGTGCAGAATCATTGGAGCAACTAGAGGACCAGACAAAACAGGTTTTACAATGGCTGCAAGATAACAATCTATTCCTAAAACTGGAAAAGTGCAAGTTCACCACACAGGAAGTTGAGTTCCTTGGAATGATCATCACCCCAGGACAAATCCAGATGGACCCAATCAAACTAGCAGGAATTGTTACAGTCAATGTCCACAACATCATTCAGCATCCAAGTCTACAGTGACAAACAGAGTCTTGGTCTGTTCCCAGCCACTGGACAATGGTTCTAGGCACTAAGTCTGACAATGACAAAGGCTAGAGAGAGAGCAAGGAGAGTGTTTGAGGTGACAAGCAAATGAGTGTTCAAGTTGTAGATATGATTTGACTAAGTTGGAACTAAAGAACTACGGTACATGAGAGGGGTTTATATATGTTTAGAGAAGAATGAGAACTAAAGGGGAAAAGGCATAGCTATCTGAGAAAGGAAAGGTGAAGGTAGCTATGAAAGGAGATAATGTCCAGAGCATAACTTATGGGTTTGTAACAAGTAAATGTAGTCTGTTAACAAAGGGAAAAGAGAATCATAACAAAAGCAACCTTTGATAGGTTAACTTTCAGACCTTATGAAAACTTCACACAATCCTTGGACAAAGTAGTGTCTAAAATCAATACTAATGCAGTAGCACCAGCTGCAAAGTGGGAGCAAAACTGGCAGAAATGGAAAGGAAAAAAGGGCTTAGAAACCCTTAATGAACCAGGAGACATGGAAGGGCCATGTCAATGTAACATGTGCTTCTGTCAATCACATGATATAGCACCTAGCACTGAAATGATTGAAGATCTCACTCCACTATCACAGCCACTCTCACCCATTATCAAAGAACTAGAAGAGTCATCTGTGATAGAGCACAATGCACTGAAGGATGAAGAAGAAGTTTAAATTTGTCTGGAAGCCAAATCCTAAAAATATCAGGACTCCCTCGGCGTGACGCCTAAGAGCCCCAGACAGCAGACAAGACAGGGAGAGGAAAGGAGGGAGGGGAAACCCGAGAGAACTCGACTGAGGACTCTGGGTGCTGAATTGCACTCTTTATATACTATGACAGGTGGTCTGTGCACTACCCTAAACCCTACTCTAAATATAGTATGGTATGAGTAAGACGACTGCGCATGTAGTAATGGTAATGAGTCATCAGCGCCGAGCTCCGGTATCTTATCTATGGCTTTTATCTAGGCGCCAAGCGATAGGCGCCTGCTTAGTCAGCATATGTTTATATAATATGAAGAAAATAAATAATAAAAGTGAAATGACTTAGTAAAAAGCCGAAGCTTTTCAGTCGGTCATGACAGTACCCCCTTTTTAGGATTTGTCTTCCAGACAAATTTAAACTTCATCGTCATTGTTCAGCGCATTGCGCTCTATCACGGATGGTTCCTCTAATTCCTCGATGATGGGTGAGAGTGGGTGGGATGGTGGGGTGAGATCTTCAATTGTTTCAGCGCGAGACGCTATATCATGCGATTGACATAGGCACATGTTGCATTGACATGGCCCTTCCGCGTCTCCTGGCTCTATAAGGGTATCTAGACCCCTCTTTCCTTTCCATTTTTGCCAGTTTTGTTCCCACTTTGCAGCTGGTGCTACTGCATTAACATCGATTTTTGACACTATTTTGTCCAAGGTTTGTGTGAAGTTTTCATAAGGTCTGAAAGTTAACCTCTTAAAGGTTGCTTTGTCAAGCCTTCTGATGGCTCCGGGGTTTCTATCTTAAAAGTTTTTTATTTTTCTTTTTGCATTTTGTAAATTGTCCAATGGTTCCCAGGAGTTATGCTCAGCAGTGTATCCTTTCCACCTGACTAAGTACTCCATTTTGTTTCTTTTTAGTCATACATCAATTATTTCCTCTACCTCGTACTCCTTTTCACCGTCTATTTCTATTGGCGGTGGGGGTTGTGCCTTTTGCCCTTTCATTGGTCGTTTCCAAGGGCGGATTCGTGAGACATTTACCACCGGGTGTATCTGTTGCGAGAAGGGTAGGTCCAGCTCTACTGCATTTGGTGACACTATCTTTTTTATTGGGTATGGGCCAATCCATCTTTCCACCAATTTCTTAGTTGGTCGTCCCGTCAACCTTAAGTCTTTGGTTGACAGCCATACTTTATCTCCAACTTTGTATTCTGGTGTGTCTGATCTGTGTCTATCTGTGTATAGCTTCATATCACCTTGTGATTTTAACAAAGCTGCCTGAGTTTCCTCGTGGATTTCTTTCATTTTCTGCGCAAAATCTGATGCAGCCGGGTGACTTCCTTCCCTTCTGGGCTCGATTCCCATCCTGGGGTGTTTGCCATAGTTGACAAAAAATGGAGTCTGTTTGGTGGATGCCTGAATTTTGTTGTTGTAGCTAAATTCGGCGATGGCTAACCATCCAGACCACGTTTCCTGTCTATGATCTACGAAAATCCTCAGGTACTGTTCTAAGTCCTGATTCATTCGTTCTGCTTGTCCATCTGTTTGTGGATGGAATGCAGTGGACAGATCTGTGCTAATGCCCAACATTTGATTCAGCTCCTTCATCATTTGTGCGGCGAACTGTGGACCGTGATCTGAGATTATAGATTCAGGGAGTCCATGGAGTTTCCAGACGTGGTCCCTAAATAATGTGGCTAATCCCTGCGCCGATGTTTCTTCTGATGTGGGAATGAAATGCGCCATTTTTGACATTCTGTCACAGACTACCAAAATCGCATTATGACCATGTGATTCCGGTAGTTTTGTGATGAAATCTGCGGAGATATGTGTCCAAGGCTTGGCTGGTGCCGAATTTGGCATTAACTTTCCAGCAGGCGGCTCTGGAAAATTCTTATTTCGCTGGCACTTGTCACATCCACTAACATATTTTTTAATAAACCTGGTGATCCCAGGCCACCAGTAATTTCTTGTGACGAGTTCAATCGTCTTCCACTGTCCTCCATGTCCTGCAATAGGTGTATCGTGATGTAGGCGGACTATCTCCATCCGCAGTTTCTCGTCCTTAGGTACGTAGACTTTTCCTTGCCAGAGGATAAGTCCCTGCTCCATCTCCCATTCTCGAGCGTTTAGTGTTTTAACACCAGCCTTTTTCATGGCTTCTACCGCTTTTACCACTGCTTCGTCACGTGCTTCAGAGTGTCGAATTTTGCCTAGCAGTTCTTTTTCTGAGCTATGAATAATGACGTGTCCATGACATAGTGCAGCGATTTTAAAAAAGTCTGGTTTGAGGAGCGTGACGTCTTTGTTATCGTCATCCACCCCCTTTTTATGGTCTGGCCTCCTGGACAGAGAATCAGCCTTTCCCATAGTTACACCAGCTTTATGATGCAACACGAAGTTAAACCTGCTGAGGTACAAAGCCCATCTGGCTTGCCTGCGATTCAATTTCTTTGCACTCATAAAGTACTCAAGATTTTTGTGATCAGTCCATATCTCGAACTGTTCACGTGCTCCTTCTAGGTAATGACGCCAAGTTTCCAGGCAACGCATGATGCCTAGCATTTCTTTATCATGGACGTCATAATTGCGCTCGGTATCATTGAGCGACTTTGATAGGTAGGCCACAGGCCTCCACTTGTTATCTTTGCAGAGCATAGATAAGATGCCACCCATAGCGTAATCCGATGCATCTGACTCCACTCTGAACTTCCTATCGGAATCCGGGGCAACTAATAAAGGTTGCTCCGTGAATATCTTTTTTAGGATTTTGAAAGCCTTTTCTTGGACCTCCGTCCATTCCCATGTTTTTTCTTTTCTGACCAGGTCATGTAGTGGCCGTGCAATTTTAGCGAAGTCCTGAACAAAGTGCCTATAGTAATTGGCTAGGCCTAGGAACCTTTGTACGTCTTTGACACAGGAAGGGGTGGGCCAGCTAATAATAGCTTCGACCTTCTTTGTATCCATTTGGATTCCTTTGGGTCCTAAAACGACGCCCAGGAATTCAACTTCTTCCACACCCCACACACATTTTTCTGGTTTTACATACAGATCGTTTTCTTCTAATCGTTGCAAGACTTGTTGTACAATTGCGTCATGCTCCTCTTTTGTTTTAGTAAAGATGAGTATGTCATCAATGTACACAATGACTTTTCCTGCGTTGATCATATCGCGGAAAATGTCATTCATCATTGCTTGGAAGGTGGCCGGTGAATTGGTTAGCCCAAAAAACATTACTACTGGTTCGAAAGAACCCTCGGGAGTAGTGAATGCTGCTTTCCATTCGTCGCCTTCCTTGATCCGTACGTTATTGTAACCCCACCTAAGGTCTAGCTTAGTGAAGTATTTGGCACTGCCTGCTCGATCTACAAGTTCAGATATTAAGGGTAATGGATAGTTATTTTTAACTGTCCATTCGTTCAGGTATCTGTAGTCCTGAACCATCCGTTTCTTTCCGTCTTTCTTGCTTACAAAGAAGACGGGTGATGTCTGTGGTGATTTGGAGGGTCGGATATACCCTTTTGCCAACTGATCATCCACAAAGTTCCGTACTTCTTGAAGCTCATCTGGGGATAGGGGGTAGACTTTCCCCTTCCGGGGTTGATAGCCTGGTTTGGTGTCAATTGCGTGGTCCCAAGGCTTTCTAGCTGGCATGCGCTCTGATGCTCCTTTCTCGAAGATTTTGAGGTATTGATGGTATTGTTCAGGTACCATCTCTTTAGCCGTGAGTTCTGCCAACTCTCGCACATGTCTCATTGATCCGGTTTTTGATCCGGCGGGTGATGGAAACACTGGTAAGAATGGGTATTTGTCCCCATACTTGTATTGACCCGGGTGTTTCATTTGTTCCATGTACGTGAGATGTTTCTCACTTTCCTCCTTTTCTTCGAGCCAGTGTGCGAAGTCTAACTCCTTCTCCTGTTCCCACAGATATTCCAGAACACGCCAGTGTTCCGCTGATCGGACCTTCTGCTCTCGCTTCTTGGTCCACTCCCTTTGCCTATGTCCACAGCTCCGTGGACAGCGTGTCAATTTGACTTGGCCAGTCTCCCAATTGATTTCTGGATTGTGCTTTCGTAACCATGTGGATCCAATGATTACGTTGGTCTTTCCCAGCTCGCATATCTCAAAGGTGGCTCGTTCCTTATGCCCTTGATAAGATAAAAGAAGATCAACTTCGTGGGTGATCATTCCACCTTCATTGTTGGTTCCATCCACATTCCGGACTTGAATGGGACGCTCCAAGGGTATGAGTTTAAAGCCCATCCTTTTTGCATATGCGGTATGCATGAACAATCCTGTTGCTCCTGAATCGAGCAATGCGGTTTGCTGAGTTTGTTCATGGGTGTCCAACCTTTCCAACCCGATCTCCATTAAGATCTCGTCCTTCCGTCCTATTGACCTAACTAAAAATTCCTTTTCTCCCTTTTTCAACATCCTTTTTGGACAAGCAGTTTCAGCGCTAAGCGCTATATCATGCCGCTTTCCTTTTAAGTCCTTTTGTCCCTTTGTAGATACTTGTACTACTGTATTCGGTACTGAGGAATTAAGCACAGGTTTATCCACCCTGCCGCGCTCCTTGGGAGTGACACTTTCAGCGCTGTGCGCTATATCACGGTGTTTCACCTGGGAGTTCGCCTCTTGCGGGGACGTCCCAGAAGTCCTTGAGACTTCCGAGATGGTCCTTGCATCAACCCGGTCAGCGCTAAGCGCTATATCAAGGGGTTGTGCACTATCTACCAATTTATCTAGTACACTGTATCTATTACGAGAGTCCAGTATGGGACCTACTGACTCTCTTCCTCTTTTAAATTCTCTTCTCCTTTCTTGAAGTACTCCTTCATTTCGTCAAACGTCATTGTTTGGATGTCAAGTCCTGATCTGCAGTTTCTAGAAATGTGTCCGATCTTGCCGCATTTGTAACAGTGAAGTGGTGGTCTTTGGTTTTGATCGACGTCCATTGCGTTAGGGTCCGGCCGATTTGCCATACTACTTGAACTCGCAGAGGCTCCAGCTCCCAATCGTCCCTGACTCGCTGATCCCGATCCGAATCTCCATCGGGGTTTTGGCTGGGCAGGGGCTACCGGCTTCGCCGTATCCAGGCCTTTGGATGCTCCTTCACTCCTATTGGCGGAGTTACTGGTCCGCGAGGAGTAGTACTTCTCCTCGGCTTTCGCCTGTCTCCACTGGCAATCCAATCTTACTGCTTTTTGATACCATCCTTCAATGGTCTCAGGTACTTCATCGGCCTCCATTATCCTTTTTCGGAGTCCGGTATTCAAACTACGTTTGAACTCTTCGATAAGAGCTCTTCCCAGGTACCCGGTGCCTCGTGATACCTTTTTAAATTTTTGCACGTGTTCTTCACACGTACTGGACCCTTGCGTCATGGTCCGCATCTCCGAGATCTTTGATGACTGCTCATCAGTGTCACCGAAGTCCCTTCTGATCTGCCTGAACAGTTGTTCCGCCATTTGCGGAATTCCTTCTTCATCATTGGCCATCTGCTCCAGCAGATTGTCCTTCCAATCTGCGGCAAAGCCTTCCGTCATGTACGATATGATCAATAAGATCTGTTCTTCCTCTTCGGATTCCGGCATCTTCAATTGAATATACAACCTGCATGCGTTTATGAAATTTGTCACTTCGGACATCTTTCCTGAAAAAACCGGGGGTTTGGCTACATCTATTCTAGACGTTCCGCCGTTTCCGGTTCCGGGAATATTGAATACCGTCCCTGGCGGTATATTGACAATGTTGGCGGGGGGAGGAGGGTGTTCTGCTGCTGCCGCGGCGGCCTGTGCAGCGTTTGCTTGCAGCTGTGTCAGCTGGTTTTGGAGGGCTTGGATGGTTGCGGCTTGCGCATTGAGGAGGTTCAGCAATTCTGCTGATGTCATTTCTTGGGGCGCCGCCATACTGTGATAGTTTGGCAGTGGCGATGTGGGTGATGGTGTAAGCGGCGGTGGTGGTGATGAAAACGGTGGTGCAGGTTCTCCGATGAAATCAGCGTCGGAGTTAAAGAGTAGGTTGGGATTTAATGTGGCTGGATTTGGTACTAAGATGGGAAACGGTGCTGCTTCCCACTGATGTGGTTCCTCTGTGATAGAGTTTGTGGAATGTGATGATGATGATGATGATGTAGATTCTCCTTCAGAGGAACTAAAACCCGCGTCGTTTGGATCAAGATCGCCTGTGACAGTGTCCCAAAAAGTATCGTTATTTATGTCTCCTATTTTGTACTTGTACGTAAGTGAGGGAGGTCTTGGCCTGTCACTTGCTTGGGAACGTATGTACGAAACGTGCACTCAGGGTCTGCAACCACCCCTGCAGTGCTACAATTTATGATACTGACTACTGGTTTTATTTTAATTTGAAAGGTCTATCTAATCAGGGTCCGAACAGTTGTCCTGATACCACTACACCATACGGGTGTGGGTCTTTCTCAGAGGCGCGTGACCAAGCGGCGGCTACCTCCAAGGGGTACGGGAAAAGGGTAAATACATAAACTAAATTTATAGCCTTCAGAGGCCTAGACCAGGGCAATTTAACGTGCTAGGGGGCTGGTGAGGCTGGTCCCTAGATACAGATTATGTATCGTGTAATCACTCCGGCACTGGTCTCCTGTGCACAGGTAACCCTATCGACCGGGTTAGGTCCTTCGGTTTGCGTCGACCGGGAACGTAATGCAAAGCTAGTTTAGGGCTGCGATGCAGAGCCACAGGTGCGCAGTTTTGAACGGTGTCTGGCAACCGGTACTGCAATTTTATAGTCGGTGTACGACTGTATCAATCCCCCTGTACTCTGTCCACTTAACCCTGTGGTCCGGGTATAACAAGCGTGGGGCTGTTGAGCGAACTAGTCGAGTTCTACTATCAGGACTCCCTTGGCGTGACGCCTAAGAGCCCCAGACAGCAGACAAGACAGGGAGAGGAAAGGAGGGAGGGGAAACCCGAGAGAACTCGACTGAGGACTCTGGGTGCTGAATTGCACTCTTTATATACTACGACAGGTGGTCTGTGCACTACCCTAAACCCTACTCTAAATATAGTATGGTATGAGTAAGACAACTGCGCATGTAGTAATGGTAATGAGTCATCAGTGCTGAGCTCCAGTATCTTATCTACGGCTTTTATCTAGGCGCCAAGCGATAGGCGCCTGCTTAGTCAGCATATGTTTATATAATATGAAGAAAATAAATAATAAAAGTGAAATGACTTAGTAAAAAGCCGAAGCTTTTCAGTCGGTCATGACAAAAAAGGGGGTACTGTCATGACTGACTGAAAAGCTTTGTGTTTTCCACTAAGTCATTTTACTTTTATTAATTATTTTCTTCATATTATATAAACATGTGCTGACTAAGCAGGTGCCTATTGCTTGGTGCTTAGATAACTAAGAAGATCATCCACTGTCCAAACCAGATTCACATGTGGAGCATTGCCCTGGTGGTACCACGTCGGCACCGCCAGATCATTTAAACAAACAAGGCCCTGATGGGCCATAGTAAATTGAGTGAGCAGGGGTCATTGGTGGATATGGAGTCATCCCAGGCCGATGAGTGAGGGTTAAAGTCTCCCTGAATGATGGCCAGATGGGGGACATGATCCAAGGACCCCAGAAGAGCATCGAGAGTAGTCCAAGTAGCTGGATTCCGGTAGATGTTGATAAAGGAATGAGTGAAACCATCAGAGAGGCAGGTTAAGGAGAAAAGCAAAATATTTGCATCATTAAAAGTAGTGGTATCAACCACCAAGTGATAAACGTCTGCCACATGGTGTTTGTGGATGTAGACGCCGACCTGGGAACTGCAAGTAATGCCTGGGCCTTCAATGGGGAGCCAGGCAGGGTGACTGGGACCTCCAAAAATGGGGACACCTTGAGGAGTAGAGTGGTGTGGTGCATGCCAGATTTGAGGCCATGGGAATTCCTGTACAGAAATAATGTCCGTGTCAGTCTGATGGAGATCTAAAATAGCAGAGAGGGATCTGGAGGAGGCATGGCAGTTATAAAATAAATATTGTAAAGTATGAGCAAAGCTGATCATGGGGCAGGAAGAGTAGGGCCAGTGTACAAGATGTACTCTAGAGGGTCATCAGAAGTGTCAGGGTCAGGAAGCTTGAAGATGAAACCAGTAGGTAAAGCAGGGGAGGGGGGAAGGATGGGGTCTGTAGGTAATCCTTTTTTAAGTATACATTTATGTAGAGTATGGATTTCCTTAGCTAAAGTGCCACTGCACTGTTTGTCCAAGTGTGCTTGGTACAGCTTGCAGATCCTGTCCGGATTCAACTTCTGGGCCGCAAACGGACATTGTGGGTCCAAGGCAACATGGTAAGGGTTGTGGGTCCCAACACAATTGACACACAGCTTGATCAAATAAGGAATCCCAGTGGATGTGCAAGGGACACAGTAATGCCCATGTTGGCTGGTAGGATGGTGTAGGGCACAGTGGGTGCATGTGGCTTCTGCAGACTGGCACTGAAGACTTGAGTGTCCCCAGCAACAACATGTGGCACACTGGGGCACCATGTTCTTGAACACCCATTTGAAACACTTGAAGGGCTGCTGTTGAAGTCAGACAATAGTGCCTTGCAGGGCTGTAGCATTGGCTGAGGAAAGGAAATTGTAGACTTCCACAACAATAGTTCCAGAAGCGCTGAGGGCCGACTGGCCACAGGCCTTCACCCAGTGTGGTGAGCCATAAATTTGGGCAGCTGCCCAAGCCTTGTGGTGGCACAAGTCCTGCAGAATATCAGATGGCATATATTCCAACCCATTCACCTTTCAAGTTGGCACTGCACAGAACTTCAGACATGAGGTAGTCAGCCTGTTGACCATGTCATCAGTGCTGATCTGCATTCTACATAGGTCGCTCAGTGCATTAATCAGGCATTGGGATTGAGGGACCATGATGGCAGCATTGCATGTGAGTACAAGAGAGTCGCACATTGACCAGAAGGCAGAAGTCAATGAATTTGGGAAACCAGATTCAAAGGCCTGGGAGTACTTGGGTTGTCCCCTAACCGCTGGCAGAAGAACACCCAACATCTGGGAAGGGTCATTGCAGGGCAGCGCATGAGGGGGAACAGAGCCAGGTGGGCAAAAGAGCAGGACGTTTGGGTGGGTGCCCCTTGTGGTGCACTTAGGCTTAGGTGAGGGTTTAGTGGATGACAGGTGGCCCTGAGAGTTGGATGGTGTGGCTGCAGTGGTGTAGGACAAGGGCTGCTGTGCTGGTAGTGGGTGGTCAGCAACAATCCGAGAGGCAACAGCTGCCGCAGTCTTCAGAGAAATGGAGTGTGAAGTGGCCAGCTGTTGTGCTAAATCAATAGTATCATCCAACTGTGAGGTGGAGGCCATCTGAGTAGCCTTTTGCACTGGATTAGCCTTTGAAGCAGTGGCAGGGGCCAGACATGGGCCTGGAGGGTGTGGCAGTGGGCACAAAGCTAATCTGACTGTAGGGCTGATGATAGTAGTTGTTACAGTCAATGTCCACAACGTCGTTCAGTGTCCAAGTCTACAGTGACAAACAGAGTCTCGGTCTGTTCCCAATCACTGGACGAGGGTTCTAGGCACTAAGTCTGACGATGACGAAGGCTTAGAGAGAGAGCGAGGAGAGCGGTTGAGGCGACAAGCAAAAGAGCGTTCAAGTTATGGATAAGATTCGACTAAGTTGGAACTAAAGAACTACGGTACATGAGAGGGGTTTATATATGTTGAGAGAACACTAGAGACTAAAGGGGAAAGAGCATAGCTATCTGAGAAAGGAAGGTGAAGGTAGCTATAAAAGGAGATAACGTCCAAGCGTAACTATGGGTTTGTAACAGGTAAATGTAGTCCGTTAACAAAGGGAAAAGAGAACTGTAACATTACCCCCTTTGTATGTGAGAAGTCACCAACTTCTACCAGCCAGAAGTCGTCCAGCCATGATCTGTCCTAGACTCGGCCCATTTGACGGTGTTATCTAGTTCTTTCGTCGACGTTTCCACCTTCCACTTAAGAGCTTCAGCAGCTCTATGTAGATTTTGCACATTCCAAAGAAAGGAGTTGTGTTCCTCGTAGGTCATTTCGTGTGGGTTGATAGTGAGGGTGAGGGCGGTGAGATTGTCAGTTGCGGAGGAAAGATTGGTGATGGAGCATGTGGCGGTGGCCAGGGTGTTGGCAACAACGGTGAGTGTAGTGTTCCTTTTTACAAACTGGGCGAAGTGGGGAAGGTGATGGTCGTCTGGGTATACTTGAGGAAGAAGGTCGGCGGGGTGAATATGAAGATCATTGTCTTTGTACTGGATGATAGTGTTATTTTCAATTAAGACCTCGAGCGGGAGGTCTTGGAAGGCGAGGAAGGGTGAGAGGGCGGCGACAGTCTCGTTGATGTGCCAATGTGCGCAGGAGAGGAGGGCCAAGGTGATGAAGTAGGCGACGAGGGTGAAAAAGGTGAACATGTTGGTATGATGCAAGTCTGGCATTAGGTGGTGATTCTTGAAGAATTTATATGTATTCCAGATCACTGATTTCCATGTCTGAATCTGAACTTTCTATATCTAGTGGATCTTCGATTGCAGGGTCAGTAAGGAGTTCTCGTTCTTCAATGATGAACCTGGTTAACGAATCTAAGTGTTGAATTCCTGGTGTCGTTGTTGGAGTAACTAAGAATCTTCTGATTCTTCTGATAATGTCCGCAATTATTTCCCTCTGTTCATCAAGCAAGTATTGAAGGTCATCGAGGATGTCTTCTATAAGGATACAAGGTCTTCCTGGGATTCTGATCCTTCGTCCAATTAACCAAATTTGTGCACTACACTCCTGCGTCTGTATAGTGATTTCATCAATTCGTTTATATTCCTCCGGGCATAACAGTCTCCCATGAGCGCTTTTGTAAACGTCACTGTTTCTGATGGCTAGAAGTTGATAGACTGGTGGATCTTCGTTATAGCTAGGTAAATCGGTTCCTGCGAATTGTAGATCGTGGTATTTGGGAAGATAGCTCCGTACAATGTTGCAAGGGAGCTCCGTGGTTCCTGAAGGGTTCTTCCAATGGTGATGGTGAAGTCGGGGGGTGCGGTAATATTGTGTGATCAGTGCCATTGTTTGGGTAAGTTTTTCTGATAGGTTTGGTGCCCTAGGAGGGTGTCAGAGGGGAAGGTACTGTATGTGGGTGTAGACGGTTTTTTCTTTGAGAGCTATAGTGTATCGAGAAAGTATCGAACAGTTTCGTTTTGTATAATGATAATTTTGCTTTATGATGTGGCGGTTTCTGTATCGAGTCATGGTTCAGAGGTGTTGGCATTGTTGGTATTCTGACAAGATATCAGTGGCGTTTGCAAGATTGCGAGCGGGTTCCCAAGAATTATCATTCGATCCATAGCCTTTCCATTTAACTAGGTAATGGTAGCCTGTGCCTCGCTTCCTATGGGCTAGAATTGCCTCTACCTCGAATTCCTCTTGTCCATTTACGAGATCAGGGGGTGGTTTCACATAGTTTGGGCCATGCACAGTTGTTTCCCTATATGGGGTAAGGAGTGACGTATGAAACACAGGGTGAATGCGCCATTGTTTTGGGAGTTTCAATTTGTAAGTCACTGGTCCCATCACTTGTTTGATTTCAAAGGGTCCTTCTTGTTTTGGTGCTAGCTTTCTGGACTGATATGGTATGTGAAGATTTCAGTTCTCAAGCCATACTTTGGTGCCCTTTTCAAATCGCATTGCTTTGTCCTTGTGTCATCTTGCCACTAGTTGTCTTGCTAGTTCATGTGCTGCTAGCACTTCTTCTCTGGCCTTCCTTAGGAACTGAAGGCGCTCCTCTGCTGCTGGTGTGGTCATTCGTGTAGTGGCTGTGGGAAGTGCAACAGGGTCCGTCCCATACATTAGTCTGAATGGGGAAGTTTTGATTGTGTCATGATGTTGGTTATTGTGAGCAAACTCGGCTATTGGGAGAAGCAGTTTCCATAGATGCGGTTCATTGGAGCAGAACATTCGGAGGTAGACTTCTAGTTCCTGGTTGACTCGTTCTGTTTCTCCGTTGGTTTGGGGATGATAGGCTGTGCTCATTCTATGGTCAATTCCTAGTGCTTTTCGTATTTCCTGAAATACTTTTGCAGAGAACTGTGGTCCTCGATCCGAGATCAAAATGTCAGGTAGGCCAAATTGTTTGAAAATTTCGGAGACATAGAGTTCTGCTGTGCCTAGAGTGTCGATTGTCTTTTTGCAGGGTGTGAAAATTACCCCCTTTGTAAGACCATGGTCCACCATGACCAGGATCGAGTCAAAGCCATCGGAGAGGGGTAGATCCGTGATGAAATCAAGGGTTACTTGCTGAAAGGGGCGGGTTGCTTTTGACGGAATCGGGTGAAGGGCTGGTACATTTGGGTGTGTGTTAATCTTCATCTGTTGACAAAGGGCGCATCCTTCTATCCATTCCCTAACATATTTGAACATTCCAGGCCACCAGTAGTCACGCTTAAGGAGTTCAAGGGTCTTTAATCATCCAGGGTGACCCGATGATCGTGCTTCGTGTGTTTCCTTAATCAATTTGGTTCGTAATCCGTCTTGGTCAGGGATGTAGGTCTTGCCGAGATAGTGAACCATGCCATTGGTATAAGACCAATCCTGTATGTTTGATTTGATCGGTGGGGCATGGTGCGTGGTGATAACCTCGATTAGAATACATCCAAAATCGTCTTTTGACATTGCTTTCTGAATTTCTGTGACTAGATCTTCTGCAATAAGACGAATAAAACGATCCTCTGGTAGGACTACAATGTCTTCTTGTGATTCACTGTTTCCCATATGATCAGGGCGTCAGGATAGGGCATCCACTTCAAACATTTTTGTGCCAGGGACGTGCTCGATGCGTAGGTCAAATTCTGATAGTAGGGATGACCATCTAGCTTGTCTGGGCGTTAAGCGTTGGGCGGTTTGATAGTAGGACAGATTTTTGTGGTCGCAGTGAACTATAGTGGTGTGGGGTGATCCATGTAGTAAATGTCGCCAGGTCATCAATCCTTTGATAATTGCCAAGAGTTCTCGATCATAGATCTGGTAATTCTGTTCCGTTTGTGTTAATGCATGTGAGATAAATCCGCAGGGATGCAGAGATCCTGTTTCATCTGCTTGTTTCAAGACTGCCCCTATTGCCTTATTTGATGCATCGGTTTGAAGGATAAAGGGTCAAGTAGGATCTGGCATTAATAACACCGGCATAGATGCAAATTGTTTCTTTAGAATTTCAAAAGCGTTGTTCCGTTCAGTGGTCCAGTCAAATGGTTCTGTTTTCTTAGTGAGGTCGGTAAGTGGTTTAGCGATGGCAGCAAAATTTCCAATGAAACGTCAGTAAAAGTTCCCAAATCCGAGGAATGATCGGACTTGTTTGACTGTGGTAGGGACTGGCCAGTCGGCAATCCCAGCTAACTTTATTGGGTCCATCTGAATGCGTCCAGGGGTGATGATCATTCCTAAGAATTCGACTTCCTGCACGGCGAACTTGCATTTTTCAAGTTTCAGGAATAGATCGTTATCTTGTAACTGTTGTAAAATTCATTTTGTCCACTCCTCCAGCTGTTCTAGTGTTTCCACACAGATTAACATGTCGTCCATGTAAATGATCAACCATCCTTCATTTATCATGTCCCTAAAATATTCATTCATCATAGTTTGAAAGGTTGACGGCGAGTTGCATAATCCAAAGAACATTACTGTTGGTTCATAGAGCCCTCTATTGGTAATAAAGGCTGCTTTCCATTTGTCTCCCTTCTTGATGCAAACATTGTTGTATCCCCATCGGAGGTCTAGTTTGGTGAAATATTTGGCACCTCGTAGTTTAGTCATGAGATCGGAAACAAGGGGAAGGGGATATGCGTTTTTGACGGTCCATTCATTCAGGTATCGGTAATCCTGACAGGGTCAGAGTGCTCCACTTTCTTTCTTTGCTACAAAGAAGAATGGCGATGCTTGTGGTGATGTAGATGGTTTAATGTATCCTTTCTTGAGTTGTTCATCAATCCATTCGTCTAACAGTCCTTGTTCCTTGACCGATAGAGGGTAAAGTTTACTAGCTTTTGGGACGAAACCCTCCTTTGTGTTGATCGCGTGATCCCACGGTCGACTGGATGGGAAGCATTCTGATGCCTTCTTGTCAAAGATGGTACGCCATGGCTCATATTCTGTAGGTAGAGTGGTGGATGGTTCGTCTTTCTTTAGCCTATGCTCTAGTTCCTGTGATGCTGATGTTTTAACTCTAATCCAATAGTCATCCTCACCCCATTGCTGGGAGTCAAGGGCTAGCTGCCAGATTGCTTTTGGCGATGTGTCCAGCTCTCCAATTTTCAGAGATTTCTCTCGCCAGTTGATGATCGGATTATTTTCTTCTAACCAGGGTATTCCTAGAATCATTCGTTGATCGCCTAGCTTGGTGATCCAGAACCAATTGATAAACTGCTGTCCCTCGATCATGTAGCATATCTTGGTTCGATGTGTGATCATTCCTTTCACATTTACTGTTCTGTCTGCATTTCTGACTTTAATTGGTTTCTTAAGTTGTTCTTTCCTGAGCTCCTTCACTGCTCCCTCGTCTACAAAGTTTCCTTCTGCTCCACAATTGATTAGGGCAGATGTTCCAGCAGGTAAATCAGTTGATTTGATAGTTAACGAAATGCGCTTGTCATTGTTTGATAATACTATTACAGAATCAAGCGCTAACTGTTCAGATCTCGATAATAAGGAAGGGCCAACCACTGAGTGACACTTCCTAACTAAAAACCCTCATTTTTGAATTCATTTAAGAGGGCATTCTTCTCTTCAGTAGACATTGCTGAAAAGATTGCTCTAATTTTCTTTGCTGGTTTGTCTTCTTCCTTCTGCTGTTCCTCAGTGATGGAACGGACAGCCTTATTCTGATAAGAAGACCTGGATGAAGACGCATCATTGCATTTCGGGCAGTTCCTGGAGATGTGTCCCTGTGTTCCACATCTGAAACACTTGCCAGTCTTTCAGTATTCCTCCTTTTGATCATCTGTTAATCGGCTAGGAATTGTGGTATTTATAGCTCTGATTGTTCCAGATCGGTTGTTGTTTCGATTGAAACGTGTTCCAGATCCATCATTGGTTCTCCTGTTTCCCTGTCCTGTCATGTCCCAAGCGTTATGGTGATCCTCAGCCTTATCATAGGCTTCTTGCATCGTCTTGATCTTCCTTTGGTCCTGTAAGATCGTCCTAGCAAGTTCTAAAGGTAATCCTTTGACAAATGCCTGTAACTGAGCGGGTATTCCAGTGAGTCCAGAGGTTCCTATATCCATGCGAAATTTTCTGATGTATTCTGGGACTGAAACACCGTTTCCAACTCTTAATTTGGATAGATTGTTCAGGGCTCAAAGGGCGCTGTTGGCTTCTCCCCAGTCATTGATGAAACATGTTTCAAATGCTTCATGGTTGCTCCATTTGAACGTGGCTGTGGTACTGCCTCTGTTGTCATTCAATTTGCTTCGGATAATAGTTTTCCAGTTGTCTAGTTCTGGTCCCATGCATGCAAGCGCATATCTGACTTTCTTCTCATCTTTTCCTTCATAGTTCTGTTTGTTGAGGGTAAAGTAATCCTCAAGCTGTCCTAGAAATGACCTTGCTTCGATTCGTTTGCCTGTAAAGGGTCATATAGGCTGCGGTTTGATATCTCCTTTAGAGCTAGCACTGGTTTCAGACGCCATTCTTGGTTCAGGAGTGATCGGTGGTTTGTGGTTAATCGGTGGTTCAGGGGTTGGTGTTCTGGTGATCGATCTTGGTTCTGGAGTAGGGGTTCTACTCAGAGTTCTGGGTTTTGGAGATGGGGGTGGTCCTTGTTTCGAGTAATCTGTATCAAATGGGTTTTCCTCAAGCTTGGCTTGTTCAATTCGTAGTAATTCCTCCCACTCTGCTAAAAGGCTAGCTGTGATTCCATGTCGGTCGCTTCCACTGAAGAATTTCCTGTAGAGGGTCCTTCCTGGTTCGTTTTCTGGTTCCTTAACAAGGTAGAGCGGTTCTCCTTGTACTTCACTACCCCAGTCTAGGTAGATTTGATCGGGTAAACCGAATTCAAAGGCTCCTGAGTAGAAGTCTCCTGAAAAATATTTGTCTGGGACTGGTTCATTTCGTTTCCGTCCTTCTGTAACAAAGTACCAGGTTCGTTGGTAGAGAAAAACTTCTTGTTGTCCAAGGTAGTATTTCCCCTTATAGGTGACAGATCCATTCGGGGGTCGTTCCTGAGAGCTGCGGGTCTCAATGGTGTCGGCTAGGGGTGATACCCTGAGCTGGTCCTGAGTTCCAACTTATGTTATGGTCGATGTCCACAACGTCGTTCAGCGTCCAAGTCTACAGTGACAAACAGAGTCTCGGTCTGTTCCCAATCACTGGACGAGGGTTCTAGGCACTAAGTCTGATGATGACGAAGGCTTAGAGAGAGAGTGAGGAGAGCGGTTGAGGCAACAAGCAAAAGAGCGTTCAAGTTATGGATAAGATTTGACTAAGTTGGAACTAAAGAACTATGGTACATGAGAGGGGTTTATATATGTTGAGAGAACACTAGAGACTAAAGGGGAAAGAGCATAGCTATCTGAGAAAGGAAGGTGAAGGTAGCTATAAAAGGAGATAACATCCAAGCGTAACTATGGGTTTGTAACAGGTAAATGTAGTCCATTAACAAAGGGAAAAGAGAACTGTAACAGTAGTGACCACTGGGACCAAAGTAACCGACTGGGCCATAGACTGCAAAGGTAGTTTAGCCCACTCAGAGGCAGGTAGATGGCAAGCAGCCATGACACAAAGGTGGGTGACAAAGGATGCAGATGGCACATCAGGGCCCAGAATGGCAGCATGGCCAATCAGGTCTGTGGCTGTGGGATGGTCAGTGAGAAGAGACCGCTTGACTTGATCAGAAAAAGGGGAGTCAGCATAATGAACCTTATTAGCAACAATCAGGGAAACATAATCATCAAATAAGAGGGACATGAACTCAGCAGTGATGGTAAAATATTTGGGGGTGGCTGTGGGCTTGAATTGGGCACAAAGGCCTTGGAGCAGTGTGGAGGCATCAGCTTCTAGTTGAGTCTTCAGGGACTCTTGAGCTGTTGAGGGCGCCCCTCCAGTTGTGGGGGCATTTGGGGGAGTGATGCTTGTCAGAGTATTCAGAGCTGCAACCAGGCAGCAGTTGCAAATGTAGTTGAAATGTGGGTGCATGTAGGAGGCAAGGGCAGCACAATCAGTTGAGCCATGGAGGTGGAGCCACACTGCCCAAGCTGCCCAACCTAGTGGGAAAGAACACAGCCAGGTGGGAGCATTTGGTGGGATCCTGATTGAGCAGGTGTCTGGTACTGGCAGGGTAGCATCAACAGGCATCACAAATTCAAAGTTGGAGGTAGGGGGAGCATCCCCAGATGGAGCCCATTGACTTACTGGTGGTGCTTCTGCTTCTGAAGGTTGCAAGAGAAGTGCAGATCAGCTTGGTGTATTCTCTGAGCACTTCGATGTCGTGTCCCAGGGCAGGCCCCATTGTATGTGGTGTTCCCCAGGTGCTCCTACTACCCCTAGGGTAGCAGTCACTAATGAGCAAGAAGTGTCCAGTGCAGGAGGTGGCAATGGCAATAAGGTGAGGCACAAATGTTTTGCAGGTCTGGTCAATATGGGGCCATGGATCATCTGGGTCAGAGGTTGTGCTACAGGGGGGGTTAGTGAGTGAGGTACAGGTGGGGTGGTAACAGGGTGATGTATAGTAAGATCTAAAGCCACAGGATTGTCTACAGGTATGTTGTGAGGAGAGGACATGGTATCAGGAACCCCTTGGCGCGACGCCTAAGAGCCCCAACAGTGAACTGACAGGAGGAGAGGAGGGAGGGGAGAAACCCGAGAGAACTCGACTGAGGACTCTGGGTGCTGAATTGCACTCTTTATATACTACGACAGGTGGTCTGTGCACTACCCTAAGCCCTACTCTAAATATAGTATGGTATGAGTAAGACGACTGCGCATGTAGTAATAGTAATGAGTCATCAGCGCCGAGCTCCGGTATCTTATCTATGACTTTATCTAAGTGCCAAGCGATAGGCGCCTGGTTAGTCAGCATATGTTTATATAATATGAAGAAAATAAATAATAAAAGCGAAATGACTTAGTGAAAAAGCCGAAGCTTTTTAGTCAGTCATGACAGTACCCCCTTTTTAGGATTTGACTTCCAGACAAATTTAAACTTCATCATCATCTTTCAGCACATCGCGCTCTATCACGGATGACTCCTCTATTTCCTCAATAATGGGGGAGAGTGGGCGGGATGGTGGGGTGAGGTCTTCAATCGTTTTAGCGCGAGGCGCTATATCATGCGATTGGCGTAGGCACATGTTGCATTGACATGGTCTTTCCACGTCTCCTGGCTCTATAAGGGTGTCTAGACCCTTCTTTCCTTTCCATTTTTGCCAGTTTTGCTCCCACTTTGCAGCTGGTGCTACTGCGTTAACATCGATTTTTGACACTATTTTGTCTGAGGTTTGTGTGAAGTTTTCATAAGGTCTGAAAGTTAACCCATTAAAGGTTGCTTTGTCAAGCCTTCTGATGGCTCCGGGGTTTCTATCATAAAAGCTTTTTATTTTTCTTTTTGCGTTTTGTAGATTGTCCAATGGTTCCCAGGAATTATGCTCAGCAGTGTATCCTTTCCACCTGACTAAGTACTCCATTTTGTTTCTTTTTAATTGTACATCGATTATTTCTTCCACTTCGTATTCTTTTTCACCGTCTATTTCTATTGGCGGTGGAGGTTGTGCCTTTTGCCCTTTCATTGGTCATTTCCACGGGCGAATTCGTGATACATTTACTACAGGATGGATTTGTTGCGAGAAGGGAAGGTCTAGTTCCACCGCATTTGATGATACTATTTTCTTGATCGGGTATGGCCCAATCCATCTTTCCACCAGTTTTCTTGTCGGTCGGCCTGTCAACCTTAGATCTTTTGTTGACAGCCATACTTTATCTCCAACTTTATACTCTGGTGCGTCCGATCGGTGTCTATCAGCATACAGCTTCATATCGCCCTGTGATTTTAGCAGGGCTGCCTGAGTTTCCTCATGGATTTCTTTCATTTTCTGAGCGAAATCTGATGCCGCTGGGTGACTTCCTTCCCTTCTGGGTTCGATTCCCATCCTGGGGTGTTTGCCATAATTGACGAAGAACGGAGTTTGTTTGGTGGATGCCTGAATTTTATTGTTGTAGCTAAATTCAGCAATAGCTAACCATCCAGACCACGTTTCTTGTCTATGATCTACGAAAATCCTCAGGTACTGTTCTAAGTCCTGATTCATTCGTTCTGTTTGTCCATCTGTTTGTGGATGGAATGCTGTGGACAAATCTGTGCTAATGCCCAACATTTGGTTCAGTTCCTTCGTCATTTGCGCGGCGAACTGTGGTCCACGATCCGAGATTATAGATTCAGGGAGTCCATGAAGTTTCCAAATATGGTCCCTAAATAATGTGGCTAACCCCTGCACCGATGTTTCTTCTGATGTGGGAATGAAGTGCGCCATTTTTGACATTCTATCACAGACTACCAAGATCGCATTATGGCCATGTGATTCTGGCAATTTTGTGATGAAGTCGGCGGAAATATGAGTCCAGGGCTTTGCTGGTGCAGAATTTGGCATCAACTTTCCAGCGGGCGGTTCTGGGAAATTCTTATTCCGCTGGCACTTGTCACATCCACTAACATATTTTTTAATAAACCTGGTGATTCCAGGCCACCAATAGTTTCTTGTGACGAGTTCGATCGTCTTCCATTGTCCTCCATGTCCTGCAATGGGCGTGTCATGATGTAAGCGGACTATTTCCATCCGCAGCTTCTCATCTTTTGGTACATAGACTTTTCCTTGCCAGAGGATTAGTCCCTGTTCCATCTCCCATTCTCGAGCATTTAGTGTTTTAACACCAGCCTTTTTCATTGCTTCTACCACTTTTACTACTGCTTCGTCACGTGCTTCAGAATGTTGAATTTTGTTTAGTAATTCTTTTTCTGAGCTATGAATAAAGACGTGTCCATGACGTAGTGCAGCGATTTTGAAAAAGTCTGGTTTGAGGAGCGTGACGTCTTTGTTATTGTCATCCACCCCCTTTTTATGGTCTGGCCTCCTGGACAGAGAATCGGCCTTTCCCATAGTAACACCAGCTTTATGATGCAATACGAAATTAAACCTGCTGAGGTACAAAGCCCATCTGGCTTGCCTGCGATTCAACTTCTTTGCACTCATAAAGTACTCAAGATTTTTGTGATCAGTCCATATCTCGAACTGTTCACGTGCTCCTTCTAGGTAATGACGCCAAGTTTCCAGGCACCACATGATGCCTAGCATTTCCTTATCATGGACGTCATAATTGCGCTCGGTATCATTGAGCGACTTTGATAGGTATGCCACAGGCCTCCACTTGTCATCCTTGCAGAGCATAGATAAGACGCCACCCGTAGTGTAATCCGATGCATCTGACTCCACTCTGAACTTCCTATCGGAATCCGGGGCAACTAATAAAGGTTGCTCCGTGAATATCTTTTTTAGGCTTTGGAAAGCCTTTTCTTGGACCTCCGTCCATTCCCATGTTTTTTCTTTTCTGACCAGGTCATGTAGTGGCTGTGCGATTTTAGCGAAGTCCTGAACGAAGTGCCTATAGTAATTGGCTAGGCCTAGGAACCTTTGTACGTCTTTGACACAGGAAGGGGTGGGCCAGCTAATAATAGCTTCGACCTTCTTTGTATCCATTTGAATTCCCTTGGGTCCTAGAACAATGCCCAAGAATTCAACTTCTTCCACACACCACACACATTTTTCTGGTTTTACATACAGATCGTTTTCTTCCAATCGTTGCAAGACTTGTTGTACGATTGCGTCATGCTCCTCTTTTGTTTTAGTAAAGATGAGTATGTCATCAATGTACACAATGACTTTTCCTGTGTTGATCATATCGCGGAAGATGTCATTCATCATTGCTTGGAAGGTGGCCGGCGAATTGGTTAGCCCAAAAAACATTACTACTGGTTCGAAAGAACCCTCGGGAGTAGTGAATGCTGCTTTCCATTCGTCGCCTTCTTTGATCCGTACATTATTGTAACCCCACCTAAGATCTAGCTTAGTGAAGTATTTGGCACTGCCTGCTCGATCTACGAGTTCAGATATTAAGGGTAATGGATAGTTATTTTTAACTGTCCATTCGTTCAGGTATCTGTAGTCCTGAACCATCCGCTTCTTTCCGTCTTTCTTGCTTACAAAGAAGACGGGTGACGTCTGTGGTGATTTGGAGGGTCGGATATACCCTTTTGCCAATTGATCATCCACAAAGTTCCGTACTTCTTGAAGCTCATCCGGGGATAGGGGGTAGACTTTCCCTTTCCGGGGTTGATAGCCTGGTTTGGTGTCAATTGCGTGGTCCCAAGGTTTTCTAGCTGGCATGCGCTCTGATGCTCCTTTCTCGAAGATTTTGAGGTATTGATGGTATTGTTCAGGTACCATCTCTTTAGCCGTGAGTTTTGCCAATTCTCGCACATGTCTCATTGATCCGGTTTTTGATCCGGCGGGTGATGGAAACACTGGTAAGAATGGGTATTTATCCCCATACTTGTACTGACCCGGGTGTTTCATTTGTTCCATGTATGTGAGATGTTTCTCACTTTCCTCCTTCTCTTCGAGCCAGTGCGCGAAGTCTAACTCCTTCTCCTGTTCCCACAGATATTCCAGAACACGCCAGTGTTCCGCTGATCGGACCTTCTGTTCTCGCTTCTTGGTCCACTCCCTTTGCCTATGTCCACAGCTCCGTGGACAGCGTGTCAATTTGACTTGGCCAGTCTCCCAATTGATTTCTGGATTGTGCTTTCGTAACCATGTGGATCCAATGATTACGTTGGTCTTTCCCAGCTCGCATATCTCAAAGGTGGCTCGTTCCTTATGCCCTTGATAAGATAGAAGAAGATCAACTTCGTGGGTGATCATTCCTCCTTCATTGTTGGTTCCATCCACATTCCGGACTTGAATGGGACGCTCCAAGGGTATGAGTTTAAAGCCCATCTTTTTTGCATATGCGGCATGCATGAACAATCCTGTTGCTCCTGAATCGAGCAATGCGGTTTGTTGGGTTTGTTCATGGGTGTCCAACCTTTCCAACCCAATCTCCATTAAGATTTTGTCCTTCCGTCCTATTGATCTAACTAAGAATTCCTTTTCTCCCTTTTTCAACATCCTTTTCGGACAAGCAGTTTCAGCGCTAAGTGCTATATCATGCTGCTTTCTTTTTAAGTCCTTTTGTCCCTTTGTAGATACTCGTACTACTGTATTCGGTACTGAGGAATTAAGCACAGGTTTATCCGCCCTGCCGCGCTCCTTGGGAGTGACACTTTCAGCGCCGTGCGCTATATCAAGGTGTTTCACCTGGGAGTTTGCCTCTTGCGGGGACGTCCCAGAAGTCCTTGAGACTTCCGAGATGGTCCTTGCATCAGCCCGGTCAGCGCTAGGCGCTATATCAAGGGACTGTGCACTATCTAATCTATCTAGTACAGCGTATCTATTTCGAGAGTCTAGTACGGGACCTACTGACTCTCTTCCTCTTTTAAATTTTCTTCTCCCTTCCTGAAGTACTCCTTCATTTCGTCAAATGTCATTGTGCGAATGTCAAGTCCTGATCTGCAGTTTCTAGAAATGTGTCCGATCTTGCCGCATTTGTAACAGCGGAGTGGTGGTCTTTGGTTTTGATCGACGTCCATTGCGTTAGGGTCCGGCCGATTTGCCATACTACTTGAACTTGCGGAGGCTCCAGCTCCCAATCGTCCCTGACTCGCTGATCCCGATCCGAATTTCCATCGGGGTTTAGGCTGGGCAGGGGCTACCGGCTTCGCCGTATCCGGGCCTTTGGATGCTCCTTCACTCCTATTGGCGAAGTTACTGGTCCGCGAGGAGTAGTACTTCTCCTCGGCTTTTGCCTGTCTCCACTGGCGATCTAGTCTTACTGCTTTCTGGTACCATCCTTCAATGGTCTCAGGTACTTCATCGGCCTCCATTATCCTTTTTCGGAGTCCGGTATTCAAACTTCGTTTGAACTCTTCGATAAGAGCCCTTCCTAGGTATCCAGTGCCTCGTGATACCTTCTTAAACTTCTGTACGTGTTCCTCACACATACTGGACCCTTGCGTCATGGTCCGCATCTCCGAGATTTTTGATGACTGCTCATCAGTGTCTCCAAAATCTCTTCTGATCTGCCTGAATAATTGTTCCGCTGTTTGCGGAATTCCTTCTTCATCGTTGGCCATCTGCTCCAACAGATTGTCCTTCCAATCTGCGGCAAAGCCTTCCGTCATGTACGATATGATCAATAAGATCCGCTCTTCCTCATCAGATTCCGGCATCTTTAATTGAATGTACAACCTGCATGCGTTTATGAAATTTGTCACTTCAGACATCTTTCCGGAGAAGACCGGAGGTTTGGCTACATCTATTCTAGATGTTCCACCGTTACCGGTCCCGGGAATATTGAATACCGTCCCTGGCGGTATGTTGACGATGTTGGCGGGGGGAGGAGGGTGTTCTGCTGCTGCCGCAGCGGCCTGTGCAGCGTTTGCTTGCAGCTGTGTCAGCTGGTTTTGGAGGGCTTGGATGGTTGCGGCTTGCGCATTGAGGAGGTTCAGCAGTTCCGCTGATGTCATTTCTTGGGGCGCCGCCATGCTGTGATAGTTTGGCAGTGGCGATGTAGGTGATGGTGTAAGCGGGGGTGGTGGTGATGAAAACGGTGGTGCGGGTTCTCCGATAAAATCTGCGTCGGAGTTGAATAGTAGGTTTGGATTTAATGTGGCTGGGTTTGGTACTAGTATAGGAAACGGTGCTGCTTCCCACTGATGTGGTTCCTCTGTGATAGAGTTTGTGGAATGTGATGATGATGATGATGTAGATTCTCCTTCAGAGGAACTAAAACCCGCGTTGTTTGGATCAAGATCGCCTGTGACAGCGTCCCAAAAAGTATCGTTATTTGTGTCTCCTATTTTGTACTTGTACGTAAGTGAGGGAGGTCTTGGCCTGTCACTTGCTTGGGAATGTATGTACGAAACGTGCACTCAGGGTCTGCAACCACCCCTGCAGTGCTACAATTTATGATACTGACTACTGGTTTTATTTTAATTTGAAAGGTGTATCTAATCAGGGTCCGAATGGTTGTCCTGATACCACTACACCGTACGGGTGCAGGTCTTTCTCAGAGGCGCGTGACCAAGCGGCGGCTACCTCCAAGGGGTACGGAAAAGGTAAATACGTAAACTAATAATATAGCCTTCAGGGGCCTAGACCAGGGCAATTTAACGCGCTAGGGGGCTGGTGAGGCTGGTCCCTAGATACGGATTACGTATCGTGTAATCACTCTGGCACTGGTATCCTGTGCACAGGTAACCCTATCAACCAGGTTAGGTTCTTCGGTTTGCATAGACCGGGAACGTAATGCAAAGCTAGTCAAGGGCCGCGATGCAGGGCCACTGGGTGCGCAGTTTTAACGGTGTCTGGCAACCGATACCGCAATTTTAACGTCGGCGTACGACGGTGTGAATCCCCCTGTTCTCGTCCACTTAACCCTGTGGTCCGGGTATAACAAGCGTTGGGGCTGTTAGAGAAGTAGTCGAGTTCTACTATCAGGAACCCCTCGGCGCGACGCCTAAGAGCCCCAACAGTGAACTGACAGGAGGAGAGGAGGGAGGGGAGAAACCCGAGAGAACTCGACTGAGGACTCTGGGTGCTGAATTGCACTCTTTATATACTACGACAGGTGGTCTGTGCACTACCCTAAGCCCTACTCTAAATATAGTATGGTATGAGTAAGACGACTGCGCATGTAGTAATAGTAATGAGTCATCAGCGCCGAGCTCCGGTATCTTATCTATGACTTTATCTAAGCGCCAAGCGATAGGCGCCTGGTTAGTCAGCATATGTTTATATAATATGAAGAAAATAAATAATAAAAGCGAAATGACTTAGTGAAAAAGCCGAAGCTTTTTAGTCGGTCATGACACATGGAGGATGGGGGATGAGCTGGGGGGTCAGAGGGGTGTGGGGGAATGTCAGTCACAGTAGTATGATAAAGAAATTTGTCCTCTAGGGATGCCATAATAATGGAGGTTAGAGCAGGGATGGGGGAAGGGGGAGCAGATGTTACGATTTGACGGTTGCGGGTCACAGCGGGTGACAGGAGTGACGGACAGGCGCCCATGGTAGCACCCTAGCTTATATCAGCAGGGCATGTGGTTAAGGGGAGGCGGACATGAGGGGACCGTGAGGCGAGGGGTATATAGTAGTAGTTAGAGCCTGAGAACCCCCAGGCTCTTGATAGTCACTGTCGTAGACAGTCCTACAGAGATCTCTTTCCTTTTTCCCTTGTTCCTCTGGTTGTGCGACCTGGTCTACCGACCTTGTAACATAATCAAGAGCCTTACAAGACCACCTCGTACAGGTATCGACTACCGACTACGAAACTCGATCGCTATGCCAGCGTCACAGGCTACTCAGAAGACAGGCGCCAACAGCGCTACACCTCAAGGCGTCATCGACGCAACCTCTCAAGTCGCTCAGCAGAGCGCATCTGTCAGCGGAGCCGGTATGAGCTCCATTTCCGTTTCTTTTTCACAGGTAGCATCTCAGGCTACAAAACTGCGCTCAGTGCGAGTGCCATCCTGCCCCGGGATAGTGGGTCGGGGGGAATGGCAGCTGGCGCAGCGGAAGAGGGTGGGAAAACACCCGAAGACAACGCAGGGGGGTGCCGTGTATCAAGGATGCACAGTCTCGGAAAACCAATCACGTATCGGGGCTAGTTCCCTGAGCACGAGGACATCCGAGCGAAGACCCGGGCACCACCTCCCTGTGTCACATGGTGGATTGAAATCGAAGAGTTCTGCGGGGGTGCGGGCCGATCGTGCCAAATTGACCCCGGGAACAGGTGGAAACCCCTCTGGCGACATCCCCATTAGGGCGTCTCAGCGGACAAAGAGGAACGCTCCTTACGTCAGGTCGGTGTGGGACCTGAGTAAGACGGAGTTTTTGTTACAGGGGCTCATTGAGAGCCGTATCGAGGACGAGTATCAGGAACCCCTCGGCGTGACGCCTAAGAGCCCCAACAGTGAACTGACAGGAGGAAAGGAGGGAGGGGAGAAACCCGAGAGAACTCGACTGAGGACTCTGGGTGCTGGATTGCACTCTTTATATACTATGACAGGTGGTCTGTGCACTACCCTAAGCCCTACTCTAAATATAGTATGGTATGAGTAAGACGACTGCGCATGTAGTAATAGTAATGAGTCATCAGCGCCGAGCTCCGGTATCTTATCTACGGTTTTATCTAAGTGCCAAGTGATAGGCGCTTGCTTAGTCAGCATAGGTTTATATAATATGAAGAAAATAAATAATAAAAGTGAAATGACTTAGTGAAAAGCCGAAGCTTTTCAGTCGGTCATGACAGTACCCCCTTTTTAGGATTTGACTTCCAGACAAATTTAAACTTCATTATCATCTTTCAGCGCATCGCGCTCTATCATGGATGACTCCTCTATTTCCTCGATAATGGGGGAGAGTGGGCGGGATAGTGGGGTGAGGTCTTTAATCGTTTCAGCGCAAAGCGCTATATCATGCGATTGCCATAGGCACATGTTGCATTGACATGGCCCTTCCACATCTCCTGGCTCTGTAAGGGTATCTAGACCCTTTCTGCCTTTCCATTTTTGCCAGTTTCGTTCCCATTTTGCAGCTGGTGCTACTGCATTAACATCGATTTTGGACACTATTTTGTCTGAGGTTTGAGTGAAGTTTTCATAGGGTCTGAAAGTCAACCCGCTAAAGGTTGCTTTGTCAAGCCTTCTGATAGCTCCGGGGTTTCTATCGTAAAAGTTTTTTATTTTTCTTTTTGCGTTTTGTAGATTGTCCAATGGTTCCCAGGAGTTGTGCTCAGCGGTGTATCCTTTCCACCTGACTAAGTACTCCATTTTGTTTCTTTTTAATCGTACATCTATTATTTCTTCTACTTCATACTCCTTTTCACCGTCTATTTCAATTGGCGGTGGAGGTTGTGCTTTTTGCCCTTTCATTGGTCGTTTCCAAGGGCGGATTTGTGAGACATTTACCACGGGATGAATCTGCTGGGAGAAGGGTAGATCCAATTCTACTGCATTTGATGACACTATTTTCTTGATTGGGTATGGCCCAATCCATCTTTCCACCAATTTCCTAGTTGGTCGGCCTGTCAACCTTAGATCTTTTGTTGACAGCCATACTTTATCGCCAACTTTATACTCTGGTGCCTCAGATCGGTGTCTATCGGCATATAGTTTCATATCACCCTGTGATTTTAGCAAGGCTGCCTGAGTTTCCTCATGGATTTCCTTCATTTTCTGGGCAAAATCCGATGCTGCCGGGTGACTTCCTTCTCTTCTGGGTTCAATTCCCATTCTGGGGTGTTTGCCATAATTGACAAAGAACGGTGTCTGCTTGGTTGATGCCTGAATTTTGTTATTGTAACTAAATTCAGCGATGGCTAACCATCCAGACCACGTTTCTTGTCTATGATCTACGAAAATCCTCAGGTACTGTTCTAAGTCCTGATTCATTCGTTCTGTTTGTCCATCCGTCTGTGGATGGAATGCTGTGGACAGATCTGTGCTAATGCCCAACATTTGGTTCAGTTCTTTCATCATTTGTGCGGCGAACTGTGGACCGCGATCTGAGATTATAGATTCCGGAAGTCCATGAAGTTTCCAAACATGATCCCGGAATAGTGTGGCCAATCCCTGTGCCGATGTCTCTTCTGAGGTGGGGATGAAATGCGCCATTTTTGACATTCTATCACAAACTACTAGAATCGCATTATGACCATGTGACTCTGGCAATTTTGTGATAAAGTCGGCGGAAATATGTGTCCAGGGCTTTGCTGGTGCTGAGTTTGGCATTAACTTTCCAGCAGGCGGCTCTGGGAAGTTCTTATTCCGCTGGCACTTGTCACATCCATTAACATATTTTTCTGGTTTTACATATAGATCATTTTCTTCCAATCGTTGCAAGACTTGTTGTACGATTGCGTCATGCTCCTCTTTTGTTTTAGTAAAGATGAGTATGTCATCAATGTACACAATGACTTTTCCTGCATTGATCATATCGCGGAAGATGTCATTCATCATTGCTTGGAAGGTGGCCGGCGAGTTGGTTAGCCCAAAGAACATCACTACTGGCTCAAAAGATCCTTCAGGGGTAGTGAATGCGGCTTTCCATTCGTCGCCTTCCTTGATCCGTACGTTGTTATAACCCCATCTAAGATCTAGCTTAGTGAAGTATTTGGCACTTCCTGCTCGATCTACGAGCTCTGATATAAGTGGTAGCGGGTAGTTATTTTTAACTGTCCACTCGTTCAGGTATCGATAGTCCTGAACCATCCGTTTTTTCCCATCTTTTTTGCTTACAAAGAAGACTGGTGACGTTTGTGGTGATTTAGAGGGTCGAATATACCCTTTGGCTAATTGATCATCCACAAAGTTCCGTACTTCCTGCAGCTCGTCTGGCGACAGGGGGTAGACTTTTCCTTTCTGGGGCTGATAGCCTGGTTTGGTATCAATTGCATGATCCCAAGGCTTTCTAGCTGGCATGCGCTCTGATGCTCCTTTCTCGAAGATTTTGAGGTATTGATGGTATTGTTGAGGTACCATCTCTTTAGCCGTGAGTTTTGCCAACTCTCGCACATGTCTCATTGATCCAGCCTTTGATCCGGCGGATGATGGAAACACCGGTAAGAATGGGTATTTATCCCCATACTTGTATTGGCCCGGGTGTTTCATTTGTTCCATGTACGTGAGATGCTTCTCACTTTCCTCTTTCTCTTCGAGCCAGTGCGCAAAGTCTAGCTCCTTCTCTTGTTCCCACAGATATTCCAGAACACGCCAGTGTTCCGCTGATCGGACCTTCTGCTCCCGCTTCTTGGTCCACTCCCTTTGCCTATGTCCACAGCTTCGTGGACAACGTGTCAATTTGACCTGGCCAGTTTCCCAATTGATTTCTGGATTGTGCTTTCGTAACCATGTAGATCCAATGATTACGTTAGTTTTTCCCAGCTCGCATATTTCAAAGGTGGCTCGTTCTTTATGCCCTTGATAAGATAAAAGAAGATCAACCTCGTGGGTGATCATTCCTCCTTCATTATTGGTTCCATCCACATTCCGAACTTGAATGGGGCGTTCCAAGGGTATTAATTTGAAGCCCATCTCTTTTGCATATGCTGCATGCATGAACATTCCTGTTGCTCCTGAATCGAGCAACGCGGTTTGTTGAGTTTGTTCATGGGTGTCCAACCTTTCCAACCCAATCTCCATCAGGATCTCGTCCTTTCGTCCTATTGACCTAACCAAAAATTCTTTTTCTCCTTTTTTCAACCTCCTTTTCGGACAAGCAGTTTCAGCGCTGGGCGCTATATCATGCTGCTTTCCTTTTAAGTCTTTTTGTCCCTTTGTAGATACTTGTACTACTGTATTTCGTAATGAGGAATTAAGCACAGGTTTAGCCGCCCTACCGCGCTCCTTGGGAGTGACACTTTCAGCGCCGTGCGCTATATCACGGTGTTTCACCTGGGAGTTCGCCTCTTGCGGGGACGTCCCAGAAGTCCTTGAGACTTCCGAGATGGTCCTTGCATCAACCCGGTCAGCGCTAGGCGCTATGTCAAGGGGCTGTGCACTATCTAATCTATCTAGTACAGCGTATCTATTTCGAGAGTCTAGTACGGGACCTACTGACTCTCTTCCTCTTTTAAATTTTCTTCTCCTTTTTTGAAGTACTCTTTCATTTCGTCAAACGTCATTGTGCGAATATCGAGTCCTGATCTGCAGTTTCTGGAAATGTGTCCGATCTTGCCGCATTTGTAACAGCGGAGTGGTGGTCTTTGGTTTTGATCGACGTCCATTGCGTTAGGGTCCGGCCGATTTGCCGTACTACTTGAACTCGCGGAGGCTCCAGCTCCCAATCGTCCCTGACTCGCTGATCCCGATCCGAATTTCCATCGGGGTTTTGGCTGGGCAGGGGCTACCGGCTTCGCCGTATCCGGGCCTTTGGATGCTCCTTCACTCCTATTGGCGGAGTTACTGGTCCGCGAGGAGTAGTACTTCTCCTCGGCTTTCGCCTGTCTCCATTGGCGATCTAATCTGACTGCTTTCTGGTACCATCCTTCAATGGTCTCAGGTACTTCATCGGCCTCCATTATCCTTTTTCGGAGTCCGGTATTCAAACTTCGTTTGAACTCTTCGATAAGAGCCCTTCCTAGGTATCCAGTGCCTCGTGATACCTTCTTAAACTTCTGTACGTGTTCCTCACACATACTGGACCCTTGCGTCATGGTCCGCATCTCCGAGATTTTTGATGACTGCTCATCAGTGTCTCCAAAATCTCTTCTGATCTGCCTGAACAATTGTTCTGCCGTTTGCGGAATTCCTTCTTCATCATTGGCCATCTGTTCCAACAGATTGTCCTTCCAATCTGCGGCAAAGCCTTCCGTCATGTACGATATGATCAATAAGATCCGTTCTTCTTCATCAGATTCCGGCATCTTCAATTGAATGTACAACCTGCATGCGTTTATGAAATTTGTTACTTCGGACATTTTTCCGGAGAAGACCGGAGGTTTGGCTACATCTATTCTAGATGATCCGCCGTTTCCGGTCCCGGGAATGTTGAATACCGTCCCTGGCGGTATATTGACAATGTTGGCGGGGGGAGGAGGGTGTTCTGCTGCAGCCGCGGCGGCCTGTGCAGCGTTTGCTTGCAGCTGTGTCAGCTGATTTTGGAGGGCTTGGATGGTCGCGGCTTGCGCGTTGAGGAGGTTCAGCAATTCTGCTGATGTCATTTCTTGGGGCGCCGCCATACTGTGATAGTTTGGCGGTGGCGATGTAGGTGATGGTGTGAGCGGGGGTGGTGGTGATGAAAATGGTGGTGCGGGTTCTCCAATGAAATCTGCGTCGGAGTTGAAAAGTAGGTTTGGATTTAGGGTTGCTGGATTAGGTACTAGAATAGGAAACGGTGCTGCTTCCCACTGATGTGGTTCCTCTGTGATAGAGTTTGTAGAGTGTGATGATGACGATGATGTAGATTCTCCTTCAGAGGAACTAAAACCCGCGTCGTTTGGATCAAGATCGCCTGTGACAGCGTCCCAAAATGTATCGTTATTTGTATCTCCTATTTTGTACTTGTACGTAAGTGAGGGAGGTCTTGGCCTGTCACTTGCTTGGGAACGTATGTACGAAACGTGCACTCAGGGTCTACAACCACCCCTGCAGTGCTACAATTTATGATACTGACTACTGGTTTTATTTTTTAATTGAAAGGTCTATCTAAACTGGGTCCAAATGGTTGTCCAGTTACCACTACACCGTACGGGTGCGGGTCTTTCTCAGAGGCGCGTGACCAAGCGGCGGCTACCTCCAAGGGGTATGGAAAAAAGGTAAATACGTAAACTAATGATATAGCCTTCAGAGGCCTAGACCAGGGCAATTTAACGCGCTAGGGGGCTGGTGAGGCTGGTCCCTAGATACGTATCACGTATCGTGTGATAAGTCCGGCACTGGTATCCTGTGCACAGGTGACCCTATCTACCGGGTTAGGTACTTCGGTTTGCGTAGACCGGGAACGTAATGCCAAGTTAGTCGAGGGCCACGAGGCAGGGCCACAGGTGCGCAGTTTTGAACGGTGTCTGGCAACCGGTACCGCAATTTTATAGTCGGCGTACGACTGTGTGATTCCCCCTGTACTCGTCCACTTAAGCCTGTGGTCCGGCTATAGCAAGCGTGGGGCTGTTAGAGAAGTAGTCGAGTTCTACTATCAGGAACCCCTCGGCGTGACGCCTAAGAGCCCCAACAGTGAACTGACAGGAGGAAAGGAGGGAGGGGAGAAACCCGAGAGAACTCGACTGAGGACTCTGGGTGCTGGATTGCACTCTTTATATACTATGACAGGTGGTCTGTGCACTACCCTAAGCCCTACTCTAAATATAGTATGGTATGAGTAAGACGACTGCGCATGTAGTAATAGTAATGAGTCATCAGCGCCGAGCTCCGGTATCTTATCTACGGTTTTATCTAAGCGCCAAGTGATAGGCGCTTGCTTAGTCAGCATAGGTTTATATAATATGAAGAAAATAAATAATAAAAGTGAAATGACTTAGTGAAAAGCCGAAGCTTTTCAGTCGGTCATGACAACGAGTGGCGCACTCGAGAAAACGCCAACTACGCACGGTGGCAAGCCTACGAACAGAGACGGCTTGCACGACTGGCACGTCAGCCAGTACCCGCCAACCACAATATGCATGTGTGTCGGTGGATCGTTTACAAGGCCGCGGAGCGCCGTAGGCACGAGGCAGAAGAGACACGTCGTCTTCTGATCGAAGCCGACAGAGTGGCTCGGGCCGAGCAGACCGATGCGTGGGAAGCGCTACTCAGGGAGCGCAAGGAACGTGACGAGGCGGCGCGTCTCGAAAGAGAAAAGGCGCAAGCTCCACGTGTTCAAGAAAGGGCGCAGAAGGCGCATCAACCTAGGCCGGTTGTGTCTAAGAAGGTTGTGGAGGTTAAACCTTCGACTCCGGCAGTAACGACACCGAGCGGGACCAAGACGGTTCCCAATTTTAAATACACGGCCGACGAGCTCGTTGGCAGATTTATCCCTAAAGCGAGCTGGGATAACAAGCGAAAGTCAGCAGTGGCGTTATACGAGCAGGTGTACGCCAAATACGACGAGATGATCAACCGGTTAGAAAACATGCCGGGTGTTCATATAGAACTGGGCGATCAGGAGCAGTCACTCTATAACCGGGTCCACATGCAGAGGTGCAACAAGTGGATCCGTGACGAGAAGTCGAAGTGGTCCCAGTCCACTTTTATCAACTTAAAGAAAGTCGGAGGACAAGGATTTGACGACGAGCAAAACCTGGTGTTTGAAATCGAATTAGATTTCCAGGTTTTAGCGAGTTATGTCCGGCGTGCATTCGATTGCACGCAGCGAGATTTGGTACTGGTGGGCCGTCATTGGCATTTGTCACAAAAAGCCATGAACAGATTGGTTCACGCACTCAACGGAAACATAAAGAACTCGGCACATTACTTGCGAGTTCAGCGGTATGACCCGTTGAGAATGACAAAGCCGCGCAATATGGCGCCGCCCCCAACACCAAATGAGTACGAAGGAGAAGGAGTCCTTGACGGATCTGTCGGACTCAGTATGACCATGTTCCTGCGGGAAATGGGAGAGGAGTCGCTAAAGGAGCAGCGCACTCGTACGAGAGAGTGGAGGAAGACAGTTGAAACAGTCTTCCCTGGTCCAGCAAAAACCAAGGCGGATTTTGCAAAAACAAAACAAACCGCGAGGATGTCGGTCAAAATCCCGAAGCGTATGGTTCGCGGGTGGTGTTACCTGCGATTATTCAAAAGGGAATTCTGGGACAAGTTCGAATGGCCCAAATACCCCACATTATATGATATTTCCACTTGGGAAATTGAGATGCGGGATGAGACGACATGGTTCAAACTACAGGATGGACCAGAACAGGGGATCTTTCACGTAGTATTGGCGCAACCGGAGGAGGTTGACGATGTCGATACCTATACGTGGAAGGATATTGACGAACTCACTCACTGGAGTGTGGGTGCAGGATGGAGGACAGTGCGCTTAGGCGCAGAACCCGAAGAAAGAGTGGTGTACCCTCGGAGGATACTACAAGACGTTACTAACGTCAATATTCAAAGAAGGTCACCAGTAGAGCGGGTGTGGGGAGAACATGAGTTCAGCATCAGGTGGCTGGACGATGTTCCCCAATACGAGATTAATGTGGAAGACTGGGTCAGTCGAGTACAACAATGGGACGGGTACGCACTTCCCCAACGGGGACACTTGAATGTAACACCAGAAACGCCAGGATACTGCTACCTATGGTTATTTAAGCCGCAGTACTGGTCGAGTTTCGCATGGAAGGCAAACCCATCTTGGGTTGAAATATCTCTCTATGAGAAGGACATGCGAAATGACGAGATTCAGGTGACAGTGTCTTATGATCGACGACGACAAATCTACCACGTCGAGAAAGATGAGGAGTGGGGATCCCCAGCACGCGAAGTATGGAGATGGTTCGGACCTGACCACCGCCGAGTGGGTTTTACAGTTACCGAAGCCTTTGTATCGGCAATTATCATGATAATTACCGCATACATTGCAGTATTCGGGACCACGGCAGAAAACGCCACATGGGAAGGACGTTCAGATCAAGATCGCAGAAATCGAATCAGACCATTCGCGGAAGGGATAGGCACGGTAGCGGAAACACTATTCCGACCACCCAGAGAAGAGACCACTCCAGGAGTCAAACTAGACATGCCAGACTACTACGAGGGACAACCGGAGTTAATTGCTAATTGGTTAAGAAGCATGGCAATCTACTTCCAGTTAACCAAACAAAGGACGGTCTCGCGCCAAGTGACCATGTCACTTCAGCGCATCCGGGGTGGATCAGCCAATCGTGCAGGGAACTGGGCAGGTGTCAAGCTCCAACAAATATTGGAAAATGTGTTGGAGCGTGAAGAGCGGAAGGCGTTAGGAACTTGGAGAGCGGGAACCACCCTAGCGCAAGAACGACATGGAATAATGTCGTTATTAGATGGAATAGAGAACGTCGAGCAAGCGGCGTTTATACACAAGCCACCTTTCACAAGTTGGCAAGAGTTTGATACGGAAGCACGCGAGTTCTTCCTAACAACAGAAACCCGGGATGATGCAATTCGCAAGATTCAAGGGTTACAACAGGGGAAGCGCAATGTAGAAGATTACATTGTCGACTTCAGAGGATTAGCCCAACTTACGGGCTATAACGAGATTGCGCTTATTGCGCAATTTAGGAGAGGATTACACCCCCAGCTAGGGCTGAGGATTGTTGAAACAGGAGCGCCAGGAGATGGGACCATTACAGGGGATTTGGAAAAATGGTACACGAAGGCGATGGAATTGAATAAGGCTTGGTGGGATGCCAAGAAATTCTATAATATAAATCCAGGGCAAGGGTCGCACCAACCCCAGGCATCGACAGGGAGGACGCAGGGTACCCATAACAGGGTTTCACCAACGCCTGCGACTCGGACTGGTGGAGCAATGCAAGGCCCACCACCAGCAGCAGCAACGACGTCGAGCGCCCGGGACCCCAATGCCATGGACGTAGATAGAAAGAAGAGCACCGTAGTGTGCTACAACTGCGGGAAGACGGGACATATTAGCAGAGACTGTAAAAGTCCCAAGAATTGGAAAGGGAAAACCCGTGTGCGAGAAATGGGTTGGAAGGAGTGGCTGGATGATGCCACCGAAGACGATAAGAAGGCCATTAGTGAGGCCTTGGGTTTTTGAAGTGGCCAACCGGAAATCATTCCGACCGGACGGCCTGTAGTTTTAGTTCAAATACACGTAATAATAGCCATGCAATCCAATCTACTAAGTTAAATTGCATAGACTATGAACTAAGAACAACGAAAATAAGGGATGAACCCATTACAACGGGAAAAGATTGCTTGAGGCCCTGGCAGATTCCATGGATGGTGAGGCGCATATGGGAACGACCCATGGGCCAAGCTCTCCAATCTCTTCGCTCCTGGAGTCATGATTCCAGGATGGAAGAGGTAACGGTAGATCTGGTACGGAACCTGAATAACGCGACGGAGGTGCAAGCGGCCTGGTACTTGAACCACTTAAGGAACAAGCCTAAGCAGGTGATAGGAACCGGGAAAAGACAATTAAACGTACCCATGACGGTTACTGATGTCACAACGGGACAGTCCGTTACGATATCGGCTCTGTTGGACTCGGGGTGCACGGGTTCGTGCGTTAACCGGAACTTCGTGAAGCGGAATAATCTCAACACGAGAAAGCTCCCCCACCCAATTCCTGTGTACAATGCTGATGGTTCAGAAAACGTTGATGGGCGATTGTCAGAAATGGTGCAGTTGAAAGTAAAAATCAACACGCACGAAGAGACTTGGGAGTTCGGTGTCTCGAACCTTGGGAAGACAGATCTATTCCTAGGACACGACTGGTTAAAATTTCACAATCCGGACGTCGATTGGAATAAGAATGTACTCCGATTCAGTCGTTGTCCAGGTGCATGCTATCCAGATTCGAAAGCCCAGGAGCCCGAGGACGAAGACACTGAGGAGGAGCAAGAAATAGGCGGCGTGCATTGGGATGAAGGGGATCGATTGTTGGCAGTACAAAGGGAAGAAGTGGATTCGGAATGGATCAGGGCTTATGAGTCTACGGCAACCAAAATTGCCGCAGAAAATAAAGTTTCCCGGACCCTGGAGGAAGTCGTACCTGAACGCTACTTAGGTTACCGAAAGGTTTTCGAGAAGCAGACCTTTGATGAACTACCACCACGTCGACCCTGGGATCATGCAATTGAATTGGTACCTGGTGCTAAGATGTTAGATTGTAAGATCTACCCCTTAAGCCGTGTGGAGCAGGAGGAACTCGAGAAGTTCCTCAAAGATAATTTGGAAACGGGACGCATTCGGTCAAGCAAGTCAGCAATGGCGTCACCATTCTTCTTTGTGAAGAAGAAAGATGGATCCCTTCGACCGGTACAGGATTATCGCAAACTCAATGAGATGACCATTAAAAATCGGTATCCCCTACCGCTCATCTCTGAGCTTGTCGATAAACTGTCCCATGCAAGGGTTTTCTCGAAAATGGATATCCGATGGGGATATAACAATGTTCGTATCAAGGATGGGGATGAACATAAGGCGGCCTTCCGAACAAATAGGGGTCTCTTCGAACCCCTGGTCATGTTCTTCGGTCTCACCAATTCCCCCGCCACATTCCAGACCATGATGAATGATATCTTCCGAGAAGAAATTGCAGAAGGATGGGTGGTGATTTATATGGACGACATTTTGGTGTTCTCTAAGGATCAAAAGAGCCACACCATTCATGTCAACCGGATACTGGCTAAGTTGCAGGAGCACAAGTTGTCGCTGAAACCTGAGAAGTGTTGGTTTGACAAGGCCACCATTGAGTTTTTGGGCTTGATCATCTCCCACGATTCAATTAGTATGGATAAAGCCAAGGTCAAGGCTATTGTGGATTGGCCTGTTCCTACGTGCAAAAAACATGTCCAACAGTTTCTTGGGTTTGTCAACTTCTATCGCCGCTTCGTGAAAGGTTTTGCCTCAATCTCGAAGCCATTGACCCTTCTCACGGGAAATAACGAGTGGCAGTGGACGTTGGCTCAGCAAAAGGCATTTGACGGCCTCAAGCAGCGCATTGCTGACGAAGTGGTGTTGGCTATTCCATCTAATGAAGGTCAATTCCGGGTAGAAACCGATGCGTCCGATTTTGCCATTGGCGGCATTCTCTCGCAACAGCAATTGGATGGTCTGTGGCGTCCTGTCGCCTTTATCTCTAAATCTCTTAATCCTGCCAAGCGCAATTATGAGATTTACGACAAGGAAATGCTGGCCGTCATGCATGCCTTTTACGAGTGGTCTCATTACTTGAAAGGCACGGCCGTTCCGGTTGAGGTTCTGACGGATCATCAGAATCTCACCTACTTTCGGAAGCCGCAAAATATTAATCGCCGCCAGGCATGTTGGATTTTGGACTTGCAGGAATTCAATTTTGTGATCAAGCATCGCTCCGGCAAATCCAATAGTAAGGCCGACCTTCTGTCCCGGAGGACAGACCATAAAGGGGAGGAGATCGACAACGAAGGCGTCATTCTCCTTAAAGAGGATCTTTTCGTTCGTCTTTATGATGACGACGATGCGTTGACAGAATTGGAGGAAAAGATTGCCAAGATCAATAAAAGGCAATGGGAGTCACAAGTGGTGGAAGGACTCAAAAACGAGGATCCCGACTTCAAGTTAGAATGAGGGATCGTGACATGGAAAGGTCGAATCTACGTCCCAGTCAACCGAAGGGTACGAGAATCTATTCTCAACATCCATCATGAGTGGGGGCATTACGGGATCGACAAAACTTTGGAGGTCATTACCCGGAATTACTGGTGGCCACGCATGGCTAGGGACGTCAAGCTGTATGTTACAGGGTGTAGGACATGCCAAACTGTCAAACCAGACAGGACGAAGAGGGCAGCACCGCTACGACCCAACAGCGTACCCGGTCAACCATGGCAAGATGTGTCTGTAGATTTAATGGGACCATTTCCGGAATCGCGAGGCTTCGACATGATAATGGTAGTTGTGGATCGTTTTACCAAGAAAGCATACTTCTTGCCAACGAATTCCACAATCACATCATTAGGAGTGGCCAGACTTTTCCGTGATAACGTCTTCAGGGATCATGGACTACCTCAGAAGGTCATCAGCGATAGGGGATCTCAATTTGTCTCCCAGTTCATGAAGGAGCTGTTTCGGTTGTTAGACATCGAAGGGAACCCTTCTACGGCGTATCACCCACAGACCGACGGACAAACGGAACGGGTCAACCAAGAAGTGCGCGAGTTTCTGGCAATGTACACGAATGACAAACAGGACGATTGGAGCGAGCATTTGGCGCTGGCTCAGTTTTGTCATAATGACAGAGAAAACTCCGCCACAGGTTTCACCCTGTTCTATCTGAACAATGGGAAACACCCGAGGAAGTGGAGCGACCCAAAACTGACCACCAAGGTAGCCGATGTGGAGAAGTTTGTGGAGAACGCACGTGGGGCGTGTGATATAGCAGCAGAAAATCTGGAGAAAGCGGCAGAACGAATGGCCAAACAGTACGACAAGGGAAAACGCCCTGCTAGGGAGTATCAGGTTGGCGACAGGGTCTACGTTAACGCAGAACATCTTCCACATGTACGAGCATCCAAGAAGCTTGATGGCAAGTTCTATGGACCATACAAGGTGTTGGAAAAGATTGGATCCGCCGCATACCGACTGGATCTTCCTAAGTCATGGAAGGTGTACAATGTGTTCAACGAAGTACTGTTGAAACCTTACGTACAACCGGTGTTCCCAGATCAGAAGCGGAAAGATGAGGAACTGAGTGCGAAGAGAGCAGAGGAGGAGGCGAAGGTTCAAGGTGAAGAATATGAAGTTGAAGAAGTTTTAGACAGTCGTGTGCAAGGGTGAGGCATTCAATACCTCGTCAAATGGAAAGGATTCCCCGTCGAAGAGTCTACATGGGAACCGGTTAAGAATTTGGAGAACGCAGGAGAAGCAATTCAGGAGTTTCACCAGAAACACCCTAACGCTCCTACCTCTCGGAGGTTACCTAGGGACGCTTTTCGGCGATATCAAAACCATACCAGCGCACATGTTCCAAAACGGTTGTTTGGCTGGGAGGATGGCAAGTTTGAACGTGACTACCGGGAACGTTTGGAGCGTAAATGGCGAAAATGGAAGGGTGATCGCGCAGCCCTTTACGCCCTCCCGGATGACGACCCCGATATGGTTCGTGTGGAACCGAACCCTTAATAGGGGGGTAATGTTACGATTCGACGGTTGCGGGTCACAGCGGGTGACAGGAGTGACGGACAGGCGCCCATGGTAGCGCCCTAGCTTATATCAGCAGGGCATGTGGTTAAGGGGAGGCGGACATGAGGGGACCGTGAGGCGAGGGGTATATAGTAGTAGTTAGAGCCTGAGAACCCCCAGGCTCTTGATAGTCACTGTCGTAGACAGTCCTACAGAGATCTCTTTCCTTTTTCCCTTGTTCCTCTGGTTGTGCGACCTGGTCTACCAACCTTGTAACAGCAGACAACAAATGTTTGAAAAAGGAATGATTACATGAAGGGGAGCCCCAGATAGAGACGTGGGAGGGGCACATCCCAATGTGAGGACATAGCATGGGGGCCACTGGTGAGATGGCAAACTTTGGGCAGTGACAATAGATGCAGGGAGTTGGGTCAAAGCAAGGCAGGGAGGACATAATTGCTTGCAAGGTAAGGTTTGCTCTAGAGCCACGCACAGCATTCAGTGCTGCCCACAGACGGGCCATGAGCAACAAGGCACAGGGATCCTGGGACGAGAAGACTTGGACCCCTAGGGACCTAGGGAGCTCAGCTAGTACTGAAGGGATGTCAGCCCCTGGTATGGCCAGAGAGGGAGGCAGAGGAGTAGCAACCAGGGAGTGACCAGGTGCATGTATGGACTGGGCCATGCCCTGAGAAACAGCCCAAGAGGGGGGCTGGGAGAAGACAGGGGACACCATGAGCGGAGGAGGAGGGGGTAGACCAGGAAGGTCCATCACCGCCTGATCCAAAGCCTTCATGGCCACAGATGGATTAGTAAAAATAGCTGCTGTGTGATTGCAGGCAGGTGATGAATGCATGGCTTGGCATGAGGCGCACCAGCCCACTGTGTTGGCAGTCTCCCCCAAACTGGAGGTCTGGTTCAGGGAAATCACATCTGCTGGCCGCACTTGTGTATCAACTTATTTGTGAAGGAAAACGTGTCTTTTACATTCCAGATTGCTTTCGTCTGCTCCTAAAACCAGAAGAGGCGATGCGGAATGCATACCACTTTGCATACTACGATGCTCCTGAAACCATAGAATTTCCCAATCCCAATAATGTTGAGGAATTGGTTCGTTGTTTGGCATCTGATCAAGATATCTATATCATTGTTGACCAAGTGAATGCTTTGGAGTTCACAATCAATGATCACCGCAAGGATAAGAAGGTCCAGATATCAAATTGGCTTGATACCTTCCGATACCGAAATCGATACATATTTAGTGCTTCAGCTAATGAAAATTCCAATCAAGAAGCTTATAAGAAGCAACAAGGAATTTCGGTTATCCCAGTATTTGGAGGGATGAGCCCAGTATGCTGATACCTTCATATTGTTCCATACAATACTCATGCCATGTAGGATGAAACTGATCAGTGGTTTATCCAGCATTCCAATCAAATTCCACAGTTGTCGCATGAACAACGGCAACACGTCGAATATCTCACAGGCTGCATTCCGCTTCTGCTGCGTTGCCTTATCAATCTCACCGACTTTGATGAACTTGAATTCAGAGAGCACTTGGGGCATGGCTTGACCAAGAAGGTCTCGGTGGCAGCCATGATCATAGTGATGGGAATACCTGATACAGGCCCAAAAGAGTAGGCAGAAGCCAGAGATGCAAAACAAGGGAGCAAAGGGGGGCAGGAGGGGGAGCCATGGTTGTGAGAGCAGCCGAGAAAAAGGGGGGGGGATGCAAAAGCACAAGCAGAGCAGAGGCTCAATGCAACAAAAAGGAAGAAGAGCTTCACAAGGGGGTTGCACCAGAACAATGCAGACTCTGAGCCCAAAAACACTACCGTCTCATGGGAAAGTCCAGAGATGGTGGTGGTAAGAGGTCAAGAAGTGTTTTTTATCACCAATAAGCTCAAATTGTGGTTGAAACTGGAATGTGGGTGCTGAGTGCCCTTGTCCAGGTTAGTGTGGCAGGAAACAGGTGTCCAAGATTTGCAACCACTGAAAGGACATCTGATGTGATTGATAATGTGATGGTAGTGGTGCAACCAAAATTTTTTTTTTTTCACATGGGAATGGTTTGATATTGCAGAACTAAAATATGTATGACAATGTAGACAACAGAGGGAAGGGGCCCAATGTAGTAAGCTGGAGTAGCTAAGAGAGAGTGAGGAGTGTCAACCAATTGGTGAATCCTTAGTCAGGGAATAAGGCATGGTGGGGCTGGTGATGGGCAGGTTGGTGTGCATAAGGCACTAAAACGTCAAATGTGGCAGCTAGAGGGTGTGCTTTCAGGAAGGTGATGAGGCCAATGTAGTTATTATCCTGGTGTAGGAAGGCTGGAAAAGATGTGAGAGGGGGAGAAAACTGAAGGCACTCACAGATGATGTGGGAATGGGTTGCAGGGAGCCAGTGTGGGCAGAAGGAGCAATGAGTTGGGGCTGCAGGGAAGAACTGCCAGCGATATTCAGCAGAGGGCATGTGGCCTGTGGAGAAGCATATGAATCGCACAAAGAGGTGGGGTGAGTTGTCACACTGTGTTACAAAGCAGGAGTGTTGGTGCCCCAGACACAGAATGAGAGGGCAGTGTTTGCCATTGATGGGGATGAGGTTGAAGCCCCTTGTCTTTTGGGAAAGCCAGGCTAAGCACCAGTGAGTACCAGCCATGGTGTGGAAGCGCTTTTGGCTGGCAACACATGTGTGGAAGGCTGGGCAAGCAGGAGCAGTCATGATGGCAACCAGGTGATCAGTGGCCTCGTTTTCCGGAATATTCATGTGGCTAGGGCACCACAAGACCGTGAGGCAGTTGAGTGGGGATGTTTCAAGCCAGAGGCAGAGGAACTTGCTGAAGTGGATGGCAACATGTTGGCCATCACTGATGTCCAAGTTGAATATGCTGCATGTGGCGGTGGCAGCATTATCCACAAGGAAGAGGGCATGCCCCATGTATGAGCTATCAACCAAGTGGTGGCAGGCCATTTTGAGCCTGGGTTTCAGTGGCATAGGAAGAAGAGGCAGGCACAGCATGGGCATCAGCTGTATGGGCTGATATGAAACCACTGTAAGTGTTGGAGCCATGGAGGGATCCATCAGTTGCCACAATGTATATCGCCAGGTTAGCATGCCAAACCTGTAATTGATCTTTGAAACCCTCGAACCACGAGGCAAACAGGTCTGTTAGGCCTTTCATGGGGTGGTCAAAATGCTGGAAGGAGAGGCAATCTGGGTAGAGGTCCAGGAGGCAGGAGCCTCTAGTGTTCTCATTGTGAACAGTGAAAAAAGGTTCAGCAATGAGCACTGTGTTAGCCAGTAGGGCGGGTACTGGGTTTTCTGGAGCGCACATGCGAAGGAGGCAATGGTGCATGTGAGCAGTGTCATGGGCAGGCAGCATGGGGTGGTGGGCCAGGAGGTGCAGCATGTGCTGGTGATCTAGGGTAGCAACATGGACACCCATATGTTGGAAGAGCAGGTCGCAATAAATGTGAACCAGGGGGGAGCCTGTGAGGAATTCAAGCACCTACTGGCATTGTGCAGAAAGCTCCAGAGGCCCAGATCAGGGTGGTGCGTTGAACCTTGTTTAGTGGCTGGAGGAGGTGGTGGATGCCTTTGCTGTTAGGTCTGTACCATGAGGGGGAGGCCATAGGACATTGTGGGCCAAATGCATGCTCAATATAGTTGTAGCCTTTTGGAGGCTGGTAACCCACCATCCGCATTCCTGATCATCCAGAGAGCTCTAATACAGGAAAGGGATTTATTAGCATAGTGGTCTACATGTAAATGAAAGAGCAGGATCAAAGAAAAAATCTAAATAGTGCCACTTGGTGACAGGGGAAACTATGGTAGTAGAAGAGTCTGGATTTGTTAAGGTTATTGAGGTTTGCGTCAGGCGCGGTAGCTACTCATGGTCAATGGACCAGATGATTGAAGAGCTCAGGAATGTGTGACGGTGATCACAGGTGGCACAGTGAACCTGTGACAGATTCAGGCAACATTTGAATGGGAGGAAGTGGATAAGTTCTGTTTTGGCAGGTTTGAGGCACAGGCCAATATTGGCCATGATGGTGGCAAATTTGGTGTAAAGGAGACTCAGAGCTGCAAGGTTGCAATTAAGGTCAGTGTCAGAATGGCACAAGATGGAGTCATCTAGCTAAGGACTGCTGAAGGGGAGGTCGGGTCAAATGCAAAGTGTGCTCACAATGGTAAGGCAGTGTACAGACATGTCACAACTGGGGATTCACAAGCGCCCTGCTGGGCACCTAGTCCCACCGAGAAGTCAGATGAAATGGTGGTGCCCCAAGAGTAGTGCATGGTGTGGTCAGCGTAGTAGTTGTGCAGGAAAGAAATGAGGGTGTCAGGGAAACCCTGTTTCCACAGAATAACACATAGAACGCTGCTTTGCATGGAGGGGAAGTATGTTAGGACTAATCCTTATACACAATCACAAGCTTCAGAGAAGAGAAATATATAGAGACGAAGCTAAAGACACAATAGTCTGCGACCTACAAGGAGGAAACAATCTAGAGTCTTAAGGACTCTTACCTACAGAACGCACTCCTTATATACCTGAGTTGCTGGTCTGTGCACACAGTCTGTGCAGCCGCTAAGGCTATGCACGTGCAGCAACAAGACCCAGACCCACCTCCCAGACCTGTCCGGACTTACCCAGACTCCCGGTCCCTTCCTGCGAACACTGCTTCACCCAATATCCCCTAATAGCCTTGATCGTATAGCCACCCTGGGTTATATAATCCTCCTGCCATATCTGGATAGGGGTCCCGTGCCATATGCTTGCGTCTCGTTATACGTCCGTAGGCCTCTGAATAAAATAGAGAAAAATAGAGAAAAAAGTCCATATCGTAACATGACCTCCTCCTTAAGACTTCACATCCCAGGAAGTCACACGTGGGTCGTAAATCGCTTCAGCACCAAGTGCTATATCATGTGATGGTTTGCCTTAGGGGAATTAAGTGTGGGTTTAACCAGCCCACCGCGCTCGAGGTCTCTTGAGAATGCCCCTTCTGTGTTGGGTTCAGCGTAGATGAGTTTGCAGTTGCCTTTCCACCATTGCCAATTCCGTTTTAACCTGTCGAGGTAATCACGCTCGAATTTGCCATCTTCCCAACCGAACAACCATTTGGGAGCCTTTGTATCCATGTAGTTATGCCAATTTTTAAACTGTAGGTCCATGATCGCTAATCGCCGGGGTGCACTTGGGTTTTGCCTGTGGAATTTCTGAACCTCTTTCTTAGCATTAGCAAGGTTCTCTGCTGGTTCCCATGTGGATTCCTCTACAGGATAATTTTTCCATTTGACCAAGTATTCCAGTCTGCCACCGTTTTGTCCGCTGACTCTGCTGTCTATTACTTCTTCTACTTCGTACTGTCATGACCAACTGAAAAACTCGTTTTCACTAAGTCATTTTATATTCACTTTCTTTTTTATTATATAACACTGGCTGACTAAGCAAGCGTCTATCAGTCAGCACTTAGATAAAAGATAGGGATTAGATAAGATTAGATAGTGAATCACGGCAAGGATGAGTCAATGTCTTGACTCATTGCACAGCAATGCGCAGTGCCTTGCCATTACCTCATGTAGTGTATGCACAGACCATGTATCTAGTTATATAAGGAGTGCAACTAGCACCCAGAGTCCTCAGCCGAGTTCTCTCGGGTTTCTTCCCTTCCTCACCCCTCCTCCTCTATAGTCTACTGAGTGGGGCCCTGATAGTAGAACTCGGCTACACATCCTCACTGCCCCACTCGATTCTCATACCCGGACCACAGGGTTAAGTGGCAGAGATCAGGGGATTTTCACACAGTCATACACCAACTTTAAAATTGCGGAATTAGTTGCCGGACACTATAAAACAGTGCACCTGTGGCCCTGCCTCGTGGCCCTCGACTTACTTGGCACTACATTCCCAGTCTATGCAAACCGAAGGACCTAACCCAGTTGATAGGGTTACCTGTGCACAGGACACCAGTGCTGGACTTGTCACATGATACGTGACACGCATCTAGGGACCAGCCTTGCCAGCCCCCTAGCACGTTAAATTGCCCTGGCCTAGGCCCTTTAAGGCTATACAGTAGATACCGTAACTACCACTTTTTCATACACCTCGGAAGTAGCCAGCGCTTGCTCATGTGCTTCCGAGAGAGGACCGCACCCATACGGTGTAGCGTCAGTGGGACAACCATTTGGCCCCCACTTAGATAAACCTTCCCATGTTGTTGTAATCTTTAAATACTGTACCTATATTGTAGCACTGCAGGGAGGGTTGTGGACCCTGAGTGCACCCCGTACATACATATTTATCCATCCCAAACAAGTGACAGGCTCAGACCTCCCTCACTTCCATCAAGATTGATCCTTTGTGGCAAGAAGTATTAGAAGGATTAGATACAGATCCGTTTGTATCAGATTCAGATTCAATACCACCATTGCACACCCCTTCCTCATCAGTTTCATCAAATTCAATCACTGAACAGCCACATCAGTGGGAGGCAGCACCATTTCCCATTCTTGTCACTAATCCTGCAACCTTAAACCCAAATCTACTCTTCAATTCAGACACCAACTTCATTGGTGAACCCGCTCCACCTTTTTCACCACCGCCACCATCACTATCACTATCCCTGGTATCACCACCGCCCATTTACGTCGAAATGGCAGCAGCACAGGAGATGACATCAGCAGAATTGCTGAATCTTCTCAATGCGCAAGCTGCTACCATCACCAACCTCCAAAACCAGTTAACCCAACTCCAGGCGAACGCTGCCAAAGCCGCCATGGCTGCAGCACAGCCACCCCAACCAGCAAACGTCGTCAATATACCGCCAGGGATGGTATTCAATATTCCCTTGAATGGAAATGGTGCATCAAAGATTGATGTAGCTAAACCACCAGTGTTTTCGGGCAAGATGTCCAAAGTAAATAACTTTATCAATGCATGTCGGTTGTATTTGCAACTCAAAATGCCGAATGTGGATGATGAAGAGCAGATCTTGTTGGTCCTGTCCTATGTATCAGAAGGATTTGCAGTAGATTGGCAGGACAATCTATTGGAAGCAATGGCAGATGATGATGATATGGTTCCACAAACAGTGGAAGCCCTTTTTAGGAGAATCAAGAGTGAATTTGGAGACACCAATGAGCAGTCGTCCAAAATCTCAGAACTACGTACAATGACACAAGGATCTGGCACATGTGAGGAGCATGTGCAAAAGTTTAAAAAGGTAGCACGAGGCACCAGCTACTTTGGAAGAGTGTTGATTGAATAATGGATTACAAAAGAGGATCATGGAATCAGAAACCATTCTGGACACTGTGGAAGAATGGTACAGACGAGTGGTTAAGTTAGATTGACAATGGCAACAAGCAAAAGCTGAGGAGCAGTATTATTCCTCCCGGACCAGTAACTCCGCTAAGAGGAGTGAAGGGCATCCAAAGGCCCGGATCTGGCAAGGACGGTAGTCCCTGGCCAGCCTAAACCCAGATGGAAATTTGGATCTGGATCAGTGCGTCAGGGGCAATTGGGAGCTGGAGCCTCCGGGAGTTCCAATAATACAGCAAATTGGTCTGACCCGAATGCAATGGATGTGGATCAAAATCAATGTCCGCCACTCCGGTGTTACAAATGTGGAAAATTAGGACATATTTCACGAAACTGTAGATCAACTTTGGACATTAGAACAATGACATTTGAAGAAATGAAGGAGTTCTTTGCAAAGGGAGAAGAACATTTAAAAGAACAAGAGGATCAGTGAGTCCCACACTAGATTCTTGCAATCGGTTCTTGGTACTTGATTCAGACTTTACAGTAGAAACAGATGTCTCGGGGAAATCCGAGATGTCTCCGCAAGGGGCAATCTCAAAGGTGAAACACTGTGATATAGCACCTTGCGTTGAAGGTGTCACTCCCCACGAGTGCGGCAGAGCGGTTAAATCTGTGCTTAATTCCTCTTTTTTGTCATTGTCTACAAGTAAAATAGTATGGAAGCAATGTGATATAGCGCCTCGCACTGAAGTTGTAACTGTACCACTGAGGGAACCTAAGGGACATCAACATCTGGTCAGAACACTTGGCCAGAAAGATGAAATATTCATGGAAGTTGGTTTAGAAACGTTGGACACTCATGAGCAAACGCAGCAAAAGGCTTTGCTAGATTCTGGTGCCACTGGATTGTTTATGAATGCCAAATACACGAAGGAAAAGGGGTTTTGACTTATCCCATTGACATGTCCCATTCAAGTATGGAATGTGGATGGAACAAATAATGAAGGAGGAATGATCACCCATGAGGTTGATCTTCTGCTTTTCTTTAAAGGTCATAAGGAACGAGCTACCTTTGAAATCTGCGAGTTAGGCAAAACCAATGTAATCATTGGATCTACATGGTTACGAAAGCACAATCCAGAGATCAATTGGGAAACTGGACAAGTAAAGTTAACTTGATGCCCACGGTCATGTGGACATAGGCAAAGAGAGTGGACCAAACGTTGAGAAAAGAAAGTGCACACAGCTGAACATTGGCAGGTGCTGCAATATTTGTGGGAACAGGAGAAGGAATTGGATTTTGCTCATTGGCTTGAGGAGAAAGAAGAGGAAGATCAGAACCTCACATATTTGGAACAGATGAAACATCCAAGGGAATATAAATATGGGGATAAATACCCATTTTTACCTTTATTTCCATCAAGATCTGCTGGACCAAAAGCAGGATCTTCCTTACGTGTGCAGGAACTAGCAAAAGTCACTGCTAGTGAAATGGTACCTAAACAATACCATCAGTATCTGCAAATCTTTGAAAAGAAAGCCTCTGAAAGGATGCCAGTGCAGAAGCCATGGGATCATGTGATTGACACTAAGCCTGGGTATCAACCAAGAAAGGCTAAAGCATATCCCCTATCTCCTGATGAGTTGCAGGAAGTACATAACTTTGTTGATGATCAGTTAAGCAAAGGATACATACAACCATCAAAGTCACCACAAACATCACCAGTGTTCTTTGTAAGCAAGAAAGATGGAAAAAAGAGGATGGTACAAGATTATTGGTACCTTAATGAGTGGACAGTTAAGAATAACTATTCCTTACCGCTAATCTCGGAGCTGGTGGATTGTGCAGGAAGTGCAAAGTACTTCACGAAGTTGGATCTTCGATGGGGGTACAACAATGTATGGATCAAAGAAGACGATGAATGGAAAGCCACCTTTACAACACCAGAAGGTTCTTTTGAACCAGTTGTAATGTTCTTCGGGCTTACCAATTCACTGGCCACCTTCCAAACTATGATGAACAATATTTTCCGAGATATGATCAATCAAGGAAAAGTAATAATCTACATTGATGATATCCTCATCTTTACCAAAACAAAGGAGGAACATGATCAGATTGTTTTGGAAGTTCTCAAAAAATTGGAAGAAAATGATCTGTATGTGAAACCGGAGAAGTGCACATGGTGTGTGGAGGAAGTCGAATTCCTAGGCGTAATCATTGGCGCAAAAGGAATTCAAATGGATACCAGAAAAGTGGATGCTATTGTTCAATGGCCAACACCAACAGGTGTCAAAGATGTGCAGCAGTTCTTAGGATTGGCAAACTATTATCATTGGTTTGTTCAAGACTTTGCAAAGGTAGCACGGCTATTGCATGATCTGGTACAAAAAGATAAAACATGGGAGTGGGCAGACTCCCAAGATAAAGCTTTTAAAACGTTAAAAAAGATTTTCACGGAACAACCGTTGTTGGTGGCACCTGACTCAGATCGGAAGTTCCGCATTGAGTCTGATGTGTCAGATTATGCCACGGGAGGCGTTCTTTCAATGCAATGTGACGATGAGAAATGGCGACCAGTAGCCTACCTATCCAAATCCCTTAATGATACTGAATGAAATTATGACGTTCATGATAAAGAAATGTTGGGGATTATGCGCTGCCTTGAAACCTGGCAGCACTATTTGGAAGGTGCAAAGGAAACGTTTGAGATTTGGATGGATCACAAGAATCTTGAATATTTTATGGGTGCTAAGAAGCTTAATCGGTGCCAAGCTTGGTGGTCCCTTTATCTCAGTCGCTTTAATTTTGTGTTATTACATAAAGCTGGGAGTTCAATGGGAAAGGCGGATTCTCTGTCCAGGAGGCCAGATCACAAAAAGGGGGTGGATGATGATAATAAAAATGTCACCCTTTTGAAACCTGACTTTTTCAAAATTTCTGCCTTACAGCATGGTCATGTGCTCATTGATGGTTCAGAAAAAGCATTACTGAACAAAATCAGAAAATTGGAAGCACGAGATGAGCAAGTAGTAAAAGCAGTAGAAGCAATGAAAAAAGCAGGTGTGAAAACCTTGAACAGCAGAGAATGGCAGTGGGAACAAGGACTTATCCTCTGGCAAGGAAAAGTCTATGTTCCAAAAGATGACAGTTTACAGATGGAGATAGTCTGTTTACACCATGACACACCCATTGCAGGACATGGAGGTCAATGGAAGACGATTGAACTTGTCACCAGGAATTATTGGTGGCCTGGGATCACCAAATATATTAAAAAATACGTTAGTGGATGTGATAAGTGCCAGTGGAACAAAAACTTCCCTGAGCCTCCAGCTGGAAAGCTAATGCCAAATTCGGCACCAGCAAGGCCTTGGACGCACATTTCTGCCGATTTTATTACAAAACTGCCAGAATCACATGGTCATAACGCGATCTTGGTAGTTTGTGATCGAATGTCAAAAATGGCGCATTTCATACCTACGTCAGAAGAAACGTCAGTGCAAGGACTGGCGAGTCTATTCAGGGATTACATTTGGAAATTACATGGACTCCCTGAATCCATTATCTCGGATAGAGGTCCGCAATTCACAGCACAGATGATGAAGGAGTTAAATCAAATGCTGGGGATTTCAACAGACTTGTCCACTGCATTCCATCCACAAACTGATGGACAAACTGAGAGGATGAATCAGGACTTGGAACAGTTCCTGAGAATCTTTGTAGACCATAGACAAGAAGATTGGTCTGGGTGGCTGTCTATTGCCGAATTCAGCTACAATAATAAGATACAGGCATCTACTAAACAGACACTGTTTTTTGTAAACTATGGAAAACATCCACGAATGGGAATAGAGCCCAGGTGAGAAGGGAGTCATCTCGCAGCAGATGAATTTGCTCAAAAAATGAAGGAAATACATGAGGAAACCCAAGCTGCTCTCCGTAAATCACAGGATGAGATGAAGTTGTATGCAGATCGACATCGGTCAGAAGTTCCTGAATACAAAGTTGGTGATAAAGTATGGTTGTCAACCAAGGATCTACAGTTGACAGATCAACCAACCAGGAAATTGGCAGAATGATGGATTGGTCCATATCCAATCAAAAGGATTATTTCATCAAATGTGGTTGAATTAGACCTTCCCTTCTCACAACAAATACACCCAGGTGTGAATGTGTCTAGAATACGTCCTTGGAAACGACCAATGAGAGGACAAAAGGCTCAGCCACCTCCGCCAATAGAAATTGAAGGAGAAAAGGAATACGAAGTGGAAGAAGTGTTGGATGTATGATTAAAACAAAACAAGTTGGAATATCTGGTCAGGTGGAAAGGATACACCGCAGAACACAATTCATGGGAACCAAAGGACAATTTGAAAAATGCAAAAAGGAAAATAAAACATTTTTACAACAAAAACCCTGGAGCTATCAGAAGGATTGATAAGGCCACCTTTGATGGGTTAGCTTTCAAAACTTATGAAAACTTCACGGAATCCTTGGACAAAGCTCTGTCCAGAATCAATGTCAATGCAGTAGCACCCGCTGCAGAATGGGAAAGAAACTGGCAAAAGTGGAAAGGCACGAAAGGCCTGGAAACCTTGGCAACAGAACCTGGAGAAGAGAAAGGACCATGTACTTGTAACATGTGTCTTTGCCAACAGTTGCATGATATAGTGCAACGCGCTGAAACAACTACTCAGAAACTCCAAGCCAAGTACACTTTACCAGAAACACTGCCATCAAGGCCATTATCACCCATTATTGAAGAAGTAGAGGATGACGATTCATCATCCATGACAGAGCGCGATGCGCTGAAAGATGATGATGAAGTTTAAATTTGTCTAGGAAGCCAAATTCTAAAAAGGGGGTACTGTCATGACCAACTGAAAAACTCGTTTTCACTAAGTCATTTTATATTCATTTTCTTCTTTATTATATAACACTGGCTGACTAAGCAAGCGTCTATCAGTCAGCACTTAGATAAAAGATAGGGATTAGATAAGATTAGATAGTGAATCACGGCAAGGATGAGTCAATGTCTTGACTCATTGCACAGCAATGCGCAGCATGCACAGTGCCTCGTCGTTACCCTCGTGTAGTGTATGCACAGACCATGTATCTAGTTATATAAGGAGTGCAACTAGCACCCAGAGTCCTCAGCCGAGTTCTCTCGGGTTTCTTCCCTTCCTCACCCCTCCTCCTCTATAGTCTACTGAGTGGGGCCCTGAGTCGTCTTGATGAAGGGTTCCTGATACGTACTCATTGTCCTCGGATTCCTCCACCATTTGTGCCTCTCTTCATTTGGCAACCTTTTCAATTTGGTTGGGGAATTCTGGAGCAGTGTAGGGTTTCAAAAGTACTTTGTTGAAGACATTGTAAATTTTCCAAGCAGCAGGGATTTTTAGTCGGTATGCAGATGTGCCAACTTTCTCAACCACTTCCAAGGGACCTACAAACTTGCCGTCTAACTTCTTGGTTGTTCGAAGCGTTGGCAGATTCTCTGTACTGAGGTACACCTTGTCACCAGGTTTGTAATCTCGTGCTGGTGTTCTGTGAGCATCCCACCACTTTTTCATTGCCTCAGCAGTTTTGTCCAGCGCAGTTTTAGCTTGGGCTGCAATCTGAGATTATGGATTCAGGGAGTCCATGGAGTTTCCATATGTGGTCCCTGAATAATGTAGCTAGGCCCTGGGCCGAGGTTTCTTCTGATGTGGGGATGAAATGCGCCATTTTCAACATTCTGTCACATACTACTAAAATTGCATTATGACCATGCAATTCTGGTAGTTTTGTAATGAAGTCTGCTGAAATGTGTGTCCATGGCTGTGCTGGTGCTGAATTTGGCATTAGCTTTCCAGCTGGTGGCTCAGGGAAATTCTTGTTCTGCTGACACTTGTCGCATCCACTAATGTATTTTTTGATAAATCTGGTGATCCCAGGCCACCAGTAATTTCTTGTGATGAGTTCAATTGTCTTCCACTGTCCTCCATGTCCAGCAATAGGTGTATCATGATGTAAGTGGACTATTTCCATCCGCAATTTTTCGTCTTTTGGTATGTAGACTTTTCCTTGCCAGAGGATAAGTCCTTGTTCCATTTCCCATTCTCAAGCATTTAGTGTTTTAACACCAGCTTTTTTCATGGCTTCTACTGCTTTTACTACAGCTTCATCTTGTGCTTCAGAGTGTCAAATTTTGTTTAGTAGCTCTTTTTCTGAGCTGTGGATGAATACATGTCCATGATGTAGTGCAGAAATTCTAAAAAAATCTGGTTTGAGGAGTGTGATGTCCTTGTTGTCATCATCTACCCCCTTTTTATGGTCTGGCCTCCTGGACAGGGAGTCAGCCTTTCCCATGGTAACACCTGCTTTATGGTGCAATACAAAATTAAATTGACTAAGGTATAAAGCCCATCTGGCTTGTCTGCGATTCAACTTTTTTGCACTCATAAAATACTCAAGGTTTTTGTGATCAGTCCATATTTCGAACTGTTCACATGCTCCTTCCAAATAGTGATGCCATGTTTCCAGGCAACGTATAATGCCCAGCATTTCTTTGTAATGGACATCATAGTTGCACTCAGTATCGTTGAGCAACTTTGATAGATAGGCCACCAGCCTCCACTTCTCATCTTTACAGAGCATAGATAATACACCACCAGTAGCATAATCTGATGTGTCTGATTCTACCCTGAACTTCCTATCCAAGTCAGGGGCAACCAATAATGGTTGTTCTGTAAATATCTTTTTCAGGCTTTGGAAAGCCTTATTTTGGACTTCCATCCATTCCCATGTTTTATCTTTTCTAACCAGGTTGTGCAAGGGTTGTGCAATCTTGGCAAAGTTTTGTACAAAGTGCCTATAGTAATTGGCAAGGCATAGGAACCTTTGTACATCTTTGACACAAGAAGGGGTAGGCCAGCTAATGATAGCTTCAACTTTCTTTGTGTCCATTTGAATTCCCTTGGGTCCCAGGACAACTCCCAAGAATTCGACTTCTTCTATGCACCAAATGCATTTTTCTGGTTTCATGTACAAATCATTTTCCTCCAATCGTTGCAGGACTTGTTGCACAATTGCGTCATGCTCTTCTTTTGTTTTAGTGAAGATGAGTATGTCGTCAATGTACACAATGACTTTTCCTGTGTTGATCATGTCGCAGAAAATGTCATTCATCATGGCCTGGAAGGTGGCCAGCAAGTTGGTCAGCCCGAAAAACATTACTACTGGTTCAAAAGAACCTTCAGGGGTAGTAAATGCAGCTTTCCACTCATTGCCTTCTTTGATCCATACGTTATTATAACCCCATCTAAGATCTAGCTTAGTGAAGTATTTGGCACTCCCTGCTTGATCTACGAGCTCAGATATTAATGGTAATGGGTAGTTATTTTTAACTGTCCACTTGTTTAGGTATCAGTAGTCCTGTACCATCTGTTTCTTTCCATCTTTTTTGCTTACAAAGAAAACAGGTGACATTTGTGGTGATTTCGAGGGTCGGATGTACCCTTTTGCTAGTTGATCATCCACAAAGTTCTGTACTTCTTGCAACTCATCTGGGGATAGAGGGTAGACTTTCCCTTTTCTGGGCTGATAGCCTGGTTTGGTATCTGTTGCATGATCCCAAGGCTTTCTGGCCAGCATGTGCTCTGATGCCCCTTTTTTGAAGATTTTGAGGTACTGATGATACTGTTTAGGTACCATTTCCTTGGCTGTGAGTTTTGCCAATTCTCATACATGTGTTATTGATCTGGCCTTTGGCCCAATGGATGCAGATGGGAATATCAGTGAGAATGGGTATTTATCCCCATATTTGTATTGGCCTGGGTGTTTCATCTGTTCCATGTACATGAGGTACTTCTCACTTTCCTCTTTTTCTTCGAGCCAGTGCACAAAGTCTAGCTCCTTCTCTTGTTCCCACAGGTACTCTAGAACACGCCAGTGTTCTGCTGATTGGACCTTCTGCTCCTGCTTCTTGGTCCACTCTCTTTGCCTATGTCCACAGCTTTGTGGACAACATGTCAATTTGACTTGACTGGTCTCCCAATTGATTTCAGGGTTATGTTTTCATAACCATGTTGATCCAATGATTACATTGGTTTTTCCTAGCTCACATATTTCAAAGGTAGCTCACTCCTTATGCCCTTGATAAGATAAGAGGAGGTCGACCTCATGGGTGATCATTCCTCCTTCATTATTGGTTCCATCCACATTCCGAACTTGAATGGGATGTTCCAAGGGTATAAGTTTAAAGCCCATTTTTTTTGCATATGCAGCATGCATGAACAACCCAGTTGCTCCTGAATCGAGCAGCGCAGTTTGCTGGGTTTGTTCATGTGTGTCCAACTGTTCCAACCCGATCTCCATCAAGATCTCATCCTTCTGCCCAATTGATCTAATTAAAAACTCCTTTTCTCCTTTTTTCAATACTCTCTTTGGACAAGCAGTTTCAGCGCTAAGTGCTATATCATGCTGCTTTCTTTTTAAGTCCTTTTGTCCCTTTGTAGATACTTGTACTACTGTATTTGGTAACGAGGAATTAAGCACAGGTTTTACTGCCCTGCCACACTCCTTGGGAGTGACACTTTCAGTGCCATGCACTATATCATGGTGTTTCACCTGGGAGTTCACCCTCTTGCAGGAACGTCTCAGAAGTCCTTGAGACCTCTGAGATTGTTCTTGCATCAACCCAGTCAGCGCTAGGCGCTATATCAAGGGGCTGTGCACTATCTACCAATTTATCTAATACAGCATATCTATTACGAGAGTCCAGTACAGGACCTACTGACTCTCTTCCTCTTTTAGATTCTCTTCTCCTTTCTTGAAGTACTCCTTCATTTCATCAAATGTCATTGTGCGAATATCAAGTCCTGATCTGCAGTTCCTAGAGATGTGTCCGATCTTGCCACATTTGTAACATCTGAGGGGTGGCCTTTGATTTTGATCAACATCCATTGTGTTAGGGTCTGGCTGATTTGCTGTATTACTTGAACTCACAGAGGCTCCAGCCCCCAATTGTCCCTGGTTTGCTGATCCCAATCCAAATCTCCATTGGGGTTTGGGCTGGCCAGGGGCTACCAGCTTTGCCATATCCGGGTCTTTGGATGCTCCTTCACTCCTATTGGCAGAGTTACTGGTCCGTGAGGAGTAGTACTTCTCCTCAGCTTTTGCCTGTCTCCATTGGCGATCTAACTTCACTGCTTTCTGGTACCATCCTTTGATGGTCTCAGGTACCTCGTTGGCCTCCATTATCCTTTTTTGGAGTCTGGTATTCAAACTTCGTTTGAACTCTTCAATAAGAGCTCTCCCCAGGTATCTGGTGCCTTGTGATACCTTTTTAAATTTTTGCACATGCTCTTCACACGTACTGGACCCTTGTGTCATGGTCCACATTTCCGAGATCTTTGATGACTGCTCATCAGTGTCACTAAAATCCCTTCTGATCTGCCTGAACAACTGTTCCACCATTTGCAGAATTCCTTCTTTGTTGTTGGCCATTTGCTCCAACAGATTATCCTTCCAATCTGTGGCAAAGCCTTCCATCATGTACGAGATGATCAATAAGATCTGTTCTTCCTTGTTGGATTCTGGCATCTTTAATTGAATATAAAGTCGGCAAGCATTGATGAAATTTGTCACTTCTGACATTTTTCCGGAGAAGACTGGAGGTTTGGCTACATCTATTCTAGACGATCCACCATTACCAGTCCCAGGAATATTGAATACCATCCCTGGCAGTATGTTGACTATGTTGGTGAGAGGAGGTGTGTGTGCTGCTGCTGCCACGGCCTGTGCAGCGTTTGTTTGTAGCTGTGTCAGCTGAGTTTGGAGGGCTTGGATGGTTGCGGCTTGCGCATTGAGGAGATTCAGCAGTTCTGCTGATGTCATTTCTTGGGGCACCACCATACTGTGATAGTTTGGCAGTGGCAATGTAGGTGATGGTGTAAGTGGTGGTGGGGGTGATGAAAATAGTGGTGCAGGTTCTCCAATGAAATTGGCATTGGAGTTGAATAGTAGGTTTGGGTTTAGGGTGGCTGGGTTTGGTACTAATATGGGAAACAGTGCTGCTTCCCACTGATGTGGTTCCTCTGTGATAGAGTTTGTGGATTGTGATGAAGATGATGAAGTAGATTCCCCTTCTGATGATGAACTAAATCCTGCGTTGTTTGGATCAAGATTGCCAGTGACAGCATCCCAAAAAGTATTGTTATTGTTATCTCCTATCTTGTATGTAGAGGTGAGGGAGGTCTTGGCCTGTCACCTACTTGGGAACGTAGATACGGAAACGTGCACTCAGGGTCTACAACCACCCCTGCAGTGCTACAATTTACTATACTGACTACTGGTTTTTATTTTAATTGAAAGGTCTAACTAATCAGGGTCTGAACGGTTGTCCTGATACCACTACACCATATGGGTGCAGGTCTTTCTCAGAGGCACATGACCAAGCAGCAGCTACCTCCAAGGGGTACGGAAAAGGTGTATATACGTAGATTAAGACTATTGCCTTCAGAGGCCTAGGCCAGGGCAATTTAACGTGCTAGGGGGCTGGCAAGGCTGGTCCCTAGATACGGATTATGTATCATGTAATCACTCCAGCACTGGTCTCCTGTGCACAGGTAACCCTATCAACCGGGTTAGGTCCTTTGGTTTGCATAGACCAGAAATGTAATGCAAAGCTAGTTTAGGGCTGCAATGCAGAGCCACAGGTGCACAGTTTTATAGGTTCTGGCAACTAATACTGCAGTTTTAATGTCAGTGTATGACAGTGATAGATCCCCTGGTTCTCTGCCACTTAACCCTGTGGTCCAGGTGTAACAAGCATTGGGGCTGCTAGAGAAGATAGTCGAGTTCTACTATCAGGAACCCCCCAGCATGATGCCTAGGAGCCCCAACAGAGAACTGAGGAGAGGAGAGGAGGGAGGGAAGAAACCCAAGAGAACTCGACTGAGGACTCTGGGTGCTGGATTGCACTCTTTATATATGTTAGGAATCCATCCTAACGCATCTTTTTCTTCTTTTTATCTTGCTAGTGGTCTGGGACCACTCTGGGACATCCATACATGATCTGGGATCATGGAAGGAACTATAGGAACACTTCGCGTGGGTTAGCACATGGGAGCGCTCACTAGAAGACAAGACAATGGTTGGTTGGGCCAACCACCTACATACTAGGAAGGAGATTGCAACCCTGGGTGGCAGTGCGCGCGGATCACATCAGCGCATCAGTACATTATCCCAATAAGGCATGGGATCAGCAGCAATGCTCGATGGCTTGATATGGCAATAGCAACTCCCTGTTGGGGATCGCGGAAGGCCTGTGAGCATTATGCCTCATGGAATAGGGCCCAGACAGAGACTGTGGGAGCGCCAGGCTGAGGGGAAGGTTCTAGGCCATGGGCGCATGTGGAACTGTCAAGGGTGCACAGCATCGCTAAAGATAGATGAAGTCCAGAAGCAGCGCTCAAGGGTCTGGAAGCAGCACTCAAGCAGTATGAGTCACTGAGGCTGTAGAGGTGCCAGTGGGAAGGGTTGCAAGGGGTCTTAGTAGAATAGTATATAAGACCAGCTGTAGGTAGTCTTGGTTCCCCAAGACTTAAGATAGTTTATCTTATGCTCATTGTATGGGCATTAGATTCTGTCTAATGTAGTCTCAATAACATCCCTTCTCTCTGTTCTTATCCTCCTCCCTTCTCTGCGAGGCTTGTGGGTTTGTGTTGAGCGTGAGCTCGTAACAATATACTATGACAGGTGGTCTGTGCACTACCCTAAGCCCTACTCTAAATATAGTTCAGTATGAGTAAGATGGCTGCACATGTAGTAATAGTTATGAGTCATCAACACCAGACTCCGGTATCTTATCTACAGTACTATCTAAGTGCCAAGCAATAGGTGCTTGCTTAGTCAGCATATTGGTTATCTAATATGAAGAAAATAAATAATAAAAGCAAAATGACTTAGTAAAAAAGCCAAAGCTTTTCAGTCAGTCATGACATTTAGTGTGTTGCATATTTAACTGTTATTATATTCATGGTCTAGAACATCTATTGATAGAGATGATATCATAAGGCACAATATGATATCATCAGGTACATAATGAAGTCATAATGACATCATTAAGATAATTATCAGTAGATTATGAAGTCATAAAGAACTTTATGATATCATATAGAACATATTAGAAGGAATATAATAAGATAAGGTACAGAATGACCTCATCTGCAGCCATGCGCAGCGATGCTCAGTCATCTGCTGTGCAAGATACAGCAATCCATTGCATTTGGATAGTGTTAGGACTAATCCTTGAACACAATCACAAGCTTCAAAGATGAAATAGAATAGAGATGAAGCCTATAGACACAGTAGTCTGTAACCTACAAGGAGGAAACAATCTAGAGTCTTAAGGACTCCTACCTACAGAATGCACACCTTATATACCAGAGCCATTGGTCTGTGTGCACAGTCTGCACAGCCACTAAGGCTATGCACACACAGCAACAAGACCCAGACCCATCTCCCAGACCTGTCTGGACTCACCCAGACTCCCAGTCCCTTCCCACAAATGTTATTTCACCCAATATCCCCTATTGGCCTTGATTGTATAGCCACCCTGGGTTACATAATCCTCCTGCCATATCTGGATAGGGATCCCTCATCGTATACTCACATCTTGTTATACATTCATAGGCCTCTGAATAAAATAGAGAAAAATAAGGAAAAAAGTCCGTATTGTAACAGATAGCTCTTACACAGCAATAGCTGTGTGTACATAGCCTTGTAGTTACTCCTTTGGTAGTATAATGTGTATGTAAGCTAGGGTTCCAAAATGCATATAAGGAGGGAATTCTGGATGACTGTCCCTCAGTTCCAAGAACTACAAAGTCAACTGTAAGGCAACAACTGACTAACAAATGTAAGTAGTTAGATCCTTACTTAGTCAGTCATCCTGCACTGCTCTCCCCTGATTTGACAGGAACATCAGATATCAGGCCACACTGTCCTCCTAGTCAACAATGCAGTGGCTGCCCATAGCATCTTCAACATGGATATAGTTGATGGCCAACACATTCACATTCATGCCTGCACTGTTCTTCGTGCCTGGCTGCTTGACTCCTCATCAAACTGCATCACTTTGTCGTGGTGCCCTAGTCATGTTGGCATCGCTGAAAATGAGGCCACTGACTGCCTAGTAGCTGAGGTTTGTGGTCCTCCATGTCCTTCTTTTCTTTCAAGGCAACTTGCCGCTAACCACTTTCAGGCCACCACGGGCCTCCACTGGTGACTTGCTTGGCTTTCACAAAAGACTAGGGGCCACAATCTTGTCTGCCTTAACAAGGGGTGCAAGACCCTTAAACCCACATTGGCCAAGTCACACTCCTGCTTCATTACCAAATGTGACAACTCCCATCCCTCTTTGCCCAGTTTACTAGGTTTGTCACAGGCCACATGCCATCTGCGGAATATCAGCATAGGTTTTTTCCTCAAGCGCCTGTCCATTGCATCAACTCCCTGGACCGGTGCCCTCTGACCCGTGCTCATATCATCTGTGAGTGTCTCAACTACCCTCCCCCCTTTACTACTTTTAGTGCCTTTCTCTGGCAGGACAACAATTACATTGGCCTGATCACATTCCTCAAGGACCACCCCAGAGCAGCGATTTTTGATTGCCTCATGCCTTTTACTTACAAGCCCTGCTCCTGCCATCGTCATGTGGTATCAGGACTCCCTCGGCGTGATGCCTAAGAGCCCCAGACAGCAGACAGGACAGGAGGAGGAGAGGAGGGAGGGGAAACCCGAGAGAACTTGACTGAGGACTCTGGGTGCTGAATTGCACTCCTTATATACTATGACAGGTGGTCTGTGCACTACCCTAAGCCCTACTCTAAATATAGTACGGTATGAGTAAGATGACTGCGCATGTAGTAATGGTAATGAGTCATCAGCGCCGAGCTCCGGTATCTTATCTACAGCTTTTATCTAAGCGCCAAGCGATAGGCGCCTGCTTAGTCAGCATGTGTTTATATAATATGAAGAAAATAAATAATAAAATGAAAATGACTTAGTGGAAAAGCCGAAGCTTTTTCAGTTGGTCATGACAGTACCCCCTTTTTAAGATTTGGCTTCCAGACAAATTCAAACTTTATCGTCATCTTTCAGTGCATTGCGCTCTATCATGGATGATTCCTCTATTTCCTCGATGATGGGGGAGAGTGGGCGTGAAGGTGGAGTGAGATCTTCAATCGTTTCAGCACGAGGTGCTATATCATGCGATTGACGTAGGCACATGTTGCATTGACATGGTCCTTCCACATCTCCTGGCTCTGTAAGGGTATTTAAGCCCTTTCTTCCTTTCCATTTTTGCCAGTTGTCATGACCGACTGAAAAGCTTCGGCTTTTTACTAAGTCATTTCACTTTTATTATTTATTTTCTTCATATTATATAAACATATGCTGACTAAGCAGGCGCCTATCGCTTGGCGCCTAGATAAAAGCCGTAGATAAGATACTGGAGCTCGGCGCTGATGACTCATTACCATTACTACATGCGCAGTCATCTTACTCATACCATACTATATTTAGAGTAGGGTTTAGGGTAGTGCACAGACCACCTGTCGTAGTATATAAAGAGTGCAATTCAGCACCCAGAGTCCTCAGTCGAGTTCTCTCGGGTTTCCCCTCCCTCCTTTCCTCTCCCTGTCTTGTCTGCTGTCTGGGGCTCTTAGGCGTCACGCCGAGGGAGTCCTGATAGTAGAACTCGACTAGTTCGCTCAACAGCCCCATGCTTGTTATACCCGGACCACAGGGTTAAGTGGACAGAGTACAGGGGGATTGATACAGTCGTACGCCGACTATAAAATTGTGGTACCGGTCGATAGGGTTACCTGTGCACAGGAGACCAGTGCCGGAGTGATTACACGATACGTAATCCGTATCTAGGGACCAGCCTCACCAGCCCCCTAGCGCATTAAATTGCCCTGGTCTAGGCCTCTGAAGGCTATAAATTTAGTTTACATATTTACCCTTTTCCCGTACCCCTTGGAGGTAGCCGCCGCTTGGTCACGCGCCTCTGAGAAAGACCCGCACCCGTACGGTGTAGTGGTATCAGGACAACCGTTCGGACCCTGATTAGATAGACCTTTCAAATTAAAATAAAACCAGTAGTCAGTATCATAAATTGTAGCACTGCAGGGGTGGTTGCAGACCCTGAGTGCACGTTTCGTACATACGTTCCCAAGCAAGTGACAGGCCAAGACCTCCCTCACTTACGTACAAGTACAAAATAGGAGACATAAATAACGATACTTTTTGGGACACTGTCACAGGCGATCTTGATCCAAACGACGCGGGTTTTAGTTCCTCTGAAGGAGAATCTACATCATCATCATCATCATCACATTCCACAAACTCTATCACAGAGGAACCACATCAGTGGGAAGCAGCACCGTTTCCCATCTTAGTACCAAATCCAGCCACATTAAACCCCAACCTACTCTTCAACTCCAACGCTGATTTCATCGGAGAACCTGCACCACCGTTTTCATCACCACCACCGCCGCTTACACCATCACCCACATCGCCACTGCCAAACTATCACAGTATGGCGGCGCCCCAAGAAATGACATCAGCAGAATTGCTGAACCTCCTCAATGCGCAAGCTGCAACCATCCAAGCCCTCCAAAACCAGCTGACACAGCTGCAAGCAAACGCTGCACAGGCCACCGCGGCAGCAGCAGAACACCCTCCTCCCCCCGCCAACATCGTCAATATACCGCCAGGGACGGTATTCAATATTCCCGGAACCAGAAACGGCGGAACATCTAGAATAGATGTAGCCAAACCCCCGGTTTTTTCAGGAAAGATGTCCAAAGTGACAAATTTCATAAACGCATGCAGGTTGTATATTCAATTGAAGATGCCGGAATCTGATGAGGAAGAACGGATCTTATTGATCATATCGTACATGATGGAAGGCTTTGCCGCAGATTGGAAGGACAATCTGCTGGAGCAGATGGCCAATGATGAAGAAGGAATTCCGCAAATGGCGGAACAACTGTTCAGGCAGATCAGAAGGGACTTCGGTGACACTGATGAGCAGTCATCAAAGATCTCGGAGATGCGGACCATGACGCAAGGGTCCAGTACGTGTGAAGAACACGTGCAAAAATTTAAAAAGGTATCATGAGGCACCGGGTACCTGGGAAGAGCTCTTATCGAAGAGTTCAAACGTAGTTTGAATACCGGACTCCGAAAAAGGATAATGGAGGCCGATGAAGTACCTGAGACCATTGAAGGATGGTATCAAAAAGCAGTAAGATTGGATCGCCAGTGGAGACAGGCGAAAGCCGAGGAGAAGTACTACTCCTCGCGGACCAGTAACTCTGCCAATAGGAGTGAAGGAGCATCCAAAGGCCTGGATACGGCAAAGCCGGTAGCCCCTGCCCAGCCAAAACCCCGATGGAGATTCAGATCGGGATCAGCGAGTCAGGGACGATTGGGAGCTGGAGCCTCCGCGAGTTCAAGTAGTATGGCAAATCAGCTGGACCCTAACGCAATGGACATCAATCAAAACCAAAGACCACCACTTCGCTGTTACAAATGCGGCAAGATTGGACACATTTCTAGAAACTGCAGATCAGGACTTGACATCTGAACAATGACGTTTGACGAAATGAAGGAGTACTTCAAGAAAGGAGAAGAGAATTTAAAAGAGGAAGAGAGTCAGTAGGTCCCGTACTGGACTCTCATAATAGATACAGTGTACTAGATAAATTGGTAGATAGTGCACAACCCCTTGATATAGCGCTTAGCACTGACCGGGTTGATGCAAGGACCATCTCGGAAGTCTCAAGGACTTCTGGGACGTCCCCGCAAGAGGCAAACTCCCAGGTGAAACACCGTGATATAGCGCACAGCGCTGAAAGTGTCACTCCCAAGGAGCGCGGCAGGGCGGATAAACCTGTGCTTAATTCCTCAGTACCGAATACAGTAGTACGAGTATCTACAAAGGGACAAAAGGACTTAAAAGGAAAGCGGCATGATATAGCGCTTAGCGCTGAAACTGCTTGTCCAAAAAGGATGTTGAAAAAGGGAGAAAAGGAATTTTTAGTTAGGTCAATAGGATGGAAGGACGAGATCTTAATTGAGATCGGGTTGGAAAGGTTGGACACCCATGAACAAACTCAGCAAACCGCATTGCTCGATTCAGGAGCAACAGGATTGTTCATGCATACCGCATATGCAAAAAGGATGGGCTTTAAACTCATACCCTTGGAGCGTCCCATTCAAGTCTGGAATGTGGATGGAACCAACAATGAAGGTGGAATGATCACCCACGAAGTTGATCTTCTTTTATCTTATCAAGGGCATAAGGAACGAGCCACCTTTGAGATATGCGAGCTGGGAAAGACCAACGTAATCATTGGATCCACATGGTTACGAAAGCACAATCCAGAAATCAATTGGGAGACTGGCCAAGTCAAATTGACACGCTGTCCACGGAGCTGTGGACATAGGCAAAGGGAGTGGACCAAGAAGCGAGAGCAGAAGGTCCGATCAGCGGAACACTGGCGTGTTCTGGAATATCTGTGGGAACAGGAGAAGGAGTTAGACTTTGCACACTGGCTCGAAGAAAAGGAGGAAAGTGAGAAACATCTCACGTACATGGAACAAATGAAACACCCGGGTCAATACAAGTATGGGGACAAATACCCATTCTTACCAGTGTTTCCATCACCCGCCGGATCAAAAACCGGATCAATGAGACATGTGCGAGAGTTGGCAGAACTCACGGCTAAAGAGATGGTACCTGAACAATACCATCAATACCTCAAAATCTTCGAGAAAGGAGCATCAGAGCGCATGCCAGCTAGAAAGCCTTGGGACCACGCAATTGACACCAAACCAGGCTATCAACCCCGGAAGGGGAAAGTCTACCCCCTATCCCCGGATGAGCTTCAAGAAGTACGGAACTTTGTGGATGATCAGTTGGCAAAAGGGTATATCCGACCCTCCAAATCACCACAGACATCACCCGTCTTCTTTGTAAGCAAGAAAGACGGAAAGAAACGGATGGTTCAGGACTACAGATACCTGAACGAATGGACAGTTAAAAATAACTATCCATTACCCTTAATATCTGAACTTGTAGATCGAGCAGGCAGTGCCAAATACTTCACTAAGCTAGACCTTAGGTGGGGTTACAATAACGTACGGATCAAGGAAGGCGACGAATGGAAAGCAGCATTCACTACTCCCGAGGGTTCTCTCGAACCAGTAGTAATGTTTTTTGGGCTAACCAATTCGCCGGCCACCTTCCAAGCAATGATGAATGACATTTTCCGCGATATGATCAACGCAGGAAAAGTCATTGTGTACATTGATGACATACTCATCTTTACTAAAACAAAAGAGGAGCATGACGCAATTGTACAACAAGTCTTGCAACGATTAGAAGAAAACGATCTGTATGTAAAACCAGAAAAATGTGTGTGGGGTGTGGAAGAAGTTGAATTCCTGGGCGTCATTTTAGGACCCAAAGGAATCCAAATGGATACAAAGAAGGTCGAAGCTATTATTAGCTGGCCCACCCCTTCCTGTGTCAAAGACGTACAAAGGTTCCTAGGCCTAGCCAATTACTATAGGCGCTTTGTTCAGGACTTCGCTAAAATCGCACGGCCACTACATGACCTGGTCAGAAAAGAAAAAACATGGGAATGGACGGAGGTCCAAGAAAAGGCTTTCAAAAGCCTAAAAAAGATATTCACGGAGCAACCTTTATTAGTTGCCCCGGATTCCGATAGGAAGTTCAGAGTGGAGTCAGATGCATCAGATTACGCTACGGGTGGCGTCTTATCTATGCTCTGCAAAGATAACAAGTGGAGGCCTGTGGCCTACCTATCAAAGTCGCTCAATGATACCGAGCGCAATTATGACGTCCATGATAAAGAAATGCTAGGCATCATGCGTTGCCTGGAAACTTGGCGTCATTACCTAGAAGGAGCACGTGAACAGTTCGAGATATGGACTGATCACAAAAATCTTGAGTACTTTATGAGTGCAAAGAAATTGAATCGCAGGCAAGCCAGATGGGCTTTGTACCTCAGCAGGTTTAATTTTGTGTTGCATCATAAAGCTGGTGTAACTATGGGAAAGGCCGATTCTCTGTCCAGGAGGCCAGACCATAAAAAGGGGGTGGATGACGATAACAAAGACGTCACGCTCCTCAAACCAGACTTTTTTAAAATCGCTGCACTACGTCATGGACACGTCATTATTCATAGCTCAGAAAAAGAACTGCTAGGCAAAATTCGACACTCTGAAGCACGTGACGAAGCAGTGGTAAAAGCAGTAGAAGCCATGAAAAAGGCTGGTGTTAAAACACTAAACGCTCGAGAATGGGAGATGGAGCAGGGACTTATCCTCTGGCAAGGAAAAGTCTATGTACCTAAGGACGAGAAACTACGGATGGAGATAGTCCGCCTACATCACGATACACCTATTGCAGGACATGGAGGACAGTGGAAGACGATTGAACTCGTCACAAGAAATTACTGGTGGCCTGGGATCACCAGGTTTAATAAAAAATATGTTAGTGGATGTGACAAGTGCCAGCAAAATAAGAATTTTCCAGAGCCGCCTGCTGGAAAGTTAATGCCAAATTCGGCACCAGCCAAGCCTTGGACACATATCTCCGCAGATTTCATCACAAAACTACCGGAATCACATGGTCATAATGCGATTTTGGTAGTCTGTGACAGAATGTCAAAAATGGCGCATTTCATTCCCACATCAGAAGAAACATCGGCACAGGGATTAGCCACATTATTTAGGGACCACGTCTGGAAACTCCATGGACTCCCTGAATCTATAATCTCAGATCACGGTCCACAGTTTGCCGCACAAATGATGAAGGAGCTGAATCAAATGTTGGGCATTAGCACAGATCTGTCCACTGCATTCCATCCACAAACAGATGGACAAACAGAACGAATGAATCAGGACTTAGAACAGTACCTGAGGATTTTCGTAGATCATAGACAGGAAACGTGGTCTGGATGGTTAGCCATCGCCGAATTTAGCTGTTACGGTCAATGTCCACAACGTCGTTCAGCGTCCAAGTCTACAGCAACAAACAGAGTCTCGGTCTGTTCCCAGTCACTGGACGAGGGCTCTAGGCACTAAGTCTGACAATGACAAAGGCTAGAGAGAGAGCGAGGAGAGCGGTAGAGGCGACAAGCAAAAGAGAGTGTTCAAGTTATGGATAAGATTCGACTAAGTTGGAACTAAAGAACTACGGTACATGAGAGGGGTTTATATACGTTAAGAGAACAATAAGAATATAAGGGGAAAGAGCATAGCTATCTAAGAAAGGAAAGATGAAGGTAGCTATAAAAGGAGATAACGTCCAAGCGTAACTATGGGTTTGTAACAAGTAAATGTGGTCCGTTAACAAAGGGAAAAGAGAACTGTAACATTACCCCCCTTTGTATGCGAGAAGTCACCGACTTCTACCAGCCAGAGGTAGTCCATCCATGGTCTGTTCTAGACTCGGCCCACTTGACGGCGCTGTCCAATTCTTTTGTGGAAGTCTCCACCTTCCATTTGAGCGCTTCTGCAGCGTGATGCAGATTTTGTGCATTTCGTAAAAAGGAGTCGCGTTCCTTGTACGTCATCTCGTGTGGGTCAATGGTGAGAGTGAGGGCGGCGAGGTTGTCGGTGGCGGAGGAGAGGTTAGTGATGGAGCAGGTGGTGGCGGCAAGGGCGTCGGCGACGACGGTGAGCGTGGTGTTCCGTTTGACGAATTGGGCAAAGTGGGGAAGGTGATGGTCATCTGGGTATATCTGGGGAAGTAAATTGGCTGGGTGGACGTGAAGATCGTCGTCTTCGAAGTGGAAAATGGTGGTGTTTTCGATGAAGACCTCTAGCGGGAGGTCCAGGATGGCGAGGAAGGGTGAGAAGGCGGCAGCGGTTTCGTCGATGCGCCAGTGAGCGCAGGAGAGGAGGGCCAAGGCGATGAAGTAGGCGGCGAGGGCGAAGAAGGTGAACATGGTTCTTTGTTACAAGGTGGGTTGGGTGTTAAGCAGTGATACTTGAAAATTTATACGGATGCCAAGTAGCTGATTTCCGCGTCGGAAGGCCAATTTTCTGTATTTAGTGGATCTTCGATTGTAGGGTCGGTGAGGAGTTCTCGTTCCTCTCTGATGAACCTGGTTAGTGCATTTAAATGTTCGATCCCTGGTGTTGTTGTTGGGGTGATTAAGAATTTTCTAATTCGCCTAATAATGTCCGCTATTACCCCTGCCATGGCGGTAGACAGGTAATCAAGATCGTCAAGGATGTCTTCCATGAGAATGTGAGGTCTTCCTGGTATCCTGATTCTTCGGCTGATTAACCAGATGTGTGCGCTACACTCCCATATTTGTTTAGTGATTTCGTCCATCTGTTTGTATTCTTCTGGACATAGCAGTCTTCCATAGGCGCTTTTATAAACGTCACTGTTTCTGATGGCTCGAAGTTGATATGCAGGTGGATTGTTGTTGTAGAGGGGTAGATCATCGGCTGAAAATCGTAAGTCGTGGTACTTGGGAAGATAATTCTGGATATTATTGCAGGGGAACTCTGTTGTTCCTGAAGGGTTCTTTTGGTGACGGTGATCGAGTCTAGGGGTACGATAATATCGTGTGACTAATGCCACAGTTCGGGTGAGTTTCCCTGGTGGGTTCGATGCTCTAGGAGCATGTTGGAAGGGGAGATATTGTATGTGGGTATAGACGGTCTTTTCTTTAAGAGCTATAGTGTATCGAGAGAGTGTTGAGCAGTTCCGTTTGGTATAGTGATAGTTTTGTTTCAAGACGTGGCGGTTTCTGTATCGAGTCATGGTTCAGAGGTGTCGATGTTGTTGGTATTCAGATAGAATATCTGTGGTGTTTGCAAGATTGCGAGCGGGTTCCCAAGAATTGTCATTCAATCCATAGCCTTTCCATTTAACCAGGTAATGGTAGCCTGCGCCTCGTTTCCTATGAGCTAGAATTGCCTCTACCTCGAACTCCTCTTGTCCATTTACGAGATCAGGGGGTGGTTTCACATAGTTTGGCCCGTGCGCAGTTGTTTCCCTGTACGGGGTAAGAAGTGACGCATGAAACACAGGGTGAATGCGCCATTGTTTTGGGAGTTTCAATTTGTACGTCACTGGTCCCATTACCTGTTCGATCTCGAAGGGTCCTTCTCGTTTTGGTGCTAGTTTTCTGGACTGATATGGTATGTGAAGATTTCGGTTCTCAAGCCATACTTTGGTACCCTTTTCAAATCGTATTGCTTTGTCTTTGCATCGTCTTGCCACTAATTGTCTTGCTAGTTCGTGTGCTGCTAGCGCCTCTTCTCTGGCTTTCCTTAGGAACTGAAGGCGTTCTTCTGCCACTGGTGTGGTCATTCATGTAGTAGCTGTGGGAAGCGCAACAGGGTCCGTTCCATACATTAGTCTGAATGGAGAAGTTTTGATAGTGTCATGATGTCAGTTATTGTGAGCAAACTCGGCTATTGGGAGAAGCGGTTTCCATAGATGCGGTTCGTTGGAGCAGAACATTCGAAGGTAGACTTCTAATTCCTGATTGACTCGTTCTGTTTCTCCGTCGGTTTGGGGATGGTAGGCTGTGCTCATTCTATGATCGATTCCTAATGCTTTTCGTATTTCCTGAAATACTTTCACGGAGAACTGTGGTCCTCGATCTGAGATTAGAACGTTGGGTAGGCCAAACCGTTTGAAAATTTCGGAGATATAAAGTTCCGCAGTGCCGAGTGCATCGATTGTCTTCCTGCAAGGTGTGAAAATTACCCCCTTTGTAAGACCATGGTCCACCGTGACCAGGATCGAGTCAAAGCCATCGGAAAGGGGTAGATCAGTGATGAAATCAAGGGTTACTTGCTGGAAGGGGCGGGTTGCTTTTGACGGAATTGGGTGAAGGGCTGGTACGTTTGGGTGTGTGTTAATCTTCATCTGCTGACAGAGAGCGCATCCTTCTATCCATTCCCTGACATGTTTGAACATTCCAGGCCACCAGTAGTCGCGTCTAAGGAGTTCAAGGGTCTTTAATCGTCCAGGGTGACCTGATGATCGTGCTTCGTGCGTTTCCTTAATCAATCTGGTTCGTAATCCGTCTTGGTCAGGGATGTAGGTTTTGCCAAGATAGTGAATAATGCCATTGGTATAAGACCAATCTTGTATGTTCGATTTGATCGGTGGGGCGCGGTGCGTGGTGATAACTTCTATTAGAATGCGTCCGAAATCGTCTTTTGACATTGCTTTCTGAATCTCTGTGGCTAGATCTTCCGCAATAAGACGAATAAAGTGATCCTCTGGTAGGACTATGACGTCTTCTTGTAATTCACTATTTCCCATATGATCAGGGCATCGGGATAGGGCATCTGCTTCAAACATTTTCGTGCCAGGGACATGCTCGATGCGTAAATCAAATTCTGATAATAGAGATGACCACCTAGCTTGTCTAGGCGTTAAGCGTTGGGCGGTTCGGTAGTAGGATAGATTCTTGTGGTCGCAATGAACTATAGTGGTGTGGGGTGATCCGTGTAACAAATGTCGCCAGGTCATCAATCCTTTGATAATTGCCAAGAGTTCCCGATCATAGATCTGGTAATTCTGCTCCATTTGTGTTAATGCATGTGAGATAAATCCACAGGGGTGTAGAGATCCTGTTTCATCAGCTTGTTTCAAGACTGCTCCTATTGCTTTATTTGATGCATCGGTTTGGAGGATAAAGGGTCGAGTAGGATCTGGCATTAATAATACCGGCATAGATGCAAATCGTTTCTTTAGAATTTCAAAAGCGTTGTTCCGTTCAGTGGTCCAGTCGAATGGTTCTGTTTTCTTAGTGAGATCGGTAAGTGGTTTAGCGATGGCAGCAAAATTTCCAATGAAACGTCGGTAAAAGTTCCCGAATCCGAGGAATGATCGGACTTGTTTGACAGTGGTAGGGACTGGCCAATCAGCTATCCCTGCTAACTTTATCGGGTCCATCTGAATGCGTCCAGGGGTGATGATCATTCCTAGAAATTCGACTTCCTGCGTGGTGAACTTGCATTTTTCAAGTTTCAGGAATAGATCGTTATCTTGTAGCCGTTGTAAAATTTGTCTTGTCCGCTCCTCCAGTTGTTCTAATGTTTCTGCGCAGATTAACATGTCGTCCATGTAAATGATCAGCCATCCTTCATTGATCATGTCCCTAAAGTACTCGTTCATCATAGTTTGAAAGGTTGACGGCGAGTTGCATAATCCAAAGAACATTACTGTTGGTTCATAGAGTCCTCGATTAGTGATAAAGGCTGCTTTCCATTCGTCTCCCTTCTTGATGCGAACATTGTTGTATCCCCATCGGAGGTCTAATTTGGTGAAATATTTGGCACCTCGTAACTTAGTCATGAGATTGGAAACAAGGGGAAGGGGATATGCGTTTTTGACGGTCCATTCATTCAAGTATCGGTAATCCTGACAGGGTCGAAGTGCTCCACTTTCCTTTTTTGCTACAAAGAAGAATGGTGACGCCTGTGGTGATGTGGATGGTTTAATGTATCCTTTCTTGAGTTGTTCATCAATCCATTCGTCTAACAGCCCTTGTTCCTTGACTGACAGAGGATAAAGTTTACTGGCTTTTGGAACAAAGCCTTCCTTTGTGTTGATTGCGTGATCCCATGGTTGGCTGGATGGGAAGCATTCTGATGCCTTTTTGTCAAAGATGGTGCGCCATTGCTCATACTCCATAGGTAATGCGGTGGATGGTTCGTCTTCCTTTAGCCTGTGCTCTAGTTCCTGTGATGCGGACGTTTTAACTCTAATCCAGTAGTCATCTTCACCCCATTGCTGGGAATCGAGGGCTAGCTGCCAGATTGCTTTTGACGACGTGTCCAGATCTCCAATTTTCAGAGATTTCTCTCACCAGTTGATGATCGGGTTATTTTCTTCTAACCATGGTATTCCTAGAATCATTCGTTGATTGCCTAGCTTAGTGATCCAGAACCAATTGATAAATTGCTGTCCTTCGATCATGTAGCATATCTTGGTTCGATGTGTGATCATTCCTTTCACATTTACTGTTCCATCTGCGTTTCTAACTTTGATTGGTTTCTTAAGTCGTTCTTTCCTGAGCTCCTTTACTGCTCCTTCATCTACAAAGTTTCCTTCTGCTCCACAATCGATTAGGGCAGATGTTCCAGCGGGTAAATCGGTCGATTTGATAGTTAATGAAATGCGCTTGTCATTGTTGGATAATACTATTACAGAATCAAGCGCTAACTGTTCAGATCTCGATAATAAGGAAGGGCCAACCGCTGAGTGACGCTTCCTAACTAAAAACCCTCGTTCTCGAATTCGTTTAAGAGGGCATTCTTCTCTTCAGTAGACATTGCTGAAAAGATGGCTCTAATTTTCTTTGCTGGTTCGTCTTCTTCCTTCTGTTGTTCCTCAGTGACGGAACAGACTGCCTTATTCTGGTAAGAAGACCTGGATGAAGACGCATCATTGCGTTTCGGGCAGTTCCTGGAGATGTGTCCCTGTGTTCCACATCTGAAGCACTTGCCAGTCTTTCGGTATTCCTCCTTTTGGTCATCTGTTAATCGGCTAGGGATCGTGGTATTTATAGCTCTGATTGTTCCAGATCGGTTGTTATTGTTTCGATTGAAACGTGTTCCAGATCCATCATTGGTTCTCCTGTTTCCTTGTCCTGTCATGTCCCAGGCGTTATGGTGATCCTCAGCCTTGTCATAGGCTTCTTGCATCGTTTTGATCTTCCTTTGGTCCTGTAAGATAGTTCTAGTGAGTTCTAATGGTAGTCCTTTGACGAATGCCTGCAACTGAGCGGGTATTCCAGTGAGTCCAGAGGTTCCTATGTCCATGCAAAATTTTCTGATGTATTCAGGGACTGAAACGCCGTTTCCAACTCTTAATTTGGATAAATTGTTCAGGGCTCGAAGGGCGCTGTTGACTTCTCCCCAGTCATTGATGAAACGTGTTTCAAATGCTTCATAATCGCTCCATTTGAACGTGGCTGTGGTACTGCCTTTGTTGTCATTCAACTTGCTTCGGATAATAGTTTTCCAGTCGTCTAATTCTGGTCCCATGCATGCGAGCGCATACCTGACTTTCTTTTCGTCTTTCCCTTCATAGTTCTGTTCGTTGAGGGTAAAGTAATCCTCCAGCTGTCCTAAAAATGACCTTGCTTCGATTCGTTTGCCTGTAAAGGGTCGTATTGGCTGCGGTTTGATATCTCCTTTAGAGCCTGCACTGGTTTCAGATGCCATTCTTGGTTCAGGAGTGATCGGTGGTTCGGGGTTAATCGGTGGTTCAGGGGTAGGTGTTCTGGTGATCGGTTTCGGTTCTGGAGTAGGGGTTCTACTCGGGGTTCTGGTTCTCGGAGATGGGGGTGGTCTTTGTTTCGAGTAATCTGTATCAAACGGGTTTTCCTCAAGCTTGGCTTGTTCGATTCGTAGTAATTCCTCCCACTCTGCTAAAAGGCTAGCTGTGATTCCGTGTCGATTGCTGTCTCTAAAAAATCTTCTGTAGAGGGTCCTTCCTGGTTCGTTTTCTGGTTCCTTGACAAGGTAGAGCGGTTCTCCTTGTATTTCACTACCCCAGTCTAGGTAGATTTGATTGGGTAAATCGGATTCAGATACTCCTGAGTAGAAGTCTCCTGAAAAGTATTCGTTTGGGACTGGTTTGTTTCGTTTCCGTCCTTCTGTGACAAAGTACCAGGTTCGTTGGTAGAGAAAAACTTCTCGTCGTTCAAGGTAGTATTTCCCCTTATAGGTGACGGATCCGTTCGGGGGTCGTTCCTGAGAGCTGCGGGTCTCAATGGTGTCGGCTAGGGATGATACCCTGAGCTAGTCCTGAGTTCCAACTTATGTTACGGTTGATGTCCACAACGTCGTTCAGCGTCCAAGTCTACAGCAACAAACAGAGTCTCGGTCTGTTCCCAGTCACTGGACGAGGGCTCTAGGCACTAAGTCTGACAATGACGAAGGCTAGAGAGAGAGCGAGGAGAGCGGTAGAGGCGACAAGCAAAAGAGAGTGTTCAAGTTATGGATAAGATTCGACTAAGTTGGAACTAAAGAACTACGGTACATGAGAGGGGTTTATATACGTTAAGAGAACAATAAGAATATAAGGGGAAAGAGCATAGCTATCTAAGAAAGGAAAGATGAAGGTAGCTATAAAAGGAGATAACGTCCAAGCGTAACTATGGGTTTGTAACAAGTAAATGTGGTCCGTTAACAAAGGGAAAAGAGAACTGTAACAGACAGTCCTACAGAGTTTCTTTCTTTTTCTCCCTTGTTCTTCTGGTTGTGCGACTTGGTCTACCGACCTCGTAACATAATCAAGAGCCTGCAAGACCACCTCGCATAGGTATCGACTACCAACTGCGAAGCACAATCACTATGCCAGCGTCACAGGCAACTCAGAACTCAGGCGCTAACCACGCTAACACTCAGGGCATCGTCGACGCAACAATCAAAGCCGCTCAGCAGAGCGCAACCATCAATGGATCCGGTATGGAGTCCATTTCTATTTCATTTTCACAGGTCGCAGTTACTCAGGCGACAAAACTGCACTCAGTGCGAGTGCCATCCTGCCCCGGGATAGTGGGTCGGGGGGAATGGCAACTGGCGCAGCGGAAGAGGGTGGGAAAACACCCGAAGGCAACGCATGGGGATGTCGTGTATCAAGGATGCACAGTGTCAGGACACCAATCATGTATCGGGGCTAGTTCCCTGAGCACGAGGACACCTGACCGAAGACCCGGGCACCATCCCCATGTGTCACTTGGTGGATTGAAATCGAAGAGTTCTGTGGGGGTGCGGGCCAATCGTGCCATATTGACCCCGAGAACAGGTGGAAACCTATCTGGCGACATCCCCGTTAGGGCGTCTCGGCGGATGAACAGGAATGCTCCTTGTGTCAGATTGGTGTGGGATCTGAGCAAGACGGAGTTTTTATTACAGGGGCTCATCGAGAGCCGAATTGAGGATGAGTGGCGCGCTCAAGAAAACGCAAACTATGCATGGTGGCAAGCCTACAAGCAGAGACGATTTGCACGACTGGCACGTCAGCCAGTACCCGCCAACCACAACATGCACGTGTGTCGGTGGATCATTTACAGGGCCACAGAGCGCCGTAGGCATGAGGCAGAGGAGACATGCCATCTTCTTGCCGAGGCCAACAGAGTGGCTCGGGCCGAACAAACCGAGGCGTGGGAAGCGTTACTCAGGGAGCGCAAGGAACGTGATGAGGCAGTGCGTCTCGAAAGGGAAAAGGCGCAAGCTCCACGTGTCCAAGAAAGGGCACAGAAGGCGCATCAGACTAGGCCGGTTGTGCAAAAGAAGGTAGTGGAGGTTAAGCCCTCGACACCGGCAGTCACGACACCAAGCGGAACCAAGACGGTTCCAAATTTCAAGTACATGGCCGACGAGCTTGTCGGCAGGTTTATCCCAAAAGCGAGTTGGGATAATAAACAAAAATCAGCAGTGGTGTTATACGAACAGGTATATGCCAAGTACGACGAAATGATCAACCGGCTGGAGAATATGCCGGGTGTTCATATTGAGTTGGGCAACCAGGAGCAGTCACTCTATAATCGGGTTCATATGCAACGGTGCAACAAGTGGATCCGTGACGAGAAGTCGAAGTGGTCCCAGTCCACTTTCATCAACTTGAAGAAAGTTGGAGGACAGGGATTCGACGACGAGCAAAACCTGGTGTTTGAAATCGAATTAGATTTCCAGGTTTTGGCAAGCTATGTCAGGTGTGCATTTAATTGCATGCAATGAGATTTGGTACTGGTGGGCCGTCATTGGCACTTATCGCAGAAAGCCATGAACAGACTGGTTCATGCGCTCAATGGAAATATAAAAAACTCGGCGCACTACCTACGAGTTCAACGGTACGATCCGCTGAGAATGATGAAACCGCGCAATATGGTGCCGCCCCCAACACCAAGAGAATATGAAGGGAAAGGAGAGCTCGACGGCATGGTGGGGCTCAGTCTAACCATGTTCCTGCGGGAAATGGGAGAAGAGTCACTGAAGGAGCAGCGCACTCGTACAAAAGAGTGGAGGAAGACTGTGGAGACGGTCTTCCCTGGTCCAGCAAAAACCAAGGCGGATTTTGCAAAAACAAAACGAACTGCAAGGATGTCGGTCAAGATCCCCAAGCACATGATTCGTGGGTGGTGTTACCTACGGCTGTTCAAACGGGAATTTTGGGACAAGTTTGAATGGCCAAAATACCCTACGCTATACGACATTTCCTCTTGGGAAGTTGAGATGAGGGATGAGACGACATGGTTCAAATTACAAGACGGACCAGAGCAAGGAATCTTCCACGTAGTACTGGCGCAACCTGAGGAGGTTGATGACTTCGATACTTATACGTGGAAGGATATCGATGAGCTCACTTACTGGAGCGTGGGTGCAGGATGGAGGACAGTGTGTCTAGGCGCAGAATCCAAAGAAAGAGTGGTGTACCCCTGGAGAATACTACAGGACATAACCAATGTCAATATTCAAAGGAGGTCACCTGTAGAGCGGGCATGGGGTGAACATGAGTTCAGTATCAGGTGGCTGGATGACGTTCCCCAATACGAGATCAACGTGGAAGACTGGATCAGTCGAGTACAACAGTGGGACAGTTATGCACTCCCACAACAAGGACGCACGAACATATCACCAATGACACCAGGGTACTGTTACCTATGGCTATTCAAGCCTCAGTACTGGTCAAGTTTCGCATGGAAGGCAAACCCATCCTGGGTTGAAATATCCCTTTATGAACGAGATATGCGGAACGAGGAGATCCAGGTGACGGTGTCATACGACCGACGATGTCAGATCTACCACATAGAGAAAGATGAGGAGTGGGGCTCCCCAGCGCGCGAGGTATGGAAATGGTTCGGACCTGACCACCGCCGAGTGGGGTTCACAGTCACCGACGCATTTGTATCCACAATTCTCATGGTGGTAACCGCGTACATAGCAATATTCGGAACCACAGCGGAAAACGCAACCTGGGAAGGACGATCAGACAATGATCAAAGAAACCGGGTCCGACCATTTGCAGAGGGAATAGGAACCATAGCAGAAGCATTGTTCCGACCACCCAGAGAAGAGACTACTCCCGGTGTCAAGCTAGATATGCCTGACCACTACGAAGGGCAACCGGAGTTAATTGCCAATTGGTTAAGGAGCATGGCAATCTACTTCCAGTTAACCAAGCAAAGGACGGTCTCGCGACAGGTGACAATGTCACTTCAGCGCATCCGGGGCGGATCAGCAAATCATGCAGGAAACTGGGCAGGTGTCAAACTCCAGCAAATATTGGAAAATGTGTTGGAGCGTGAAGAGCGGAAGGTGTTAGGGACCTGGAGGGCAGGAACCACCCTAGCGCAAGAACAACATGGAATAGTGTTGTTACTAGATGGAGTAGAGAACGTTGAACAAGCAGTGTTCACGCACAAGCCACCTTTTACAAGCTGGCAGGAATTCAACACGGAAGCCAGGGAATTCTTCCTGACAACCGAAACCCGGGATGACGCAATTCGCAAAATTCAGGGTTTACAGCAGGGGAAGCGCAATGTAGAAGATTACATTGTCGATTTTAGAGGATTGGCCCAACTTATGGGCTATAACGAGATTGCGCTCATTGCGCAATTCAGGAGAGGATTACATCCCCAGTTAGGGCTGAGGATCGTCGAAACAGGAGCGCCAGGAGATGGGACCACTACAGGAGATCTGGACAAGTGGTACACGAAGGCGATGGAATTAAACAAGGCTTGGCGGGATGCCAAGAAGTTCTATAATGTAAATCCAGGGCAAGGGTCGCACCAACCCCAGGCATTGACAACGAGGATGCAGGGTACCCATAACAGGGTTTCACCAATGCCTGCGACTCGGACTGGTGGAGCAACGCAAGGCCCACCACCAGCAGCAGCAACGACGTTGAGCGCCAGGGACCCCAACGCCATGGACGTAGATAGGAAGAAGAGCACCATTGTGTGCTACAATTGTGGAAAAACGGGACACATTAGCAGAGACTGCAAAAGTCCCAAGAATTGGAAGGGAAAAACCCGTGTACGAGAAATGGGTTGGAAGGAGTGGCTGGATGACGCCACTGAAGATGACAAGAAGGCCATTAGTGAGGCCTTGGGTTTTTAAAGTGGCCAACCGGAAATCATTCCAACCGGACGGCCTGTAGTTCTAGTTCAAATATGTGTAATACTAGTCATGCAATCGAATCTATTAAGTTAAATTGCATTGATTACGAACTACGAACAACAAAACTAAGGAGTGAACCCGTTACAACGGGAAAAGATCGCTTGAGGCCCTGGCAGACTCCATGGATGGTGAGGCGCATATGGGAACGACCCATGGCCCAAGCCCTTCAATCTCTACGATACTGGAGTCATGACTCCAGGATGGGGGAGGTAATGGCAGGTCTGATACAGAGTCTGAATAGCGCAACAGAGGCACAAGCGGCCTGGTACTTGAACCACTTGAGGAACAAGCCTAAGCAGGTGATAGGAACTGGGAAAAGACAACTAAACGTACCCATGATGGTTACTGATATCACAATGGGACAGTCCGTTACAATATCGGCCTTGTTGGATTCGGGGTGTACGGGTTCGTGCGTTAATAGGAATTTCATGAAGCGAAATAACCTCAACACGCAAAAACTCCCCCACCCGATTCCTGTTTACAATGCCGATGGTTCAGAAAACGTCGATGGGCGACTGTCAGAGATGGTGCAGTTGAAAGTGAAAATCAACATGCATGAGGAAACTTGGGAGTTCGGCGTTTCGAACCTTGGGAAGACGGATCTGTTCCTAGGACATGACTGGTTAAAATTTCACAATCCGGATGTCGATTGGAGTAAGAACGTACTCCAATTCAGTCATTGCCCAGGCACATGCTATCCAGATTTGAAAGCCCAGGAGCCCAAGGACGAAGATGCTGAGGAAGAGCAAGAAGTAGACGGCATGCATTGGGGTGAAGGGGATCGGCTGTTGGCGGTACAAAGGGAAGATGTGGACTTGGAATGGATCAGGGCTTATGAATCTACGGCAACCAAAATTGCCGCAGAAAATAAGATTACCCAGACCCTGGAGGAAGTCGTACCTGAACATTACTTAGGTTACCGGAAGGTCTTTGAGAAACAGACCTTTGATGAACTACCACCACGCCGACCCTGGGATCATGCAATTGAATTGGTACCTGGAGCCAAGATGTTAGATTGCAAGATCTATCCCCTAAGCCGTGTGGAACAAGAGGAACTCGAGAAGTTTCTCAAGGACAATTTGGAGACAGGATGCATCCGCTCAAGCAAATTGGCAATGGCGTCGCCCTTCTTCTTCGTTAAAAAGAAGGACGGCTCACTTCAACCAGTGCAGGATTATCGCAAGCTCAATGAGATGACCATTAAGAATTGGTATCCATTACCGCTCATCTCCGAGCTTGTTGACAAACTGTCTCATGCAAAAGTCTTCTCGAAGATGGATATCCAGTGGGGATATAATAATGTTCGTATCAAGGATGGTGATGAACATAAAGCAGCCTTTCGGACCAATAGGGGTCTTTTCGAACCATTGGTCATGTTCTTCGGTCTCACCAATTCCCCAGCAACGTTCCAGACTATGATGAACAATATCTTTCGAGAAGAAATTGCAGAAGGATGGGTGGTGATTTACATGGACGACATTCTGGTATTCTCTAAGGATCAAAAGAGTCACACAGTTCATGTAAACCGGATATTGGCAAAGTTACAGGAGCACAAGCTGTTGCTGAAGCCGGAAAAGTGCTGGTTTGACAAGTCCACCATTGAGTTTTTGGGGTTAATCATTTCCCATGATTCAATTAGTATGGATAAAGCCAAGGTCCAGGCCATTGTGGACTGGCCTGTTCCTACTTGCAAGAAACACGTTCAACAGTTTCTTGGGTTTGTCAATTTCTACCGGCGTTTTGTGAAGGGCTTTGCCTCTATCTCGAAGCCGTTGACACTCCTCACGGGCAATAACAAATGGCAGTGGATGCAGGATCAACAGCGCGCGTTCGATGGTCTTAAGGCGCGCATTGCAGAGGAGGTTGTCTTAGCCATCCCGGCCAATGAAGGCCAATTCCATGTTGAGACGGATGCCTCGGATTTTGCCATTGGCGGCATCCTCTCCCAACAGCAAACAGATGGCCTGTGGCGGCCTGTCACCTTCATTTCTAAATCTCTCAATCCAGCTGAGCGCAATTACGAGATTTACAACAAGGAAATGTTGGCGGTCATGCATGCCTTTTATGAATGGTTGCATTATCTGAAGGGCACGGCTGTTCCAGTTGAGGTTTTGACGGATCACCAAAATCTCACGTACTTCCGGAAGCCGCAAAACATTAACCGTCGCCAGGCCCGTTGGATTCTGGATCTGCAGGAGTTCAGCTTTATCATCAAGCATCACTCTGGCAAATCCAACAGTAAAGCGGACCTTCTGTCCTGGAGGACAGACCATAAGGGGGAGGAGATTGACAATGAAGGCGTCATTCTCCTGAAAGAGGATCTTTTTGTTCGTCTATATGATGACGACGATGCATTAACGGAGTTGGAGGAGAAGATTGCCAAGATCAATAAACGGCAATGGGAGTTGCAAGTGGTGGAAGGACTCAAAAATGAGGATCCCAACTTCAAGCTGGAACGAGGGATCGTGACATGGAAGGGTCGAATCTATGTTCCAGTCAACCGAAGGGTGCGGGAATCCATTCTCAACATCCACCATGAGTGGGGACATTACGGAATCGACAAAACCTTGGAGGTCATCACACGGAATTACTGGTGGCCATGCATGGCTAGGGACGTCAAGCTGTATGTTACAGGGTGTAGAACATGCCAAACCGTCAAACCAGACAGAACGAAGAGGGCAGCACCACTACGACCCAACAGCGTACCTGGTCAACTGTGGCAAGACGTGTCTGTGGATTTAATGGGACCGTTTCCGGAATCGCGAGGCTTCGACATGATAATGGTAGTAGTGGATCAATTTACCAAGAAAGCGTATTTCTTGCCAACAAATTCCACAATCACATCGTTAGGGGTTGCCAGGCTTTTCCGTGATAACGTGTTCAGGGACCATGGATTACCTCAGAAGGTCATTAGTGACAGGGGATCTCAGTTTGTATCCCAGTTCATGAAGGAACTGTTCCGGTTGTTGGACATCGAGGGCAATCCCTCCACGGCATATCACCCACAGACCAACAGTCAGATGGAACGGGTTAATCAGGAAGTGCGCGAGTTTCTCGCAATGTACACAAATGACAAACAGGATGACTGGAGTGAGCATCTGGCACTTGCCCAGTTTTGTCATAACGACAGAGAGAACTCAGCCACAGGTTTCACCCCGTTCTATTTGAACAATGGGAAACACCCGAGGAAGTGGAGCGATCCCAAGCTAACCACCAAGGTGGCAGACGTGGAGAAGTTCGTGGAGAATGCACGAGGGGCGTGTGATATAGCGGCAGAAAATCTGGAGAAAGCGGCGGAACGCATGGCCAAACAGTACAACAAGGGAAAACGTCCTGCTAGAGAGTATCAGGTCGGTGACAAGGTCTACGTCAATGCGGAACATCTCCCACATGTACAGGCGTCCAAGAAGCTTGACGGCAAGTTCTATGGACCGTACAAGGTGTTAGAAAAAATTGGTTCTGCCGCATACCGACTGGATCTTCCTAAATCGTGGAAAGTGTACAATGTGTTCAACGAAATACTGTTGAAACCTTACGTACAACCAGCTTTTCTGGATCAGAAGCGGAAGGATGAGGAGTTAAGTGTGAAGAGAGCGGAGGAGGAAGCAAAGGTACAGGGTGAGGAGTACGAAGTGGAAGAAGTTTTGGACAGTCGCGTGCAAGGTCGAGGTATTCAATACCTTGTCAAGTGGAAGGGATTCCCCGTTGAAGAGTCCACCTGGGAACCACTCAAGAATTTGGAGAATGCAGGCGAGGCAATTCAGGAATTTCACCAGAAACATCCTAACGCTCCTGCTTCTCGACGGCTACCCAGGGACGCATTCCGAAGGTATCAAAACCACACCAGTGCGAATGTTCCAAAACGACTTTTTGGATGGGAAGACAGCAAGTTTGAACGTGACTACCGGGAACGCCTGGAGCGCAAATGGCGCAAGTGGAAGGGTGATTGTGCCGCCCTCTACGCTCTCCTGGATGATGACCCCGATATGGTTCATGTGGAACCGAACCCTTAAGAGGGGGGTAATGTTACGTTTCGGCGGTTTCATGTCACAACGGGTGACATGCGTGATGGACAGATGCCCATGGTAGCGCCCTAGCTTACATCAGCAGGGCATGTGGTTAAGGGGAGGCAGACATGAGGGGGCCATGAGGCAAGGGGTATATAATTGTAGTTGGAGCCTGAGAACCCCCAGGCTCTTGATAGTCACTGTCGTAGACAGTCCTACAGAGTTTCTTTCTTTTTCTCCCTTGTTCCTCTGGTTGTGCGACTTGGTCTACCGACCTCGTAACATCATCCCTCCTCTCCTCTCCTCTCCTCAGTTCTCTGTTGGGGCTCCTAGGCGTCACGCCAGGGGGTTCCTGATAGTAGAACTTGACTACTCCTCTAGCAGCCCCAACACTTGTTATACCCGGACCACAGGGTTAAGTGGATGAGAACTGGGGGATTGATACAGTTGTACACCGACTATAAAATTGCGGTACCAGTTGCCAGACACTGTTCAAAACTGCGCACCTGTGGCTCTGCATCGCAGCCCTTAACCAGCTTTGCATTACATTCCCGGTCTATGCAAACCAAAGAACCTAACCCATAAAACCTGTCCAGAGGCGCATAACGACTCAATCTTGTCGTCGAAGAAACGGTGCTTGGCATCACAGCAAACCCGATGAAAAGCAGCCCTGGTGGAGTCTGACAGGCAATCAGTGAAGGCAGCAAAGGCCACAGAGCAAGCAGGCGACCACCAACAAACGGGGGAGCTCCCCGGTTTGGGGATTTTCGCATGGTGGTCCCAGGAGGCCGTCAAAGTGGCATAAAGAGAGTCGCATTGGGCTTGTGCAGAGCCATGGTCAAAAGAGGCGGCAGAGACATCCTTGACGAAAGCACGTTTGGCGTCGGTGTCACAAGGAAGATAAGGTGGTCGCGTAGAGGCAGGGCCATCTGGGAAGCTAGGAAAAACAAGGGTGAGTATTACATGATTGCATTGTGGCCCACGAAGGGAGAGGTCAAAAATTTGCTGGGCGGCATCCAGCACACTGTCAGCCACCCAGACCAGGTCGAGGACACATGAAGTATCCCCACGGCGGGACCAGGTCGGACACGCTGCATCATTGACACAGGTGAGCCCTGCCCATGCCATAGCGCCCAAGAGATCTATAGAACGGGGGTTGTCAGTAGTAACAGAAGAGTCCCAAGAAGAGGAGTGAAGGTTTAAATCCCCCTGCACCACCGCAAGCGATGGGACCGAATCCAAAGAGCAAAGCAAGGCCTGGAGCGATGACCAGGAAGACGGGTTGCGATAGATGTTGACAAAGGAATGCATGACGCCATCACACAAACAGGTCAAAGAGAAGAGCAAGATGTTGTGGTCCGCAAACGTCGTCGTGTCAACAGCAAGATGGAAGGAAGAGGTGACACACTGTAAGTGGATGTACACACCCACCTGGGAGGAAGCGGAGATGCCGGGGCCTTCAATTGGGGGCCAAGCCAGATGGCGAGGGCCACTGAAAATGGGAATGCCAGTAGGACTAGAGGGATCCGGAGCATCATGAATGTGGGGCCAGGGGAATTCCTGAATAAAAATGATGTCTATGTCAGTCTGATGGGAGTCCAGGATAGCAGAGACAGTACGAGAGGAAGAGTGGCAGTTGTAAAATAAATATCGAAAATGATGAGTAAAACCTATCATAGTAAAGTAGAAGTAGACACAACGGGGTCGTACGGAACATATTCGAGAGGATCGTCAACAACATCAGGGTCAGGGAGCTCTTCGATAAAACCAGACGCAGTAGGTAGAGAAGAGGGGACTGTGGGGGTGGGAACAGTAATGGTAGGCAGCCCCTTCTTTAAGATGCACTTGTGAATGGCCTGAACCTCCTTGGCGAGGGCGCCAGCACGGCGCTTGTCAGAATGGGCGCCATAAAGGGCCCTGATACCATCTGGATTGAGGTGCTGAGCCGCAAAAGGACAAGAAGGGTCGTTGGTGGAATGGTAAGGATTTTTAGTACCAACACAATTCACACACAGACAAATAGGACAAGGGATACCCGACGAGGTGCAGGGCACGCAATAGTGTTGGTGTTGAGCTGTAGGGTGATGGAGAGCACACCTCGCACAGGTGGCTTCCGAAGATTGGCACTGCAAGGATGAGTGGCCCCATCAGCAACAAGTGGCACATTGAGCGACAGCATTTTTGAAAATCCATTTAAAGCACTTGAAAGGCCGCGACTGAAGACGAACAATAGTGCCCTGAAGGGTGTTCACATTTGCAGCAGACAAGAAGTCCCTAACTTCCACAACGATTGTGCCAGAGGTGCTCAAAGAGGTCTGACCCCTAGCCTTAACCCAGCGCAGTTTGCCAAAGATCTGGGCCGACGCCCAGGCATGGTGTTGCAAAAGGTCAGTGAGGATGTCATCAAGTGTGTACTCCATGCCGTCAGCTTTGCGAGTAGGCACCATGCAGAACTTCAGGCAAGAGGTTGTTGGGCGGTTACGAACGTCATCAGTGCTAGTGGGTACATGAAACATGTCCCCTAAAGTGTTGACCAGACACTGCGACTGGGGTACCATGATGGCCAGAGAACAATTAATGACCAGGGAGTCACGCAGGGACCAGAAAACCGATGTGATAGTGTTATGGGGAGCAGAGGCAGGCATAAAAGCAGAAGCATACTCCGGGCAGCCCTTGGCCGCTGTCAACAACATGCCGAGAAGGAGTGACAGATTATCTTTTGGCAAAGTGTGGCTAAGAACAGAGGCCGGCGGGTGGAAAAGGAGGATATTCGGCCGTGTGCCCCGGGTAGTGCACTTCGGCTTCAGCCTTGGGCACAGAGGAGCCTGCAAGTTGGTAGTGCCGATGGCGGCAGCATAGGAGGGTGAAGATTTCTTAGGAGTGTTCGACCTGGGCACAGGACCTGGTGTATCAGCAACAATTTTTGAGGCGAGAAGGGCAGCCAATTTGAGTGGGATAGACCTAGCCATGGCGAGCGTCTGAGCTAAGTCAATGGTATCCTGGAGAAGCAAGACAGAAGGAGAGTGCGTGGCACGAGCACCCGGGAGAGGGCTGGAAGAGGGCTTTGGGCGTGGGCCCAGAGGCTTAGGGAGAGGGCGTTGCGCAATGCGGACAGTGGGGCCGACAACAGTATCCACCTGAGAGGGGCCCGCAACCAAACGGGTCATAGCAGCCAAAGGGAGCTTTGCCTTCTCTGCCGCAGGGAGCACTTGAGAAGCAGCCAGACAGAGATGAGCGACAAAGGCAGCATCTGGGATCACATCACACAAGCCCACCGCATGACCAATAAGGTCAGTGATGGGGCCATGAGCCTGCAGTAGGGAACACTTAACTGAATCTGTAATGGGGGCGTCAGCAAAATCTACCTTGTGGGAGACAATAGGAGAAACATAGTCAGCAAAAAGCAAATCACAGAAGCAAGCAGAAATGGAGAAGAACTTAGCGGTAGCAGTGGGCAAAAACTGGGCACGAAGGCCAGACAACAGGGTAGAGGCGTCAAATTCAGCTTGAGCTTTCAAGGTCTCTGGATCTATTGAGGTCGCCGCTCCAGTTGCGCTGCCCAAAAGGGGGGGCATGCCTGTGGCAGAATCCAGTGTGGCTAGCCAGCAGCAAGAAAGAATGTAGTCAAAGCACGGCAACTGATAAGGGGCCAAGGAAGAATGGAGATGGCCATGGAGCCACAACCACGCCGCACAAGCTGAGCGGCCCATAGGGAAAGATCGCAGCCAGGCCAGGGCGTCCGGGGGGATGCCCACAGGTCAGGTCAAGGGTCCCATTGCGGGAGGATCCACAGGCATGTCAAGGGGGATGTCATGACCGACTGAAAAGTTTCGGCTTTTTACTAAGTCATTTCACTTTTATTATTTATTTATTTTCTTCATATTATATAAACATATGCTGACTAAGCAGGCGCCTATCGCTTGGCGCCTAGATCGAAGCCGTAGATAAGATACCGGAGCTCGGCGCTGATGACTCATTACCATTACTACATGCGCAGTCGTCTTACTCATACCATACTATATTTAGAGTAGGGCTTAGGGTAGTGCACAGACCACCTGTCGTAGTATATAAAGAGTGCAATTCAGCACCCAGAGTCCTCAGTCGAGTTCTCTCGGGTTTCTCCCCTCCCTCCTCTCCTCCTGCCAGTTCACTGTTGGGGCTCTTAGGCGTCGCGCCGAGGGGTTCCTGATAGTAGAACTCGACTACTCCTCTAACAGCCCCACGCTTGTTATACCTGGACCACAGGGTTAAGTGGACGAGAACAGGGGGATTCACACCGTCGTATGCCGACGTTAAAATTGCGGTATCGGTTGCCAGACGCCGTTAAAACTGCGCACCCAGTGGCCCTGCATCGCGGCCCTTAACTTGCTTTGCATTACGTTCCCGGTCTACGCAAACCGAAGAACCTAACCCGGTTGATAGGGTTACCTGTGCACAGGATACCAGTGCTGGGGTGGTGACACAATACATCACTCGTATCTAGGGACAAGCCTCGCCAGCCCCCTAGCGCGTTAAATTGCCCTGGCCTAGGCCTCTGAAGGCTATACAACTAGTTTACGTATATACACCCTTTCCGTACCCCTTGGAGGTAGCCGCCGCTTGGTCACGCGCCTCTGAGAAAGACCCGCACCCATACGGTGTAGTGGTATCAGGACAACCATTTGGACCCTGATTAGATAGACCTTTCAAATTAAAATAAAAACCAGTAGTCAGTATCATAAATTGTAGCACTGCAGGGGTGGTTGCAGACCCTGAGTGCACGTTTCGTACATACATTCCCAAGCAAGTGACAGGCCAAGACCTCCCTCACTTACGTACAAGTACAAAATAGGAGATACAAATAACGATACTTTTTGGGACGCCATCACAGGCGATCTTGATCCAAACGACGCGGGTTTTAGTTCCTCTGAAGGAGAATCTACATCATCATCATCATCACATTCCACAAACTCTATCACAGAGGAACCACATCAGTGGGAAGCAGCACCGTTTCCCATCTTAGTACCAAATCCAGCCACATTAAACCCAAACCTACTATTCAACTCCGACGCAGATTTTATTGGAGAACCCGCACCACCATTTTCATCACCACCACCGCCGCTTACACCATCACCCACATCGCCACCGCCAAACTATCACAGTATGGCGGCGCCCCAAGAAATGACCTCAGCAGAACTGCTGAACCTCCTTAATGCGCAAGCCGCAACTATCCAAGCTCTCCAAAACCAGCTGACACAGCTACAAGCAAACGCTGCACAGGCCGCCGCAGCAGCAGCGGAACACCCTCTTCCCCCCGCCAACATTGTCAATATACTGCCAGGGACGGTATTCAATATTCCCGGAACCGGAAACGGCGGAACGTCTAGAATAGATGTAGCCAAACCCCCGGTTTTTTTCAGGAAAGATGTCCGAAGTGACAAATTTCATAAATGCATGCAGGTTGTACATTCAATTGAAGATGCCGGAATCCGATGAGGAAGAACGGATCTTATTGATCATATCGTACATGATGGAAGGCTTTGCCGCAGATTGGAAGGACAATCTGTTGGAGCAGATGGCCAACAATGAAGAAGGAATTCCGCAAACAGCGGAACAACTGTTCAGGCAGATCAGAAGGGACTTCGGTGACACTGATGAGCAGTCATCAAAGATCTCGGAGATGCGGACCATGACGCAAGGGTCCAGTACGTGCGAGGAACACGTGCAAAAATTTAAAAAGGTATCACGAGGCACCGGATACCTGGGAAGAGCTCTTATCGAAGAGTTCAAACGAAGTTTGAATACCGGACTCCGAAAAAGGATAATGGAGGCCGATGAAGTACCTGAGACCATTGAAGGATGGTATCAAAAAGCAGTAAGATTGGATCGCCAGTGGAGACAGGCGAAAGCCGAGGAGAAGTATTACTCCTCGCGGACCAGTAGCTCCGCCAATAGGAGTGAAGGAGCATCCAAAGGCCCGGATACGGCGAAGCCGGTAGCCCCTGCCCAGCCAAAACCCCGATGGAAATTCGGATCGGGATCAGCGAGTCAGGGACGATTGGGAGCTGGAGCCTCCGCGAGTTCAAGTAGTACGGCAAATCGGCTGGACCCTAATGCAATGGACGTCGACCAAAATCAAAGACCACCCCTCCGTTGTTACAAATGTGGCAAGATCGGACATATTTCCAGAAACTGCAGATCAGGACTCGATATTCGCACAATGACGTTTGACGAAATGAAGGAGTACTTCAAGAAGGGAGAAGAGAATTTAAAAGAGGAAGAGAGTCAGTAGGTCCCGTACTAGACTCTCATAATAGATACGCTGTACTAGATAGATTAGATAGTGCACAACCCCTTGATATAGCGCCTAGCGCTGACCGGGTTGATGCAAGGACCCTCTCGGAAGTCTCAAGGACTTCTGGGACGTCCCCGCAAGAGGCGAACTCCCAGGTGAAACACCATGATATAGCGCACAGCACTGAAAGTGTCACTCCGAAGGAGCGCGGCAGGGTGGCTAAACCTGTGCTTAATTCCTCATTACAAAATACAGTAGTACAAGTATCTACAAAGGGACAAAAAGACTTAAAAGGGGAGCAGCATGATATAGCGCCCAGCGCTGAAACTGCTTGTCCGAAAAGGAGGTTGAAAAAAGGAGAAAAAGAATTTTTAGTTAGGTCAATAGGACGGAAGGACAAAATCTTAATGGAAATCGGGTTGGAAAGGTTGGACACCCATGAACAAACTCAACAAACAGCGTTGCTCGATTCAGGAGCAATAGGAATGTTCATGCATGCTGTTACAACTTTCTTTTCCCTTCGTTAACGGACTACATTTACTTATTACAAACCCATAGTTACGCTTGGACGTTATCTCCTTTCTATAGCTACCTTCATCTTTCCTTTCTCAGATAGCTATGCGCTTTCCCCTTATATTCTTATTGTCCTCTTAACGTATATAAACTCCTCTCATGTACCATAGTTCTTTAGTTCCAACTTAGTCGAATCTTATCCATAACTTGGACACTCTTTTGCTCGTCGCCTCAACCGCTCTCCTCGCTCTCTCTCTAGCCTTCGTCATCATCAGACTTAGTGCCTAGAACCCTTGTCCAGCGATTGGGAACAGACCGAGACTCTGTTTGTCGCTGTAGACTTGGACGCTGAACGACGTTGTGGACATCGACCGTAACACATGCGGCATACGCAAAAAGAATGGGCTTCAAATTAATACCCTTGGAACGCCCCATTCAAGTTTGAAATGTGGACAGAACAAATAACGAAGGAGGAATGATCACCCATGAGGTTGATCTTCTTTTATCTTATCAAGGGCATAAGGAACGAGCCACCTTTGAAATATGCAAGCTGGGAAAAACCAATGTAATCATAGGATCCACGTGGTTACGAAAACACAATCCGGAAATCAATTGGGAAACCGGTCATGTCAAATTGACATGGTGTCCACGGAGCTGTGGACATAGGCAAAGGGAGTGGACCAAGAAGCAAGAGAAGAAGGTCCAATCAGCAGAACACTGGCGTGTTCTGGAATATCTGTGGGAACAGGAGAAGGAATTAGACTTCGTGCATTGGCTCGAAGAAAAGGAGGAAAGTGAGAAACACCTCACGTACATGGAACAAATGAAACACCCGGGTCAATACAAGTATGGAGATAAATACCCATTCTTACCAGTGTTTCCATCATCCGCCGGATCAAAGGCTGGATCAATGAGACATGTACGGGAGTTAGCAAAACTCACAGCAAAAGATATGGTACCTGGACAGTACCATCAATACCTTAAAATCTTCGAGAAAGGAGCATCAGAGCGCATGCTGGCTAGGAAGCCTTGGGATCATGCAATAGATACCAAACCTGGCTATCAGCCCCGAAAGGGGAAGGTCTACCCCCTATCCCCAGATGAGCTGCAAGAAGTACGGAACTTTGTGGATGATCAATTAGCCAAAGGATATATCCGACCCTCAAAATCCCCACAAACGTCACCCGTCTTCTTTGTAAGCAAAAAAGATGGAAAGAAGCGGATGGTTCAGGACTACAGATACCTGAACGAGTGGACGGTTAAAAATAACTATCCACTACCCTTAATATCTGAGCTCGTAGATCGAGCAGGCAGTGCCAAGTACTTCACCAAGTTAGATCTTAGGTGGGGATATAATAACGTACGGATCAAGGAAGGTGATGAATGGAAAGCCGCATTCACTACCCCAGAAGGTTCTTTCGAACCAGTAGTAATGTTTTTTGGGTTGACCAACTCACCGGCCACCTTCCAAGCAATGATGAATGACATATTCCGCGATATGATCAATGCAGGAAAAGTCATTGTATACATTGATGACATACTCATCTTTACTAAAACAAAAGAGGAGCATGACGCAATCGTACAACAAGTCTTGCAACGATTAGAAGAAAACGATCTGTATGTAAAACCAGAAAAATGTGTGTGGTGTGTGGAAGAAATCGAATTCCTGGGCGTCGTTTTAGGACCCAAAGGAATCCAAATGGATACAAAGAAGGTCGAAGCTATTATTAGCTGGCCCACCCCTTCTTGTGTCAAAGACGTACAAAGGTTCCTAGGCCTAGCCAATTACTATAGGCGCTTTGTTCAGGACTTTGCTAAAATTGCACGGCCACTACATGACCTGGTCAGAAAAGAAAAAACATGGGAATGGACGGAGGTCCAAGAAAAGGCTTTAAAAAGCCTAAAAAAGATATTCACAGAGCAACCTTTATTAGTTGCCCTGGATTCCGATAGGAAGTTCAGAGTGGAATCAGATGCATTGGATTACGCTACGGGTGGCGTCTTATCTATGCTCTGCAAGGACGACAAGTGGAGGCCCGTGGCCTACCTATCAAAGTCGCTCAATGATACCGAGCGCAATTATGACGTCCATGACAAGGAAATGCTAGGCATCATGCGTTGCCTGGAAACTTGGCGCCATTATCTAGAAGGAGCACATGAACAGTTCGAGATATGGACTGATCACAAAAATCTTGAGTACTTTATGAGTGCAAAGAAGTTGAATCGCAGGCAAGCCAGATGGGCTTTGTACCTCAGCAGGTTTAATTTCGTGTTGCATCATAAAGCTGGTGTCACTATGGGAAAGGCCGATTCTCTGTCCAGGAGGCCAGACCATAAAAAGGGGGTGGACAATGACAACAAAGACGTCACGCTCCTCAAACCAGACTTTTTCAAAATTGCTGCACTACGCCATGGTCACGTCTTTATTCATAGCTCAGAAAAAGAATTACTAAACAAAATTCGACATTCTGAAGCACGTGACAAAGCAGTAGTAAAAGCGGTAGAAGCCATGAAAAAGGCTGGTGTTAAAACACTAAACGCTCGAGAATGGGAGATGGAACAGGGACTAATCCTCTGGCAAGGAAAAGTCTATGTACCAAAAGATGAGAAACTACGGATGGAGATCGTCCGCCTACATCATGACACACCTATTGCAGGACATGGAGGACAGTGGAAGACGATTGAACTCGTCACAAGAAATTACTGGTGGCCTGGAGTCACCAGGTTTATTAAAAAATATGTTAGTGGATGTGACAAGTGTCAGCAAAATAAGAATTTCCCGGAGCTGCCTGCTGGAAAGCTAATGCCAAACTCGGCACCAGCAAGGCCCTGGACACATATTTCCGCCGACTTCATCACAAAATTACCAGAATCACATGGTCACAACGCGATTTTGGTAGTCTGTGACAGAATGTCAAAAATGACGCACTTCATCCCCACATCAGAAGAAACATCGGTGCAGGGGTTAGCCACATTATTTAGGGACCATGTCTGGAAACTCCATGGACTCCCTGAATCTATAATCTCAGATCACGGTCCACAGTTTGCCGCACAAATGATGAAGGAGCTGAACCAAATGTTGGGCATTAGCACAGATCTGTCCACCGCATTCCATCCACAAACAGATGGACAAACAGAACGAATGAATCAGGACTTGGAGCAGTACCTGAGGATTTTCGTAGATCATAGACAAGAAATGTGGTCTGGATGGTTAGCCATCACCGAATTTAGCTACAACAACAAAATTCAGGCATCCACCAAACAGACTCCATTCTTTGTCAACTATGGCAAACACCCCAGGATGGGAATCGAGCCCAGAAGGGAAGGAAGTCACCCAGCTGCATCAGATTTCACGCAGAAAATGAAAGAAATCCACGAGGAAACTCAGGCAGCTTTGTTAAAATCACAAGGTGATATGAAGCTATACGCAGATAGACACAGATCAGACGCACCAGAATACAAAGTTGGAGATAAAGTATGGCTGTCAACCAAAGACTTAAGGTTGACGGGACGACCAACTAAGAGATTGGTGGAAAGATGGATTGGTCCATACCCAATAAAAAAGATAGTGTCGCCAAATGCAGTAGAGCTGGACCTACCCTTCTCGCAACAGATACACCCGGTAGTAAATGTCTCACGAATCCGCCCTTGGAAACGACCAATGAGAGGGCAAAAGGCACAACCCCCACCGCCAATAGAAATAGACGGTGAAAAGGAGTACGAGGTAGAGGAAATAATCGATGTACGACTAAAAAGAAACAAAATGGAGTACTTAGTCAGGTGGAAAGGATACACTGCTGAGCATAACTCCTGGGAACCATTGGACAATTTACAAAATGCAAAAAGGAAAATAAAAAACTTTTACGATAGAAACCCCGGAGCCATCAGAAGGCTTGACAAAGCAACCTTTAATAGGTTAACTTTCAGACCTTATGAAAACTTCACACAAACCTCGGACAAAATAGTGTCAAAAATCGATGCAGTAGTACCAGCTGCAAAGTGGGAACAAAACTGGCAAAAATGGAAAGGAAAGAAGGGTCTAGACACCCTTATAGAGCCAGGAGACGAGGAAGGGCCATGTCAATGCAACATGTGCCTATGTCAATCGCATGATATAGCGCCTCGCTGATGAGCTGTGTCCAGCTACGACCGTGTAGGGCTTCTTCAGAAGCCTTACCTTCGGAATGCTAGGGATCCCACACATGCGCTGACCCCTTCGCTAACATTTGTACTTGCCAAGGTTGTCGACAACATCCGATTATCCAACGCTCTTTTCCGCGCGACAGTCATTCACCCGATAAGGCCAGGTTCCGATTATCTGACGAGATCCGACACACAGCGCAGGTCTATTCCGCAAGCCGCCTCCCATTACCACCGCCTGTACACCACAGTCTGCCTCCCCGCAGTGCAGCCGGCTGACTCAGCACGACCATAACAGGAAGGACGGACGTATAGCCACTGCCGGATCGGGATACATCGTTGCATCAGTCACAATACCGATCACTCGGTTCATCAACGATCGATCACAAGAAGACTATTTTCCACCCAGGAAAATGGCTTACGATTGACTATGTATGATGGTCACTAGGGAGCAACAAGCAAGGACCTATATCGGATAATGGGATCGCGTCCAAAATGCAGGAACGCGACTGCCAAAGGAAGAGATAGCGGCACAAGCAGTTTTTACAGGTCACCGGGGCGGCGTTTGACGCTAGTGCCCTGCGCACATCAGAGACATACCAGGGTCGCACTATGAAGCCATACGACGGCAGCAAATGAAGGATTTTCCGAGTGTCTAGGCTACATTGAGGATTACCTTTCAAACACGGATTTGGACGAAGGAGTAGAAATTGCAGAGTCGTTTCGTCTCAGTAGAGTACAAAAAGTATATAAAGTGTTCGTTTTCCTTAGTAAAAAAAAGAAGAAGTTCCCCCTCAGTCCAAGTCTCATCGGTTTCGTCTCGTCTCTTAGTTTCTCCGTCTCTCTCTATCGTTCTTGTTCTCTCTCTCTGGCTTTCAAGTCCACAGTCGTGTTCGACGCGTTGCCCTTGTCATCGACAAGCTCAAAGTCACCTTTGATGCTGTGTACTGCGTTCCGCGCATACCATACAAGTCGCTATACGCCGCGACGGGCGTAATTATCCTATTATCCACACTTCCGCACTTTGATTATCCGTTTTATCCGTGCTCCTATTATCCGAGGTTCTGCGTTATCTGTTCACACGTCCAATTATCCGTACTTGCATACCCGCGCGCTAATCGCAGTCCAACAGACGATTTGACGGGACTCCTCTTGGGACTCACGCAACACGCTCCCCGTCTTTAGCCGGTGGAGTAGGATATCATCGCGCTGAAACGATTGAAGATCTCACCCCACCATCCCGCCCACTCTCACCCATCATCGAGGAATTAGAGGAACCATCCGTGATAGAGCGCAATGCGCTGAACGATGACGATGGAGTTTAAATTTGTCTGGAAGTCAAATCCTAAAAAGGGGGTACTGTCATGACCGACTGAAAAGTTTCGGCTTTTTACTAAGTCATTTCACTTTTATTATTTATTTATTTTCTTCATATTATATAAACATATGCTGACTAAGCAGGCGCCTATCGCTTGGCGCCTAGATCGAAGCCGTAGATAAGATACCGGAGCTCGGCGCTGATGACTCATTACCATTACTACATGCGCAGTCGTCTTACTCATACCATACTATATTTAGAGTAGGGCTTAGGGTAGTGCACAGATCACCTGTCGTAGTATATAAAGAGTGCAATTCAGCACCCAGAGTCCTCAGTCGAGTTCTCTCGGGTTTCTCCCCTCCCTCCTCTCCTCCTGCCAGTTCACTGTTGGGGCTCTTAGGCGTCACGCCGAGGGGTTCCTGATAGGGGATAGATGAGGAAGGAGGGCCAACAGCCCCTGTCAGGGCAGGCAGACTGTCCAGCGGTGCTGCGACGTCCAGGGGTAGCAGGTGACCCCCAAGTCAGCTTGAGTGGGGCACTGAGCGCCCTGGCGTCATGTCCTGGAGCAGGCCCCGTTGTACGTGGCATTCTCCAGGCACTCCTACCACCACTGGGACAGCAGTCACTAACAAACGTGCAGCATCCAGAACAGGAGGCAGTGGTGTTGGAGTTAGAGCTAGCCAAGATTGTTTCGATGGCTGAACTGGGGCTGGTGAGGCAAGAGGCAGGTCAGTAGAGGTGGCAACGGGGTGTGGGGGGGAGACAGGAGGGGCAGTAACAGGGCAACGTATGGTAAGGTCAGCATCAGGAGAAGGGTCAACTACAATGTCATCAGGGGAAGAGGTGGAGGATGGAGCGCAAGAAGCAGGATGGGAGGCAGGAGTGATATCAAGGGGAGGGGTGCAAGAGAGGAATTCATCCTCCAGGCAGGACATGATGATGGAGGAAAGAGACCGAACCGAGGAAGGGGGAGCATAGAGTAAGTGATCATAAAAAGTATGGGCACAGCCCATGGAGCCACGCAAGGCAACATGGGAGGGGCACAGCCCCAAGTGAGGACACAAAATGGGTTTAGCACCATCAATGCAAAATTTAGACCAGTTGCAGGATAGGCAGAGGGTTGGGTCAAAGCAAGGGAGAGTGGTCAAGAGGGCCTGGAAGGACATATTGGTGCGAGTGCCACAGGCAGCGTTAAGAGCAGCCCAGACGCGACTGGCCACTGATGTAGCATTAGGGTCCTGCATGTCAAAGACCTGGACAGTAAGCGTGCGCGGGAAATCCAGCAGTAGGGCCGCAATATCACAGCCTCGTATAGTCAGAGGGTTGTCAGGGACCGGGGACCGTCCCGGAGCATGGATGGAGCGAGCAACGCCCGCAGACGGGGCGCGAGAAGGAGGACGAGAAAAGACCGGTGTCCTAGATGCAGTAAATTCCGGGAGGTCAGCCGCAATCAAGTCCAGGGCACGGGCCGCAGCAGTAGGATTGGTAAAGATGGCCGAGGCCTCGTGTGTGCAGGCAGGAGCATCACGAGGTGTGCTACACGAGGCGCACCACCCTACATGGACACAATCCCCCCCAAACTGGAGGAGGGAGCACTTTGGGCAGCTGCGCACCAGAGCCCGGCAAGCAGCACGAAGTAAGGCGTCCATGGGGATACCAGAGAGCGGGCCCTCATCGAAGGCGGAGGCCAGGGCCTCAAAACAGGGAGCGAGCAAGAGAGCGGGGGAAGGGGGGTGTTCCGGAGCCATGGTCTCAGAGGGAGACCGGGAAAAGGGGGGTAAACGCAAAGGGTCAGGAAGATGGGGCGGAGCAGAGGCTCGACGCAGATGTGAGAGAGTGTATGCTTCACGGGGGGTCGCACCAAGACGATGCGGGCACTGAGCTCAGACACTACCTTCTCGTGGGAAAATCCAGAGATGGTGGTGGTAAGAGGTCAAGAAGCGTTTGGCGCGTGAAAGAGCACTGAGCTTCAGCCTGCCTGGCTACATCTCTTGTTCACTTCCAGACAGACCACATTTCATCGATGCGCCGCGTCAAAAGCCACCACTCATGGAAAGGACCTGGGCTACCAGCTTCTTTGGTGTCAGATTGAATGCACTTACGTTCGTCCTCACAAACTCACAGCCAAAAGAATCACCCAAAAACCAACAATCCATTGACAGACGGCCAGAAAACATTTCCAATCTCTTTCCTCATCCCACCACCGACACTGCCTATCCACCATCTCATGCTCTTCAACACCACCGCAACTCCTTCAACTCCCCACGATTCCACCCAACGCTTCCCATGATTCCACCCAACGCTTCCTATGATTCCACCCAACGCTCATATTCCATACAAGTTTCCCACTGCAAAATTTGTGAGTAAATGGAAGACAAGCAAACGAAAATCACTGTTAATAAATGCCCCACGTTCTAGGTCTTCTGCAACCAGTCTTCATGTCCTGGTGGAGTGGCCAGAGAAGAGAGAAGAGCATGCCGACATGTGACAAAAAAAAAGGGAAGGATTTAGAAAAACAAGGAAAAGCCGCTCATTGGCGACAACCGGTAGGTCACAACGCACGACGGGAAAGAGGGGTGTATTTGAAAGATGTCACGCGCGAGTGAGCGTGCTCCCAAGGGACACTATTCCTCTCACAGCCGACCCAGCATGAAGGAAGTGGAACGGGGGTGAGAGTCGGAGACCACATGTCCTCCCGCCGAACATACTTGCTCAAGGCGGTTACGTCACATGCACCGGAGGGGTGTATTTGAAAGATGTCAACTCGAGCGAGCTGCTCCCAAGGGACACTATTCCTCCGGATCGCCAACACAACGCTTTGGTGGTTGGCGGGTCGCTGGGCGGTGTCGTGCGTGTGCCTTGATTGGGTGGATGATGGACCCGGTTATCCGAAAGAAGAAAAGAAGGAATGGGATGTATGGGATGCGTGTCACGGTCGGCGGGTCGAGGTCGTGGTCGAGGTATCCAAAGGCGGGGTCGAGGGCGTGGTCCAAAGGCGTGGTCCAAAGGCGTGGTCGAACGGTGAAGGCGGATGGAAAGAAAGTGGCGGATGCTGACGCCCTTTTATAGATTTTTCCGCGACGCGTCAGGCTGCACTTGTTTTGACAGAACGCGATCGAGCAGGACGCGATCGAGCAATCGAGCAAGACGCGATTGTCTCAGACATTCCGATTGCTGTATGACCACAGTGCGCTAATCTCTGTATGAATAGAACTGTCCACGTCTTCATACATTCTGTCCAAGAAAGTTCTCCAAACGCCTTGATCATGAATATCATCAAATGCAGAAGACAATTCTTGGACGATGATAGCTACAGTCATAGAGCGAGGTTTTACAGAATCTGCGAGCATCCACAGGATGAGAAATGCACAATAAACATCCACTAACACTATTGAACCTGGAGCTCATAATCTCCATCGCATGATTCATGCTGATCAGAAACTCAGAGACGAGCTGAATTGCAGTGGATAAGACAATCTTATTACTAGCAACTCAGTACTCAACAGCTTCACCTTTCCATTCGACGCTTGATCCTCTTTTGGAAATCCATACAATCCAGACGGCGTAAATATACTTAAAAGGAACCAAGGAACAGAAGTGTTGGTCGTAATCCAGTAAGATGGTGGGCAATAGCAGAGGGGAGAATTGCATGCGCTCAACTTGAATTTAACATGCTTTTTGGTCGACACAAAGGTCTTAAGCCCAGGATGTACATAAAGCCGGATTCACGGCAAGTAACTGTATGCTGGCAGAGGAAAGAATTACATGCGCTCAACTTGAATTTAACATGCTTTTGGTTGACACAAAGGTCTTAAGCCCGGGACCCACGGCAAGGGAAGCACGAGGAAAGGAAGGCCACTTGCTATGACCTTCCCCACCTTCCCCCGGGAAAAGAGGACTCGCCTTTTAATGGGCAAACGAGGCGGGCGGGACGATGGGAACGGGATCCTACATTGCAAATGTCAGCCAAAAACGCAACAAGAAACTCACGAGGAAGAGAATAATCAATATGATCATCTCAAAAGTGGCATACCTGGCAAAAATACGATGCGAACACGACCCTTTCTGCATTCCAACTTGGCAAGGCCTTCTATCTTGTTCACAGTTCCCATACGCTTGAGATAACTCGCCCGAGATGCTAAGGATCCCGATTCCCACTGAGCGAGATAAGCACGTCAGTACAGTTTGTTAATAGTCTTGACGCGTTGAAGAGAGCAAGGCTGAGCAGACACGTCGCCAGATTCCTGCTGAGCAAGATGAGGATATATGTGTTCAGCATAGCAAGACCTTCCAGTTTGTTGACAGTTCTTGTGTGCTGAAGAGCGGATACTGGCATCGGCAATATGGCGACCGGCGTGTCTTCGGCGTCCGTGACAATTTGGAAGAGTGGTTTGGAACGTCGTGGATGGTTGTAAGGGGTTGACGACTGGCGTCAGCAGAGTTGGGAGTAGTGGAGAATGATAGCGTTTATGGTGTGTGTTATGTTATATGCGCTCAACTTGAATTTACACATGCTTTCTGGTGGATACAGATGTCTTTAATAAGCTTGGGAACAACGGCAAGGACAGCATGAGGAAAGGAGGGGTCGCAAACATGAGTCTTTATGCGTTCTCTAATTTGTTAGCAGTCCTAACACACTTGGAAGAACAAGCTTGAGATGCCAAATATCCCGATTCCTGCTGAGCGAGATAAGCCCGTCGGTAATTCAGCATTGCAAATCCTTCCAGTTTGTTAATAGTCCTGACGCGTTGAAGAGAGCAAGGCTGAAGAGAGACGTCGCCAGATTCCCGCTGAGCAAGGTAAGGACGTAGGCATTCAAGCATAGCAAGATCTTCCAGTTCTTTGACAGTTCTTGTGTGCTGAAGAGCAACTGCTGGCACTGGCAACGTGGCGACCGGCGTGTCCTCGGTGGCGTTACCATCCTTCATGACAATAAGGCAAGGCTTGCCATTGCTGTCAAAACAGTTGGGAACTGCCAGGAGCTTACGTGGGAGAACACCATTGATCCTCAGCTGGCGATTGGTGGGGAACTTGAACGTTGTCCTACCAGTACATTGAGCGGCGTATGCAACTGAATGTGAATGACTTCGGAGGAGTGGTTTGGAAAGTTGTGGATGGTTGTAAGGGGTTGACGACTGGCATCAGTAGAGTTGGGGGCAGTGGAGAGAATGGAAGCGTTCATGATGGTGTTAACGAAAGAGAGAGAAGGATGGTGGTATGTCTTATATACGATAATTTGATTGTCAGCCACCACTCCTACTAGTCAACTAGTCAACTAGTCATCCTCTCAAATGTTGTTACGCGATTAGATAGATTTGATTTCTGACAAGATGTATGCATCTTCAAGTTACCTCGCGCATATATTTTGACAACATTCAAGTAATCGTTCATGGCTTGATCCCAGATTTAAAACGCTCATGAACGCACATCAGTAAACCTGTGCAGTTATGACGAAGAAATTGAAAGAGGTCCATCCGCATGGAAGAAAGAGCACACCTTTTTGGATCGTCTACATTAATAGTAGTACCAAGTACTGAAAGCGCAAGTCCTGAAAGATGAACGATGAACGTTATGAGTCTCGTTAAACAGCGTCAACAAGAGGCTAATCTTGGAACTCGTCTAGTGAGATGAGTTGTCCTGGACGGTGAGGATAAAGTCATCGAGTCGATGTAGACGTAAGCCGTCTCAAGATCTCAACGTTGGTTGCAACGGCTACGGAACATGGGAAAGAGTGTCTCTCTGCATATACATAATCCACCCGTATTACATCATAGTTAACGTTAAGCAGGAAGCTCGAACTTCTTTCCCTGCAAGACTCTATTGAATCTTATTAGCAACCATAAGACCATTTCCAGAGAAAATGCTTACTTTGTAAAGTAGACGTAGAAGAAATCTATGTAAAGTCCACTTTGGACGATGCCAGCCGTCACCGCAATGGGGTCAACGATACCTTCTGTTGCGTATCTGTTTAATAAACGAGTCAGTACTGAACAAGTCGATGGGAAGAAAGGGAGTCAGGGGTTCGACGGCATACAGTCTCCCATTGACACGTGTGCGCAGTCGCATTCAAAGTGTGATGGCCATATACCCACCTGTATATCCAATTCGGAATGTACAATACACGGTAGATGCCTAGAGCAGCAAGATAATGCGTTGTGATCGTTTCCGCCTCTCCAGTCCGCTGAAGCATGAAAAGTTGCGGTAGGATCGCGATGCATTCCAGAAATATGGAGAAAGACCAAAGAATTTCCGTGACGGTGAATTTGTAATTAAACAGGAGTCCTAGGACGAAGCTGGGGGCGACGAGATATTCAACTTTGAAGGTATCGATAGCGGGGTCGTGCGTTGGTCTGCATTTTTCAGGAAGGTTAGTCAATCAAAACCAGCGTCAAATAGCGCGACATTCTGACCGGTATATGTACTTCATGAGGTAGAGGGTGTAGCAACTGCTCCCGATGAAGACCAGTTTCATGATGAAGTTGTACAGGGAGAAATAATGGGTTAAGAGATCGAGGTAGCGCGTTACATATACTACCACATAAAGAGCCTGCGTTTTGAATGAAATGCCTGGACAGGTCTTGTCAAAAATGCTGCATTTTTTTTCCCAATGTGCGAGTACGAACCTCGACATGACCGGGATGTCTGAATCTTGTGCAACAAAATGAATATAGATGCCAAGTGAGACAAATCCCCTATAGCCAATTCACATTTGTCAATTCCCGGACAGTAGTTTGCGCGTAACTTACCCAGAAAGCGAAACAGGTTCATGATTCACAGTAAATCAGAGGGGGCCAAGGCAGTGACTCTAGACTGGCGTGAACAATCGACAGGGAAAGCAGATACCGTCCCCCAGTTTCACGAGCGAACGTGGTCGGTTCCAAAAACTTGATTATGTAAGCTATTTCCACGGCTGTTCTCTTCCATGGTGTCCTCGACAGGCCAGTCGATTCTGAGCCTCATCGGTTGGGCCGTTGTGCCAGATTTTGTTGCTCACCACGTTCTTAGGCTATCTTATTCCCTGTTGGGTTCCAAATTCCAGAAACACCCTGGTTCTCTCGCTTACCGCAGACACTATGCATATGCCTTCTCCTTTGTCGTGCTGTCTTACCTAGCGTACAACCTGATTCAAGGAATAAGGTATATGCCACCCAACTTTTACCAGATACTCCATGTCCTTCCAACCGTCGACGATGCAGGTCTCAAGCTCGCGTTCCGTCGATTCGCCAAGTATCACCATCCAGATAGGCCCGAAGTTGGGAGTGCGGGCACAGAGTTGTTCATGCGCGTCAGACACGCGTTCGACGCATTAAAAAATCCAAATGTCAGATTCGCGTATGATAGGTGCCGTCTACTTGTTACATCCGTGTAATAAGGTGTTGAAACGATGGTACTAGATTTGGGCCTGATGTGTTGTCTTGGAAAGATTGCACGACGCCTGGCGATTATATTCGTCGAGGGCTGATTCAAACTGCAGGATATCATGCCGTTGTTGGTGCCGCTCTCCTTTTCTGGTCCACCGTTGGCCAACCGAGTCCCGTGTCTTTTGTATGTAATTTTATCTACTTTTCCAATTCATCTTTCTCATGTTCCTTAGTGGCGATACGTTCTTTATGCCACTCTGTTGATGGTGGAGCTCGTTCTTGTTTTGTCACCCTCGCCACATTCCACTGGGACTTGGTTTGCTGCACGTTCGACCCTTCCAAGTGGACCCTTCTCCATCTTCCAATTTACCTCTATGCCCAAAGTAGAAGCCACAATCTCGCCAGTCACAATCTTCCACATTCTTTTGCCTTCCCAAGTAGTCTACCAGCACATCCAGTTCCTGCATCAACTCTTCATCTTCTTGAGCGTTGCACTAAGTCGCGTTGCTCCTCAATTCTTTCCACAACCTGATCCGCGTGTTGAAGTGATCCTATTGGATCAAGTCAATGCGTTGCTTGCTCACGCTGACCGTGAAGGTATGTGGCATCAATCACGTTATCCTTCAAGTGTCTTATTAACTTTTTTATCCCAGCATCTGTTGCCCTTCACACGGCACTGCATTCTGTGTCGACCTCAGATACAAAAAAAGCCGATGAAGGTCAAAATTCTGAGGAACCGCCTGCAACTTTCTCCAGCATACGACCTATCAAGAAGCCCGCCCCTTCCCTTATTCAGCAACTATCTAAAGATATCGAAAACATGGTTGTGGAGGTCAGCGTCAGAAAGGATGAGGTTGGTCCGCTTCGAGCAGCGTGGGAGGCCGCACTGGAGCGGAAACGCAAGTCTGACGAGATAAACGCTCCGAGCCCTGATGCAGATGCAGATGCAGATGCATTGATGCCTGATGGCCTGATACATGAATAGTTAACATTTGTAGTGTGTAGTAATAGACATTCACCCAGTCCGTTTTATCCCGACTGTTTTGCGCTCTCCTCTCAGCACACATGTGGCATCGTTTCGTGGCTCTACCACCTCAGCTACATATTCTGATACATTGTCGACTGGTAGGAACAACATCCTCCAATGCGAGCGCCAGCGGCGGCGACTGTTTCCCTCAGCAGTTCCCTTTTCCGACACATCCATCACCTACTCCTCATCAGATATTCCATTTGCCCTATCGTGCCCCTCAGAAGGATATCAAATCCAGGTGTCAGTTCCTTTGCATGTAAATCTTGGTGATGATACTGAATGCCGCCTGCCATCACGCAGACTATGAGCTCGTGCGAATATACCACCCTGATTCTCCCCATTGTCGTATGGTGCCTCATGCGGAGCGCCATGTGCGTTTCCAGGCTATAGCTGCCGCGTACGATATACTGCGCGGCAAGGCCCATTCGAAAGGGGGATGGAGCCATCGCAGCCCATCTGACGACCCTTTCCAAGACGAGCTCACAAGGAGGAGAAATGCATACTGGGCCCATCCAAGTCGCCAGACGTCCTACGCCGAACAACGCGCAAAGAGTGAATGGAGTTCTGGCGCAGAAAATACGACACTGAAGGATAGAATTATCATTATTTTTGGAGCACTGGTAAATATCCCTCGTTTGCATCGTCGCTTGGACTTTGGACTAACGTTAGCTCTGACCCACCACATCAGTCATTATTAGCAGGAATCCTTCCAGGTTTCATCGTTGTCCCGACATATCTAGACAAAAGGCATAAAACCGCTGCGGCCAATCTCAAGCGCGCCCGTAGCGACGCACGCGAATTCGGGGACGCTCGCATGGCAGAAATACGCAGACGGGTGCACGAAAGCAAGTCTCAAGAAACTTGATAAAAATCCGCAAAGGTTACGGAGGTCAACGGCGATCTGGAATCTCCGCATCTACCGGGTCCATGCGTCCCACCTGTTAGTACCTTAGATCTGATTGGCAATGATAACTACCAAAAGTATTAGACCTGTTCATTGAGCATCTTGCTAGGAACGATGGTTTAATCAATGTCTTGGAACGGCCGAACGCCGCCCTACTTGCAGAGCCTCAGCGAAAGCAAATGACAATGTTGTCCCCCAATTCACAAGGCCAAAAGACTCACGATACTCTGAATACAAATTTTGCATATTCGGTCTTGACATCTCTTGACATCCAATCCGATCAGCGAGGAATGAAGTAGGGAGAAACGTGGCCATTATGGAATACAAAAAACAAAAACGAAAAATCCGTGCGTTGACGACAGCTGAGAAGATTGGAGTTGTGCCATGCGCTGCTCTCAAGGGACGCTGTTCACCCGCAGCCAGCCCCAGCGTTTTAAGGAAGGAAGCGGGAGAAATTTGGAAACCGCAGTCCTTTACATATTCGCTCAAGGTCACATGCTCCGGAAGGAGATACCTACTTTTTTGAGTGAACTGCACCCAAGGGACGCCACTCATCTGGATTGCCCACAAAAAACATTTTAGAGTTGACGGGTCGCTGGGAGTGCGTGCGTGCCTGTGCCTTGATTGGATGGATGGTGGTCCCATTCATTCGGAAATAAAGGAAAGGAAGGAACAACCGAAGTCGGAAGGGCGATGCATAAGTGGCTGTGGCAGTTGAACGTTGAGGATCAATCTTGGAGAAAGTGGCGAAACACTCGACGGGCTCTTACATGTTTTTCCTGATATGTGCTTGCACAGAACGCGAGCTGACAGTCACCTCTTCGTATCACTCATATGTAACGGTGAGCATTTGTTACAATATCAAAAATATAAGAGGCTGTACATGTTTTCCTTTTTTCATATAGGCCGCATTTCCGCCGTGCTCCGATAGGACAGTCACTCCTGGTTGCTCGGATAAAGCCGCTGTGGCGGAAAACTTGGACGGAAAACTGGGTTTGTGGCGGCGACCCACTGTATAAAAACCCTAAAGCTAAAGCTGTTCTGCTTCCTAAATAAACCTTCTTTGCGACCAGCACCACTGACCCCATGGAAGCGCTCCTGAGGCGTTTCAAATCACTCTTTTCTTCCAAAAAGCAACACGATTTGCCGGTTATCGTCAAAGAAATGGATGACTATGCAATCTTGCATGTCCATTTGCCTAGACTGGTTTCCACTCGTCCAAAGAAGACGACCTGGAGAAACGGATACATCCAGTATCGCAGCCTCAGTCCTGCGGATACAGTAATTCCATGGGTATGTTACACTAGTACTGGCCTTGCGAGCATTCTCATTGCTCACTGTTTTACTCTCAGATGTTCCTTTGAACTCGAACTTGATGAGTATCTCCTGTGTTGGATTTGGAGAGGGGCGGGACAGGGGCAGCCCGGATTACAGGTGGTGACGTCATGGGAACATATAAAGCTTTACCTTGTCCAAGGCACGGGTCATATCATAGGTCTGTGGAAGGAGGCGAACCTTCGTCTGTCGCCAAAGCTGTAACATGAAAACCCAATAGAAACTTTGTTTTAATCACATCGGCATCGTGGAAAGGTGGGCGAGCGTCCAGCGCTGGATTGAGATCGCGCACAATGATTTAACATAACATTCAGTGTCCAATAACATTCAGTGTCCAATACTATTCAGTGTCCAATAACGTTCAGTGTCCAATGTAAAGGTACATTCACAAACTATGACTAAACGGAGAGTCTCCAATCGCGAGTACACATATCCACATCCTACGACGTGGGAACATTTCCCCAAGGCGAGATGCCGTAGGGGCCTTGCACGTATGCATTATGCCAGTTATGCTCCACATAGTCGGGCTTCTGGAAGTCAGCGGGAACACCGTAGTTGAATTTCCAACTACCATCGCTGACATCGACGAAATAAGTCGAGCAGTATTTGGGCGTCTCGACATGAAATTCGGCGGCGACAATGAGGCCAGCAGGCCCTCCATCGTTTGTGGCCTTTACCGCGATAACGATGTCACTCGTGGGTTCGATGTTGAACGACCAACGCTGCGCCACGTTCCAGTTGTGGAAAGATCCAACCTCCTTGCCGTTGACGTAGAGTGTATATCCATTGTCTGCGTCGATGATGATCGTGCCGCCTGTGGCATAGGCATTGCCACGCAACTTGAAGGTTCTGCGGAATGCACGACTGCCCACAGGTGCATTGCCACCAGGACTCTTGACCTCGTCTGTCCAAATCCAGTCCGAGTTGACAAGGGATAGAGAAGAAGGGGGAGATGGCTTAGTAGGCGTGTGCCAGGGCGAAGAGTTGGCAGAGCCTAATTCTACAGCGTGATGCCAGTGAGAGTCGTCATATCCAACTTTTTCGAAGTCATTTGTAGCGCCATTGGCGCGCCAGCTGTCGTCGGTCACGATAACCTTCTTCTCTCCATTGGCAAAAGTGACTTCGATAGCGCCGATCAATGCTGCAGGGCTGGTAGGAGGCAGGTTTTCAACCTGGACAGCAAACACGTTGTGGTGCGGTTCAAGCGTAACGCAGTACTGTTGGCCCTTTGTCCAATCATTCCCCTGTCCAATGTACTCGCCATTGACCCATAGTACATATTCGTTGTCAGCAGCAATGAGAATCTTTGCCGAAACCGCGTTTTCCCCGGACGTTCCGAGGTCATAGCGAAAATCAGCGACTTCGTAGGGCGGCACGTTGTAGTTATGGTCCTTCCAAATCCACTTTGAATTGCTAAAGTCCAGCGCAGCTACACAGCTAGCGGAAAGGACAAGCAAAGTGCAGAAAAGAGCTGAGATCATAATGATTAGATGGAATGCCCTCGTGCTGGCAGTAAGGCTATACCTTTCAGAGTCATGGTTGGGGGGGATGGACTAAAGGTGACATGTAGACGGGTTTTATATGCGGCCAGCGCAAATAAGTTTTGGCTTCAAGTGACCTGACCAGCTGACTTGTACATGTTGAACAACGGAGCCTTTTTTTGACAATGTGACCGGATGAATTGAATTTCAATATCGGGGAAGTACCTAACTGCTTTTTTCGGAATCCCCGTTAACCCTTCCTGGACACTAGGGCGTCGAACGAACATAACAGGAAACAGTGGGATTTGAAGGTATGGGTTATAGGATAGTCAACTAGAACCTTGGTTGGGCACTTCCGGCATTGACAATGCGTATGTTCCTACATACAGCGGCGGTTTGAATGCTTCGAGGTGTTTCAAAGAACACGTTTGTGGTACTGCCCCTTGTAAGACAAAAAGGTATGCCTTGCGGCAGCCCCATTTCATGGTCGGGAATGAGAGTTAACTCAACTCATCAATGCTTGGCATTGACAGCGGGTAATCTACGCAGACAATAGATTATTTATGTCAAAAATGTTGTTACGTGTGGAAAGACTTGGCAAGTATTCACCAGCACCGCTCGCTCTATCCATGATGTATTTGAGGGCACAGCTCCATACAGTGCTGTGCTGGAGACTTGACCTCGAGAGAAAATTCGATCCGAAGGATGCCTCGTTTTGTCAGTGAACGTGATGGGCCAAGAAGTTGTACCTTATAAGTAATGATTAGACCCTGTGACAGAACACAAAGGCTTTGTTTGCATGTTCATGTGCACATGAATTGCGGGCAGTCATGGCCATATGAATGAAGGAATCTTGCCAAGTACATATCAAGTAAGTCATGTAGATACGACACTTAACAAGTGCTAATTACAACACGAGAGAATATTTCAAGGTAGTCATTGTCCACCAACTAGTCGGACACCCTTCACGGGTTAGCGTCCAGCACACTGTCAACATAATTGTTAACAGCATTTTCCATACAGTTATGAGCTCACGCTTTAAAATAAATACCCTCGCCTTCTGGCACACCGTCATCCATAGTTTGTAGCTTAAAGTGCTGGATAACCTTCTCTGGTAATTCATCAAAATATCTCAGACTGGACAGGCTGGTTAATCCCGATGTCAAACTAGGATCCTGGCTGCCATTTGAACGTTATTATCCGGTCAGGAAGTGCAGATACTTACCATTCCTGAGCCAGAGCTAAAGAATAGTTCATGTCGGAGCTCGTTAATCTTGATCACCAGATCAATTCCAAGCTGTCTGCCCTCCTCGATGGTGAGTGGCTTTTCGCGTGCACATAGCTCGCTGTACGAATCCATAACCCATGACTTGATGCCATAGCGCTTTCCGAGGAGAGCCTTATCGATGACAGATGCTTTGGGTGCTATATTATGCACAGCCAAGTCATAAATGCTTGAAAACTCCAGTTTGGATGAAAGGTGCAGGACAGAGATCCACTCTTCCATAGAAGCGATATCGCACTGCGAAAACGAACTATTATTGGCTGTGAGTATATACTTGCCGAAGGCGATGATAACGTACGTCGGATAAAAGATGGAGAGTAATCTGTCAAATTCGATCGTAGTAATGTCAGGTAGGTGTATTGGTTTTTGAGACCGGATGGCTAAACCGGTAAGCGAGGTTGGCATATTTGTTGACTCGGATTTCAGGGAGGTAAAGATCGCCAGGAAGAACGAAGAATAGTATTCAAAGAAGTGATGATGGACTTTGTACAGGCAGTTCTCAACCTATCGGGAACCAGATGAGCCAATTTTTTCACTCAAAAGGCTAGCATACACCTACTATGAGTTCCAGTGTACCATCGGCGAAAAAGAATTTTGGATGAGGGGCACAGGTATCCCGCGGCAAGCGCGCCCAGCTCGCGACAGACTCTAGGCAGCCATCCATAACTGGTATTTCCGATTCATCGTCATTAGTGCTAGAACAGCTCATATCTGTGGAAAACATTAGCGGCTGTGCGGTTAGGTCCCATTGTTGCGCACAAGAGCTTGTTGCGCTTGACGATATGGGCTGGGGTGAGGACACTATGATGTGCGAGGTCGACTTGGGATGCAAAGGGACTTTTACGGACGGAGAGTCAGAGGTGGTGTCAACAGTTGGTGTCGCTTCCCGCTTTGGCTCCTGGGTCGTGCTTTGTTCGGAGGTGCCAATTGGAATGGCCATAACACGGACCATGCCGCCGATGCAATTGACGACATACCGGTTCGGATTTGGATTTAGTGGGTGAGTGGGTGTAGGAGCCTCAGCTATAGGTTTGGTGTTTGCGCTTGAAATGTGGCTGCTGGCAATATCGGGTTGCGCAGGGACTGGTTTGGAAAGCTGACATTCAGGAGAATCCTGCCGAAGCCCCTCCAAGGCTCTGCGAACATTGAAATTCAGTTCCTCTTCGGTATATGGACAACCGTTTGTCCCTCGCCCGGCAGGAGTCCCACTGAACCGCCCTACTCTCATGGTAGGGCGCTGAAATAGTTTTACTGGAAAGAAAATCAACACCGTGACCCTTTGAATGCAGCATCATAACTTGCCAGCACCGCAGCTAGCCATGACTAACTGTCTGAGGGACGAAGAGACGTGGATAGAATCAAGGAATTTGTCTTAAAAGTCCAGATACCATACATCGCATTTCCATTTGAGGCAATCCGATACGATCAATGACGTTTGCAAGCTTTAGAACTTGCATAATCAACGCATCGCAACTTTTGACCGGAGGGCTGAAGAAGAAGTCGAGATATAATGGCTTGCCAACCTGATGTCGAAGTAATCAGTAATCTTTTCATTTCATGTCATCGACTTTGGGGAAAAGATTGAACTGTCACGTATGCGTCACGCATAGTTCAACGATGCGTTCAACGATCGATATGACAATGGGCCATTGATTGATCGCGTCGCTCAAGAAACCGCTCGTCTGTCTTTCAACATACACTTGCATGGGTGAGACGGAAAATACGCATTTGAGAACGAAGATCAATTGATAAGACCGCGTTAGCAAACTGCGGTTCCATAGATGGCAAACACGCTGTAGACACATGTGCTGTGACTTCAAAAGATGATATTCGATACAAGGTCCTCCTGTCCACGACTGCAGCATCCATGGGCGACAATTTGAAGCTGGAACTGCTGACTCCAAACTCAGAGCATACCAACCCTGAACCTTATGAGCGTCACGAGTTCTTTTACCTGGAAGACGTGTATTTCGTGGTAGGTTGGGTGTTGTATGAAAGAAAGCAAGTGCTGATTCAATCATGGTCTCCAGTTCGACAATACGATATTCAAGTTTCCAAAACAATACCTGCTTGAGTCTCCCATATTCCAAGACCTTTTCGCAACGGGTTTCGTCAGCAAAGAGGCATTTACAGGCAACGGTACATTGATAAAGCCATATAGTTGCAACGGCGTAAAGAAAGAAACCTTTGCATTGTTATTACGGCTCTCGCGCACAAAGTAAGTGTTTATCCATGTTCCATCATTACCCTGAAACTCATTGCTTTGCAAAGCTCGTATTATACAAGCGATGTGACAAAGTCAGAATGGCTTGATATTCTCGAACTGGCTTCGCAGTGGCGCATGCACAGATTATTGGTCATGGCCGTGCGCCATTTGAGCAATCTGAAACTGGATCCCATCACTAAATTGGAACTCGCCAAAAAGCACGCCATCCAAGACGAGGAATGGATATTTTCAGCCGTTCATGCTCTGGTTAAAGACAACACACTGCTTACGGTCACGCAGGCAGAGCGTATCGGGTATGATGTAGCATTGATAATTGCTAAAGTGCAGGGTATGGCTTGGCATAGCACTAGCAAACACCTGTTTATTGGAGACGATTGGAAATTGTTCATGGCCAGGCTGGTGAAGGAAGGGACACTCAAAGAGGAAAAACAGTCTCCAGATACCCTTCTGAGAGTCGGTTTACTTCTCTCATCGAGACGGGGCCTTTGGATTATCATAGGCCTCGTGTTAATGGTTTTCTTAGTACGATGATTTTCACCCATCTGACTCTGATTCTAAACTGTTGTTGTTGTATTATCATGTTTAAACGACAAATATCCATTTCCTAGCACGCTGGTGACCGTGCAACGTGCAACTCCCTGCAGAGTCTACGCCACTTATCGCTTCGCGACAGCATTGTCCATTCTGAACAACAGGCGTCGAGAATTAATCCATCATTCCGCTTAGCTCATGTGCTCTAACCATTTGAGTCATCTATCGTCATACTCATGCCCCCATGGCCACCAACGTACATTTCGACATGTCGTTTGATGAGGCGCTTCACTACCACCACATCAATATCAGCACTTCTTACGCGTGAACGCTGGCATCGTTGTTATCAGAAGTGAAAACAGGTCGGTAAGCAACCAATCTCACTAGTGCAAAGGACGCGCCGCGGTATACCCACTGAAATAACTCTTTGAATTCTGGATGAGATCGGTCAACCATAATTTCTCTCTGCGAGTCTCTCGCCTTCATCAGAGTATCTAGTGTCACTTTCTTAATCATCTATCATCGCAGACATTTTAATACAAAAAAGAACTCCCCTCGACGTGGATGTGGATTACTTACATTCTTGTTTTTTCTCTCAACCTCGCCACCGCCATGCTCTTCTTCATTAGAGATATTAAAGCCAAAAACATCCACGTCTTCCATCTGACATGCTTTACCCTTCCCTTTCGTAAATTTCGGTACATCAGGTATTTTGAATTTTTTCGTATCAAGTTTGGGCTTCTTCGATGCACCACTTGCCAAACCACCTCCAACGCTCGCCACCCGCTTCAATTCCCTTACACTACGACCGGACCCCAGATTATTGCTACTGCCTGCCCTTTTCAATTCATGCGTCCCTGTAGAGATAATTTTTGGCCCAAACAAGAATAGCGAAGGTTTCCTTGGAATGGGGTCATCTGGTCTAGGTAATCGGATGGGCGGGTGAGGGTCGGGTCGTGCGGCGAGCCGAGCAACAACTAGTTGGGTCAAACGGCGTCCACGTCCAGACCCAGTAGTAGTAGACAAGTTGGCGAAAATGATCATATATGTTGTTTCTGGGCCATCTTGAAACTCATAGTTACGTACTACCAACAATTGAATGATGCACACGAACATACCTGTATCTCCCAAAGCAACTTTAACACCCATTTTTGATATTTTTGGAATTTTTTCATCCTTTTCCTTGCCGATCGTTGCGGTGGAACTTAGAACGTCTCGTACCACTTGTTCTGAGCAGGTTCCCAAGCAAAACACGTTTTCAAAATATATCCTAGTCAAGGTAGCATTCGGGTGTACATCCCTATCAAATGTTGGTTTCCGGAAACATGGATGTCGCTCTCTCAAACGCTTACATCAGAATGCCTCCGCTTTCGTCCGTCCAGACGTTCGAAAGTTGGACTATGCCCATGAACCTCAGAGTTGGTCTACCGCGCATACTTTCAAGCGCCAATGCCAGTGGATTTCTGAGTAGGGATGCATCATTGTAAAGACTTTCATTAGTTGCTTGAGACGCGTGTCTATTCTTCAAGGGCGTGTCTATGCGTGCACAGAAGGTGATACCGTCAAGAATGAGATGGGAGTCTGGTAAACTCAAAGCTCCACGATAAAGCAGACGGTACGATGCCAAAGGGACTGAGGAAGAGGAGGGTGTTGAGGGTGTCGTGATGGGAGATGTTATTATGTCGGTCGCGGTGCTCATCGCGTCCTTAAGACGCGCACTCTTTGTTGATAGTTGTTGACGTGTTGTGAATATGACGTAATAGTCTAATTATAGGCATCTAATTATGATCATAGAAACCCTTTCCGCTCTTCTTGCCCAGCCAACCCGCGTCCACCATCCGTTCTAGCAAAACGCTGGGCCTGTATTTTGAGTCTCCTGTACCATCATACAACGTTTTCTGAATTGCCAGGCATGTGTCCAGCCCAATGCTAAGGATAATTTTCTATCAGTACCAGGACCTAGATTGCGTGTAGATACGTACAAGTCGGCTACATTCTCGTTAGCTGAATGGGAAAACACACCAGAATGCTGAAATACTCACCGAGTTGTAGTGGTCCCATGGGATGGTTCATGCCAAGTCTCAGGGTGGTGTCTATGTCTTCACGCGTTGCTATCCCCTATACATGAATAGTCTGAATAATTTCACCTCGTCACTGACGAACAGAAAAGACACAAACCTTTTCTAAATGCATGATGGCCTGAAAAGCGTGAGAATATTAGGGTGGTAGTTGTACAGAGGGGACTACCTCGTTTATAAATGGCATCAATAACGCATTTGAAACAAAGCCTGGAACGTCTTTTGACGTCGTAACCTCTGCAGACGATGAGAAAATTTGCACGATGTACTGACTACAACATACCCTTCCCGCAGGCAAGGGCAAACGCTCGTGCTCTATCGAGCGTGTCAGACGAAGTTTGCAATGCAGAGATAAGTTCGACGAGTTTCTATTCCATCCATAGCACTTCAAAAATTCGAACACAGGTAACAACATGACGCACCATGACCGGAACAGGATTGAAGAAGTGAAGTCCTGTCAGTTTTGCATTCAATAGGTAGGAGAACGCGAGTAAGCACTTACCGACAACACGCCCTGCACTTTGCTTCCCTTGGTCACTCGAAGGACTGATATCATTTGGTACAGCGGAAGCAGCAATCTTGCTAATGCTTATAGAACTAGTGTTCGTAGCGAGAATGGCATCGGATCTCAGCTCTCGTGCAAAAGAAGAGAATATGGTTTGTTTCAACGCCAAATTTTCAGACACAGCCTACACATCATTCATAATGTCGCAGGCGAGATTAGTGACTAAAACTAGTAGCGCACCTCAATAACCATGTCAACATCTCTGAGTCCATTGAGATGATCCACGACTGTAATCCTGTCTCGTGCTTCATTGGCTTGTTCTTGCGTCAATCTTCCTTTATCAACGTCCTTTGCCAATAACCTGTCGGCCAAGGCTAGCCCCTTCTTCACCTGCTCCGTGCTCTTGTCGTGGAGCAGCACTGGTACTTTGGCGCGAAGAGCAGAAACGAGAGCGATCCCCGTTCCCATTTGACCTGCCCCGAGAACACCAAGAGTACGTATCCCATGCGCCACGCTCATATTCGGTGTGAACTCAAGTCAATGGTAGTTGATATTACCACGTGGCTGTGACTCAACGGCTGTCGGGACATATCCGGCCTGCTTTTCCCGAGCCCTGACCTGAATGGAAAGACCGCCCGCCAATCATGGATTTACAAGCCAGTTCTGTATCTGATGAGGCTACGTCTTCACCCAGCAAAAATCCGTGCACATTTGTGAGTGACTAGTGATGATTGACATGACAGGCTAGGGTTACAAGTGGGTGCACAACCACTTATGGATCAACTGATCAATATTCTTAATTCAACCGCGGCCATCATCATGCGCAGTCGATGGAAACTCCTTATAAGAGTAGCATTTTTAAGTGCAGAATACTTACAAACTTGATTCCTTGCCTACTCTCTCGGGGCCTCTCGTTTTAACCCACTCGGCTCAGTCAATTGAATATCATTGTCAGACTACAACTCGATCAACGTCATTACCCAATAACCTATCAACCTCATACCAGTTTCACTAGGAACACACCCGCCAGTGACCGTCGTCTGGCACGACTGTATCACCATCATTCCACCATGTCACGGTGGAGCGCCCCAAAACCTTATCACATTACGACGCAAACAAGCGACTAGCACGTATGGTTATATTGTGATATTGTGATGAATATAACATTAACATTAGACATGCCGTTCCTCCTCCAAGTCGACCTCAATGGATGCTCAACGGTCGATTGGTGCACCGCCCGTTACTAGACGTTTCTAGCCGACTGACTTGCAAGGTTGATAGCGGAGCACAGGGTTCTGTAGTACTTCTACAGCCTTTTGCCGAGACCTGCCTTTCGCGGATATCGAAGTGTGCAGAATGAAAAAATTACGTTCATACCAATATCGCAAAAATGATTGTCTTTGGGCAACTGTTTTCCATCGCAATTTATAAATTTGAAAAACACGGCGTCGATGCACTCATGCAATAAAAATTACAATTTTTTGCTGCCAAGTGACTCACAAGTGAGTCGATACCTCTGCCGGATCACAATCATAAGTTGTCCATGACAAGCATCGTATCACGGCAGTCTCCACTCAGGGGCAACCAGGATTCAAACTAAGGATTGGACCCTGATCACGACCTATAAGAGCAGTTTGAAAGAAAAAAACGCGATATACGTAAACCCTTTCTGGTTCTTCTGCTAGTAGTGACACTGGCTCAACGACAATGTTCATCTACAACGCGTTTTTCCTTTCCGCTCTTTTGACATCTTCTGGTGTGTTCAATATATCATAGACGAGGCCACCAACTAAACGCCTTTTAACTATTTTTTATTTATTTAATTTTTTATACTTTTTTTTTTTTTTTTTTTTTTTTAAAAAAAAGCATTGGCGACGAGCATTCATCCTCTCCTTGCAGCCAGGCAAATTTCAAAGTGCCAAGCTCAGTGCGGTCCAATTGCAAACCAGATCCAAGGAAACGTTCGTAATTTGCTACCAGCTTCGTCAAACTTTTTTTTTTTGACTGACCGACTTATTTCCAAAGAATTGTCCTCTCTCGTGTATCTGCACAACGGCAACCATTAACGCACTAGGTGCTTGCGTCAACTGCGCCGAAGCCAATGGAGCACAAATACCCGGAATCGGCCCCAACTATGTGTCTAGTGGGTTTAAATGGTTGTCATACGATATACTTTCAAGTTGATCAGCTGCATAAGATCTCGTGAGCGACTGTACCCAGGCAGGGTATCCCGTGTCTGGTGTGAACAGCGGTGGTGGTTCCAGTGGTGGTGGTTCCAGTAGTGGTGGTTCCAGTGGTGGTGGTTCCAGTGGTGGTGGTTCCAGTGGTGGCGGCTCTAGTGGTGGGCTTGGTGGTGGCTCCAGTGGTGGCTCGGGCGACGGCTCCAACGGCGGCTCTGGACTTTCTGGAACAGGACTTTCTGGTGGTGGTAGTGGTGTGCTTTCTGGAACTGGCGCAATTCCCACAGGTACAGGCAGTGGTAGTGGCGGTGGTGGCCTTGGTGGTGGTAGCCTCACGACGGGTGGTTCCGGGTCTCAGACAACCTCCCCAAGTTCTAGCGGCGGACTTACTCTGAAAAAGAACGGTGCTGCTAGCTTAACGGCACGGCTAGGTGTTGTGGCAGCCGCGGTAGGGGGTGTTCTTGTTTTAGCTTGTTAAGAACTCTTTCAAGGTGTGAATACTTACTGATCTTCTGTGTAAAAGGAACGTAGAGTACAGCCTTTAAGCTTTAATCACATGAATGGTCTAGTAACAATGTTCCTTGTACACCGCAAGTCACTGCGTCCTGGCAATGGCCGCATTAACCACGGTACCTGCATAGAAACCGTTTTGAAAAGATTGGTTTGGCATGATACTATTGGGATGGTTCTACTCATAGCATAGAATAAAAATCTTGCCCTCCTTCACGCTGAGTATGACTGCACCCTGGCTTTGGTCAATGTTGATCGTCTCGACACTGTCAAGGTCCATATCGTCCGGCACCTTCAACGTTCGCACCTCTCCTTCCATCTTGCCTTCCTCGGGGCTCGGACCGGATGATGACGCATCGTATGGTGGAAAAGTCACAAATCGCAGCCGTTTCGCATCCTTCTGCAGCGTTCCCTCCCCTTGTGCGCTGCCCGTGCCAGAGCCAACACTGGCGCCCCCGTCCCCTGTCCAATTATCGCTCTCTTCGCCGTCCTCCGACATCGACAGGACGCTATCGCGGTCATCGCCCCCCTCTGCCCCTTGATCACCTTGCTCGATCCACACGGCATGGCCAAAATCAACAGCGATGAGCGGCCGGGGCCGTTCCACCGCCTGGCCATCCTCCTCCTCGTCCATATCGGTCACGCAAGCCACGTCAAACGGCGTCGAAACGTACCACATCCTCATCGAATTGTCGTTATCGTCCTCTTCATCCATGTTGTCGTATTGCTCGCCCGCCCACCCACATTCGCACTCGTCCTCGCCCTCAGACGCTGTTTCGAAATCGGTATCGCATGTATCTGAACTCGGGTGGTGCCCATTGCTCCAGTGCGGTGGTGAAGACGACGATCCTTCGCCCGAGTCGTCGTTGACAGCACCATTGCTGACTTGATCTGCCGTTGGCCCACCGTTCATTGGTATATCTTCATCATCAGAGGCTTTCCCGCTGCACCTACTTCGTTTTCGTCGTGGTCTCCTCTTTCCCTTTCCCCGGTGGTTACCAGGGCAAGCAGCCATTTGCTGAGACTCCCTCCAACCCTTCCAATCTAACGGCACCCTGAAATAATGTTGAGCCAACACAAAGCGAGTTTTATGCGTCTGTGGATCATGTGCCGCGAGCAAGACGACGGTACAGCTAACTCGCGGGACACCAGGCAGTGTAGGCCACCATTGCCTGACGAAATGGGCTGATTCCGGATACCAAGGAAATGGGAACGGATTAGAAAACCCCTCTCCTTCCTCAGGTCCCTGATAAAGCTCATTTTCATCATCGTCCTCGGGGTCCTCGGGCGCATGGTCACCATCAGCCTCATGATCACCGGCATCCGTTTGACTCGCAACGCCACCATTCACAGGATGAGTGGCTGAAGCTACTGGATGCCCGAGATTGTCCGCCATCTGTGCAGGGAACGGGAACATCTGTTCCAGGCCTGGCTGCGCCATCAACTGGAAGTTCTGCCCTGGTGGGAGCACAGCGATGAGGGGTGCTTGCGCAAACAGCTGCTCAAGTTGCTGGGGCGTCAACACTTGCGCCAGATCCACCGCCCCGCCCTCAGCCAATTCTGCATTCAGGTTGGCTGCAACGTCGGGGGGTAGAGGTAGAAGGAGTCCTCCGGGTGTCAAAATCGCATTGGCAAAACCGCCAAAAGCGTTTGGATCACCATCAAACGGCACCTGGTTGATAACCACGGGCGGTGCATTCAGCTTTGGAAAGACAAACTTTTTTGACAGCGTTCTTGCCGGAGGCAGACGGCCAAAGAGATGGGGCGTTGATGCTTTGCCGCCCATTTTACACTTGTACTTTCGCAACAATGGGATGGGATAAAAGTGTTGAAACGCAGCGTTACTCTCTTCACAGTGGATCACAATGTTCTTTTCGAAAAGAATGCATGACCAATTTGACGACATAACCTTGTGTGCACAGTTAAGCGAAATGAATGGCAGATTGCAGAAAATAGACGCACCCCCTCAATCCCCGTGTCTATGAACACATAATCGGCCTTTTCCCAATCGAGAAGTACGTAGAGTCCGATGGTATTGGATGAGGCGAGCCAGACAAAGGCAGACAATAGCCGCTGCACTGGATCGAGAAGGAAAACATTCATCACCACACCTGCAGTTTTGAATGCACTAATGTGGGAGAATGCCGGGGGTCGAGCTGAGATTCCGAAAGAGTTGTCAAAAAACTCGAGTTTCATAAGGACGAATTCCATGACGCGGTCATCGTCATAGCTGTCCACGACGAGTGTCAACTCTGCTGGAACCCGATAAAACCAAGTGGACGACTCACGATCCCTGTATCACCTTGGCCATGGTAAAAAACACCGTGCGTTGCTCAAATTCAACCCTGCATTTCCAAAGCTCCCATCTCTCTGGAGGGCTCCATTCGGCGATACACATATCACTCTTGACATCCCAGCAAACGACCTTGCCGCTTCTGGTGGCGCAAAGGGTGTACTTGGATGTGATAGGGGACAGCCAGTCAACTTCTTCGTTAGGCGGGGCGCTGACGACTTTGTACCACTTGCGGCGTGCCTTGGCGCCACAAAGGCTACTACTACTACCGGGTAGGAACGACTCTGGTCCGTGGCAATGATCGTCAAGAAGTTCCGAGAGGGCATCCCGGGACTGGATGGGGCGGGGTGCACGGCGTCGCCAGGCGATTTCGAGGCGAGAGGCTTTGTTGACAGCGCGAACGAGCTGGTCTGTAGAGAGGTCTGAGAGACGCTGAAAGCCTTTCAGAGGCAGGGCTCTGCATCTGCCCAGGAGATCGTGTGCGAGCTTGCGGTAGACATGACGTGTGCTTGCAAAGTCATGAAGAGACTTGCAGGTCTAAGGAGCCACGGAGAGGGGGAGAGGGCATCAGTGGGACTAGTTGCAGACGACGGTGCATTTGACTAACAGCGTCGTCGAGAGGCCACTTACGAGATGCAAAGCATGTATATCGTAGAGATCGAGGTAGATGGCGATGTTGAGCAGAAGATCGTAGGGCAAGCAGCTGAGGGACATGGCCAAGGGAGGCGAGCCCAGCATGAAGGCAATGTTTTAAGAGGCTGATCCACCAGAGCCGACGCGGCACTCACGGCCGTCACAGATGCGACCTCCTCGCACCATCATAATCCATACAAATCATCGCATGATGTGCATTCCAGAATCCAATTTCTAAATACAATGTCCTGCATATGACGCCAGCTCAGCTGTCTCTTCCCCCCTCACTCGCTTTCAGACCATCCGAGCCTTCTCGACAGTAACAACACGAGCAATCAGGTTCTGAACAATCATGTCAATCCACCAAGTCACAACCTCATATGAACGGGCGAGGATGCTCTGGGTAAATCCCTGCAATATCCGTACTATTGCAAAACTCGCCCGTGTTTCTCCAGCACTCGTGTCCACGCACGGGGCTGCACGAGATCGAGCCATAACCAGTCATTCTCTCACTCACCTCTTCTTCACCCTCCAACCTCAGGCGTGCCTGACGTGCCTTGGCACGCGTGCGCTTCACAATCTTGATGAACGCCCAGAGGCTCGTGAGCATGAAAAAAGCGAGAACTCCGTTCATCGAAGCCTGTGCATTGCTCGTGGCAGCAATCTTCGCAGTTTCAAAGAAAGACGACGACGACGACTTGACACCGCAGGCTTGTCTCCATTGCTTGTTGCTGCTGATAGCCGCATTCTATCATCATGCAGTCAATACATTGGCTCTTGGTGCTCGTAAGCTTCCCACCTCAGCACGGTAGATGAATTCGGTCAAAGGAATATCGGCATGGTGGCCAAAGACGTGGACATCCTCAAAGCTGTCATGAGTACCATTCTTGAACTTGACACGGAGGAAGTCACGGAGATCAGGAGGGGAACCCCGGCGGAGCTCAATAGCAAGAGCGGAAGCATAGTTGGCTGTCAGTAAAGAATTAGCATTAGCTTGTCCAGACTACAAGCTAGTCATAACTGCTTACGGAATCCTGCCATCTCAGGGTGTTCCCCAACAATACCTGTCTGATGGAAGAACGAGACAAACGGATGGTAGGTGGTCTCGGCAATGAGGAATTGAAGAGGGTCGCCATTGAAAGCAATGCGTTCCAAAGACGTCAAGATGGTGTGGAGGAGGGTACGACCAGCAACTTTCCGACTTCATGTTAGTTCCTCGACTTGCATTGATAAGACCTTACGTACTGTTTCCAACGCCATTGATGTCTTTAGAGGAGAAGACACCAGCCTCGTGGAAGTTAGCAAAGCCACGAGCCTGTTCAACAAAAGTAGGAGGAAGACGGTGAGCATAGGTCCTGTTGTGGGTCAGTTGTGTGTTGATAAAGTCATAGATCTGTCATTATCAATGGTCACAAGCTAGTTTCGGTACGTTCCTCTAGTTGCTTACGTTCCACTGGAATATCGATATAGTGAGCATGTGTGTGAAAGTGGGAAAAGTGAACATACAGCGTTCTCAAGAGTGGTAGGTCGGCCAAAAACGAAATCCTTGACTGCCTTGAAGAAAGGTTCAGCCGCCTGACTCTTTTCCTTGAACTCTTTAGAAGCGTAGAACTCTTTGATGTGCTTCTCGAAGTTCTAAATACAATTTAGGATCCATATCCTCTTCTTGCACACCTTACTTACCGGGCAGTTAGTCCAGGGCTCCATAGAACGGTCATTGCCAGGTTCAACCGTCTCAACTGTAAGTTCATGCTATTAAGCAGTGTCCTGTAGCATGAATCCTTAGTTAAAATACCTGGGACGTATTGGTAACCGCCAAGAGGAGCGACGACTGTCGTCTCGTTGGCAAGGACGATTTTGTTGTTGGGGTTGGGTGGGAAAAGACCCTGCAACAATCCAATGGCAGAGTCGAAGACGACCGTGCCCTCGACGCCGGCCTTGACGCGGACCTTGATCTCACTGTTGTCGACAATGTCGCTGCGCATGCCCTCAATATAAGAGGCGGAAGAGCTTTCGAGGTAGGTCGAACGGAGGAGAGAACCAAGTTGGAAGGATTGGACCTTCAGGCAAAGACCATATCAGCTGAAGCGTGATGTTTGACATTATGATACTTGCCTCTCCTAGAGCAGTAGTCTCGGTGTTCGAGGCTGCATATGTGTAGGGATCTTGGTGAAAGCTGTAACGGTCACCGTTACGGACAATGACGATGACACCCAAGACTTTTGAGAGCTTCATTCTTTGGGCAGTAGAAGCGTTGAGAAAAGAGGAAGAAAAAAGAACCTGATGTCGGCAATGACCCTCGTTCCCTGTTTATATATCTGCATGCGCTGCGACGGGGTCCATAACAAAGAAAAGCGTGCAGGCAACGCAGCCAGGATCGCTCCGTACATGCGGCGTACAGGCTTTGATCAAATAACCTTTTTCGGCATACATGAGAATATTAATCAAGCCTGGCATTGGAACACGCCTCGAGGTAGACATTTTAAGTTTGGAACGCAAGTCTGTCCACACAGAGGGACATAGGACGCATTGAGATGAACATTGTATCCATTCTGTCATGGTATGAACTTGAAAGGTGTGCCAACAGCTTTACGGGAGGTTCGATACAAGGGCTTCATCATATGAGCCGTAAAGTTCGGAACAAGCGAACCTGGTGGCGGAATCAATCACTCCTCACGTGAAGTACATCAGATGAACGGACGTCTTTCAGGTTTGAGTGAGTTGGTACGTCTGGGGGTAATTGTGCGCCGAACCACTGATTGCCTGTTGCTGGCTGGGGGACATGAGGCGCACCAAATGGCCACCAAGAATCCTCAATGTAAGTGGCCACCGTTACTGAATACTTTTTTCCCCGCAGGACAGGAATGTGATATAGTTTTGGCCTTCCATTGGCAATGCACCACCAGATGTGATAATGGATAATTCGCTTTGCATCGTTTATGATTACTCAAAAGATGACGTAACAAGCATCCGGCTCAGATATTCAGCAGGTGTAACGCCTGTCGTTAAACTCGTGGAAATGGGCATCTGGCGAAGACCGCGTGTATTCTTTTTGAAAGCAAGTACCTGAAGAATTACGTCCCTGGTCAGCATTCAGAAAATCGAAAGATGCTCGGCTCACCATACCGGGTACAATAAACTACTTCCTTTTCTTCCCTTTGGAAACTCCACTCTTTGGGGTATGACTAATAGCACCAGTAGATGAAACTTGAGTTGAATTGTCTACGCTTGCTGCCCCTTGAGTTGCTCCGCCACCGCCAAAGCCTTTGCGCCTTTTGCCTTGTTGAAATGTGGAGCGCTCACTTTTCTTGAGCCAACGTTCTGGATCCGGAAGTGGTGTTACTCCAGGAATCGCACCAGGAGGGATGCGGGGTTTCCGTGTTCGCCGTGTCACAGGTTTAGGCTGTTGTGCATTCACAGTACCAATACTAGCGGAGGTCAGTGACTTCGATAATGTGGATGAGGGGATCATTGGCGGAGGTGCTGATTCAATGTTAGTGCTAATTTGCGATGGCAATGCATCGAGGGAATGGAGGAAACCGGTGTTGATGAAATCGAGATGTTGCTGTGAGGCCTGCAAGTTGGTCAGGATATCTGACTGCTCTTCGGAGTTCTGTACATGAGCAGTGAATCTCCCGCGCAGTCGTATATCCGTATATACCAACCGGTTCGGCGGTGTCCAGCAGCTGATTGTATAGATCAAGTGCCACTTGATAGGACCCTTGACGGTAACTCTGATGCCATGTCAGTTTCAAGTGATAGGAAGTACAACAGCAAAGAACCATCTGTGCTTCAAGATGAATGCTGCCTCTCTCAGCAACGCGTCGCGCTTTGATCTCTTCCACTATTTGACTTGCCTCATTTTCACGTTGAAGGCGATACAAAGTATAGGCCTTCTCGAAAGCGTAAGTATGCTCATCCTCTGCCGAGTCAATCAATGTAAGAGCCGCATCATATCGCTCAGTTTGCAACAACAAAAACAATTTCGTTTGGAGAGCATCGGCATCCTTCGGGTCCAAACGCAAAACTGATGTGCGTAATCAATCGGCAAGTAGGCAACATGGAACTGAGTAGAACACACTTTTGTCGCATGTTTTGATGGCATTGTGAAAGTGTCCACCGTCAATCTGGGCACAGAGTGAGGTGAACAACCGTTCAAGTCTCTCTGGCAAGGGCAAGGGCTGTTTTTGTTTTTGACCACTCTTCCTTGGAGAGAGTTTATCTTGAAGTCGGCCCTTTCCAAGGCCTGGGGTCGTCGGCATGGTCGACAAGAGCAGAAGCTCAGAGCTCGTTGGCTGTGTCGGAGCCCAAGAAATTCCCACAGTCAACTTGCCGTCGTCCCAACTTCGAAACTCAGTTTTTCATGACCTCAGAAGAGTAAGATTATCTTGAAATTTCATGGTCGATATGGCTCACGCTATGCGTCAGGGCACATCAGGAGCCACTGCAGGCTGCAGGACAAGATGAACAGAAACATTCAGCTGAAACAGCGGTCCCTACACTCAAGAAACGACCGCGGCTTGACTTAACTAACGCAACAGGAGACAACAGGGATCGCAAACGTGGAAAAAGCATGTTTGGAATTCTCCTTGGAACCCTCAATAGGGCTAAGATCGAGGACAAGGAGAGGAGTGCCAGCGAGGCCGTATGTATTGCGCAGTGGGCTATAAAAAATACTTTGGCTCATTGCCCTTCATAGGCAAAGAAACGTCATTTAATCGAGCAGAGATTGCAGAATAAGCTTAAGAAAGAAACTGACTCTGTGCGAAGAGCGGAAGAGGCGAAACGAGATAAAACGACAGCGAACAGAAAGGAAGAGGACCTACAGCTGAGGGATTCTATTGTACGTCTTTTCGTCTTCCAGGACAACAGCGCTCATACAGTGCTTGCACACAGTATAAGCTCCGTCGGACTAGGCTACCTTTAATTGCTAATTTCTTGTGCACATCTGACAACATCTCTTCCGATGAAACGTCCTCTAACACCAACCCTCTTTCACCACCACCACGTACTCACCCGCCTCCTCTACATTACCTACCTGCCATCCTTACACGAGAGCAAGAAGCGTTTATTACGCGCCGAAAGGTTGAGGTAAGTCTGCCTGGTTCAGATTTCGGCCTTCTTGGCAACTTCTCATGCACATTCAGGTTCAAGAGGCAGCAGAAAAGGAATGGCATCAATTCAAAGAGGAACGGACAGTAGGCATCGCAGAGATCAATAGTCTGCGCCAACGCGTTGCAGACGAGGAGGCCAGGAGAAGAGCAGAACGGGAAGCAAACAAAGATGAGATGGACGCGGACGGCCCACCCTTATCTGCCGGTCCAGGAGAAGAGGAGGACAAAGATAAACATGATGCAGAATCTAATGAACCGACAGCTCCAGCCGGCGCTGCAGACATGGAAGTGGATTCGGGATCTGGAGCACATCGCGAGGAGAATAAAGAGACATCCGAGCAGGAAAGGAAAGAGGAACCTACGCCTATGCAACCTGACGATGAGGATGCCGTCGAATATTAGTGCATACAAGGGTAAGCCGATTGTCGTGGTTTAAACCACTATACTGAGCGCTTATCACCAGTATCTTAATTGATATGTCTAGCCTGTGCGTTGCATTTCTTCCTTTTGTCCTTTCTCACATCGTTCTCTGCTTGAGAGCCGTTATCTCCATGTCTTGCGCGTCCCTAGGTGGCTTGTTGTAGCAATTTAATACAAGCTTCGTTTGTCCCGCATTGAGTTTGCCAAATAAGTTGCACAGCCTTTCGATGGAAATAAGTTTCTGTTAACAGATTCAGATTCTAATGTTTACTATCTAGCTATTCGCTACCAGTGGCTAGGTTTGCTCTTTTCACCTGGCTACGATCCTCCTGACGGTGTTTTTCTTGTTCCAGTTCCAGAATGACTGAAGGAATGTCTCGCGCTCAGAGCTTCGAACTAGTCTATGATCCCTGACTCTCTCATTGGCAGCAGTAGAATCCCAGGGTTCTGATGGGTTGGTGTCGCGATCATGGAATGATGGTACACGATTCGCTGACTTCATATCCCTGGTATTCAGATTCAATACCAACCCAACTGTTGGATGCTACCTCTAGACCAAAGCTGGAGATGGCGCAAATACTGCATATTTGGGTAAGGTAACAATCCGCTAATTATTCTAGAGCAAATCCAGAAGCCTGGTCACACAGGATATCAGAGATGCGGAAGGTCTCGGGAATCATCGCAATACTTTTATCGTTAGATTCCTCAATCTTGAATGGATCTTGAACGATATCAGACAATCTATCGCCGAAATCGCCGGTCCATGTTTTAATTGGATACGAGTGCCAATCTCTTACTGAGGTGAGGTGCACATATATTCTCGCTGAGACAATAACAGATATGTCCTGCCATTGCCGTCGTTAGCCAGAAAGTACAGTCCTCGTGTTAATCTTGATTTGCATACCATCCCTGGACCACAAAACGGTAGTCCTTCTCCCTCTCTGCTTAAATTCATTCTTAATGATACAGATATTCCAGCAAGGGTGGTCAAATTTCTTACGTGGCACGATCTGGCAAAAAAATCAGCAGTCCTTCAACTACATTCGTACTCTTACCGAATTTACAATACGTGTATCAATTCCAATCGTTGATGTCTTGAATGAACCGTTTGTTGATGTCTTGAACGAACCGCTCGTTGTCCAGCCTGTATGTCATCTGCCACTTTGACTAGGATCAGTGACCTATTGTATCCGTCAGTCATCTCGAGGTGCACAATTTAATTCGCAGCATCATTGCCTATAGCGACGGGAATGGGCTTTACACGAGAGTTCGGACGAACTTATTGGTTGGAGCAGATCGCATCGTACTTGGATACGCATCCATAACTTGCATTTGACAATCCAGCCACCTCGGAGCCAATTGTTACAGGTTTTGGTACAAGTGCAAGGGAATTTGGCCTCAAGGGCCGCAATAAATTCAAGGTTTGCTACCTCATCAGTATCTAAATCTGTATCAAACTTTATTCTCTAGTCATGCAAACTTTGCTGTCTCCTATGCCACGTAACTGTGGTCCTGTTTGACTCGAAGGTATCTAAGGGTTCATGGGAGCGACTGGTCATTGTTCGTTCTGGAAAGATTCGACATGGAATGAAACCATCAAGGCTAGAGTCCAACGTTTCGGTAAGGCTACAACGGAGGCTCCTCAGGATTATTATTTCTTCTGGATGTGTAAAGGTGCCACTAGAGTGTTTCAAGATTGGAAAAGTCGCCTACTTCTAACCACCGTTTTGGCCTTACAAACTTGACCTTCTCAGTGGTTGGATGCCTTGCGAAGCAATCGGAATTTGCGCGTTGTACGCCATCCTCGGCCCTACTTTCAATGACACCCTGGCAAGCGGGAGATGCCGGTAGGAACTGCCGAGCCGGAGTACGGCACAGTTCCCCTCTTGTTTGCTAATTTGCTAATAATCCGCGGACTGCCGTGAGGGAGCTGCTACCGACCTGCACTCCTACGGGAACGTTACCTCTTCACACACCTGCTCCGGGTTTAGAACATGAATGGATGGTATAACGCCCTGGACAATGCCGCTGCGTACGCCACACCCCCTGTTACGGACCGCGACCAATGGCGACCCATAAGCTTACCATCCATGTTATCCCGTATGTAGGCACCACAGTAGAGAACTCTAAACGCAAATTATCTGATGCTTCTACCCAGATCAGGTAGTGAGAGTGGCACGCACGTCCTTTTGGCACGGTTATGGCCACCGTCCGTCCGTCACCAACATTATTGTTTCAAGCAGCTGTCAACCCGTCGTCGGCGTTGAGAATCGATAGAGCTGGTCATGGAGAGCACGAGCTGTGTTCGAGATTTTCCAAGTGACGGCAGTACAAAAAAGGATTCCATTCTATGGTTAACTCCATATATCCAACAGGCGAAGAGCGAGCACCGGTACTTAGGTGGCTGTACATAGCGCCTATTCACACCAGATCCACAGGCTTGCCAGTGTGCGTAACACCGCATCCCATGTACCCTCCGGCTACTGCAATACCCATCCTCGGGCTGGCCTTTGCAGTGCCCCAGTCTTGTCTTAGGGCAAGCATTCCTCGCAAGTTCTATCTCTTGGGAAATCGCCGTCATCTCCAACGTGCGCCGCATCACACGCTGCCGACACGCTGTTTGGTGCAAATCAACAGTGCACTTGCCCACATTGCCGTCGATTAGATCCCGATATAGCCATTATTTCCAGTTTTGCGCTAGTAACGGGTCAACTCTCATGGGAAGCCGGAAGTCTTTGTAGATTCCTCTGCCCCGCATACCTGTGTCTTAATGACGATATGACTAACCGGGAAACATGAAAAACCGCCCTTGTTCTCTCGTCATGACTGTCACAGGATTTGCGAAATAGCTATCCTCGTGGCCATTTAAAATCCTCTCGCCATCCACATTTCATCACCATCACTTTCAGCTCACATCTCAGTGACAAGACTCATGGATCGTCGTACTCAATCATCGACATCGTATGCCATCCATCCATCGTTTTCCGGCACTCCGGACCCCAGTCAACGAACGCGGGACGTTCTAAGGACGGTCGTGAAAAGTCGCAAGTGTTGGAAGTCCCTGAAGGACGGTGAAGTTGTATGGCCCCTTGAGCTTGAAGCAGCATTACTAGAAGGTTAGTGAACTCTAGGTTTTAACAAATCTGGTCTAATCTGAGATGCAGGATTGGAAAACTATGTGCCCGAGGACACTAGAGAGACAAGAGTCCTGGGCCGCTTTCCAATGCGCAATCGATTTATCTCTGATTACATCTATCAAAAGACGGGAAAGAGAAGGACTGCCAAACAAGTAGGCAGCCGAATCCAACAACTGCGAGATACTTGCGGCAATGAACAAGGTGCACAGTGAACCTCTTCCTCTAACATCCGCTGACAGTGTCGTTCAGTGTTGAAGCTACTTCGTCCTTACCCGGTCCTTTCAAAGAAGACACGGCGTTTGTCATCCCCAGGCCCACATGGAGACATTAAATTGTCTTCCCTGCGTCGTGATGTTGATACATGGAGCGACGCGTCGTCCGCTAGATCTCTCAGTGAAGCTCCTAGTAGCGACGGTGAAAATCAGGACAATCCCCTCAATGTCGTATATATCGACCTTGTTCCAGAGGACAGAGATACTCTCAATGGGGATCTGTCTAAGAGCTGGCATGCCCCCTCTTGTTATCTGACAGATCAACTGAAACCCGTCAACCATGTACAAATTTCTCAACAGCCCCGTCACATCCGAAACATTGACCCAACAGTGACATTGGTCTCCCGCAACCTGGTTGAAGCAAATTCAGTCTTTGCGGTTCGCTTGGATGACCGAATTGTTTTCTCCGAGGTAACAGCCTTGGAACCTGCTGGGCCTGTAGACAATGGCGAATTTGATGGCGCCAAGCTGTACAGAACAAAATTAGTTCCGGCATACTGGGGAATAATTTCTAACTCTGCGGGTACGCTTGTCTATCTCATCCTCGTGTCGCAGACCTCAGATAATTTTGGTCAGATCCAACACGGTATACCATAGAACAAAAGGTCTACCGAAACACGTGTGCCGAGCCTGCACCGCAGTTGTTTTCTGCTGTCTACAAATTTCGTTTTTCTCAAGCCCAACGCGCCCCGCAGCCCCATCCATTTACTCCGGCTAAAATTTCTCAGGGAACTACAATAAATGGCAGTCCCATAACTTGCCAGCACGCTCATCTGTCTGCAGACTATCCCTTATTTGACATGCCCGTCTCATTCGACAATCTCCTCATCTTTGACGACATCCTTGCTGACTTTGAACCGCTCCAGACGCAGTCGCCCTACCGCTGGGAGACTAATTCGAGTAACAGCTCATTCTTCTCAATGTCGGTGGCTTCTTCTCCGCATATATCAGTTTCTCCTGCCAGCCCGTGCCAGTCCGTAACGCCACCTAACGATACCACCTCACCGACTTTGTATGCTATGCCTAGCGTTCGCTATTCAGCGCCCGAGCTAGCATTCCAAAACACATTTTCCGTTAACGCCGAATTATGTTCGACGTCAGAGCTTTTTCCACACGACCTCCATGACAATGCAGCCTTCGTTCTGGATCCGATTCAAAATCAATAATCTCATAAATCACTTGTGTATACATACAATACATCCTCATTTTACCCTGACATAGTGCTAATCGTAACTTATCAAACATTCCCATTGAATTTTATGCTGCTTGGCATGGACACTCGTATAGAATGCACTGTATTACCAACTTCGTATACCCAAAACCTCATGCAATCCGATTATGCCGGTAGCGAACTGGACCCTGAGCTAGTTAACGTCGCCCAACTCGATATGTCAAGCTATCAAGATTTGCCCAACAATAGTAACACCGCTCGTTAGTGATCCGATGATGCGTTCGGAGCCCCCAATTGATGTCCTGAGCCCGGAGCCAGAAACGAGCTTTTGAAATACTTACATACAGACATAAGTACGTACCATGCTTTCAACGTAATTCCGCGGTCAAACACTTTATCAGCTAACCTTCTAAACCTTACAAATTCAATTCTGTTGGAAACAGCCTATACCCCAAAAAGAATCGGAGGAAATACCATTCTCACGAGGTGGCTTATGGCAGCCCTGAATAGGGATCAACGCACAAACCTGACAAATCTTCATTCCAAATATGGGAAAAACACCGCACAAGAATGAATTGGCAATGATACTTGTATCAGAAAAGATAAATTGCTTTGTCGAATCTCATTCCACCGTAAAACTTGATGAAGTCCCAGAGAACGGAGTAATCGAACCTATCGCCGGCTTCCGGTCACCCATATAGCTAAGACGGTATATTCCGGCTGATTTTAGTACTGTCAGGCGAGGGAAAATTCAAATTACTCGACATTTACCTGGTGTCGAGTTCTCGATTGTCCTGGCTTCAGTGTCAGCTCTTGGCATGTAAAATGTGTTGCCATTCGCTCACCATGTGATATTTACCGTGCTTGTACCAAGAAGCTACATACGTTTGGTTAACTTTACAGTATCAGACGCGCACACACGCACAGTGCTTGTTCTGGTCCATTTAAACGTTGTAGATGGATGTGAATCAGATCGAACGGGCGACCATTGACCATTGATTTGCCGATCAACCGTCAGGAAGGTACCTTCCAACCGAAGATTATTCTGTGGCACGAACTAACCAAAAGTTCTCGCAGAACCACGTCAATGAAACTCACTCTGGGATTGGCACCTACAAATAAGGCAGAGACACTGTCCCCATGATGGTATGGAATGGATTTAACGTCCCGTAGAACATGCCCAAAGCTCTTTCCAATCGGAGCCGCATCGAAGACTACTCCTGTCTGTTATGCTCGAGCGATTAGTCACAGATTAAATGAGAGACTTGCCTGTAGCGATATTGCCTTAGATGTCTGTTCAGGAGGCGGCGCATCGGAGGTTGGCACCTCAGACGCGCTCTCTGCTAGATAGGGTACTAAACTTGAATACTTGTCGATATAAGCTTCAAGAGTGACTGGGCGTAATGATTCAATAATTCTGACAGTATAAACGGTGTAAGCTTACATTGACCGAATATAGTGGACGCTCCTTCGTAGCGCTGTACCCCATACTCTTCACGCGTTGTGATATAGTGCCCATACGTGTTAGCTGGGCCCGCGATAACGACGTATGCATCGGAGCCAAGGACACCAGACGAAATTAACCGAGCACGGATTGCTTCTCTGCAAGCGTTTGTTAAGACGGATGGAAGGTCAAGGCTTGATAATCCAGCACCTCATTCTCCTTCCGGCCATAGTAGTCAACTCACCTTTATGACTCATCAGATGCGAAGCTGCAGAGTGAGCACAGCGACTCACCAGGGATGATAAGCATGACTGCAGGGTGTGTAAGGTTCGCTCAGGTACTCAAGCATAGGAGAATGCACACCAAAATTGCCGACGCGTAGCATCTGAACATTGACTGTACTTGGAGACCATTCATACGGAACATGTGCGTGCCCCTTTACAAATGAGCACGCAACCGTTGCGTGTAACATAACAATACAGCGGACCGACGCACCGAATTCAGTAAGATGGGTTTGGGATACTGACAATCGATCTGCTCCTGAGGAGGATAAGGGGTCACAGCACCTACGGAACATTAAAGCGAACTAGCGATAGTGAAGGTGTCGTACCTTTTACTAATTCCCAAAAAGGATTCCTGAGGGCTGAGTTACAGCGAGGCAATCTAAGATCTTCTACATACTTACCGCCTGCTTGAAGAGTTGTCACCTTGCACGAAGTCAAATGCACCCGGTCCATCTCTATGTCGTTTGAGTATGATGTTGCCATAATGTGTGGCGACTTACGTTGTTCCGCCTGCAAAAGAATAGCCTGTTCGTCTCGTAAGCAAGATAGGTAAGAGAATTCATCCGACAAACGAACCTAGAGCGGCAGGGCATGTCCGGACAGTTGTGCCATTAGAGAGCGTGAACTGGTGCCTTGACCTATAACTAAATTAGCTTGATCTATGGGCGATACAAGATCAAAACGCTGACATATCAAGGTAGACACACACACTTCTAACGGAACCACTGACGGGGGTCCTAGTCCCATTCATAATGGTCCTGGCTCCCTCATACTGCAATTCTCCGATAATTCGGTTTGATTCAAAGTCTGAAATGCGAAAACCTGGGCCCCTGTGTCCCATTCATTCAACATTAGAATGAATGTCCATACAGACGTACCGCCCGTGACAATCTTGCGTTCTTCCACCGCATGTCGAGTGATCAGTTTCGCAAGGTTGCCCATCATAAGGCTTGCCCGGGCTTTCACAAAAGGCACCTAATCTGATGGGAGTTCGGCTGATGTGCCACTTGGGGAAGTAAAAACTCTACTGACGTGTTTGGACTCGCATCTCCCACATTAGCTAAAAACTATTCATGTATGCCGCGCCAGAAGCCGAAAAGGGGCGAACCTTGTGCAAAACCGGCCACGAAAGATGTGTTCCCTGGCATAGTGGACGGTTCCACGGATGCTGTAAATACCGTCAGAACTTTGCATGTAAATTAGATCATGATGCAACGAACACTCGTACAAAAACGCCGCCATGCCCTTGTTGTCGGTACTTACGAGAGTGTTATTCTGTGGAACAACTAAACTTGGCGACAATATGCTAATACGTTATGGGTACTTGGTAAAGACTTGTGCCGTGCACAGGGAAAAAACTCAGAAAACCCCTGGAGGTGCCATCCATGTCATTGAACCTTAGTAAGGTCATATATTTGTCTTGATCGTATGCATATCGTGCTCTTTCCGCTGCTGGGTTGGCAAGATATGCAGAAGGAGATCTGTTAATATTAGCATTTAATATTGTCGTGTTGCCCACGCTGAGGGTCCCCGGTGCCAGGTTATCATGTGCGCGCTGGACAGCCAAAGCACTTCCTTTAATGATAGCATCGGCAGTCTGACTGACGTATCCCATAGAAGTTATTTGTGGTAGGAGATTCTCAAGATATCCGCCGACGCCGGAGTGTTGATGTGTACCGACAAAAGCAATGTTTTGATCGTTATAGAGACCGGGATATTGGGCTGATAACAACGAAACTATCTTGCGCCTGACGCCCGAGTCGCCCATCCCAATATCTAAATCAGTTGTAAGTCTAATTCAAAAGTTAAAAAATAGAAAATTATAGTTTATCTTGCGTGTCTTTTGTGTTACAGGGACGTCAAAGAAGCAGAGCTCACCGGAATTTATAAATACAACCCTCTTCGATGATTGTGTGGATTCCGCGATGATAAACGCACGACTTCGTTGTCGCATGTGCAAACCTGTGTTCTCTTGCGCTAATGAGGCATATCCCTGCGACTGTGACGCATACGATTCAATATAGTATACAGTACCTACCATCATATTTGTCTCAACGACGGGTCTTCGATTAAGTGTAAGCATGAGCACTGTTGATCGCATAAACGTGAAACATGCCCTGTTATGTCGCCAATACCTATCGAATATGAGGGACATGAAGTAACAAATGCATTAGTCTTACCCAAACCCAGAAGATATTGAGCAGGAGTAATGTCTACTCTTGCATTGGCATTGCCACCAAGGGACCCGGATAGTAGTAATGCGTATATATACCAGAACGCACTCCTCACCACATTATACATCGAAAAAGTAGCTTTGAGGGTGTTGACTGACAATGGTTGGTAGGCAATGTCAAAGAGCAGCGGCATCTCTTGCACGAAAGTTGTCTGGAGATGTTGAATGCAGTCACATCAAAAGTGACTCGAACGCCGCTTATATAATATTAATATAGACGGACCCAATCAATCGTACGATTGTCGTTGCTTTCTACATCATCAGTGTCACCGTGCTTTCATTGGTTGTTTGGTCTGGGAATAGGTGACTCGAGCAGGGTTTGTTTTGATAAGAGCAGTCTCCGGGATCACGCTTCCCACACTTTGACAGCATATGCCGGTTCCAAGTTGAAATGCCTGTGGCTGTACGACTATCTGTATTTGTCACTTCCTTGTGATCCAAATATCGATTTTTACCGAGTTCGATCATGGAGGGGGAACAGAGGGCGAAGCGTTTCAAGGTGCGTGAAAAATGGATCCATTGCCGATTTCTGAGGACGTTTGTAGCATCAATCATACAGAGAGTTGCTAAAAGAAATCCATATACCTTCAGCACTTCATCAAAAACTTCTGGAAAATGAAGATGTAGAGGCACGTACCGTATAGCTATTGTTTCTTGAAAGGTAATTAACAGCTTGTGATAGGACAACGACTCGCTATTCCATGGGAGCTTGGATCATTGGAGGCAGTTGAACCTTGCACCGAGTTTCCTGAAATTCGCCAATAGTGTTGATTCGTTATGTCTTTCCATGCCGTTATTACTGCACAACTGGATGGAAATAGTAAATCTATGGAAAGAGGCAGTTCAGCACGCGGATAACGAAGGGCTCAAAGCACTGCTGGAGTACGTGAAGAATCAATATCATGGGACATTCATAATGCTTTATATCCAGCCTCTTCCAGAAACTGGCAGCCGACTTGCGAATGGTTCTCCTTCCCCAATATCAGTCTCTCCTTTGCATTCTGCTTGCTCTTCTCAAAAATATTTCTACGGATGCTCTGACAATCCTACTTTCAACCCTGACTACCCTCTTCAAGTATATCCTTCTCCCTTCCCTGCAGTCCGACTCAAAAATTCTCGAGGAGACATGGGCAGAGTTATCCACAGCCATGAAAAAATGTTCACCTGACTTTCAACGGGCGGGGGCAGAAGTCTGGGGTACGGTGTTACGACGTTTGAAAGGGAATGAAGTCAAAGAAAAGGCAATGATCCTGTTGGTGGAAAACCTTGAAGACTTGGAAAGTCCGTGTGCAACAGCGCTGGTATATGCATGCAAGGTATGTCACGAGGCATCCTCAAAAGGTGTCGGCTCATTATCCAACTCCAGTCTGTTTCGCAAACCCTGCATACATGTACCTCCTCGTTGATTCGGCCGCTTCTCTCGCTCCATCTTACATCGTCCGCTAGGCCAAATTCAACGCATTTACTGATCCGGCGGTCACTAACGGCTTTCATTCACCATATCAAGAGCGCAGATCAGTTCAGTTCGATAGCAGAAATTATTATTGATCAGTTTGACTCGGCATTGCGAAGCTATGTGGAAGCGTTGGATCACGCTGTTGGCCCTAACAGTGAGCGACTTCGTCGCTCATTGGAAGTTGTGGTCGTACCTTGTTCTGTCCGGCAAGGGTCAAGACTCACCCGTAAGCTGATTTTAAACTCGCTGTGCCTGTATTTTAAGAGGCTTTTTTAGGCTCACAGCTTGAACAGTTGTTTACACTTCTTGCTCTAATTCCTTTAAAACGTATGGACTCCGAGCTGTTTGCGGCTCTCCTACAACTCGCTGTGGCTTTGTATGCGGCATCCGATATTGCCCTCTGGTTGGGTCCAGGACGCAATTTCCTCCAACGCTGCTGGGATGAGGCTCTTATAGATTCCACAGACCAATCCGTCACACCCATTGAGATCGATGTTGAAACACAACCAAACAGGTCTCCGGAGCCCCGGCCTCGTACTGTACCATCTGACCGTCCTAGGAGTTGCCGCATATACACGTTTTTTACGTTGCCACTCTATGCTTCCCTTGCAGAACTCTCTTGGGGAGGTTGGAAACTCGTAGCGCTCCCTCTAGTCCTGAAACACACAGTACCATTCCTGCGTCAAGAAAGAACAGACGAGCACATGGTGAGGATCTTGCTTGCGTTCCTTGCGTCGCTTAAGCGCCTCAAAAAACTGGGCCCTTCCGAAGTTGATGTAGTATGGCGGGAAAGGCTAGAGAAGTTGTGCGTAGACAGAGTTGGTGGACTAGCTCCACAAGAGGACGGTGATATGGTTGTTTGGACGGAGAAGAAAGTGAGCGACGTCATGTCTTTTTGGCAGAAAACTGAAGTGACATATAGGCAGCAGAACTTAATGACTTAATAACTTTGCATTCATTTTTCTCTTCTTCTGCTTTCTCAAAATCGATAGTGCACTTGACGAACAAAACTCTTCATAGTGCTTCTGTATCTTCCAAAGCTGACTCTGCTTGGGTCGTCGGCATCTGCTTGCGAGGTTTGGCAAGCCGCAGTGCGTCGGAGTGGATGGGTGATGTAGACATATCGGCATGGGCTGTCAATATTGTAAAAAATTGGTCATGGTCTGCTGATGTATTGGGCAGTTTCGTTGATATTTCTTCTTGTTTCTCAAGGTGAGCGTGTTCTTCACTTCCAATTTCTCCACAAGTTGAATTCCTTGCGTCGAATAGTAAATCTGCCTCTACAGTTTTGGCAGATATCTATCCTTATCTTCAAAGTTATCTCATGTCTCATTCACATCCCCTTCGACTGGCTGTACTTCGCTTGCTTGGATCAACCCTTATCCAAACTTCAGATAGCACGGCGGAAATCATTAAGAGGTGCATACAAGCGGAAGAAGTCTCTGTTGACCATAAAGGATCACGTGAGAGGGTAGTTCGCATTGGAAGGGTGGGGCAGGTTGTTGCGAATGAGGAAAGTGCAGATATTTGCACGCGATGGCTCATAGGTAAGAATTTGACCGACACCTTGTGAATAACCTGACTCAAACCATTCGTAGCTCAGCTCAAAATTAATCTCCGTCCTCTCTGGTCTTCCACTGCTACAGCTATCTCGTCTTTGGCCTCAAAATACGGCGACATCATCTGGCGTACAGTGTTCCATGAGTTGAGAGCTGTAACGATAAAAGGTCCAACGGTTGACGACGTGTCACCGCTGACTTCATGGGCTGACAGTAGTTGTCAAGATCGTAATGACTTAGAGGATCCCTGGGAAGAAGAACGGACTTGGCGTGACCCAAGTGCTCACAAACTACAGAGCGTGGCATTTAAGTGGACTGATGACTCAAGATTCTTGTTCGCGGAGCTACGAAAGGTACAGTCTCCGTTGCTGCTTGTCAAGCCCAGAACTCATCGATAGACTCAGGTATTTCCGGCCGATGAGAAGTTTGACGTTCAGTCATACGAGGCGCAGCTTCTTGCAACTTTGGGTGAATGCCCGTCTCTTGCAGAAAAACACAACCGCGAGCTGGTTTCGTTTTTCCTCTCATTAACAAGCATGGAAGTCCCCGAGGCGGAGTCTCCAACTGTCATTGTTCCAAGGCTCCTTTCTCGACCGAAGTTGTCTGCATACCTGAACTTATTTTCCAAATTCTCAAATCCAAAAGCCCTATTTGCAACAGAGACTCTACGCGCCTTCTATGTTTCGCTCCTTTCTCATCCTGATCGTCCTCTACAGAGCATCTCGCTCTCGTGTCTCCTCACCTACAAGTCTCCTGTGCTACTTTCTCACGAAGAGAAGTTTAAATCACTTCTTGATGAGACTAACTGGAGAGATGAACTTACGACCCTTGATATCAATGGATTGGAGCAGAACGACAGGAAGGAGATAGTTGATGTGCTTATAAGGTTGCTATTTGGCAAGATGCTAGAGAAAAGAGGCCGAGGCCGTGGGGTTAATCGCAGACCGGCAATATTAAGGACGTTGGCGGCTTGCAACGATGAAGAACTTGGTCTTTTCGTCGAACTGATGCTGAAGCCTCTAGGCGTTGAAGACACTGCGACAGAGCATTCAAAGTTTAAACCCAGCATCATAGCGGAGAAACAGCAAGTAGGATTCCTGACTTTACTTGGAGATGTATTGAAGAATCTTGGGACAAGGCTGTCAAAGCACTGGCCTGTATTGATTCGTGTCACTGTTGATCTTGCTGCCAACGCACAAAAGCAGATTACCAGTCTGACTGACTCGAGGGCGACGCTTGAGGGTCAACAGGATGAAAAATCGGGTGATCAGGAAGCCGAGGTCGATGAGGAAGTTGACAATGAGCCCGCATCATCGGTGTATCAAGCCAAACACTACCGCGCAATACGTCAATTAGGCTTGAAAAGACTTGCGGATTTCGTCAATTGTCCTATCTATTTCGATTTCTCACCCTTTCTTGGATCTTCGTTTTCCTCTTTCATTTCTCCGCGGCTTGCCGCCTTGGACAAAGAAAATACACAAGCACCTTCGGCGCTACTGGAGTTATTTTTTGCTTGGTCACGAGATACTCGCTACATTCGATATTTCGTCGAATATGACTCGAGAACATTACCGAAGGTCTATGACTGCCTAGTTGCAACTAACGCTAAACCTGCCGTCATATCACGCGTGTTTGACATCGTCGATAATGTCCTTGAGCACTCCGCGACAAATGAGGAGATACGCGAACAAATCCTTAAACCGCATGTTTCGTTACTGCTGATGAATTTGTCGACGCTCGTTGAGCGCTCGAAGGATGCAGCTTCGGTTTCAAGCACTATCGGTCATAGGCAAATTGGAATATTATCATCTGTTGCACAGTTCCTTACCGATGAAAAGCAGGCGTCGAGCCTGATCAGCCTGTTAATCCCATTACTACGCAGTCCGCCGAAGAAGGTACCAGAAAGGATCAAGATGGACCTCGTCAAGATCCTTGGAGATATTATGCCTTTAGTGCCGGATATCGGGAACCCTTCAACTACGGTCTATGAGAAAGTATACTCGTCATTATCTATGCTATTTCAGTCATTGCGATCTCGTCCAGGAAGAATTGCATTGATATCTACATTCCGTCGATTAGCTGGTCTCAATCCGTATCTCCAACAATTATCAACATTGGTGGAAGATCTCAATGCTTATTCAACGAAACGGGTCGAAGAGCCTGACTTTGACCGCCGGTTGACAGCTTTTATTAATCTCAATGAAAATCTTTACACAAGCTTGTCTATAACAGATTGGTTGCCCATCCTTTACAATTCCATGTATTTTATCCAAGATCACGAAGAGTTGGCCGTCAGGAGCAATGCATCGCTGGCAATGGACAGGTTCATTGATTTCGTTGCCTCCCCTTCATCACCTGATTTTGAGCATATTTTCCTTCGAATTCTGTTTCCTGGGCTGAAAAACGGGCTCCGGTCAAAAAACGAACTTGTTCGCGCCGAAATACTTGGTGTGATAGCGTATGCGGTTACGAGATGCGAGCACATCGGAATCCTAAAGGACATGCAAATCCTTCTTGCTGACGGGGACGAGGAGGCAAATTTTTTCAATAACATCCTTCACCTACAGGTTCACAGACGATCCAGAGCCCTTCGTCGACTTGCAGAGTTCTGTGACGAAGGCCACCTTCGAAGCAGCCAGCTTGCCGACATATTCGTTCCTTTGGTCGAAAATTTTGTCATTTCCTCTTCATCTGTCAGTCATCACCTTGTAAATGACGCTATACAGGCAATTGGTCACATGGCTAAGCGACTGTCATGGGCACCATACCACGCATTGGTGCAGAAATACGTCAAACTCTCTAAAGCCAAAGATGAAGCTGAGCGCATCTATGTCAGGGCTCTTGTCGCCGTTCTAGATAACTTCCATTTTCCGATGGAAGAGGCAGCTGAGCCTGAATTGGAGGACGTGAATGCCGATGATGATGATGAAAGCGATGATCGGGTCGGAGAAAATGTTCGTGCCTCTGCTGGTGTGGCGTCGAAGGTGACTGCACGAATCGCTGATGCGGTAAATGGGAGATTGCTCCCTACGCTGCTCGATCACCTGGAGAAGCACGACCCGACAACTGATGATAATGCGCGCTTGCCAGTTGCTATAGGTATTGTCAACGTGGCCAAGCACCTGCCGGAATCAACCCGTGAACTCCAAATTAACCGACTCTTGACGATCCTTAGTCAGATTCTCCGCAGCCACGCACAAGAAACCCGAGATCTAGTAAGAGAGGCTTTACAACGTATTGCGATCATCTTGGGCCCTTCATACCTTCCACATATCTTTCGGGAGCTGAGGAGTGCCCTCGTTCGGGGACCGCAGTTACACGTGTTAGCATTTGTGACGCATGCACTTCTTGTTCATGTAACATCAGGCGAGCATGCAAAATCTTTTGAAAACTTGGACAACTGTGTCAATGACATAGCATATGTTTCAACCGAGGTGATTTTTGGTGAATCTGGGAAAAACGTTCAAGCAGAAGGTTTTAAGACCAAAATGCGTGAAGTGCGGTCGTCTTCATCGAAAGGGGTTGACTCCTTTGGAATCGTTGCACGGCTTGTGACACCGCCCAAGATCAGTAGTTTGCTCTCGCCATTGCGAGGTCTCATGCAAGAAACCGAATCTGCGAAGACGATGAATTTGGTGGACGAGGTACTGAAGAGGATCGCTAGCGGTCTGAACAGCAACAAACATCTGGTACCGAAAGAGCTTATTGTGTTATGTCATTCCCTTATCAGTCAAAATACCAAATTCTTACAGCAAGCTCCTAAGCGGCAAAAGGGAAAGGCGAAGGACGACGTCACCGTACAAATGAAACGAGACGTTCCGACCGAGAGAGATCACTTCGCCAATAACTCATACCGGTTTGTTAACTATGCTCCAACATAATCGTACTTATATGTAGATAGGTTTGTCTCCTTTGGTCTCGACCTCCTTCACACGGCTCTACGGCGGACGCGCTTTGACCTTCAAGATTCAGAAATAACGAAGAGGTTGAACTCGATGATTGTTGTTGTGGGCAACACACTGTATTCAACAAGCGCGGCTGTTATCGTGTTGGGGTTGCGGTGCGCTGCGGGATTGGCGAAATGCCCTCTGCTTTCCTTGGAGAAATCCCTACCTGTTTTTGTAAACCAAGCACTTGATATCATCAGGCGGACTGGTAACACGGAGGCCGAGGTCGTGCAGGTTGCCTTCAAAGCGTTGGCTACAATTCTTCGCGATGGACCCCCAGTCCAAGTTAGGGAGAAGGACCTTGTTTATCTCCTTGAATTACTAATGCCAGATATTGAAGAGCCATCTCGGCAGGCATCTGTCTTCACTATGCTCCGCTCCATCGTTGCCCGAAAATTTGTTGTTCCGGAGATTTATGACGCGATGGAGAAAGTGTCCGAGATAATGGTAACAAGTCAGTCTCCTCAAGTTCAGGAACTATGTCGTGGAGTACTACTGCAGTTCCTGCTGGACTACCCGCAAGGCAAAGGGCGTCTTCGAACACAGATGACTTTTTTGGCGAAGAACTTGTCTTATGTCTACGAAAGTGGGCGAAAATCTGTGATGGAGCTTCTGAACGCTATGATATCCAAATTCCAGGTTGATCTTGTCCGGGAATACTCTGACCTTCTCTTCGTTGCCCTGGTTATGGTAGTCGCCAACGATGACTCTTCGAAATGCCGCGAGATGGCTTCTCAGTTAATCAAATCTTTGTTCATGAGGCTCAGCGACGATCGTAGAAAGATTCTCTTTTCTCACCTACATTCTTGGGCGGCGCAACGAGAGCAATTACAGCTTGCGCGTGTATCAGCACAGGTCTATGGTTTCATTATTGAAGTGTTGCAAGTTGAGGTCGCGCCATACCTCAATATCGTCCTCCATGACCTGAGGACTGCTTTGGAAAATACCATGCAACAAATGGAAAGTGACGAGGAAGATGCTATGCAAGTCGATGTCGAGTGGCAGTTACCCTACCATACACTCTCAGTCCTTTTCAAGCTCGCTCGAGCTTTACCTGACTTTGACATCAAGGATCAGATACCTTGGAGTTGTGTCGCGGCATTCCTTGTATTCCCACATACCTGGGTACGCTTAGCGTCGACAAGACTACTTGGCCTGCTCTTTGCTGAAGTTCCCGTGACTATGCCGCAACAGAACATGCCCAAGGATCATCCGTTATCAGCTTCCGGCATGCGCGAAGCAGCTGAGAAATTGTGTCTTCAGTTGAAAAGTGAACACTTGGACGAGGCCCTCAGCTTGCAGACAGTAAAGAATCTGTTCTATGTCGGAAAGTGTTTCTATTGTTTACCTATTCGAGAGGCCGACGAAGACGAGAAGGAAGATGACGATACTGGTTACGAGCCAGCCGAGAACAACGCGAAGAAGCAAAGCGATCCATTGCCCTGGTTATTCTCCAAGTTATCGTATCAGATGCGGTCTGCGTACATTGCTCGACGAAACAAGAGCGATAGCCCTGTATGTCTTCTTGATAATAGAATCTTCAAATTTTCATAGTGAATCCAGGCAAACTGGCATCAGCAGCCGTTGGCAATATTACGCTGGTTCGCTGCGATGGCGTCTCACATGGAGGTGCAACGATTGGAAAAGTTTTTGGTTCACGTTCTATCACCCATATATCGGTTGACGGATGACGATACGATACATGATCTCCAGATGAGTGAGCGAAGTGCTAAGATGTGTAAGCCTTGTTTGTTTTTTAATGTTTTTTTTTTTTTCGCAGACGAAATCAAGACGCTGGCGATCGAGCTGCAAGACCTAGTCCAGAGTAGAGTTGGCGTGATCAAGTTCTCCAGTGTTTACAACCAAATTCGGCAGAGTGTCGTGAACTTGCGGAAAGAGCGCCAGACGGCTCGCGTACTACAGGCGGCAAGCAACCCTGAAGCGGCCTCAAAGAGGAAATTGCAGCGAAATTTAATGAAAAAAGAGAGCAAGAAAAGAAAAGAACGAGTGTCTGCGTGCGTCTATACTTCACTTTCCAATAATTTTGGCTTGATTAAGTTTATTATGAAGGGATACAAAGAGGGCAAGAAAGAGGATAAGAAAAGAATGAACGTCTCGTATAATTAATAATTTTTATCATTGTACACATATTGTCCAGCACATCCATGAAGAGCCGCATATCATGAAAGATCCATAGGCCCTTCTCCCTCTGCAGGGAAACACAGTTCACTCTCTTCTTGTACAGCATCATCGTCATCTTCATTCCAATCACTGGTCATTTCCCACTCGTTCTCAAATTCGATATCAATGGGCAGTTCATCCAGTCCCTCCCGTGCATCTGTCAATGGTAAAAACGATGCAAGAGTCGAAGAGAGGTGGGAGGAGACGTTATGTGAAATGGGTTGTACCCATCGTCTCTCTCGCAACCTCTTATGCCTCTCCCTATCTTCTTCTATCCGTTTGAAAACGTCATTCCGGGACAAGGCAGTAGAGTGTGAATGTCGTTGCTGGTGTTGGTGCTCCTCTGTAGGGTCGTTTCGTTCGTTGAGCGATGCAACGACTTCATCGATTTTGGGGGGATCGATGACTCGTTTGCTTCGCCAGTTTTCAAGTATCTGCAAGGTGGAAAAAACGGTGAGGTCAATGCACAATTGATTGGTGGAAATGAGAAAGAGGTCAGTACCTGCTTGGTGCTGATGAGGTTGGGAAGGCCTTGTCTGCCTGCCGGTACTACACATTCCACGATTTTTGCCACATCTCGCGCGAGAAAATCGACATATAGGCCGGCGTTGGTTTTAGCGGCCGAGTCAGAGCTTGCTGAATTCGTCCGAGACTTGACGAGAAGGCATGCTTCGGATAGAGAGTCTAGGAAGTAGAGGATGTTAATACGCGCATTGATTGTGCCCTATCAGTCTGCGTGATAAGCAAGTCAAAAAGAAAAGGGGTCAGAGAGATATTCATACCTTTTGACACTCCTCAACGACGCAATCCCAGAGATCTTCTCCACATGGGGGAAAGTATTTGACGGCAAAGCCGACGACTTTTTGTATGGAATGTTGAGAGCTGTCCTAATGAGCATTCAAATACAATAGAGGGTCTGACTGACGCGTTGAGCTTTCGAAGGAGATTAAGAAATTGCATTCGGACTTCGAAGGGGTCCATTTGGTGAAGGCGTTGTTTGACGCTGTTTAAAACGGACGGCTCAGGATATGGAGGTTTACTTCTTCCCCAAGGTCGTTCGGAGCAACGGTACCGTCACCGTCTACTTGTCTGATGCGCCCATCGACAAGGTACCTGAAACTAAACCATGAATGACGCATGATCGTGACGCGCTCAGTCGGATGTCCTCACCATGGATGCACAGCAGTGTTGCTGCTCACTACGACTACTAGTAGTACAGCGACGGTCTACAGACAATGCAAGTTTTTTTTTTCTTGACAAGTTGGGAATCTCGTTCACCCTTCCGCCACTCCTGGCCTTCTCTGCATCGGGCAACGCCGTTATTAAACAAGGGAAATTACCATAACAAGAAATGTCGCGTTGACACGTCAACACACTAATGTCCTCAACAAGAATGTTAGTGTAGCCCGAGCACCGATGAACAAGGTGCCGAAAAAATATTGGTTGCAAGCCACTGGGCCCAGGAGCTGTGCAACCATGAATTCAAACTTTTTAGACTTTATGTAGTAAGTGCAGTAAGCAGTGCGTTTTGAAGTCAACATCACGGCATCTTGTTCTGACACTCAGTGACAGTCAATCATACACCATCCATCGATCCGCTTGCCTTTTTTATTCCGAGGGTGTACCATTCGCAATATGTACTTACATTCTTGAAGCAGCCAGTGGTACCCCCCCATGTCGACGTTGAGCTACTAGACAGCACTACTTAATGTAGTCTGAAGTGCGTTGATGAGAACGTGATTGTCCAAAGATTGATGGCGGTGATTGAGACCTTCTAGCCAGGGACAGAACCCTGCAAGGCCAGTGACACTGCCAACAACATGTGTACGACTAACGACTAAATGGTCTCCAGTGAAACGGGATCGATACCTCTTGGTTCCCGTACAGAAAGCAACATTTTGAGAAGAAGCAGACTGCCATACCTGGTTTGTCAGAAAGCTCGGTTTATGGTTAGCTCGTTCTGTGACAGATTTCTTCAGGGCCGTTATTCAAATGCCGCTCATGTGGCTAGTCCGATGCCGCTCGCCAAAAAAATGTGCGGTTTGTTCCTTTGCCTTTTAACCGCACCGTTAAGTACTGTCCTCATCGTCGGAGGGTGCGTAGAAAACTGGATCGGTGGCCACCCGTCCTGGTAAGGTTTCATTCAATGTCATGTTTTGACTTTTTCTCACAAAATTCACAAATTACGTGGCTGCTGGACAGAGGTGCGAGGAACGCCGCTAACCAAGGCCTATGTCAAGTCAACCCCCCACGACACCACCGAGACCACCTCAGGCCGGCAAGGACGACGCGCAAATTGTGATTCTAGCAACGGTCGTGGTTGCTTTGACCATTGTTGCCGTCGGAGCAGTGTTTTACTTCACTCTACGGTGGAGGGCTTATCAGTCGAAGCAGGACCCAGAATGTCGACCAACGGCAGTGGACAGGACCCATGTAGCCGCCCGGATAACACCATATGTATCCGAACCAAATTTAATACCTCAATTCAGTGCGCAACGTTTACTATTTCCCTGTGTCATTCGGGATCTTTGATTTTATCTTTGGCAGACCATAAGCCAGGCATTGACATGCGAATCGCGACCCGTAGACCAGACGGCTCTTGGGAGTTCTCGCATCCCAACTCCCCATTCAATCCACTGGGTATCACTGAGATCGAGCCCGTCAGTTACAAATACCCTTCTGCTCCTCCTACGCTGTCATCAATGGAGTCTCCCACACCGTCGTCAATGGAGCCTCCCACACCATCGTCATTAGAGCCTCCAAAGTCACCTGCCGAAATAATGAAGGAGCGTGAATCTCAGGCGGCAAGGTTGATTAGGGAAGGTTACGATGCCAGAGAGTTCAACGATACATCCCCTCCACCTCCAGCGTACATACATGACTACAGCTACCGAGATCGCATGCGGCAATACAGATTGTAGCGAAGCTGATCTTCGTGGATGGAGGGTATGGAGCTGGCTCTGAATCTGACTTACCAATGCACTTTGGACATTCTTGATAATGATGGACATTAAACGACGGTTTCGACACGACTGCATTATTGACGCTGACTTTCCTTGTCCCCACCCAGCACGCACTCTTTTCTGTCAAATAAGGGCCATACCATTACTTTTCTTCTCGTATTAAATGATTACAACATTCCTTTGTGTTAATGTAGTTCGTTTTCACTGTGTATTATCTTATGGTTCGTCTTAATTCTGATGGTAATATTTGCAATATTGTTTATTGTCACGGGAAATTTTTTTGTACAATTGCAACTTTATCAACAATTCAGATGCTACTTCTTATCATTCCCATTGATTGTGGTATTTTTGTTGCTGGCTTCAATGCATGTTAGCAACAGGGCATCAGAAATAGTTCAAGTGGTTCTTGCCTTGTTTCTTTCGTGATTCGAAGTATGATGTTAAAAGTCGATGAACATTTTTCTCTTCAACCTGGTCCAAATTCTTCCCATTCAATCCACTGAGTAACCGTTCGCGAACAGCAAAAATCATGATTGTTGTTGGGCCGCCGAGGGTCTCCGTTTCCTCCACTGTTAGTATTTGAGGACGAATGCAAAGAGAAACATAATGAGGGATCAGAATTTCTGCTGGGACTTCAAATTTTTGATACAATGATATACGCTTTGCGGGTGGCATATCAATACTCTCCAGTTTGTCGATTGCCAGTGACTTCACATCGGGAAATGCCCATCTGTGGGCTAGATGCAATATAACGGTCCAATTTTCTTCAGGTGCAGTTCGCGAAAACTTCCTACAAGTATGTTAGAAGACAATATTTGATGCAAAAGCAATGCACACCGGTCATAAAAAACCCATAGGAATGTAGCAAACTGTTCGGCCGTGATGTCTTCTTCTTCAAGGATCAGAACATTTGAATCGGATCCTTTTCGGGCTTCTCCTGTAGCAACTGGTCCACAAAGACGCTCTTGAAATGTTTTGGACTCGCGGGTAAAGAAATAAGAGTGCACGAGGAAGTGCATATCCTTGACCTGCAAATACAGTTAGATCGTGAAATAACATTGGCCATGGGTCTTACTAAAATATGTAAATTCCCATCTTCGAAATAATACTCGTGATAACGCATGTCAGGCTTAAAATCCTTTAGCGTAGAGGTGGACAACAGCATTGGAGCGCTGTCGGCAGGCGTCTGTGTCCAGCTTATATCTCTTGATTACAGTCGCTATTGCTTCCTAAAATGTGGGTCGAAAAAATCAAATTGGTCGCCGGGACGAAGCGCTCACCAGGATTCTCGACTGCGACAGCCCATTCTCCCGAGCTGCCCTTCTGTATACGGGAGAGGGTAACCCTAGTTTATCAGTCAATGCAAAACGTGGCCAGTACATCCCGTTCTTTCCGAGGAGAATCCGCTGTCATTGTCAAAAAAAAACTCTTGCCTAGTCGGCAGTCCGTTCGCCCGCCATTGCGCATGATGATCATGGCATAATAACTCAGCACGACAAAAATGGTACGCTAACTGTCAACGTTCAATATTCAATATTCAATGTTCAATATTCGTGCATGCAGACCGGCTGCCTTCACTTGAGGACGCAAAATAATCAGACTTCTTGAAGTGATGCGCCGAAGCAAGCGTCGCTGCGTCGGGCAGAAGATGGGGTAACCGGAATTCACACGATCAGATAATCTCCATCTGATCCTGCGAGCAAGTTTTCTAGACCCTTCACGCTGCTTAAGAAAGCGAATTTAGCAAAGCTCAACCCAAAGGAGCCGCACGCAGGCAGAATGAGTAAGTCGGAAATAGAATCGTGGATTTCGTCTGCTGCGGGAGCAGACGCGGAAGAGGAAGGGCGTGCGTCTTGGAACAAGGACCTCGTGTTGCGGGATTGGTCAAAAGCACTGGAGCATGCCCAGAATGTGCTCCTCGTGGGCAAGACAAAGGCTCGGATATACTTCTTGCGGGACGAACTTTGGTCTCTGGCGAAGCACGGCGGTACGCCCATGTTGGCGATCTAGACCATGTCGTATTCTGGAGTAATGCGCAATTTCAGATCTAACGCTGTCACAGACGTTGGATGTCTTCAAGTTGCTTACGCTGACTTATCCCCGGTACAATGATTCCGGGTCGAGAGAAGCTGTTGAGGCTGTGGGGATGGAACTGGTCAGACGCGACGAATTGCGTGGTACATCAAAGGCCTTCGAGGAAGAGAGCAAGTTGGGCGTTTCCGAGCAGATAGTTGGCTGGTTATCGGTTGAAGTCGGACGAGTAACAAAGCGGGGATCTGCTAGGTCAGATACTTGCATTTATTTGTCTGTGTCCTACTCACTATTGGAATTAGTTCCTATGCTGTCGCAGATATCTTTGTGCTTTTGAGTTGGTCTTGTGGCATATACACTATCTGTGTAGAGTCAAACAACAATTTTATAACATCAAACCCTTGGCGGTCCCTCATCTTTTCCATGGCCGTCTTGTTGGACGTTATACTTGGCTCCAGTCAAGCCAAGTCATCATTGCAGAAAGGAGCCTTGGTTCGTGTACGACGTGCTCTGCGTTCGGTACTCGACTTTCATCAATATGCCATCCATCACTCATATGTAATTTAGTCCGGGAATGACATCCCTGCCATCATTGACCTGCTCCTTGCCCAAGCAAAAACACACGCAACACCACTCCAGTTCATCAATTTGATTGATGTGGACGTGTGCGTCCTGATTCGCCTCAAGAATGATAGTAGATCACCTGTTGAACGACTGGCACTGGAGTTAAAGGTAGATTCGATCCGAATATAGCATACTTGGCAGCTAAAATAGATTTAGAATGGGATTATCGCCATGTATTCCAATTCAATTCTTCTGTCCAGATCGTCATTACCGCTTCATATCACGGTCCGTTTTCGATGGCAAGCAAGAGGACTGTGTGCTCATCTCCTCCTTTGTAGAATGCGCTTTCCGATTTCATATCTACTTTCCTAACACCAGACGATCTGACCACGGCTATTTTTCCAACGATTGAAAAGGCATTATTGCGTTCTCCCGAACAATCACTTCCAGGTCATGATTGTAGCTCTTGAAAAAAAAGTTGATTCTAACTGAAGAGTATAGTTGCTACACAGTTTTTTACTGCGTATAAGCACGCTCTAGATACAGACACATTTCGGCGGTTGATAACTCAAGTCATCAACACCTCAAGATCGACCAGTGCCTTAGTCAGATCGAATTCTGTCCAGTTGTTCAGATCCATAATCACTAACATTGACAAATCGGATCCACATTGCCTTTTCCCAATAGCTGTAACCGAACTGCTTAACTTACCGAAAACGGGCAAATCTGCGGGCCCAGATCATCGTATTGCGTTATATTCAATGCTTAGTTATATCACGCCCAAACCAAAACTTTCCTCAGACTTTGTCCGGGTAGCGACTCCAATTCTAGCCAAAGAGGCCCAGACACAGGAACAGGCGACGGCAGCTCTAGCATTTGTATTAGCGCCTCATGTAGCAATGCTACTTCAGCCCAATGTTGACGAAGTATTGGCTCCCGAGATGACCACCTTGATTTCAAAAGAGATGAACAGCTCCAAACCAATTGTTAAACGCGCTTTTTGTGCCCTAACTGGAACTGTCTTGTTTGAAGGAGATGATATCTTGACAGCGGAAAAGGGCATTATTTTTGCCAAGAGTATCTTACCTGCATTGGAGTCATCCCTAAAGTCCATCTCATCCACAGCATTGACAGCAACTGGTGGACCCATAGAAGGTTATATTACTATCTCGGTACTCTTAGGTTCGTTTTCACGTTCGGGAAAGTTCGGTGAGGTGTAGACTGTTGAAAAGCCAACGCAGATGGGTTAACAGTGATTATAGATGATGTTATCTCGCGCAATCCAGTCATTCAATCGATCATAGCGAGCTCAGTCAAACCTTCGTTCTTATTATGGAACAAGGTTTATCAGAAGGTCACAGACCCAGAAGACGAGACATGGTTTTTGAGAGCTTGCAACGCAATATTACAATGTTTCAAGAATGAGCTGGAGAAGAGTGAAAACTTGCGGTTAGTTGTCTGCTTTAAGCCTTCGTATTGGGATAAATCTCATTGTTTACTGTAGAACGCAGCTTGGCCTTGCTCTTCTTCATTCTGGTGCCGATAGTAATTCAACTGAGACCCGGAAAGGCGTCCAAGCGATACTTGTCGCGTCGGCGGCGAACCTGCCCAACTTGACAAACAACATCATTCAAGAAGCATTACGTATCTACCTGGTGGCTGTCGCGAAGACACCTTCACGCTCTTCAGATGATCATGTGCCTCCTCCTGTGAACAAACAAGGACGCGTCTCTCTTCTCCTCCTCAGTGCTGTCACATTTGCTGAGGATGTCGAGATTGAGATTCGTGAGGATGTATTGGTGCAATATGTTGACCTGGCCCACCATCCTTTTGTCTGTTAGTTATTACTATTAACATGATTTGACCCATGGCTAATATCGCTTCACAGGTGGAGATCTTAGACAGACGTGGATTGACCTATGTCAGAAGGCAGGTGTTGACACCCGAGACCTGACGAACAAGAGATTGGACGAGTTGCTGAAGCTTATACTTGCTGCATCGACTCTGGATACAGTAGGTTATTTGGAAAGGACACACCTACTCCGCTGACCTCAGTATAGAGCGGATTCCAAGAAGCTAGCTATAATGCTATCAGAACTTTGGTGTTTGTGTCGCCCGAGACTGTACTCCCAAGGATATGCGATCAGCTTCGTGCAGATCTTGATGCGGTACAGGTCAAGGACTTGACCGACACCGACATTGGCATATGGGGAACTCCGGAAGGAACAACATACGTTGATGGTGCGAAACACCGTTTTCAACCTAGGCTTCGCTAAGAGTAGTGCCTCAGTGCTGTCTAGCAAGGCGGAGGTTCGGCAAGTGAAGGGCAAGGATTCCGATATTATCAAGTGGGAAGATGATCTTCGCAAGTTTCTTGCAAACAAGAAAGCTCCAGGGACATTGAATAAGCAGCAACAAGCGCTGGTGCAAGCCCAACTTGAGAGGGAAGCCAAGATACGACAAAATGTCGCGTCTATTAAATCTAACTTTACCCGAGGATTGAACATTATTAGAAGCCTAGTGTCCGCAGGGGTAGAGGAATTCCGTCCTTACATAGCCTCTCTTGGTTCTCTTCTAGTTGCCGGAGCTCTCAGAAGCGGGTCACCTTTGGTTGGGGAAAGTGCGTTTGATACGTACCTGGTAAGTGGTTCAGGCTAGACAGTGGTCGGCATGGGTAACATAAGACAGCTGTTGGGGACATGCTGCTCAGACAGGCTCAGCACATTCAGCAAATGGGTTGGCATTGCAACGCTTAGGTGCCTCAGTATCAAAGTGCCAGAGGACTTCCAAGCTGAACCGCTGAATAGTATGTTATTTTTTCAGCAATGATGTGATCCTGACTTCTCGTTATAGCTCTGATCATTCGAGTACTTTATAGACTGCGTTCCTTGTCAGAGAAAGCGACTTTTGATGGTCCGACTTTCTCATACGTCTACCCCTTGCTCAGCCAGGTGTTGAAGCGGGGCAGTATCTCTGCGTCGGACGAAGATGAGGCACTTGAACAGGTCACCCTTGCGCTCAACATTGTCAAGTTTCATTGCGGCCAATGTAATTACTGCTCTTGGTCCACTCCACTTAACGCTAAATCCGATGAGCAACAGTTTCCGATATGGCATATCCGCGGTTTCAAGTCATGGAAGATCTTTTGCATACAATCCGTTCGCAATCTGGGCTTAGCAAGGATGCATCTTCTGCATTGATTGAACTTGGAGAGGCAATGTCTACGACCGCGACGCATGAAGATATCTCGGTTTTACTTCATGGGTTGCTGACGCAAGAACCCCATGTACGAAATGCTTGCTTACAAGCTCTCCAGGTATGTACAATATCTAGTTTTCAAATGAGATCGGATGGTTGATCTTGTGCTAGCCGCTCGATCTGACCGATATGGACTGGTCCCCTGAGGTCTGGCTTACATATCACGATGATGATGAGCACAATGCTCAACTTGCCCAACATGTATGGGAAGACAATGGGCTGGATGTGCCCGAAGATTTCCTTGATCAACTCCTCAATTATCTGGGGCACGAAAACGCCTTCGTGCGGTACAGTGCGGCTGCAGCGATTTCTGATGGAGTCGTGCAATATCCGCAGACGATTGAAAGGACTCTCGGCGTCTTAAAGGATTACTTCCGAGAAAAGGTATATCATTCGACGAACATGTAATTTTTTTGACATTATTTCCAGGCAAAACCTTTGGAACCTGAATACGATGAATATGTATGTTTTTTCATGTCGCACTTCATTACACTCTCAACCTTCCTTTAGGGCATCCTGATCTCGAAAAGTGATCAGAGAACTGACCCGTGGCCTGCCCGCGCTGCAACTGCCCGCGCGTTTGAGTTGCTCTCCCACTCATTCATTGATACCGAAGTGGAGCCATTCATCCAGTTCCTCATAGACGATAAAGCGCTAGGTGACAAAGAAGCCCAAGTCCGACGCGGTATGCTGCAAGCCGGAACAAGCGTCGTTGATATTCTCGGTGGCAGACATCTACCGACATTGATAGCTACGTTCGAAGGTCACCTTTCTAAGGCAACTGAAGCTACGGAGACAGAAGATCAGATAAAAGAGGCGGTTGTCGTTTTATTTGGTCGACTAGCACGTCATCTTGAAGTCCAAGACAAGCAATTACCGAGTATCGTAAAAAGGCTAGTTGAGGCCTTGAAGACACCTGCAGAACAAGTTCAGATTGCCGTCTCTGACTGTCTGTCGCCTCTAGTCGTGCACACACCCAAGCCCAAGCTGCAGAAACTCGTTGCGGATTTGTTTGAAGAATTATATGATTCCCCAAAGTATGCTGCACGCCGCGGTGCTGCATATGGCCTTGCGGGTGTTATTAAGGGCATTGGATTATCTGGCATGAAGGAATTCACTGTAATAGCACGCCTTCGTGCCGGAATGGACGAAAAGAAGCGTTATGAACCAAGGCAAGGTGTTATGTTCGCATTTGAAACGTTGTCTAGTACTCTCGGTCGCCTGTTCGAGCCATACATCACCATAGCATTACCCATGCTTCTCACATCGTTTGGTGATGCGTCTAGTGATGTCCGAGAGGCCAGTCAAGAGGCCGCCCGTGTCATTATGGGTAATCTGTCTGGTTATGGAGTCAAAATTATCCTCCCTTCTTTACTGGAAGGGCTTGATGACAAGCAATGGCGATCAAAGAAAGGCTCTATTGAATTACTCGGAATGATGGCATACTGTTCTCCTCGCCAGCTCTCATTGTCGCTACCCATTATCATACCACGACTTACTGGTGTTCTAACGGATTCGCACGCACAAGTCCGGACAACCGCCAACAAGAGTCTAAAGATGTTTGGTGAAGTCATTAACAATCCTGAAATCCAGGCACTTGTCCCTTCGCTTCTCAAAGCGTTAGTCGACCCGGCCAAGACTCCCAATGCGTTGTCATCTTTACTCAAGACGTCGTTTATACATTACATCGACCATTCGTCACTAGCATTGGTATCGTTTAACATGGCCCCGTAAACTGACATCTGATACAATATCTAGCTTATTCCGGTTTTAGAACGTGGTCTTCGCGAACGCAGTGCTGAGACGAAGAAGAAAGCTGCACAGATCATAGGGAATCTTTCCTCCTTGACCGACTCAAAGGATTTCGTTCCCTATCTTTCACAATTACTGCCACTCGTACACAAAGTCTTGGTCGATCCTGTACCTGAAGCAAGGGCGACCGCTGCAAAGGCTTTAGGCACTCTCGTTGAGCGGTTGGGTGAAGTCCATTTCCCTGATCTCGTCCCTGGCCTGATTCGCGTGCTAAAATCTGATACATCTGGAGTGGATCGACAAGGTGCTGCTCAGGGTCTCAGTGAGGTTCTGTCTGGTCTTGGAATGGAAAGATTAGAAGGGCTGCTTCCCGATATCATCACTAGTGCACAATCGCCAAGGGCAACAATACGGGAAGGCTTCATGTCGCTACTCGTCTATCTTCCGGTAACCTTTGGAACGCGATTCCAGCCCCACCTCCCAAGAATCATAACCCCTATCCTTAATGGCTTGTCGGATAACGAGGAATACGTCCGCGACGCGGCTATGCGTGCTGGAAGAATGATCGTTACCAATTATTCTAATAGAGCCATAGATCTCCTATTACCTGAACTAGAACGGGGGATGTTTGATCCTAGCTGGCGTATCCGTGTACGTGACCATGCCCTAGATCTGATCTTCGCATGCTTATCGTTATATTGCACAGCAATCATCCATCACGCTCGTTGGCGAACTATTATTCAAAGTCTCTGGGATTTCAGGAAAAGTCGCCGAAACGGAAGAAGAAGAGGAGGTCCCAGCTGAAGCCATAGTAGTTGAATCCTCTCGCAAAGCACTGGTTGAGGCACTAGGCATTGAGCGCCGTGATCGCATTTTGGCGGCTTTGTATCTCGTTCGTCAAGATGCCGTTGTGGCAGTGCGCCAGTCGTCAATTCAAATATGGAAAGTCTTGGTCAATAACACGCCGAGAACAGGTATTTTCCCGTGCCTCCATATCTTCAAAGTCAGCGTTTAATGAATGTTTTTAGTACGGGAATTGCTTCCTGAACTTGTGAATCAAATCATATATCTCATGGCCCGAGATGAACTAGAGCAACAAGAAGTATGAATCGGTCTTCTATCTCTATACACGCTGACTTGGGGACGCTTAAAGACGGCAGGTAGAACAATTACGGAACTATGCCGCAAGTTTGGCGAAAGGATTCTTGGTGAGATTGTGGTCATCTTGAAGGAAAAGTCAACCTCTTCGGATGCGCGGGTCAGAGAAGGTGTTTGCCTGTCTATATGCGATATGGTGTACGTCGTGCAGCTGTATATACCCTTGCAACTGCTAACCTAACGAATGCAGGATGAGCGCCACGGAAGGACAAAGAGAAGACCATGAAGACGGAATTATCGCAATAGTTAGAGTCTCACTTGTCGACGACGAAGCGAATGTGCGCGCTGCCGCAGCAAGGGCCTTCGACGTCTTACAACAGCAGATGGGTGGGAAAGCCATTGATCAAACAATACCAACACTACTGGAGGCTCTTCGTCAACCTGGAAAAGGGTCTGGAACTGCTTTACAAGCTCTCAAAGAGGTCATGGGTGTAAGTCCTTGACTATGTGAGGGGCACGACATTTGATCTGACTGTAATTTAGGTGCGAGCCTCGACAGTGTTCCCAGTGCTGATACCTACATTGACTGCAATACCAATGACTGCCTTCAATGCTCGTGCTTTAGCTTCACTTGTTACTGTGGCAGGAAGTGCCCTGAGTCGACGTTTGAACACCATCCTGACAGCATTGGTCACAGTTTCCGAAGAGAATGTCGACGAAGAACTTGCCTCAGCCGTGGATGAAGCTCTTCATGCATCGCTTTCTTCTGTCAGTGATGATGAGGGTTTGCACGTATTGATGATGTTGTTGATCAGCTGGTCAGTGCATTCTTGTGAGGGTGCGTTAGTTAATTAATGATGAAGCGCAGGGCGAAAGATCCAAAACCACAACGCAGAGCTACGGCCTGCAACTTGTTCACCATTTTCTGCCAGGAGTCGGAGCTTGACAGCTCATTGTATAGGGTAGATTGGATACGACAAATCATCTCATTGCTAGTAGACAGGGAAAAGCCAGTGCACACCGCAGCATGGGAAGCTTTGGATGCCTTTGTCAAGTCGTTGCCAAAGGACGAATTGGAGCCTCTGGTCGTGCCACTGAGGCGAAGCCTCGAAAGTACTGGAGCTCCCGGCGTTATGGTTCCCGGATTCAGTTTGTCGAAGGGTGTTGCTCCGATGATTCCCATTATTATCGCTGGCCTTACTACAGGTAACAATGAACAAAGAGAAAATGCTGCATACGCAATCGGTGATCTTGTTGAAAGGACTGAAGAGGCTGCTATCAAGCCCTCCGTTGTTCCCTTTACAGGGCCTCTTATCCGCGTTGGGACACAAGCAACGACGCATCCACCGGCCGTCAAAATCGCTATCCTCAGTGCATTAACGTCGATGTTGGAACGAATACCCGTTTTTGTTAAGCCGTTCTTCCCCCAGCTGCAGCGTACATTCGTGAAAAGCGCGAGTGACCCATCAAGTGCTTCAGTACGCAGAAAGGCAGCTGTGGCACTTGGGGTACTTATGAAGAACCAGCCTCGTGTTGACCCAGTCATAACTGAGTTGATAAATACCGCAAAAACGAGCGAGGATGCTGTTGCAAGTAGCTTGGTGCTCGCACTGGCCAAGATCGTTCAGAGTGGTTGGCAAAATATGGGTGATAAGGCAAAAGAAGCTTGTGTTGAGTTGATATCTGAATCTTTCCGGGAGGATCGTGAAGGTGAGAGACTCTGGTGCAAGAATGTTGATGATTTGACCGACAGCTATGACATAGAATCTTACTATCAATCAGTGGGATCATTGATATCAGCAATGGCAGTCTTCCATGAAATGCTTCGATCAGTAATCGAGTTTGTTTTCTATTTTTTGCTCATGTGCGAATGTGAGTTTAATCTTGCAACAAGGTCGAACCTCGTTGCCGGAACTTCAGTAACGGAAGCATCGTCACTCGTTATACTCACAGTCCTTTCGCCGGACGAGGATTCTGTGATCAGTGATGAAACACCGAATATATTCCAAAAACTGTCGCTGTTACGTGGCGTTGCGCAAAAAGTCCTTAAAAGTATAGGAAGTGATAGGCCTTTCATTGCGAGGCCTGCGAGGGAAGCAAGAGATCTGTTGAAAAATATGGACGACAGTAGTTTACAAGGACTGTTCTAGGCTAACCTTTTCATAGCATGCCAATCGCAATTATGTACCATGAGCATCACAAAGGGATGTACAATACCTTACTAACGTCGCTTGACGCGCAGTAACTTGCGATGGTGAGGAGTCTAGGATGGAAAATCCTTAAACGGGGTGTATCTGATGCTCACTAGGTTCTGGCAGCAATTTAAGTACGAGTCACTGGCAATTAGGTATTCTTGTACAAGATGTTCGGGAGTGAAACGGTCTTATGAAAAAGAGACAATAGATATCAGTGACATTTTCTTGCATTCGAATGCTGGGCGTTCTCTTCTGTGCAGCTTCTAGTTGGTATGCATCCTCGTGTTGCGGTTGGCACCGAGTGGCATCACACAGTGTTTGATCCCATCAAATTGATGTCCGTACTCGCGTCCATTCTCACAAACTTGCAGCCAAAAGAATCACCCAAAAGACAACAATCCATTCACCACAGACGGCCAGAAAACATTCCCAATCTCTTTCCTCATTCCACCACCGACACTGCCTATTCACCATCTCATGCTCTTCAACATCACCACAACTCCTCCAACTCCCCACGATTCCACCCAACGCTCATATTCCATACAAGTTTTCCACTGCAAAATTGGTGAGTAAATAGAAGACAAGTAAACGAAAATCACTGTTAATAAATGCGCCGCGTCCTAGGTCTTCTGTAACCAGTCTTGATGCTTGATGTCCAGGTGGAGTGGCCAGAGAAGAGAGAAGAGCATGCCGACATGTGACCAAAAGAAAGGAAGGATTTAGAAAAACAAGGAAAAGCCGCTCATTGGCGACAACCGGTAGGTCACAACGCACGACGGGAAAGAGGGGTGTATTTGAAAGATGTCACGCGCGAGTGAGCGTGCTCCCAAGGGACACTATTCCTCTCACAGCCGACCCAGCATGAAGGAAGTGGAACGGGGGTGAGAGTCGGAGACCACATGTCCTCCCGCCGAACATACTTGCTCAAGGCGGTTACGTCACATGCACCGGAGGGGTGTATTTGAAAGATGTCAACTCGAGCGAGCTGCTCCCAAGGGACACTATTCCTCCGGATCGCCAACACAACGCTTTGGTGGTTGGCGGGTCGCTGGGCGGTGTCGTGCGTGTGCCTTGATTGGGTGGATGATGGACCCGGTTATCCGAAAGAAGAAAAGAAGGAATGGGATGTATGGGATGCATGTCACGGTCGGCGGGTCGAGGTCGTGGTCGAGGTATCCAAAGGCGGGGTCGAGGGCGTGGTCCAAAGGCGTGGTCGAACGGTGAAGGCGGATGGAAAGAAAGTGGCAGGTGCTGACGCCCTTTTATAGATTTTTCCGCGACGCGTCAGGCTGCACTTGTTTTGACAGAACGCGATCGAGCAGGACGCGATCGAGCAAGACGCGATTGTCTCAGACATTGAGATCGTGCTAATCTCTGGATATAAAAGATAATCTAGCTATAATCATATCCTATCAACGAGTCTGCGAGCATGCACAGGATGAAAAGCATAATCAACATCCACTATGGAAATATTGAAATATTGACCCTCGTGCCTATCCTTAGTTTAATCATATGATCCATGCTGATTGAAACCAGCTGAAAATTAGAGGAAAGACGCTCCTGCTCGAAGTTTAGGAACAAAAGTGTTGGTCGTCCGGTCAGATGGGCAACGTGGAAGCGGCGATTTCGAATCAGGAGTGACCAGGAGTGACCAGGTCGATAAGCTCTGGCAACTGCATTCTGGTAGTGTGCAAGGACAAAGAGCATAAGATTGTCGCTAACCTAACGTCTCAGAAATCTCATCTCCTCAGCTGAAGAGAGTGTACACAAAGAAACGTGTCAGTGTCAGTGTTGTTACATGTGCATGACAATATTTAACAATCTTTTCGGTTGACACAAAGGTCTGAAGCCCGGCCCACGAAAGGAAGGCCACTTGGTATGACCTTCCCCACCCATAACGTGGTTTACATTGTGATGGGCGAACGACTTGGAGGCGGGCGGGACGGAGACGGGGACAGGATCCTACACTGAAAATGTCAGCCGATAACACAACAATGAAAAACTCACCAGGAAGAGAATAATCAGTATGATCATCTCAAAGGTGGAATAGTTGGCAAAGATACGGCGTATAAGAGAGGGCGTCTTATCACAAACACAAGCCTTTCTGCGTTCAAGCATCGCTAGGCCCTCTAGGTTGTTAATAGCCCTACCACACTTGAGGGAACACGCCTGAGAAGCCAAAGATCTAGACTCTTCTCGCTGTGCAATATAAGCACGTCGGTAGTTCAGCATTGCGTAACCTTCCAGTTTGTTAATGGTCCTTACGCGTTGAAGAGAACAAGGCTGAGCAGAGATTTCCGCTGAGCAAGACGGGCACGCTGATGTTCAAGCATGGCAAGGCCTTCCAGTTTATTGATAGTCCTTGTGCGCTGAAGAGCGGGTACTGGCATTGGTAATGCTCGGCGTCCGTGACAGTGTGAATGACTTCGGAGAGAATGGTGGCATTCATGGTGTGTGTTAACTAGAGAGAGAAGAAGAGACCGACGCTGATATGTCTTATATACGACAATTGATTGTCAGCCGCCCAGGCGCCTGGTTTGAATTCTGTCTGAGAAGACGCCGTACCCCTAGTACTTAGATTTCTGGTTGCATCATGACTTGATGACAAGGTAGTAGCTGTAATGTGCAAGACAATAAGTTCTCATACAATTTCGATACAGGCCTCGTGTCCAGCACTTGAATATTCAAATATTCAGGCGTGGCAGCTTCACGCGATGAACGGCATATAGCACACAGTTCGAGGGATCAAAGTACAGGCATGCTAAAAATCTTAGGATCTCACTAAAGGTATTTGAGACCCACTCTCCTTGTAATGTGGTGATGCAGAAGGCGGCTTCAAGCTTCAAGCTTCACCAATAAATAGTATCTATGGATCTTGGAAAAATTATCGTTACCAATTGGTTCCAATACTGCCCGAGCTGGAACTAGATGGCATTAACGTGGAATTTGTGATACTGGGCGCCCCATACGTGTCGATGACTTCTGAACGTCAAGATTTGCCACTGTGGGCGGGAGAAAGTGGCAGAGATTGTTCTTCAGACGATGCTGTCGCCACCTCTGCAGAGATGCCACGTGTTATGATACTCTCTTTTTTTTTTTTTTTTCCAAATAGAAATATATTTTCGCAGGGGATCTGAAGGATCCCCTTTTAAATCTACTACAGTAGAGTACCAAAGGAGGCCACAAGACCTAACTAATGTGAGACAATGAAGTGAAAAAGAAAGTATCTACAATGATAAAGAGAAAATGTTATGATACTCTCATCTGTCAAGCTTAAGCTCAGCGCTCGCGCTCAACTTGGATGCAGATCACCAATAAGCTCAAATCGTGGTTGAAACTCGAACACGGGCGCTGCGTGCAGGCCACCATTTACTCCTATGCCGTTACTGCCCTCGTCACTACAGGTACAAAGTCATACTTTTTTTCGCTCTTGACAGTGGGAGGTGTTCCCCGTTGTGCTACTGTTCGCTCCTCGCGCTTCCCAGGACTTGATCGAACCAAAAGCATACACGTGGACCTTAAGGCCTTACCACTCACCTCTTCGTTGCAGCGTGACAAAGCAAACACCCAGGCGAGGAACCAACAGAAACGTTCCTGTGAAATAAAAAAATACCCCGCCAATCAAGGATGCAGTCGGTACTTCCCGAAGCAGGTTGTAAATCTTTGTATTTTTGATTGTGTTACACGGCTGTCGCGGAGTAACCTAACGCCTCAATACCGTGAGTCGGGTTGACTTTTTTTTTTTTTTAAAAAAAAGTTCGACCGAAAGCCGAAAGTCGAAGGTACGACGAAATCGGTCGTTATCAATTTTGTAGCTTACTGCAGGCATCTTTCGTGGCGATTTCTCGGTATTGCACAGTTCCCTTCAATTGTAAACGGCCCCTATCTTATGCGCCCATCAACCGGTGCTAGAGTTCTGAGTTCTGTGCCTAGAAATTGAAGAGGAACGTCAGATGTTATCGGCTTCTATATCAATAGTAGCAGAAAATATACCATTAAAACCGTACTGACAGCGAAGGGGATCAGAACAGAAGGTCAGTCTGTTGTTTTTGAGACTATTTCTGTTCTGCCTCTCGTGGTGAATGTTTCAAGGAGGACACGACAGACCGTAATTCTGCGGCACAAGGTCGGCTGGCGGTTTCTGGGATATTACTGTGAATGCATGTTTGTGCGATTCTCTATAAAAACCACGTCTTCTATTATAACGCTCAGCAAACCGCTTCCACGATGAATCTCAAAGGTAGAGTTTTCTCTCTCTCTCGAATTTTCACGGCCAAACCATTGTTCCAGGTCTCTTATGTTGTTTACTGGTTCTTGGCGGTACTTTTGTTACTGCTCTCGACTTTAGCCAATCCCATTGGATTGGGAAGAATAACAATCACTGTGAACGCATAGACTTTCGGTATGACTTGGATCCGCTGCCAGGCAAGACCGCTGCTGCAGCGGAGATCCTCATTGCTGCCGACACCAATTACACTCTGTGGGTTAACGGCGAATGGATCGGTGTAGGGAACAATCGAGAGCAAAGTCAGGGGTACTGCGTGACGCTCAAGCCAGGATGCAACCTATTCGCCGTGGAGGTCGAGAACCAGGCTTATCCCAGCTCGGCGGCTTTGATAGCCGCTATCCAAATCACTTATACTGATAAGACAACCCAAATCATCACGACAGATTGCTCTTGGAGGGTCAACGATGCTATTGCAGAATTCCAAACTCCTAAATATGATGATTTGACCTGGCCCCACGCCATTATCCTAGGCACCACGAACCAACTACCGTGTTTTCCAATTACCCCATCTGCCATATCCCTCTCGGGTTCCTTTTGGATTTGGACCAATGAGACAGACGGCCCTGGAGGCAAGGCACCCATTGGTCATCGGGCATTCCGCAGAAGAATTGATCTACCTGGCGGTGCTTTGACTAGTGGCGGAACCATCGTCATTGATGTCGAGCATGTTTACACTCTTTATATCAACGGAAAGACAGTTGGTCACGGCTGTGATGGGACCCGAGGGAAACGTTGGACCTTCACTCTTGATTCCCCTACCGATGTGATTGTCATCGCTGTGGATGGCTATAACAGTGGGGGGTCGGCTGGGATAATTGCTGCCATTGATTTTGACATCAAGACTTGTCACTGCTCGACATATTCCATCTACGTATCGGACTGCAGCTGGAAATACAGTTGTACTGTGCCAGCAGGTTTCGAGCAGATCGACTACGATGATTCCAATTGGTTGGACGCGGTCGAGGAAGGCCCTTATGGAATGGCGCCATGGGGAGATGTTCCTATCGTGAATGAGTAATTAGAGAGTAGAATTCGAAGAAACCCTACAAGAAGATTTCAGTTTCCCATGTACCACTGGTGTCCACTCGACTCCAACTCCTGTTTGCATACCTGTAAGTACTCTGCATTTCAAATACTGAAATAAATGTTCTGTATCTGGTATTTTGATGACACCAGTAGCCATTCATTCCTTCTTGGCTCAGACGCACCGGAATCTGATGCAACAGTTCAAGCGCTCACCTTCTAACTTATGCTTATTCTCAAAGGCTAACCACATTGCCACGAAATAAGACAAATAAGTGATGCGCCGCAAAACTCGATGCACCGCGTCCATCTTGGTAAGACGTAGCTCCATGCCCTCGGCATCATCAATAGGGGAACACACACAGACCGCTTCGGGTAGAGGCTTCAACGAGAGACACTGTAGGTCCGATGATACTGCTACTGGAAAGCAGGTTTATAGACCCGTGGGAACTTTGATGAGTAGAATATGGACACAGGCCTTTCAGGATAGGACGAATTTTGGCGATGAAAAGTGAGGTCTGGCTAATCGCTCAATGCAGATTGTTCCCTTGTCCAGGTGCCATATAGGAGTATAGCACTGGGTAGTGTGCTGTTTTTCTTTTCTTTATTGACGTACTTTGACATATTCTCTGTCATCAGGCTTCTGTACTACTTTACCCACCATGTCGTATTTTTCCGTATTATTTTTTGACACTAACTGTCTACGTCGCGGAAGCCTGCAGACAATTCCCGCCGCATCCATGAATTTGCAATCGTAATTAATCGGCTGGGGATCTCGCATGGACGGAGACTCTGGGAGATAGAACCAGCTTCAAACCAATAGCGATAGCCTACCTCTATCGTGCGATACTTGACATGTGTTCGATGGATGTAGAAGGAAAAGGGTACATGTTATATGCACAATGGCATCTCTCGTTCCATCATGGTCACTGATTGCGCTCAATATGCGAAACTGTAGATATTGCAAGATATGCTATAAGTGACGGTTCACGATCAGAGGCTAAGTGGACTCTTGAGTGACAGGTACTGTGGACGGCAATCACGACCTCACCTCAAATGTAGGAATTCGACGTGGCTCTTCATCCAAAAACACGGATCGTCGGTAACAGGAAAACCTCTGAACCCATCATCATTTTAAAGTCTGAAACTTACAATGTAGGAAATTCCAGTAAGTATTCTTCGATGTCAATGGCTTCCCATGCGCTGTGCTCAACCGGGTCTAAGTTGGCAGTTGACTTTGTCCGGGCCAATTGGTTCTTCTACTAATTTCAGCCAGTCGAGTTCATATACCGTGCATATTTGCGCAATTGGTGATAACGCTAAAATTAGATTGCAGATTAGTGGTGTGCGAGAAAAACACGAAGTCAGTCTTATGTAGGAGCCGACATCTGGGCTACTTGACGGTTGTTGATTTTGCTGCCACTTAAAGCTAGTCTGAAAACTGATAACGTTAATAACAAGATAAATCAAATGGATTCTACTATGATGCAAAGCGCGTGGTAACATTTTTTTTTACACGACACAGGCTGTCGAGCAAAGTGATCGTGCTCTGGCATATTCTTTTCGTTTCTCCTTGGAGAAACTGTCAAAATTGCGTATGTCATGTCTATGTAAATGGTCAGAGTTCATTTCACGGTTGTCACGGAGCAATCTAACGTACTGTATAGCTATACAAGCTCAATGGTTCCAGCATCTGCCAAAGGAGGATGTTTTCCACATTATCTGTGCGTGGTAGGTAATTACAAGCAACCTATTGATTTATTCACTAACCATAATGGCGTTTTGATCAGTTTACCAGTCTAAGGCCGCGAGTTCGGACATAACGAGTCTGAGTATGAGCATGGTACGAGCGAAAACATTCGTCATCTCTGTGTAGCTTGCACCTGTCGTAGCGGTTCCACCTTTCCCTTACGACATCTTTAATTGCCAATAACCCTATGCCATGCTTCCATCAGTTCACTGACTGACTAGAATTCGAAGAACCATCCGGCAGTGTCCGGCTCATAACGGCAGATATTGTCCGCGGATAAACTTCCGTCTTGGTAGCGGCGAACAAAATCAGCGGATCTGTATTCATACCATTATTGACGATAACCAAACATCAGTACGATTATTCCTTTCGCGCCTGTATACACTCCCATTTAACATGTTGGAAGACTCGGACACAGAAGGACTTGGAGTCTTGCTCATTTTATTATTTATGACCAACTTGCCCTGTTCATGAAGTCGAAGAAATGACGTTCGGGCTTCAATTCATGGTCATGTCTGTTGTTCCCAAATGAGATTATTCCCGTTCAGCCTCCAGCGATGAACGTCTCAAGATGGACTAGCAGTATTCCAACGGACCGTGATTCCGTGGCATATTGAATATCTCCAGAAACGGTAGACTGTGCAAGTTTTCGACTCCTGGTCGAGGGAATTCCAGTACTGCTCGGTTGACGTTTCAACAACTACCAGTTGACAGACTTCTCTCTCTGACCGTTATCATCGTATCGCGCTTACCACCATTGACTTGTGCTAGAAGCCCAAATCCTTCCAGGGTTGCTCAAGTAAGAATGGTATTAGTTCCAAAACAATGGAAATGTCATTTCTACCATCAGAAATGATTATAATTTGACAAGCTTTTCCCTCCGCAAAAATGTATGACTCCGATCAAGATTTTGAACTGAAACGAGCACGGCATTGAAAGCATCGAATATGGCTCTTCGGCCAGTCTCAATAGGGGGCATTCAAATCCTTTGAGTTTTGCAACATGTTGGACTCAGTGGAGTATGTACAACCACGAGAGCAATGATATCTGGATTATTCCAACAGAAGCCAGTCGTAATATGCGTGAATTTTGTTGTCGTCAACACAGATGCGGATATTATCTGCTACCACGAGTGAACTCTGCCGCTTGCATATTTGACTTCTAGCCTGTAGAATTGTCAAATGATGTGGTAATGATTTTGATTGCTAATGCCATAACTGCTGAATACACATCAGCGAGCTGGACAATCCCGTAAACAAAATCAGCAATTCCTTGCCACTCCAAGAATAGACAATGGTTGATGTTACCACGCTTCAGTTCTAGAAGATTATGGTTGACGTACGTTTGAGTAGTCTTGGAGTATAAAAACAGGCAACTTCTAGCCAAAACTCAGCAAGGCTTCTTAGCAATGGCTCTCAAAGGTAGAGTCACGTCTATATAACCGGAATTTTCATGGATAACCCATTGTTCTAGCTCTCTTATGCGGCTTGCTTGTTCTTGGCGGCACCTTTGTTACAGCCCTCGATTTTAGCCACTCCAACTGGATCTGGAAGGACCACAACGAGCAAGTACCTCCCTACGAGCTCGCCGACTTCCGATATGATTTCAATCCGCTGCCAGGCAAGACTCCTGCGGCAGCGGAAATCCTCATTGCTGCCGACAACAACTACACTCTGTGGGTTAACGGTGAATGTGTCGGTATGGGGAACAACTGGCAGCAAAGCCAGGGCTACTGCGTGACGCTCAACAGAGGCCGCAATCTGTTTGCTATGGAGATCGAGAACCAACCGCCTACCAGTCCTGCGGCTTTGATAGCCGCTATCCAAATCACCTACACTGATCAGTCGACGCAGACCATAGGGACAGACGGTACATGGAAAGTCAGCGATGCCACTACGGGATTCCAATTTCTTGGATATGACGACTCAGCATGGGCCGGCGCCATTATCCTGGGCACCGCAAACCAATTACCTTGGCATACTCCATATCCTCCAGTTACCCCATCTGCCTTGACCATTTCGGATTCCCTTTGGATTTGGACCAATGAGACTGACGGTCCTGGAGGCAATGCGCCTGTTGGTCATCGGGCATTCCGCAAAAAGATTCATCTACCTGGCGGTATTTTGGCTAGGAGCGGAACCATCATCTTCGACACCGACAACGGATACACGCTTTACATCAACGGAAAGACGATTGGGGCAGCTCACGATTGGTACCACGCGCAGCGTTGGACCTTTACTCTCGATTACCCTACCGATATCATTGTCATTGCGGCAGATGCATACAACGATGAAGGACCGGCTGGGATAATTTCTGCCATCGAATTTGACGTCGAGAATTGTTACTGCTCGACTTATTCCATCTATACATCGGATTCCAGCTGGAAATACTCCTATACTGTGCCAGCAGGATTCGAGCAGATCGACTACAACGATTGCGATTGGCCGAATGCGGTCGTAGAAGGTCCTTATGGGATCGCGCCCTGGGGAAACGTTCCTATCGTGAACGGGTAATTAGGGAGCAGAAATCGAAGAAAGCTTACAACGACGCCCTTCAGCCCTTAGCTTTAGTTGTCACATGTCCTGTCATATTGTTTGTTCCGATTTTCCAGTTCGCCCTTGGTCTGGTTTCTGTTCGTATGACTATTTGTTATGCAAAACACCAAAAAACCAAAAAAAAGAGCTTCTGTTCGTGTTGTCTTGGTTTTTGTACTTTGATCTGTATGTCAAATATAAATGTTCATTGTGTTCTTTTCGTTCAAGTGCAAAGTTGCGTTGTCACTTTATCACTCGAGCCACTGTCAAGTCTTGACTTTGAGCCAACTGCTTGGCGTCACTGTCACATGTTGCATGTCACACCCGGAAAACTCTTGACACAACCCGCCAATCGTTGTTACGGGGTGGCATCGACGGGTGCTTTGTAAAACAGAAACACCTACCAAGAACAGTGAATTATTCTACTTCGCCCAAGAATTATTTCAATGTGAACAATATATGCGGCATTCTGCCACTAGTACCGTCGAAAAATATAGTTTGCCTCGTTGGTCAAGCGAAAGAGGAGCTAGGCGACGGCGATTGGTAATGATGACAACAATATTTTCTCTGGTAACCACAAAAAAGTGTGAATGGACCAGAGGATATGTCAGCCTCACAAAGATCAGGTTTGTTTGAACTGGGACAAGCCGGAAGTTCATACTACCGTGAAATTCTCTGATCTTTCACAAGGTCCGAAAATTGTGCCGATGAACTGCTTTTTTCACAAGAGCCAAGGTTGAAAGTTGAACGTTGATGTCTCCGTCAAAACAGCATTTCCTGGTTTCATCGGAAGTATGTTTGAAATAAAGTTCCATTACTTACAAAAGTCAGTGAAGTACACATCGCAAATCTGATGGGCATGGGCACGAAGATTCATCGCAGCTGAGAACGGTGTCTAGGGCCGGAAGATCTTGAGGATGAAGTAGGTCACATTGTCAATGGAACAAGCTGAGAAAGTGCGAATACCTATGACTAGGCATATTCCAGCACCATCAATGGTTGTTGCCGTCGATGGAAAGGTGAAGGAACTTGTGCAATTCGTTTTTGGTGGTGTCTATGATTGTCCTTGGCTTTCACTACGATTGCTTTACGTCCAGCCAGATTATCGGAACTGGCGGACGTTGGCAGTGTTTAGAGATTAGCTTATCGATCTGATCCAGGGTGTGTGCCAGCTCTGGCATTCTGGCAAACTTTGTGGCGTGACCAAATTTCGGCAGCTGTTGTAGTCACCGGAGCTGACCGGATACCACAACATGAAGCTTCCGACCCAAATTGTCCGCTGCCTTGTCCGCTGCCACTCCTCAAGCTCGCGCTCCCTTCCTGCATCGTTCATGCGAGGTGGAACATCAAAGGGTATCTTCTTGAATCGCGACTCCCTGCCCGCTGACAAGTCGGAATGGCCTCGTATCTTTCTTGGAATAATGGGGTCCCCTGATCCAGAGTACGGTCGACAGCTCAATGGAATGGGAGGAGGCATCTCCAGTTTATCAAAAATATGCGTCGTTGGTAGACCGACGGAGGAACGACTGTCTCGAGGCATTCAAGCCGAATACACTTTTGTTCAGGTTGGCATTCGCGACGATAGCATCGATCTCGCAGGTAATTGCGGGAATTTGTCAAACGTCGTAGGCGCTTTTGCCGTTGACGAGAGGATATGTCAGCCTCCCATTGTCGACGGGCGCGTCACTGTACGCGCTTTCAATACCAACACGCAAAAGATCATTGATACCACGTTCCCTGTGGTCAAGGGTGATGAAGGTGTTGTTTCGGACTTAAACAAGCCAGAAGTGGCCATTGCGGGTGTCTCCGGTAAAGCGTCCAGGATAGCCATGGAGTTTATCGATCCTGCAGGAGCTCGCACAGGCAAATTGCTGCCGACAGGCTCGCCGCTTAATTCAATCAAGCTCTCTTATGAGAACGGAACTAGTCGTGTTGATGTCTCCCTGGTAGACGCCACAAATCCAACAGTATTTGTTGGTTCCTTGCAAATGAACGGGATGTTCCATGTGGACGGCTATATCCGACATGAGGGACCATCTGTAACACAAGTCGGCGAAGTCCTTGAGAGGATTAGGCAGGAAGGCGCAAAACTCATGGGCCTAGATTCCGCTGCTCAGTCACAGCCCAAAATTGCGCTGCTTTCTCCTCCGGAGCGGGGTGACCTAGAGAAGGGTGTGGACATTGTCATTCATGCTCTGTCGATGGGGGTGCAGCACAAGGCTGTTCCAATGACAGTGGCACTCTGTCTTGGGGTCGCCGCCACCACGAAAGAGACAGTGGCTTGGGACATTTTGCAACAGGCTCGGATGCGGAGTCGGCACCATGCAGATGCTGGGAGCGTTCGAATCCGACATCCTACCGGTATTATTGATGTCGGTGCGAAATACACGGATGATGGGATGGTGAAGAGTGCCATGGTCATCGGGACTGGCCGAAAGCTGATGACGGGAGCTGTATGGTGGTAATGAGGTCGCGCCATGCGGCCCCCTTCGTCATGTGGCGGGCCTCTCGTTATGTGGCGAGCTATAGATGCCCTTGAGCCTAACGAGCCCGTCGGCATTGTCCTTGACGTCATCTGAGAATCCCCACGTGGAGGGAGAATCCGTTTATTATGAATAACAGCTCGCGTGCCTTTATCTCATATCTCTCTGCTTTCAACAAAAACCACTAGTCTTCAACTCGCCCACAACCAGTTGACTTCAATTTTTGATCTCCCATCTCTTCAGATCGCAATCCAACTACCATGGCTTACTGCATTCTCGTTTCTTCCAACACAGATTTTATCTATACACTTTCCTTCAACCCTGCTCTGGGATCCCTAGATCTCGAGCACAACACACAGGCTGGATACCATCCTTCCTGGATTACCTCCCATCCGCAGGACCGTTCTTTGATCTTTACTGCTTTAGAGCACCAACAAGGTAAAATTCTTGCCCTCAAGTTCCATGAGGGCAAGGGTACTTTAGCAAAGATCATTACAAGCGGGGGGAGTGACCCCTGCTCGCTCGCCGCAACTGAAAGGGAGCTTCTTGTCGCCAACGTATGTACCGTGCATATTCCTTGGAAAATAGTAATAATATTTTCAATTCGCACCCTAGTATTCGGGCGGCGGGGTAGCCTTCCTTCCCATCTCGGCCGAACCCCCATATCTGCTGACATCGTCACCTGACACAGTTGTGATGAGTGGCCGCGGACCCAACAAGGATAGGCAACAAACGTCACACCCACACCAGGTTGTGCTAATTAAAGAATACGAGGAATTGCTTGTTCCAGACCTCGGCGCCGACAAAGTGTGGCGGCTCAAGAAAGACACAGACGGTGTATGGAAGCTGCAAGGCCAGGTCCAGTACGAACCTGGCAGTGGTCCACGACACGCCGTCTATCATGGTACATATATATATCTTCCACCTGGAGAATACCCTAATCTAATGCGGCGTTTAGATGGCTACCTATACACTGTCTGTGAGCTCTCGAACCAGGTCGTTAAACACCTGTTACTGCCCCTCCCTTCGGAGCCAGAATATATTGCAACTGCGTCGACCTTGTCGGACCCACCTCCGACTCCTCACTCCATGACTGCAGCTGAGATTTTACTCCCACAACCGAACCCTACCTTTCCGACACCTTACCTCTATGTATCTAACAGAAGCGACCCCTCACCCGAGGGAGACACGATCGCTATATATGCTGTTGCAAACCCCGGTCAATTGGAACTCATTAATGAAGTGAGGACGGGTTTGAACCATGTTAGGGGTATGGAAATTGGCGGACCGGACAATCAGTGGTTGGTCGTTGGAGGACTCCATGCGGGGGGTGTGAAAGTGTTTGAACGGATCAATGATGGGAAAGATCTCAGGATCGTCGCCGTGAACGAGGGAATCGACGCGCCCGCTGGGTTTTTGTGGGTGTGAGGGGGAAAGCAAGAGCGATACATAATAATGACTAGTGGTAGCAGAATCTATGTCATCCTATGACCTCGTTTTCCCGAAGCTTTGACACTTCTTCTGTACTAAGCCCCAAATCCTGCATCAATACCTCGTCTGTATGCTGACCCACCTCGGGACCCGCCCATTGGGGGTGGGAATCAACACCCTCCAACACGGGCACGGTTCCTAACATCTTCACACTCCAACCTTCTCCATCCCCGGCCTTGTTGGGATTTTCCACCCAGACGTCTCTCACCGCACCACGGGCCTTGACTTGGTCGTTCTCAACCACTTCTTTCACAGTTACTACACGCCCGACTGGTACGCCAGCCTTATTCATCTTCTCTATCACATCCTCTGGCCGTCGTGCGCTCGTCCATGCGGATATGGCATCTTCAATCTCCGTTTGCCGCTGGACGCGGTGGTGGTTGTGTTTATAATCCGGACCGGTGAGATCAGGACGATCGATCGCTAGCATGAGGCGGTTGTAAATGGTATCGCCGTTGGCACCGATGACGGTATAGGTCGGCAGGCCAGGGGTGGATGGATCGGGCATACATGGGTAAGCGTTGGTGGGTACGATACCGGTCACGGAAGAACCGGACGGTCCACGGATCTTCCATTCATAGTTAGTTCAGAACCCTTTTTCAAAAGAATGATCATTTTTTTAATTTTGCAAAAACTATACATACTTTTCCTTTGCGGTCGTATTCGGGTATGATGCCCTCCATAAGATTAAGCATGCTAGATTATCTCTCTCACATCAGGGGACCGTATAGTTGGAAACGTGTGTAAAAATAAAATAAAAAACGCAAACGTCTCTTACCCTTCGATGATGCTTACGTCTACCGTTGACCCTTTTCCGTTGTTCTTCTGCCTGGAGAGTAAGGCTAAAACCGTCCCGAACGCGGCGTGCAGACCCGCAACCGAGTCTCCTAGGCTTATGTTTGGCCTGACAGGCGGACCGGCCAATCCACCGGTCTGAGGATCGGTGAAGCCGTTGATATACCTAAACCCAGACTCGGCCTCGCACACAGAGGCGTACCCTGGTCGAGGAGCCCAAGGACCTGTTTGGCCATACCCGCTCACACGCGTATATATAAGAGAGGGGTTGTGAGGGTGTAAATGGGCTGGACCCATTTCCCATTTTTCTAGTGCTTATTTCGTAAGAAAAAATAAAATAAAAAATAGGTGAGTACTTGAGTGGGCTTAAATGAAAAATCCGCAACACATCACATACTTCCAGGCTTGAAGTTTTCTAGAACAACGTCACTTTTGATAGCGAGTTGCTTTGCCAGGCTGTTTGTTCGAAAGGCAGGGAGGATTAGTAATCCCGATGGTTTCAATGAACAATGAACAAAGCGCTTGGCAAGCGACGTTTTTGGTATGACAAGGGTGCGGAGAGGTGTACTTACTTTCTGCCTTCAGGTTTCCTGAGATCAATAGCCACGCTTTTTTTGTTTCTTCCGATGCTCCTGAACCACGGACTGGTTCCATCGACGTCCAGCTCGCGCCACACACGTAACGGGTCTCCGATGCCAGGAGGCTCGATCTTGATCACCTCTGCTCCGAATTGCCTTGAAAAAGTCATGGTGAATAGTCAGATGATAGTCAGGACATTGTGGTTACCCTAGGAGCTGTCCACCGAACGGTCCGGCTATGAGCTGGCCCATTTCGAGCACGCGTACGCCTGAGAGTGGGAGGGTAGTACTAGTAGTCGAGGAGGAGGACAGGTACTGGCGACTGGCACACCTGGTGCGGTTAGCGAGGGGAAGTGAGAATTATGATTGTATGCCTTACAAGCTGACTGGGAAGACATTTGCCGTTTTTTTAACGCATCCAAGGGTTGCGGGGAGGATGCTCATGCTGGCCAGTGAATAATTGATTTCGGCTTTTGATCGGCCCATCATCATGGATTTGTCGGACGACGTGTCCGAATTCAAAGAAAGAACGGGTCTTTGTTAACTTAACAATGTTGTACTACTACCACTACTAGTATCACTTGAAGTCCCTCTGAGTGAACCAACTTCCACTGGAAGGATATCCAACTTTGAAATTACCACAGTAAACACACAACCACGCCGTCCTTGTCGTCTCCACCACCACTGACTCCACTGCGATGCCCAAATACGACCCCGACAAATGGATAGAACAACTCCTTCAATGCCAGCATCTCCCAGAACAAGACATGAAAATCCTCTGTGACCGCGTGCGTGCGATCCTCATCGAAGAATCCAACATCCAACCCGTCTCAACGCCCGTGACCATCTGCGGTGACATACACGGGCAATTCTGGGACCTCCTCGAGCTGCTCAGGAAAGGCGGGATGGTGCCTGACACAAGCTACATCTTTATGGCACGTATGTGTTGCGTTCAGCGGTCGATTGTGGTGTGCTTATTGTGGTGTGCGCGCGCGTGTGTGTGTGTGGATGAACCGCTGCTGTTGCTGCTGTTGCTGCTATAGGGTGACTTTGTCGACCGGGGACATTATAGCCTCGAAACCGTCTCTCTGCTATTTGCGCTCAAGGCACGGTATCCGGACAAGGTCATTTTGCTGCGCGGGAACCACGAGAGCAGGCAGATAACACAAGTTTACGGCTTTTATGGTACGTTCATCCTTGGCAAAGACTCGGCTTTTATGGAGCATTAACATTCACTTTATCGTTTTTTTTTTTTTTCCTTTTTTCTAGACGAATGCCAACAAAAGTACGGTAGTGCAGCGGTATGGAAAGCATGCTGTAATGTCTTTGATTATCTCAACTTGGCTGCGGTACGTGGGATATGTCATTGGGATTGTTAACGCAAGCAAATCTCAATCTATTGGATTAGATCATTGATGGAACGACTCTATGCGTTCACGGCGGTCTCTCGCCCGACATTCGATCACTGGACCAGATACGCATTCTGTCACGGGCACAGGAGATACCCCACGAAGGCGCATTTTGCGGTATGCGCTTTCATCTCTCGGTTTTGCCTTAATGAATTGGGGGGTCGTTTTTTTTTTTTTTTTTCCTTCCAGATCTGATGTGGTCAGATCCTGATGACATTGACAATTGGGCGGTCAGTCCGCGAGGCGCGGGATGGTTGTTTGGCGCTAGTGTCACTCGGGAGGCGCGTATCTCTCTCTTTTGCGCCTCTGACAGTCATTTGTTCATTCGTGTCTAACTGACTCAAAAAAAAAAAAAACAGTTTAATCATGTCAACTCACTGACGCTCATTGCACGTGCACATCAGTTAGTGCAGGAAGGCTACAAGTACATGTTTAACGAACAGCTCGTGACCGTCTGGTCGGCGCCAAACTACTGCTACAGATGTGGTAACGCAGCATCCATATTGACGTTTGACAGTGATGGTGGCAGGCAGTTCTCAATATACAACGCGGCACCTGAGAACGAGAGAGACAAGGGTATGCAGGTTAGGAAGATGGTCGGTACTTTTCTGTTGCCTAATTTTACCAAATTGAATGGAATTCTGATAGAACACAGTACCATACTTTGTATGATGACTGTCTCATGTCAACATGTATACTATGCATCTCGTTTAATTCATTTTGCATGACAAAAACAACAAATGTCCAAGAAATAATCACATTATGCCATCAAAAGTCGACGTAACTTCCATGCGTTAGATGTCATGATCATACAAGATATATCACACCCGCTCTCCAATGACACCCTCAATCACTTATTCTTCCATCCTTTCTGTCTATTGAAAGCGTTCTTTGTCATTGGGCTTTGCCTCCCATTAGGATCTTCGACCTTTTGTAGATCAGTTTCATTTTTCTGTCCAACCATAGAGGTGATAATACTGGTAAGCGAACCACTACGATTATCCTTGTTTGCGTCCTTGCTCGGGTCCTTGTCTGTGCTGGGCGTGTTCTTATCTTTATCCTTCGTACCGTCCTTGTCACCATTGTTGGACACGTCACCACCCGAACCCGACGAGCCAGAGTTTTTCTCTAGTTTGCCATTGGGTACTTCAATTTTGGATGGAGGTTGCGGGGGTTGCTCCGGAGCTGTTTTTTTTTTTTTTTTTTTTTTTTTTTTTTTGGTCAATTATACAACAAGCAAAAACGAGATTTAACAAACTTACCCGATGACGTGTCATTCGTATTTTGGGCCGTCAACGCCGTAGCTGAAGCAGACGTTGCATTCAAAGAACTACTTTGGTCCTGTCCCTTTGGATCCTGATTAGCACCGTTCGTCTCGGGCTGGTTAATAGACTGTGGAGGTGCCGTGGTCCCTCCATTCGTTGTCGCGACGGAGGTAGGGGCAGACGGGGCCACCGGATCCTCGATGGGTGCGACAATGTTAAACGCGCCACGAATGACCTTGATCATCTCGTTCAGCGAAATGTTAGCTGCGACGGGGCTGCGTAGACCGGAAGACAAGACGGGGCCACGGGCAAATTCTCTGGCTCTGACGATGTTGACGGTGGTCTGCATGCCCAGCCTGTTGGCCTCTTCCAGTGTCAGTGGTTCTTCACGCTGACATAGGGCTGCATAGCGGTGGATGAGGAGGTTGCGGTCGATCTCGCAATCATGGTATACCACGATGCGGTCGATATCAGGAGAGTCGAGTTTCTCCAATTCGCGGACGGCCAAGGCTTTGACTTCATGGAACGCCCAACGATGTGCGAGCGTGAGAATGGTGGTCCAATCCTCAACGGAGGCATTATAAATTGAGAATTTGCTATAAAAGAGAGAGAGAGAGAGAGAGAGAGAGAGAAAGATGAGTCACGACAATGAAAAAAACAACAACAAAGTAAAGAGTAAACTGTACGGGTTATAAAAAACCCAGAGGAATCTTGCAAATTCTGCGGGTTTTAATCCATCAAGGATGATAGCTGTTGACTCAGAGGTCCCGGGTTTGTGTGCACCAGGCGAAGCAGGACCAGCCAGCTTGCTACGGAAGAAGGGCGACTCCCTCTCAAAGAAGTATCTATGGATACGGAACTGGACATGGTCGACCTGCCTATGGTGTTGGTTGGGCTGATCGTGGACGATGAACAAGAATACGAACCATAAGATAGAGATCGCCACCACTCAGGAAGTACTCGTCATGGGGAGTAAGAGCAGAGAAGTATCGTCCCGAGTCGTTTTTGTTGTGGGTCATTAGAATGGAGGCTAGTCCGGCGAAGGAGAGGAACTGAGGAGAAGAGGGAGAGGGAGGATTGTTGTTGTTGTTGTTGTCAAGATCAGATTCCAAAAAGCTTTTTGAATCCAGGGTGAGTATCAGCACGTGTATGGGCACGTTGCCAGCTTCTGCGCGAAGAGTGCGGTATATATCAGAGCAGCCACGTTTTGTACCCGAACACCTGCATGAGGCCTGCAGGCTGTAATGCAACGTAATGCGGCGCCGTGAATGGGCTGCAGGGAGGAGGGCGGGGACATTGGCAATTGGCAATAAATAATCGTTATGGGTCAGGCCTCGAGGCCCAAATGTTCAAACGTTCACGTTCAAAGCTAATAGATTGAACAATTTCATGAGCATGAAAGTTCCCATTACCAAGACTACAAGACTAATTAAATGATGTTGATGCAATCAACTTGAAGACAACCGAATTGAGAAGACAAGGACGAGAACAATCACCCTCGGCAACAACCCCCAACCCATCGCTGCTTCATCCGCGCATAGCTTTGCGATATTTTTTGCTTCCAAGATGTCTGTGGACGATGACGGCCTTGACTCAACACATATAGAAAGCGGTCAATAGTGTTGATCAATGACTTTACCTTGACCATATGGGCGCGGAGTAGCCTGTGACGGAACTGAGAGCATCATGCTCGCTTCACCTGCGGGTCGGACCGGAGTAGGTCGTGCGTCCGTTACTGCTAAAGTCCGGCCGCGTGCGAGGACCACCGGGGGCTGTTTGAAGCAATAAGATTAAGTAACATCAGTACATTGGATTTGTCAAGAGCAGACATTATTTTGACCGGCACCTGCTTGTTGGTTTGCCACCTCGGGTGGGAACCCGAATGCCGTCACGACTCGTTGTCGCACTTCCAGCAAAGTGATCCCGTTCAAAGGATCAACTGCCTGTGGGGGTGGAGGGCGTAGCCGGAGTTCTTCCCGCAACCTAAACAAGATGATTGCGACTGGCATACCGATCAATTCCGCTTCCTCTAACGACAGCGACTCTGTACGAGAGCATAGTTCGGCGTATAGCGGCACGAGGAATTCAGAGTCCACTCTATATTTCAAATAGAGCGCGACACGCTCCGCCGTGTCCATCCGGAGTTTCTGTAACTCTCTTATGGCCAATCTTTTCACTTGCTTAAATGACCATTCATGCGCTAGCTCTATAATATCGGTCCAATCTTCCACCGATGCTTCATATAACGAATAAGTCCTTCCGTCCGACGGAATTAGAATGATGTGATGCTTTCAACAAAGTGAAGACAAAGCTTACGGGTTGTAGAAAACCCACAATAGTTTTTCAAATTTGACGGGATCGACGTCCACTATGACAGGCATTTCATCCGAAGTTCCCCTGATCTCATGCTGAGCGGGCAAAAAGTTTGTTGAATCACGATCAAAAAAGTAGCTATGAACACGAAAGAGTTGTCCCCTTATCTAGGACGGTTCGGTCAATATGCTTGCCATGGTCTTTAAAGCTAAAACAAGGACGTACAAGAAGATGCAGGTCTGCACCATTAAGATAATAACGCGGGTGCAACCGCGTTCGGGAGGTAGAAAGGGTAGGGCTAGTCGCGATTGTTGCCATAGTCGTCTACTGCCAGTGTGAGGGAACCGGCGTTTGCTTGGATATCCCAAGATGATGATGGATGGAGACTAGGTTTATAAATCTTTTTCCATGCGACACGTTCCACGTTCCTATACTTCGGACAAGTATACTCATTCTATTGGAGTCAACCGCTTTGCCAGAAATAACGGGAGAGTAGCGCAGCACCTTCGATGTAGCCGATGCTCAACATCGTGGATGGCACGTGGCAAGGATGTTCACCTCATAACAAATAGTATTGAATATCTAATGAGTCCAAGAGAAGGGATTAAAATAAAAGTTCGACATGATGATGTCCAAGATAACGCTTCCTTCCTATCCTTCCTGGTTTGATCTTCACGCCCATCGGCACTCGTGTTTTGAACAAGGGAGAGACTATATGACACGGAAAGGTGGGTGCCAGTAACAACTTAAGCCCCAACCCTTGCGCGGATACTCCTTTCAATCCACATATGGGATCATTTCTGGTGATGGTGTATGACAATTTCTGGTGATAGTGGTTGTCGATTCATATGATGTTCTGAAAACCTCGAACGTATCATGGTCCGGAATGGCAAAGACAACACGATCAAACGAGTTTTGAAACCGGACACCAGATAATGAAAGGTGTTGTGCCCAAGTACACGCCACCATGTCCACTTTGTTCTTGAAAACCCCAGTCCCAAAACTTCCCAACACGATATTCTTCACCCCTTCTTTCTCAAATAGGTACAATATCCGCGCCATCCTCTCCTTCATAGTGGCCGCGATCTTCTCTTCCGTCGTCTCAGCGGCCTCGAGCTTGTCACGTAAGTTCCGGCGCACGAGACCTGCGTTTACAGCGGGACTCGTCAGAACATCAACTTGCATCGGCTCCATCCATTGGCCATTATCCCCACGAAAGACAACAACACCGGCGGAGTACACCATCGAATGCGAATAGAATCCTTCTTTCGGGGATGTCTTGTGCATTTTGTAAAACTCTTGCGCCGTTGGCGTTATCAGAGTCGGATATAGATTCGAAGAGCGGGCTATAGACTCTTCTTGGGCTTGGGATCCTGAAAGAAACCCCCCGCCTGGGTTCTTTGCCGATGCGAAATTCAAAATTCCTATTCTCGCGTGAGGGTCTCCTCGACTCGATAAGTAGCGTGCGCCCGCTAATGTGGTCATTTCCAGGAACGACACTTCAGTCCGAGGACTTGGGTTACTAGCCGGGTAAGCTGCGGCCCACGATGTAAGGATACTGGATTCTGCACTGTAGAATCGGGTGTTGCTCTGTGATTCTTTCGTTTTTGTCGAAAGGTCATGAATGACACCATTCAAAATGTAGGATCCAGCCTCGATGGCTTTGAGAGTTGAATTCGCTATTTCTTTGCGCCCTGCACTTGTCCTCGTGTTGGACGACATAATGATATGGTTTAATGTCACGGAAATGTGACTCTTGGAATCAAGACTTCAAACCTCAAAGCTTCAATATTCTGGCGTAGGTATACATTTTAGAGGCAACTCAGCGACCTTGTCTAAGAATTGGCCCGCTTTTCCATCTGTCATCCACTGACTTTTGCAATGTCCACTTTCCGCGCCGCTTCCCTTCCTTCCACTCCTGCAGAATGGCGTTCCGCGCCTCCATCACGCTAGCTGGCCTTCCATGAATGATAGCATCTGCAAGTCCAACGTACCAATGCCCACGCTCTCCAGAGATGCGAAGCACTATCTCTGTTTCGTTCCTTCCTTCTTCCAACGAGCAACGGCCGAGAGGGAACGTGGTTCCGTGGTTCCTCCAGTTATGGGCGCATTGCACAAACACCTGCCGTCCTTCCGCTGGTGTTGCTGGGGGAACTATAGCGATGGTACGAACGAAGCGTGCCTGTGTTACAAGCAAAGCCACCGCGACGCCGACTCCCAGTGTCAGATGAGATGCGCATAAGCCAAGTCGTTGCCATGTAGGTCTGATGACGTAGTGTTTTTCCTGAGGCTCGGAGGAAGACCTTTCGGAAAGGCCAGGCATGCCTTCCTTTTTCACAGAGACCTTTTCCAGGTCAGAAACCAGTTGAGACCAGTGGTTCCACGTCAACTCGATAGCTGAGCCGCTATCACCTGAAATTATTAAGAGAGAGGAAAGGATGAAAAAAAAATGGAGTTGACCCACGTCATGAACAAATCGCAGGCTACCAACGCCAATGTCCATTTTGCCCACCAGGGAGGTATCCGCTGAAACACCGGAATGATCTTCGTATCCAAAAATTTCGAGGGAATTCCTGATCTGATGCTTCTTAGATTGAAGAAACGTGCAAAGGAGCTCGTTCTTGGGACGAGGACAGTTTGCATTTTATGAACACGTCTTGCCAAGGGAGTCCAATGCCATTGGCTTCCAAATACAACAGTGACAAACTTTGACTTTTTTCTCACGAGTCCGCAGGAAACGCAACACTTCGGAATTGAGCGATCGGCTATTCCTCCTCATGCCCTCCTCATGCACATGCACGATATTTTCATCACGCGTAGCCGACGGAACGAAGCACTGCAGTGCTAGAAATAAAATGGGCCACGATGGCCGGCTAGTCCCCCTCGTCCCCTAACTCTTCTTCAACTTCACCTTCCCCCTGTGAACTGTAAGTCTAATGCACCACACCCATCCTTATTGCCGGGTTCTGAATATTGTTCTAGAGAACACTTTTTTGACATAGATATAGATATCTAGGTACTCCTTCGCTGGTCTTCAAAAAATCTCCATCATGATTTAAATCATGCCACGATCTAACAGATTTTTTTTTCCCCCCCGAACCATGAAGTTGACGTACACTCTCATTCTTTTGGGCGCCCTCACCTCTATTGTTCCTTCGACGCATGCGAGAACATATAGAAGGACTATCACGCAGTACAGTCCCCTGGATGAATATGTGATGTACGAGACGACGGAGACATGCATGGGAGTTGGAGCGTTTTGTCATAAACAGAGGCGTTCGTGCCCTAGCGGATGGTATGCGAATGTCCTTGACGGATGTTGGACGTGCTGTAGGTGGTAGATAAGTGGTGGAAGATTGTCACATGACCTTCATCGCTTGCGAACTAGATGTATTCAGCATATAAGACATATCAGCGTCGGTCTCTTCTTATCTCTCTAGTTAACACACACCATGAACGCCACCATTCTCTCCGAAGTCATTCACATTGTCACGGACGCCGTTTCAATCAGCATGGATCATATGATGGAGATTAAACTAAGGATAGGCACGAAGGTCAATATTTCAATATTTCAATAGTGGATGTTGATCATGCTTTTCATCCTGTGCATGCTCGCAGACTCGTTGATGGGATATGATTATAGCTAGATTGTCTTCTTGATTTGATTATATCCATACAGAGATTAGCACGATCTCAATGTCTGAGACAATCGCGTCTTGCTCGATCGCGTTCTGTCAAAACAAGTGCAGCCTGACGTGTCGCGGAAAATATCATCGTCCAAGAATTGTCTTCTGCATTTGATGATATTCATGATAAAGGCGTTTGGAGGGCTTTCTTGGACAGAATGTATGAAGACGTGGATAGTTCTATTCATACAGAGATTAGCGCACTGTGGTCATACAGCAATCGGAATGTCTGAGACAATCGCGTCTTGCTCGATCGCGTCCTGCTCGATCGCGTTCTGTCAAAACAAGTGCAGCCTGACGCGTCGCGGAAAAATCTATAAAAGGGCGTCAGCATCCGCCACTTTCTTTCCATCCGCCTTCACCGTTCGACCACGCCTTTGGACCACGCCTTTGGACCACGCCCTCGACCCCGCCTTTGGATACCTCGACCACGACCTCGACCCGCCGACCGTGACATGCATCCCATACATCCCATTTCTTCTTTTCTTCTTTCGGATAACCGGGTCCATCATCCACCCAATCAAGGCACACGCACGACACCGCCCAGCGACCCGCCAACCACCAAAGTGTTGTGTTGGCGATCCGGAGGAATAGTGTCCCTTGGGAGCAGCTCGCTCGAGTTGACATCTTTCAAATACACCCCTCCGGTGCATGTGACGTAACCGCCTTGAGCAAGTATGTTCGGCGGGAGGACATGTGGTCTCCGACTATCACCCCCGTTCCACTTCCTTCATGCTGGGTCGGCTGTGAGAGGAATAGTGTCCCTTGGGAGCACGCTCACTCGCGCGTGACATCTTTCAAATACACCCCTCTTTCCCGTCGTGCGTTGTGACCTACCGGTTGTCGCCAATGAGCGGCTTTTCCTTGTTTTTCTAAATCCTTCCTTTCTTTTGGTCACATGTCGGCATGCTCTTCTCTCTTCTCTGGCCACTCCACCTGGACATGAAGACTGGTTACAGAAGACCTAGGACGCGGCGCATTTATTAACAGTGATTTTCGTTTACTTGTCTTCTATTTACTCACATATTTTGCAGTGGAAAACTTGTATGGAATATGAGCGTTGGGTGGAATCGTGGGGAGTTGGAGGAGTTGTGGTGATGTTGAAGAGCATGAGATGGTGAATAGGCAGTGTCGGTGGTGGGATGAGGAAAGAGATTGGGAAGGACCGCAGCGTTGGGTGAAATCATGGGAAGTTGTATGAGTTGACGTTGAAGGGGATAAGATGATGGATAGGCAGTGTCGGAGGTGGAATGAGATTGGAATGTTTTCTGGTCAGCTGTGAATGCATTGTTGTCTTTTGGGTGATTCTTTTGGCTGCAAGTTTGTGAGAATGGACGCGAGTGCGTTGTGACATCAATCTGATAGTACGTACTTCACCAAAGAACCTGGGTCCTTGTCGCGATTGGTGGCTTCAGAAGCGGCGCATCATGACGAAGCACTAATGGTCTGTCTGAGAGTGTACAATAGTTCCTCTTAGAGACACAACCCAACGAAGTAGACAGCGTAGGGGTGCCGATTCGTACAGATACGACGAGGGATGGTAGCTTTAGGCCCTAGTAAGCATCGTTGGAAACGGTTATCAGCAACGAAGGACGACATACTACTACAAGTTTCTCCCCGTCAGCCTTTCTCTGTCTGTCTGCAGACCTTAGCCTAGCCGCTTTCATGTTTTGCGCTCAAGAGGATCCTCAAGGATGAGATCTTTCAATATCACGGCAGCATCTCTTGAAGACATCGATTTTTAGACAATGATTTTTGTATGACTTCTGTTTTCAGTTGATAGTTTCTTTTCTTACTTTTCGTATCAAAAGACTCCAGCCTGTATGTTTCGGTTTTCTATCCTGTCACGCGTCACCACCAGAAAGAACGCCCCCACGATTGAGCAGGAACGTCAGCATTTGCCATAACAAACATGTGCGCGTCCATCGCACCGCTCGGTTCCGACAGGGTCGTAGTAACCAGGGAATGAAGAGACTAACTACATATTTGTCGTCTCTTGTTTTCATAAGATATTCTTGGCAGTTGATCCTGTCCAGGTACATGGCGCACAGCCCATCCGAGACTGAAACATGTAAGTGCTCTACATTTGCCACCTCGCCGCTATCACAGCTTGTAACAAACATCTTCTTATACAGGAATACCTGATTGCCACGTCCCTGGCTATAGACTCAATGTTAACTTGATTGAACGAATTCTCTTTCACACGTCTTTTCCCGAAATTCAAGCTTTATACCAAGACCTGGGGCTCGCAGTTCTTCTTCGCCGATTTCCCACTTAGGTCAAGGTTGACTTGGACAATGCGGAGTACTCTTAACCCAGGTTCACCCTTGGACAACACGTTCGTATGCCATAAGTCCAGCATTGTTTGCCAATCCTATTGATGCACTGTGACAGGTTGGGTGCCATGCTCATTGGCGCCCTGTTGAGTGCAATTATCCACGGAATGACGCTCGTCCAAGCGTACTATTACTTTATTCGTACGTGCAAAGACCTTACCATGTGGTCTTAACTGACAAGTTCACGCTGTATCAGTATACTCGAAAGATGTTCTATACCTCAAGTTGCTGGTAGTGACACTGCTGATAGGGGATGGGACGTATTTGGGACTTATGATCTATACAAGTGAAGGGAAACTCCCACTATCCAACAATATGCTGATGTCGTCTAGTCTACTATTACTTGGTCACAAATTACGAGTAAGCTATTATTGTACCTCGCATCGCCTACTCATATGAAGTTTAGCAACCCTAGCAAGTTGTATCAGGTTGTATGGTGAGTGGAAAGCAATCCGCATAATCTACTTCTCCAGAACTCTTCCAGGTCTCTGACAGTGAGTTTCGCCCAATGACAATTGGCCTTATGTTTTATCGCACCAACGCAGTGCCAAACCATATTCATGGTATGCAATCCAATCCATTTCCGAATTACCTGATAAGCCCTAAGATCCTGAATTCCTCTTTGGTGCAATCGTGCGTGCCATACATGTTATCCATTGCACGATTTCGGCTGAAATTTGTTAGCTATTATGCTTTACGGGTATGGCGATGTGAGTGGAACGCTATATCTATACTTGTTTCCTGAGATCATAGGCAGTCGGCAAGATTACTCTATTATTGTCGGTTATATTAGTACTGATTGTTGCTCAAATTGGTATGATCTCACTTTTCATGGGTAGTTTATCTCAACATCTCAACCCAACATCTAGTCTGTGGCGCAGGTACGATCGTTTACCTTGCAAGACAAAGCATACCTCTAACCAATTGTATCTAGTATGGGTCGTTATAATGTGAGATAATCTCGTTTCACTATATCCCAAAATTTGATTGCGTGGCAGGTTGCAAGCGGATTCTTTTACACAGCTTTTTCGCATGAGAGTAAGACGTGTTAGGTCCTTTCCGCGCTCCCTTAATATTATTGCCCTAGTTATTGAGAGTCACGATGACCGTGTTATCGGCTGTCATTGACGTGGCCAATACTATGGCTCTTATCATCTTGTTATGGAAATCTCGGACTGGGCTTAACAAGTGCGTTGAAAAGGAGTGATTGTAGGACATGGAATGACTCATATCTTTCTCTCAGATCAGATAGTTTAATCAACAAGATGGCAAGTGTCTCATATATTTACTCTGAGATGTCCTCATTTTCTTGTAGATAGCATTCTTCTTTACCACTGGCATGTGAGTCAATTTCGTGTACTTGTTGTCCCACACGCTGATGTTGCTTTTCATAGGATGCCCAGGTTAGATTATTTAGACTATTTGCATCTAAATTTCATGGCTTCTAGTATTTGTGCCATTGGAGGTTTGATCTCGGTAGGACACATTATGCTCCATTCATGGCACTTGATCTTGACCTAATGTCAGTTGGTGGCATGTTCGGAGACCCTGATATATGGCTCATTTGCGGCTTGTATCGGAAAATGTGAGCCTGTATCTATTCACTCTTTCCTAGCTAATTTTAATAACAGTGTACACTGGCTCCTTTATCGGGACTCTCAACGCGCGACAATCGCTCGTGCGGCAACTCGGTGTGATCCCCCATACTCAGTGTAATTTCACAACATGTGATCACACGTCAACTACCGAAGTATGATATGAATGGTGTATACGCATTTAGATTTCTCCATGCGGAATAAAACAAAATGGTAGTCATGCAATGATTGTACCTGGAAATCAGAGCGCAACGATGATTATCCACATGGCCGACGCTAGTGACACGGTAAAACCCGAGACCATTCGCGAATGTCCGATGTGTGGGAACTTCTTCACGGCAAATGCCTGACTCGTCCACCAGTGGTGGGTGGACCAATGGAGACGATTTTCAAATCTCTCGCTGATGACCTCGTGCAGAAAACTTTCGCAAGAACATTTTGTGAACCGCAGGTGTGTTTCACTGGTTTCATAGCACTGTGCTGGAAAGGATAACATTATGTAGCGCAATTATATGTCGATGGGTATCACGGCATTTCAAGCGGTCTTTTGTCATGAAACGCTAAGAATTGTCGGAGATTCCAGTGATCAGCGCATGCCTCGGATTACAACCATCGACATATGTATCCGCGGCCGGAAGTAACTTATTGAATTGGATGAATGCCGTTTCACTTTTCTGCCGAAAAGTTGATGACAACTTCTTTAAAAACACTAGCTCATAAGTCAAAGACGCACTGCTCTTCCTCTTACGCAGATCAACTGGCAGTTTTGGATATGTGGGGTACGCTTGACCCAGGAGCTCCTTTGGATAACACGTTGGTATCTCAATAAGTTTTCACCTTGCCGATTGCAGTGACGCCTAATAGGATGGGCACCTTGCTCATTGGCAGTGTAGCAAGCGCATTTCTTTATGGCGTAACTCTCGCCCAGGCGTGCTATTACTTTACTTGTAAGAGCAATCTGCTGATCTCACGAAATCTACTCAAGGATCGGCACTTCGTTATAGTATACTCAAAAGATGTTCCCTACCACAAGATGTTGGTAATGGTATTACTGATAACAGATGGGACGCATGTGTCATTTATAATCCATTCAGGTAAAACATATCCATTCATCTTCAAGTCGCAAACATTGAGAACATCGAACATCTAGTCTTCTACTACTTGATCAGCAATTAGTTTGTAGTTGCGGGCATTCTTCTCACTGCCGAATATTCAATAATGGTTTCAGCGATCCTGGGAAGTTATCCCATCTCGTATGGTACGTGATGCAAGCATTTTGCAAGTCTACTTCTCATCCATTTCAGGTCGATAATGGTGAGACTATTTCGGTAATAAATGTACTGATTATGATTTTCATTAGGCCCAAATGGTATGCATGGTATGTGACACTTCTATCAACTTCTGCGTGACCTGACGAGCCACAAGAGCTTGACTTCGTGTCTAGTGCAGTCGTGGGTTTCGTTCGTCATGCCTTACATGGCCACCACTAAAGTTCGCTAGATACTATGCTGTCCGAATATGGCGATGTAAGTGGTACATAAGATCGCTTGTATTGACGGTCTACTAAGACCATTCTCAGTTAGCAAAAATTACCTGTTATTACTAGCTATCTCAATACTCATCCTCTTTCAATTCGGTATAGCGTTGTCTCATTCTACCAGGTCGCTGATATTGATACCCCAACTTTAGCCTCCAATACAGGTGTGCCCCTCTTATGTTACAACTGAATGCGTCTCTGACCGGCAATATTCCATAGCATGGGTGATTATGATGTCAGATAATTTCATTCTTTCACAATGTGTAGGATTTGACTGTGTTACAGGTTGCAAGCAGACTCGTACATATCGCTGTTGCAGCTGAGGGTATGGCGTGGTGCTACATCCTTTCTTGCGATCGTTTGATAGGTTGTCCTAGCCATTGAAACTTGCGATTACCGTGCTCTCAACTATCATCGATGTAATCATCACGACAAGTCTTGTTATTTTTTTATGGAAGTCTCGAACTGGGCTCAACCAGTACGTCGCTGACGAGGCAGTGCCTGTCTGATATAACCTAACTATGATCATCCTTCAGGTCAAATAGCTTGATTAATAAGATGGCAAGCGCTCCATGTTTTTATTCGCGGAGATGCCCTAATCTCCTCGTAGATAATCGTCTTTGTTACTACCGCCATGTGAGTTAACCCCACTAATCCATACAATAAATCGATGTCGCATTCCTTAGGACACCCAGGTGCGACTATTTGCATTACCTTTACGATTTGTTTTTTGCTCAAGTTTCATGACCTTAGCATTTGCGCCATCGGAGGTTTGATCTCGGTAAGATATACAAATATTTCCAATCTTAACAATTTTTTTTTTGATCTTGAGGTAATATCAGTTGGCGGCGTTCCCTGATACCTTGATCTACGGTGTATTTGCAGCTTGCACCGGAATATGTAAGTTCCTTGTTATACGTTCATTTTCTCCATTTTTTAAAGTTCTTCCCATTATCTCATAGTATATACTGGTTCTTGTATCGCTACCCTGAATGCGCGGCAATCGTTTGTGCAACAGATAGATAAAAAACCGGCGACGCAAAGCCCCTCTTGTCCAGCGATACTCTCAACTTGTATTTACACATCGTCGGAATCACATATGCAGGACTATGGGATACCATCCTCATCCCCCCACGAAATAATTAGTCCGTGGCTGTCATAGTTACTTCTCCCACGCAAAATGGGCGCTGCGCCGCACTTGTTTCGTTATTTAATGTCGGGCTTAGGGTGGAATCAATAGCATGGTTCGGAAGACTCGTAACAAACAAAAATTTTGAAGGTTATTATAAAATTCTTCTGTCTTATGAAAACAAATACACAAGTCGAATACTACAATCCTGCACGATAAGCCATGTACAGTAATATTAAAAAAAAAAATAGTCATGCTACTCGTAATAATCGAAAGGTGTTACAGAACATAAAAGACATAACTACTGGCTTATGCATTACGAGAAGCAATTCCCAATGCCCGCAAACGACTGAATAGACTAGCGCAAAACGATTTCCCTCTTCCACGTGTTGCTGTTGGTACACTTTGAGATTTGATGATATCCGCTGCCTGATGCCAAAGTTAGTTAGTTTAGCTAAAAAGTCAACAACGACAACGGGGGCTGACCTTTTCCGCGATAGCGTACACCGTTGCTTGAGTATGGGCAGAAATATGAATAGGAATAATAGACGCGTCGATCTGTGATGTTAATCAATTAACAAAGGCCAGGCAGCCAGCGCGCCCCCCCACTCACCACACGTAGATTGCTAGTACCGTACACCTTGAGACTCGCATCGACCACACCACCATCCGCTTCGGGTAGCATCGACGCTGTGCCGACCGGATGGAATATCGTCTGAACACAACCCTTGATCCACTCCCTCAACTGCTCATCGGACTGGACGTCTTGTCCCGGTAAGAGTTCGCTTCTGCCAATATCCGCCATCGGCGCCTTCTGTGAAATTTTTCGTATGAATTTGACAGCGTCAACCATCATGGCCATGTCCACTTCGTTGTCGAGAGCGTGCATATCGATCACTGGCGCAGAATAAGGATCTGAAGATCCCACATGTACTGAACCGCGCGAGAAGGGGTGCAATAGGCCGACGAAGAATGAATAGTAGCGTTTTCCTGGCTTGGGAACGATGCCGGGGGCAGGTAGGCAACCTGGGAATGGTGCAAACCTTTCGTTGAAGCCATTTAAGTACATCACAACGTTTGAGGAGGGGGGGGGGGGAAAGACACTCTTACTCGAGATGAGGAATGTTCGCATTGATCCACTCCTTCTGTTTCTTAACCGTCTTTGACTCTGCGGGTCCATCTGTCCTCACAGATTCGGCGCCCTTGGCGATCGATTTCTCATCAGCAAATGTGGATACGGGGACGTATGCAAATGTTTGTGAAGGAACGGAAGACAGCATTCCACCCTTTTGCTCCTGACTGTAAACGCGTCATCATGAGCATGGGGGCACTCGTGATCGATGGTCCACAGCGATACTTACTAGAGCATCCATTCCTGACCGGCGCGTGCAGGGTCAGACTGCAAGAGTTCAAACGAATCAATTTTGTCGTCCATTTCTCTCGTGTATGGAACCCAGAAATGATCCTATCAATCGGCTGAGAAAAATGGACGAAGTTAGTGGGGATTAAAATACCTCTGTGTGGAAATCAGCCTCAAGTACAGCATAGGGAGTTCACAGAATTACTCACGAAGATTCTGACCAACGCCGGGAAGATCGTAAAGAACTGGTATCCAGTGTGTATCCAAGATCTTTTTGCTTCCAATGCCTAAACCACGCATTCAGTAGACCTCTTAAAAACCAATAGAGTAAACTCACCAGATAACTCGAGAATCTGAGGGGTCTGGAAGGATCCTATTCAAGCGGGTTAGTAACCCAGTATTGAGGCGGGACACCATTTTAAAATGGGGCTGAAATTCACCTCCGCAAATAATCACTTCTTTCTTCGCAGCCAAAGTCAAAGTCTGACCATCCTTTGAGTACTCCGCTCCGCTTGCAACTAACTTTCCTCGTTGCTTCAGGGTCTGGAACAGCACCCGTCTTACATGCGCTCCAGTTATCACATGGAGATTGCTTCTATCCTTGTTGGGCAAATAGTACGCCTGAGAAACTCGAATCATCAGCTTCGCCCAAAATTTTTTTTTTTTTTTCGTTCCAGTCCACTCACCGTCGCAGAGGAGCTCCGGACAACCTCGGTGGGGTGAATAGTCTGGTACGCGCCCATAACACCGACGTTGTTACCCGAAGTCTGTTAAAATCGTCAATCTCCAGACCAACTAACAAGACGGATGTTTTTGTGCATACTCCATCTGGATTATGTTTTATCCCAAACGACTCGAGCGTCGAACGGAAGGGGGTATTAGTTTCGCTGATCCATTTTGGGACAGAGATCTGAAGAGGACCGGTACTGCCATGAGCGTCTGCAAGGGGTCGGATACCGATCTTGGATAGCTCTTCGGGAGTAGCGGATAATGTTTCTGACTTGAGTAGAATGATTTTTTTGAATTCCAAAAAAAATAAAATAAAATAAAATAAATATCGTTTACCTTTTTAAAGTAGGGCAGTAAGGATTTCCAGTTCCATCCTGGTGAGCCGAGGGCTTCGAATGCTAATATAAGACATATCGGTCAAAAACTTGAGGTAAAAGAGAGAGAGAGAGAGAGAGAGAACCGACCATCGTATTCTGCTGCATTTCCCCTAAACGTCGAAATGGCGGATTAACAAACTCGTTTTTGCTTTGGATTATTTTTGGGCAAGTTGCTTACCGAGCGACTTCCATGATATTCAACTTTCGACAAGTCAGGTCAGGTCAGCGTATGCATTAGCAAGAAAAAAAAAAGGAGCGGATGCTTACCATACTAGAACCGCCCAAACCCTTTCCTCTGGTATTGAACCCATCACTACAACCGAAAGGAAACCGAGAAGTGCGTGGTAGATAACGAACCTGTTTACGACGATCTTGCGATCATTCAGATGAGTTTGCGATGTTGTCTGGAACATCCAATCGACCTCTGGGTTTCCCAAATTCTTCATGGCGAAACCTAAAAAGGGTGGAATTTTTTTTTAATTTTATTTAGACGAAATCCGAATGAGGACTTGGCGATCATCACCGTGGTCACGGACAACAACAACTAGTACTCACCAGGAATCATGGTATCGACATTAGTCGAGTGATCCTTTCCAGCTTCGAGAACACAGACGCTGACATCCGGGGATTCCGTCAGACGAGCGGCGACTACGAGGCCTGCTGTTCCTCCACCAATGATGATATAATCGAACGCTCTTGCTGAGGCCATGAGGGAGAGATAAAGAAGAAGAAGAGAGATAGAAGAAAAGTTGAACGAGTGACAGAGTTGAATACTTCCCAAGGAAAGAAGGACAGACGAGCCGACATATGGGCGCCGTCGAGGGCTTTATAAAAAGTTGATGTGGTGCGGATAACCACGGCTTTCACCTATCTTTGGTCTAGTGCCGACTAAAACGGCAAGATAGAACGTGGCGGCAGGTTGTCCCTCATTATCAGTGTGAACGGCAGAAAGGTTATGAGCGTTTATGACCATATTGGCCCGATGAGGCTCCTTAGCGACATTTGGACAAGCCTCTCGGTTGACAACCGGCACTTTACATCATTCATTCACGTTAAATCACGCATGATAAAAATAATTCCTTTTAACACAGGATTAAGTGGGCGGTTGGGTAGAGCTTCATGTTTTATTTTTTTATTTTTTTGAAGGTGGGGGGCGGGAGGAGGCACTTCAACGCCCAAATGGACGATATGCTCGCGGGTTGCGGTATCCTACTGACGGCAAGACTTTTTAGGATTCCTCCATCCAAAGGCCACGCCCCCTGACGGGGTTGGAGAGGGGTTAACTGAAACCCCGTTCTAACACCTTCAGATGTACGTTAACTAGTAACTAGTAACTCCAAGTGCCACGCCATTGGACCCACCGCCGCTCGGCTTCATTATGCACCCCCCACCCCCACCGAGATTCCATATGGTTCATTTTTCCAAAATTCGTCTCTTCGTTATCTTGGTTGCCGGCACCGGCTGAAAAGAGTCAGATTTAAGTGTTCGGCTGCTTACAGGGCAGTTTGCACATGCGAAAGAAGCAAGGGTCCCGACACCAATCAATCCCGGGTTCTTTGATTAGCCAGAGTTTGTTGGATGGTGATATCTCCGAAGAGACAAAGGTGTGTATGGATGCGTATGTCTCTCTATCTTTTCATTAACAATTCATTTGTTGGAATTGACATGTTGACAGATGATCCAAGGTTTTTTAGTTCGTCGGTGTAAAAATTGCAGAGCTTAGACGAACGAAATGGTGTTAGGTCGAGGAAGGCAGCATGTCCCTTGTTATCGGAACACGCTGATAATCAGCGCTTGCGCCACCAAGTCTCCGTCCTGCTCGCATAAACGTGTTGAGTGGAAAGGCTCTTGACAACACCCGGGGCGGGCCAGTCGGGCAGCAGAGCTCGCCATTATGAGTACAGAATTTCTAAATGGCGTTCTGGTGGTGTCCAACCCCAGCCAAATCTCCCCTCCAAGACGTGCCTCATCGGAACAACAGGAGCGAGTGTGCAGTCCACTCTCTGTCTCCAAAATACCCACCCCGCCGCCCACTTGCTTAGCCACAGCTCTCGCTGCCTCTTCTTCGCCTCCTCGTCTCCTAACCAAAAGTGATAATACCACCAGCCATACCCGCAACCACCATACTTGCCGTGGTCAATGTAGGGCGTGTCTCCATAATACATGGAGATGAAGCGATCAGAAAAAAGAAAGAAAAGCGCATTAAATATCTCTTGGTCCTTTCCAATAAAGAAGGATCGAGAGAGATAATAGTCATGATAGGCATAAAATGTCTTTGACCACCATCGCACGGCACTCGGCGAGCCACCGAAAAATGAGCCTGAAAAAAAAAAACACACACACAAGTCAGAACATGTTTTATATCTGGGGGGAAGGGGGAACCGAAAAAGAACCTTCGCTCATCTCCACGTCGATAGGACCCTGGTCTTCTTTCCACATTCTGTACCACCATGAGGGTTTCCCTGCCAATGGGAAAAACACCAAGTCTTCCTTCTTCGCCCCACTACTACTTGCCCCGTCCTCCCACACTTGTCTGATCCGAGCTGGGTCGGGCCACACCCTGTACCAGTGGTCTTCTCTAAAGCTCCCTGCATCATTCCAAAACACGTAGTCGTATGTCTTTCCCGCCGCCTCCATGTTCTTGACGGCCTCGGCGAGGAAGTACGCCTTGGCGTTCCATACGGCGTAGAGCTCGGGGGAGTGGCGGAAATTTTCACGGTCTATTGAATGCATGTAAGAGTAATTCGCTTCGAGGCCGGCCAAGGGCGGCACGGAGAAGGGGGTGGAGAAAGTGGTGTTGATGACGAGCAGGTCAGAGGAGGGCCGGATAGAAGTGACTGAGGGTGCTAAAGAGGCGGGCGCGAAGAAGTAGATGTCTGTGCTGATGGCACCGACAAAGCGTTGGAGCCAGGCTTCGTAGTCTGATTGAGAGTGTTTGGCCTTTGCGAGAGGGAAGAGCGCGGATACGAGGAGGATTCGCAGCGGTGAATGGGGAGGGCCGGATGAACCTGCGCTTGGGTTGGCCGTCTTTGCCACGTTTGTGGTGGGCACGACGGGAGCAACATAGTAGATGAGAAGGAGGAGGGAAAGGAGGGAAAGGAGAATGAGGCGGGTGAGGCCAGAGAGGCGGGGAAGACGTTCGAGCGTCATTTACATTGCATGCGTTCCCTCGTCGCGTGACGCGTGACGCTTCCAACCACCTGGTTGTTGGGTTGCTGGCTGGCGCATAGCCTGTGCCAAGTTGGCATAGCATTTTTGGGCATATCAGGCCATACGCCTCAGGCTCTTACGGCACTTTCTGACGGCGTGTCAGAATGGTTATTGAAACTCACAACCCCAAAGAGTCGAGCCCTGCAATACTAAAACACACTTAACTTTCATACTTGACAGGTATCATAACAACCACAACAGCTTGATTGATGCGTTCAGGACCGCAAATGACTCGTGTTGATAACTCCCATGTCTATCACATCCCCGAAGGATGTCAAAGTCCCGGGAAACCCAGATCTGGGCACGTCTATTATTACCTCCGGCCTCCCACGCGCCGCGGAAGGCGTGGGAAGGTCACGTGTGCCAAGAGATGTGACATGTGTGAGCAGTGACTTGTCACTTGTTACTAGGTCACGACTGCAGGTATCCATGCGGCATGAGAATGGTATCACAGGCCCCGACGATGAAGCTTCCAGATAAAGCAATCTCTCTTTGATGCAATAACATTGATGGTAGCGATTTGCAAGTAATGCAGGGTAGTACCCCCGCGTGCTCATACCTTTGATGTTCTTTGTGGGTAAATGCACCGCAGCATAACCGAACAACGGAACAACGGACAGTGGAGTTGACAGTGCCAGCCACGTAGGAGCAGAGTTTGACATTCTTGTGGGTAAGTGCAAGCAACGAACGTTGCAAACAAGGGCGTCTAACTGTCCCAGCCACGTAGAAGCACAGGAGAACGACTTCGTGGACGCGATTCACTGGTCTTACCCGTATTTTTTTTTTTTTTGTCTGGCGTGCCTTGCTCTAGGGACGAAGACTTTGTCCATTGACATGCGGATCATTTGTAATCGTGACATGACATGGCTTGCGCTTGTCGTGGCGACAATGAAGCCACATAAGAGGACGCTTGCGTCCGCGACACTATGCGAACACAGGGCGAAACATTTTCAGGTCCAGTTGATTGTGATTGTAGGCGAGTTTGACATCTTTTGCGGTTTCCCCCTTGATCTTGACTTGGGGTGCCTTAACAGCTATTCTTCTTCTTGACATGCCGTGCCTGTCCATTCCATGCAAATAATAAATGAAGTGTTCTGCAATTAACACTTATTCAATATGCCGTTAACCGTTCACATGTCCAATGAGTTTCTCTTTCCTGTATACAATTGTTTAAACCACAGAAAGCTATAGTGGATAATACAAAATGGCGATAGGAATCGCAAGAAAAAAAAGTTTGAAGGCGAATCTATTGTTCACACGCCATGCTGCGGAGGGTCAGACTGCCGTAAATCGTACGCGACTAGAATGAAAGAGGAACCCGTTGCAAAGGGCTGTCTACAATTCCAGGAAAAACAAGTGTGCAACACTTAGGGACATTCGTGAACCTACTTTCGCCGTTCGCCACCCAAATTGGCTGTGGTAGGGAGTTCCAATGCCTATAAAAGATGGCGGGAAACTGCTAACATTCATCATCAGTTTTCTGCCTGCGTTCTCTGTGAGTACTAGTCTCTTCTCTACAGTACTCAACTGACCATCTCTCCTTTACCCAACAGTGGTGAGGTCGCGATGAAGTTGTTGGGCTCTGCCTTTTTTATTGCCTTTGTTTCTGCAGCCACCGTTCTTGGTGCACCTGCACCTGCGGGTGATGCCATCTTGAAACGCAGCCCTGCTCCTGAGCCCGTCGAGGGCCCAGCCGTTGAAATTGCTGCACGCGAAGAGGAAGTTCCCAGGCCTCCGCACCACCCGCCTCACTGGCCACCTCCTCCCCCGCCTCCGCCGCATCACCCGCCGCACTGGCCGCCTCCTCACTGGCCGCCTCCTCACTGGCCGCCTCCTCCCCCGCCTCCGCCGCACCACCCGCCTCACTGGTACCCACCTCCCCCGCCTCCGCCGCACCACCCGCCTCATTGGCCGCCTCCACACTGGCCGCCTCCTCCGCCGCACCACCCTCCTCACCACGGATGGTATACCGACGTAGAGGAACGCGACGTTGATGTTGAGGCTCGTGATGCCGAACACTGGCACCCTCCTCCCCCCGCCTCCTCCCCACCACCACAAGCATCACCACTGGCACTGGCCTCCCCCTCCTCCTCCTCCTCCCCCTCCTCCCCACCACTGGCACCACGGATGGAAGCGCGATGCTGAAATTGAGGAACGTGATGTTGAAGTTGAGGCTCGTGATGCTGAGCATTGGCACCCGCCTCCCCCGCCTCCTCCCCACCACCACAAGCATCATCACCACTGGAACTGGCCTCCCCCTCCCCCTCCCCCTCCTCCCCACCACTGGCACCACGGATGGAAGCGCGATACTGAAGTTGAGGAGCGCGATGTTGAAGTAGAGGCTCGTGATGCTGAACATTGGCCACACCATCACCACCACCACCACCATCATACCCCGCCTCCTCCCCCGCCGCCGCCGCCTCACCACCACCACTGGCATCACCCACCTCCCCCGCCTCCGCCTCCGCCGCACCACTGGCACCACGGTTGGTAACCGCCGAAACTGAGGTGGGCTGAGCTATTGCATGGCTTGAAATAGAAAGTTCTTTGGACTCTCGCTCTCTCTCTCGTTTACTTGACTTATTAGAAAGACAGAATGGAAAAAGAAAAAAAACCCTCAAAAAAAAATTAGTCCAGGCTCCTCCTTCTCGCCGCTCGTTGTAGTGTCTGTTGTCTGTCGTTTGTGATTACATACCCTAAATAACATACTTGAAGTGTTGTTTGCTATAGTGAGCTCTTTTGCTCTAGACGTCTCAGAGAGAGTGTGTGTGTGTGTGATATAATCTTATTTGGTGAGTTGAATTTTTTGTTTCGGTCACTTGTGAATGAATTCATTCACAATTGGAATTTCTTGATTTGAAGTGGTAATGTTACTTCAATATTACAGTAGGCCTCCATAAACATTCAAGCTAGCCTAAATTCAAACTGAGAGTCTTCGTTATCTGTCCTATCCTACTGTGTCTAAATCCTCCTGCTGCGTATGTACATATAAAAGGCACACACCCACCATAGGGGATTTAATATTTACCAGTGACATTTGTTTTGAATAGTGCTGAATTGAATCTATATAGAGTGACACGTTGCCACGGTCGCATGAGTCAGCGCTGACTCAGAGTCCGCTGATCCCTCTCATACGACGCGTCAGATTATTTCCCACGTCGTGGAACTAGGAGAACCCATAGCGGAGGAGATATCAGACAAGCTCAGGGATGAGCTTGTCTCTGCGGCGGAGAGGAAGTAGACTGGCCTCCATAAGAGGCTGGCTTGGGGGAGGCGTTTTTTTTCTCTTTTCTTCTTTCTCTTCTTCTCTCTTTTTTTCTTTTCTTTTTCTTTCTATTCTATCGGCTAATATTTACAGATCACCGTCGCCCGCCTCGTTCGCCTATAAAACAAGGTACGTCTCCCGGGGAGGGTGAGGAGGTTTACTATTGCAGTAGCCTCGTGCTTTCCTTGCCGCGAGCCCCGGGCTTAGACTGCTTATGCGGTTGACCAAAATTTCTTTCATTTCATCACACCCGTTTCCCGGCTTACTTTGGCAGACGAAAATGAAAATGTGGCACATCGAGGACAAATGGTGAGTCATATATTTATTTACCCACGACATGTTGATTGACGTTTCAATTTAGAATGAACATATATACTACTGCCGTTATTACAACGGCTACGAGAATATCATGACGAACAGTCTCGCTTTCCATCAACAGTCTGGAAGCTACATATCGATCGATTGGTCTAGGTTATTAGCAAGGGTATTCTGAACATCAAGATTGTTTCCACCGCGAATGTTCCGTACTAGAGAGTCGATTAGTGAACGGATATATCGTATCTTCTGTCCCGGGCTTTCCGATGAGCATGGATGATCCAAAGGAGTTGAGGCTTGAGGTCATGAATAGTCGGAATGGTGTCAAGGCAGGTAGTTGATGAGGCGTTCCATTCGATTCCCATCAATCACACCGTACCTCAAAGCAGTTCCAGTTTTCAATGGTGCGACCTGTTTCTATCTTGTTTCCACCTAACTGACCGATTCTGTCCCCGATGTTAGGAGGATAGTAGGGTTATGCACTGTGTAATCCTGACGAGCCACGGCTTAATGCGATGAAGCTAGACGTGGCCGGTGGACTGCACAGCAACGGAGCGGCCAACGCCTTGATTTCAGTCATTTCATTCATTCTGTGGCGAGGCACTGAAATTAAAAGTGGATAAGCACCACAATTATTTTCTGGCAGCTTTAACAGAGAGAGAGACCAACGCGTAGCTTCTATGAGTAGAAGAGGGGCGTTGGAAGTAAAACAATGGGGAGAGCATGAATGCGAAATGATTGGGTTGTGGAACAGGAAGTAGCTGAAGCCGAGGCTATTGAATAGGCCCCCAGGAAGTGAATAGTCATTTATCATACTACTAGTCACAGATCGAAGTGAGTACGGAAAGTGTGGTTGGACTTATTGAACTCAAACCGCTTTTGCAGCCTGAAACTATTTTCCTCGAATGGCATTGTCCAACTGCGCCTCTCCCATAGCGAGATGACTTTCACCGCATAACTACTACCTATCATGTCGATATCGAGTGCGTTCAGCGGTTCTGCACGCTGGACAAGTTCATGAAGTCCCAGTTCAAGCCATGACCGGATGCCGTAAACCTTGGACAAGTGAACTTGTAAGGGCGCCAGTTCACTGCTGAACATGGGTGACATCGCCTCAACGACAAGCTCCTTGATTTCGGACATTTGATAGAGAACAGCCAGTTCCAGCACATCTTTCCATTCTTCTGGCGAAAAGTAGAACTTTCGGCAAAATTTACTTTCAATACTAAGTGGAAGGCGCCAGGATTGAAAGCCAAAAAAAAAAAAAAACTCACAGTGGACAAATGCATCTAAGAAGATGTGTAAACTGTGATGCCTTGATGCCAGTGAGGACCAGCGGCTGCTCTTCAGAACAGCCGTCTGGCTTTCTGCCTTTAGGTATGGGCGTGTCAAGCATGTCTCGGAAAACGGGAGAATTGGCCGTTAATATGTGTTGGGGAATTTTGAATAGCCTATCCTCGACCTAATCAAAGGGATGGATGTCAGGAACTTTTCGTGCAGGTAAAGCGACTTGAAGATATACACGGATAATAATGTTATCGATGAAAAATTCATCGTCCCTTTTGGCCATTACGTGCAAGATGAGGTGCAATACGAGTGGGCAAGCGACGGGGTCTTGTATCGATTTACATTAATAAGTAGAATCCGGGGTACCTTAGGGGGTAAAGGGATACATAACCAGGGCATAGAGAGCCCGTTGCCTTCGACTTGTGCGCTTGAAGCATTGGTCAGGGGAGCCCTGCGCGAATTTGAGATCATGTGACTTTATTTATTTTTATTTTTATTTTCGCATGAACTAATCCACCAGCGACAGGTCTCCGTATGATACGAAAAGCTTGCTTGTGCTCGCCCACGTACAGTTCGTCTACCAGTCTATCGCTGCAGCTACCAATAAACTACTCGAACCCATGTCATCACAGCTACACCGTAATTTCAAACAGTCCATCGCAGTGGGTGCTACCACATTTTAATGATGCACTCACCGTTATCCTGCAATCTGAAACGACAAAGAACTTACTCTCAGAAAAAGTCTTATTACTGTTATTTGTCTAGGGGCCTGACATTACAATGGCGGCTGACCGATCGTGCGGTTGACAATGGAATGACCTATATAAACCCGTCCACCCAGTTTCGCTCCTCTTCATTATTATCCACATCATGCACGCTACTACATCTGCATCCTGCATTGCTGCTGCCATCGACGCTGGTCGTCAAGCCCTACCTGCCCTACCTGCCATTTCACACACTACACCAGATCTATCCTCCACCCAAGCCGCCAACGACACCCCTCAGGCTGTGCCCCAGTCCCCGGTTCAAACGCCTATCCGAGAACAGCACTCCGAGGCGCGACCTAAGTTGGCCAACGCACGTCGGTCGACACTGAAAAAGGTCACATGGCTGATGAATCTGATTATCCCTATTTTCGGAAAGCCTCGCACCGCCGCCGTCACAGAGACGCGCTCGTCGGCGCTGAACGGTAGTCAAGATCATTTGGCGGAATTGAAAGACGCTCATCAGGCCGCCTGCCTCGTCGCGCTCCAAGACGAAAACAACAAGGCCCGTCTCGCCCTCAAAGCTTCCGTCATGCCTTACTGCACGTCTGAACATTTCGATCAAGTATTTCCTCCTAGTTCCCTCCAATATATTAGTAAAGCGTTAGCGGAGGAGATATCAGACAGGCTCTGGGATGAGCTTGTCTCTACGGCAGAGGGGAAGTAGGCTAGCCTCCATAAGAGGCTGGCTTGGGGGGGAGAGGGCGAGGCGTTTTTTTCTTTTCTCTTTTCTCTTTTCTTCCTTCTTTTCTTCCCTCTTTCCTTCTCTTTCTATTTTCTTGGCTGATGTTTACAGGCCGCCGTCGCCCGCCTCGTTCGCCCATTACAAGGTGAGTCCTTCTTTCCCGGGGAAGGTGGGGAAAGTCAAACCAACTGGCTTTCCTTTCCTCGTGCTTCCCTTGCCGTGGGCCCCGGGCTTAGACTGCTTATGCGGTTGACCAAAAGCACGAAAATTTCTTTCATTTTATCACCCCCATTCCCATTTTACTTTGACAGACGAAATGAAAACCAGAGAACGTTTGTCTTAGGTCAGTTGTCGTACTATTTAGATATCTTAGTTACTGATGTGTTCCGGCAGTTCTTAGATATTTATTGTTGGCAGCGTTACTATTGTAGGGAAGCTACAGTTGTACTAATGTATTTTTTCACAATGGTTCTGAGTTCTTGAAGAAAGATACAATCATGTCACACATAATGTCACAGATCATAAGCTCAGACTCTCAAGTTCGGGCATTTGTAACCTAATCACAAACTCTTACGAACTATTTGGTCATCGCGCAGGCTTAATGAAACCTTGAAACGAGGACTCGAAGGCATGTTATGGTGGGCTCACCGAGACATACGGTCACGCGATGCATTTGCACGCCACCGTCCCGCGCTGCCACACCTACCCCGGGCCTTCTTCTCCGTTTATCTGCATCGCGGGGACAACAATGTCAATCCTTCTTTATATCCACAAACTGGCCTAAAAAGTAAATGGTGGCACTATCATCTGAAGTCAAGTTGGAGGTTCGTGTTTGTTGATCTCCTTCGAATAACTAAGCAAGGATTTTGCACCTGAGAGCGAGGGGGCGTGCGCAACCGGTCAGGATGGGCCGAGAGACAAAAGTGGTGAAACCTCTCGACGGCCTTTTTTGCCTCGATCCCTACTCGTCATTCGAACGGGAGTCGGACGCGCTGATTTCTGGAGATAATGTCTTGGACTCGCTGCACAACCTATAATAAATCGAGGGTTGTTAGGTGCGGCAATCGTTACCAACCCCATTGAAAAAAATGCAACACACTGTATGCTTATTTCAAGCCGTTCATTGGTGTGAAACCCTGTGCATGCGGAATATGGCCTTTAAACTGGGGCGCAGTGGATGATCGGCTAGAAACTTCCGGGCAAATCATCGCTCCTGAGCGAACCATATAAAGTGGGGCAGACGACCAATGCCTCGTCAATCGTTTCCATTGGCTTCATCCACTGTGAGTATCAATCTCTTTTCCCCAACCTTCGACTTACTCTCTCTATCCTACCTGCAAATAGGTCCGCGATGAAATTGTTTTTCGCTGCTTTTGTCGCCTTGATCACTTCAGCGGTCGTTCTTGGTAGTGCGCCTGCCTTATTGAAACGCGAGCTCAGTCTTGAGGCACGCGACGGTTCTGTCGTCGGACCCGTCGGGCCCGTTGATAACCATTCACACGACTCGGGGGAGCGCCACAAGCACTACCACCCCCATCACCCTCGCCCTCACCACCAACACCACGAGCACCAGAATGGTGTAGGTCCCCAAGTCCAACAGCGTAACGAGGAACATCACAAGTACCACCCTCACCCTAGCAACCCTCACCCTAGCAACCCTCACCGTAATCCTCACCGTAACAACCCTCACCCCAGCCCTCAGCCTCAACCTCACCACCACGAGCAACAGCATGGTTCAGGTCCCGAAGTTCAGCAACGCGACGAGGAGCCTCTTCATCATGAGCACCAACACCAACACCACCACCATCCCCATCACCACCATAAGCACCAGCCTCATAATTCAGGCCCTGAGGACGTCAAGCAAGGCGGCGAGTCTGCCTAATTATCACATATCACATACTATGTACCTACTTGTTGCTCGAAATCGACAGAGTAGTTTTGTTTGGAATAAATCTCATATTGTCGCCTTTGGGACTTATTGCTGCACGGCTTCTTAAATTTCAAGACATAGTAAGTGACCAATTGCTTTTTTTTTTTTTTTGGACGTGAGGGATAGCCACGCCCGTTTTTTTTGGGCGGCCATTTGGTGATATGTTCCGCCAAGGTCAAACCCCCCCCCGGATTGAGAACGCGCATGCTGGTTACTGTTGCAGATCAACAATAATGTACTCGGGCTAAACAAAATATACTCGAATCCGAATGATCTACGCGTCACTGGAAACTATAGGACAGATATCTGGGAAAAACGAGAGTGTACAAAAGAGTGTGTGTGATGTTATCAAGGACAAGGTCAAGAAAATAACGGGCCCCCCCTACAAATATTTTGTGTAACACAAGATCAACAGACGTGAGTGTGTGTGAATTCGAAGTGTGATCACAACAATCGCCTAAGAGATAATACCAAGCGGAAGCTTCATGATAGGCGTTGCCTCTGCTGCAAGGAGCATACTGAGGCCACAGTAGAAGGCAATGAAAGCAGTAACGAGGCCAACAACGCCGGCAATTTTATTGAGACTATGAAGGTGTAAAAAAAAAAAAATTAGAATAAACACCAATCTTTGCGAGCTTGCAAAAAAAAAAAAAAAAAAAAGACGTACGAGGCTGCTCCCGACAGAGCACCAGCACCCAGTAACAGGAACGTGGTGAAAAGGCAGAAGAACAAAGCGATGAAGGCTACGTTCTTTCGGAGCGTGACAATGCTGGACAGAGAATGTATGCGTCATATAGAATATCAAATGATAGATAGACGAGACGTACAAGAAGATGAATGTGATCAAGAACCAGCCCATGAGATAGATTCCAAGGGCACTGCTGAGCTCGGCGACGTTGTCTTTATAGGCCTCAATGATTCCGGTGCCTGGCAAGAGAATGAGGGAGTAGGAGATCCAAAATGCGCCGTAAGATGAAAAGGCTGTTTTTTTTTTTAAAAAAAAAAAAAAAGAAAAGAAAAAAAAAAGTCAATATAACCAATGCCACAGAAAAAGGTTTGAAATGTTGGTAAAACTGACCTGTAGCAGCGAACGTGTTACCTCTTGGGAACTCCCACATTCCTGCCATGAATTGGGCGAGTCCACCGCTCGCAACGGCCATGCCGACGATGACATTGGGTACGGCGATACCACGCGCTCCAATGTTGTACAGTGACAGAATGAAGGTGGTTAATGCGAAAGAGAAGAGGCCGCTTGGTTGGAAAGAAAGAGAAAGAAAGGTGTCAGCATGGCGAGGCATGAGAACGAAAAGAAAAGGAAACTCTTACAGTGGTCCAGCATCGGCAAACTTGATGGCGGGGGTTGGAGCTGATCTGAGTTCTCTGTTGAGGGGAAGCCTGTCAAGAGCGATGGAGGAACCCTTGTCAATGTCGGAGTATGAGGCCATCAGAGTTATTGAAAAAGAGAGACGAGGAGAACTTGTTTTCTTTTTGAAGGGGGGTGAGGGGGAGAGTAATGGAGAGTGTATGGGGAGTGGAAGGGCTTAAATTTAAGGTAACTTGAATGGGAAAATCCCAGCGTTGTCACGCCGATTATGGCAGACCCTTCACTCGAACCTGTGTGCTTTTGGGAATTCCTGCAGCTTCAATATATTCCGCACCCTGTCGGCCTTTGAGATAGCATTGGCTTCGTTGCCAATTGGATGCCAGTCTAGAACACCAGCGTTTGTACATTTCCATGCACCAGGATACCTGTCAGAAATCCTAGTTGCAGAAACAACAACACACTTTGTGGTGCGTTGGAATGGGCGCGGCGGACAAAAAAAAAAAGGGACCAATTTGGGCGGTAATCAGCGCCCATGATATCGGCCTTGGCACTTGATAGGTCCGCATCGGTCCCGAGGCCATTGACCACACGTGGCGCGCTTGCTGGATACCATTCAGGTCACAGGTGTGCCAGTGGGGTCCGCAGAACGTACTTATCTCAATCTCAATCTCATCAGACAGCTTCATTCCAGAAAGCAGAGGGCACTTCAAGCTGTTGTGTTGGTGTGAAACCAGTGGGCCCTGTGTGAAAGTTTGGCGGCATCAACTAGCAACCGTTACGTATGTTCTTCGCTCAATCTCCGTTCCTGTTCCTCGAATGCTTTGCGGGCGATGTTCAGCAGTGTTCAACACATCCAGAGGAAAGTCTAACATGTGTTGGAAACGAGAACGAGAACCCTGATTCAAAAAGCTGTTGATAGTAGATCCCTTCATGGCAAATGAGGCCTTTCGAATGTGGAAACTTGCACTGCAATTGTTATGTGATTTAGCTGATGCTCTCCAATTCCACAGAATCTTTCGTTCATACGGTTTGCTCACTGGTACATTTTTTTCAAGCCCGGCGCTTGAGCTAAAGCGCTAAACAGGTAGGGGTCCTTGTGCGCCCGCGCCCGCGCGATAATGATTTGGTAAACTTCTTCCAAGCCCCATCCGCCCCCTGCCTTCGCGCTAAGGGCTTGTTCGGATGTATTTCCACCAAATAACAGTTGATTGTGCTTGATTAGCTCCCACATACCCATCCTTGCGCCATTGTTGTTCTCCCTTAAAAGTACAACACAGGCAGCAACGCATCCACGGCTATGGAAGGATCTTTACCCTCGTTGACACGAGACCTGAGAGCCTATTTGCGGCGCTTTCAGACAATGAGAGCATGTGCTCAGGTGGGTAGTCAACGGGGCTGCTGTACCGACGCTGAAACTGTAGACTAACTAGGAAGCCAGACCAAAGTGCTTAGGTTTTGCCACTTTAACACCCGTATTTTGGCCCACGTCCGCACTGTTACCGGAAAGGCGGCTGAGAGTGTGTACAGCCACCGGTACGATGGAATGAACAATAGGGACGTGCCTCCAGAGCTGCTTCCTGAATCTATTGGGCGCCGCCGTCACTTCTGCCAGACGACGCGCCAGGATTCCGTGAGCTGTTTGTTAACAGATGGGTTCTTTAATGGCCTATCGTTGGTTCCAACATGTCGGGCTCTTCAAGAGCGTACGATGAATGTGGGACATGAATCCACGGAGGCTCTCACCTTCACCACTAAAATCTTTCCTTTGAGGGCATCGGGGCGTGCCAATCTTCTTGAGCCCAAATAAGAGCGTCCCGAAGATATCGCGCATGATGTCCCTTCGATGGGCACTTGGCCATTTTGCACAAGGCTGCAATCATCCAGTCCGACGAGAGAACAAAATACATGTTTATTGGCTATGACCCTAATTGTGTCTTATGTATTTATGGAACATATCCAACAGCTGAAATGTCATTCATCTAAGAAAATATAAGTCGACCAAGTGTGCTTCAGTATACAACCAAGTCAGTACAATAATGCCTTACGGTGTAAGTTGATCGAGATAGTGACACCTTCATGGTGTCGGTGGACTAACAGTGTGCATTTAGCAGAGGCTAATACATAGTGAGTACGGAGATTGATATTTTAATGCTCAGTTGTTATACTCACCTCTCACCCAGCATAAGGACCGCGTTAGTGTCCTCACTGAGACAGGGTTGGGGCGAATGCGGGAAGGGATTAGGAAGACAAGTAGTATTGATGTCAGACATTGTGAGAGAAGCTAGAGGTTTCTGTGGAGGGAAACTGACTATTAAATATTAAATGCTCCCTACTGCACCTTTTTATCTGTCCCGGTCACGGCCTCTTGCTTAGTTGGGCAGAGGTATGTACCTATGGAAATTCTGTTCAGTTGTTTGTTAACACCTACTATGGTAAGTGATGGTTTCGTGGAGGCTGTGCTGGGATGACGGTTTCGTGGATCACATCAAACCACTGATTCGCACGCAGCTATTTCAACTTCCGTGTTTTGCTGAACGCGACTGGCGAGCTCGGTGATTGGGATACAGTCGATTCATAGTAAAAATCATATCGATAATAACTATAGAGACATTTCTACTGGTTCCTTCGACCAAAACTCCTAGCGGCAGGCACAGCCTAAACCATCACCATCGTATCCGTATGTTACTTATTCGCTAATTTCCGTCATGTTCCCACATAGATAAGACGAGTATCAGCCCTTTCTCAGATTCACCTCCCGTGATCAGGGTGAAACCATATTTGCTGTCATGCATTGAACGTAGGCTATTGACCACTGGCCTTTTTCTCCAGAGAGGACAGTACCTTACATCCCCGTTGTGCCTCTTATCTATGCCATAGACAAGTGCGCATCCCCAGATTATATTAGGGTCTACTAAGTAAAACTCTGCCAGATTCCAGATGGGGTTGCGATTCGCAGGGTTGGTAGCGCTAACTAGTGGATAATGGCGAAGCCTGACGAGGATACCAACCATCTATAAAGAACAGAGAAATCACAAGTACCACGGTGTTGTGCTTCGACGGCGTGAATAACATCGCAACACCCTGTGATTTTACAATTAGATGAAGTACAAATCCGAAAACCACGCATACGCACAAAACATTTGACCATCAGGCTCCACTTTCGGTATAGACACCATTGTATTTGCTAGATCAAGATGCGGGTGGGTGAGCTCTTGCGTATTTCCAATGATGCTTCCAGGAAAATCGGGAGAATCCAAGTTGACCGTCCAGTCTTCGAACTTGAGGGAGATGGGCCGTGTATTACTGGCATTCCGAGGAGGAAGGAGGGCCGGAGAATGATATATGCCGAACCAAGGAGGAGGTTGGGGAAGACTTTTAAAGTGCCTTGCGTTGGCCCTGTGGTGGACATGGACGCCCAACATTGCCAAGCGCGGAAAATGGAACGTTTTTCGAACGGCTCAGATTCAACAGATTGGCAGTGTCACAAAGAAAAGCTCACGCGACATTATTCAAGTCATTGCCTTGCGTTGATCCTGGATCGTGTAATCTCCAGTCGCTCCCGCTTTTCCTGGAACACAAGCCGCGAACTCTGGATCTTCCCAGTGCTCTACAGACCCTCCAACGACGTGAGGACCAAGCGCAAATGACGAATCCGAAGTCGGTCAAAGTAAGATATGGGGTTGGACAAGTTGACGAAGGATAATGGGTCCAATTTATGCCAGAGTGAGAGCAGGAACCTTTGAGTTGCTACGGCGTTGGGGTGGGTTCGAGCAGCAATTTGGCAAGTGGTATTATACAGCCCATAGGCTTGGATGTTGTCCCTGGATCAAACGAAAACTATACGAATGGATATCATTCGCACCTGAGAAAACCGCACCTTTGACATGATCTTTGTTTAATAGTGCATATGGTTGTATATCGGCTTTCCATGACAGTGCCTCCTGAACAAGGAGTAAATTCCACTGATGTGAACAACTCGCTGAACTCACGGCCTGCAAAATCCCCCCTTTGATCAAGACAGTTCACACTTTTTTATGTTTGTGATTTGGGTATCGGATAGTCCAGAGCCGATATCCTTGAACTCGACTTGGGGTATATATGAACTGTGGCCATGGCTGTTACAAAATGTTCTGTACTTGGCTCGCGGTGACGGGATGCAGTGCTCACCGCTCACCTCCGTACCCCGTTTCCTAATCAGAGCGTACCATCCCATTTCGGCTCCGTTGGGATGGCGCTTGGACTCGCCATATGGTTCATTCCGAGTCGACTGCGCTGCAAGCATGATCCTGCCTGTTTGCTGTAAACCTTGCGAGCGCGTAACACGAGTGAGCTGTTCCCACTCGTTATCTTGTAATGGGTGCGCGCTGGTCCGGTCTGTCACCACCCAGCCCTTGGCTGCTCTCTGTCAAGGCCTTAACACGTTGATTGATCACGTGCAGCGCGACTCTTGTTTTGTCCTGGTTCTGCATCATTCCAATCGGAGGTTATCTTTCCGCCACTGTTATAACTTTATGTCATATCAAACAACACTCTTGTTAAGATGCCAACTGCAGTGCTTTTATTTAAATGGTGTGTTTTCTATAAATGACTGACCAGAGAATTATAGTTGTCCTTGATGGTTAGCGTTGATCCGCTTCTCTCTCCGACGCTCAGCGAAGGCCCAGTTATCACCAAAGTTGTGAATACTGGAATTTCAGGATTCGTTGAAGCGTCACTACTCAAGAGAGGTCATTCCTCCCAATTGTTTTCCCGACAAAACTTTATGACTTGAGCTTTCTTCGCGACATTGTAGCGGAATGTATATGAAATAATATTCACTGACAAGAAACGTGCTAGCGGCAACAATTTTTTTTTTTTTGCTTTTGTTTTCTATTTTATCTCCTTTGTTCCAATGCCGCGCACCAAACTATTTCGGCCTATGGGCAACACCTGGGGCAACAGATTTCCTCATCGCGTGCATAAACGACGGCAGAAGCGTCGCGGGCCTCGAGACTGAGGTCGCGTTTCAACGACGCATCACTTGCAGGTGCGCTGAGGACTACCGCCGCAGTAAATAGGGTGACAATGGTAGGGAAAAACAATTTCATCGCGAAGCTATTGGATAGAACGGTAAGTCGAGTGGATTGGAGAGGAGGCAAATGCTCACAGTAGAGGAAGCGAATGGAACTGATGAATAGTAGCGTCATCAACTTCACTTTATATACGTATTGAAGTTTTATCGAAAATACCAAGTTTGGTCTGACACCAGCATGAACGGTTGCGGTCTGGCACCTGTGTGATCACTCCGTGTTGCTTTTTTTCACGCCACAACCCAGTTTAGAATTGTCAATGTTTAACAATAGCAAATCCAGTTTCATGTCTGGCACAGCGTACACGAGACAGTTGAGCAGTGCTTCATTGCACAGCGTTGACTAGTAATGACATATTGCAGCCGCCATCCCGATCACACGGGCTCGGTACTATTAACAGGGTAACACTAGTTCGTGACACTAATACACTTTTGTGAAAAGCCGGCCCAAGTCATCCGCATACTTCGTTGTCAATAATGGATTGCGCGTTCTTCAACAATACCTCTTTTGGGAGTGGTATTTCTTCGTGTCCATTAACGATTTGTTATTCGGGTGGTAACCAATTCGTAATCTGGTAATCTGGGTATTTGCAGCCTCCATGTTTTGCCGCGTAACACCCTTTTAGAGGTTAGATTAGCATCTGTCTTCCTCAACTCCACATCAGCTTTCTGTTTCATATTGACAGTTGCACATCGGCATTACGTGTTAACAAAACAATAACTCGGCTCATACAATCTACTAGATCAGAAAAACGTCAAATCTTGTTTTCGAGACTTTGGAATGGGCGTTCGTTTCTGATGCTTTGGCTTTGGATACCAAAACAAGTCCATTTTCCCACACTCCTAGATATAACCAACGGCTGACTAAGCTCCGGCTTCGGCCATACTAGGAGCCGGAGCCGATCAGATCGGCTTGTGGGGTTGACCATGGGGTAAAGACAAGGGCTGTATCTGTATCTACAGCATTAGAAAGTATGGAATACTCCAGAGCGCTCCGGACTGATCCCAGGTAGCATTGCGGATGAATTCACAACCTTCCATAATTTTGCTCATGTATGTAAGATGACAACAACCCGTATTAGGTGGCGTTGCCCCAGTTACTGGGACATTCGGTAGTTACAGCCCCAACGCTTTGTTCGCCAACTCAACCACTAACTTATTCTCTCCATCAGGAGAAGCCACGAAAGGTTCTAGTCCCAACGTTCGGCGAGCCTGAGACGTCCTGAGGTTGTCGACTGTGGCTCTATTGACACACTCTGATTCACCTTTGCCGCCGGGGAAATCACTGCATCAACCATTCACTAAGTAACGTATGAGAAGGCGGGATGGGGGGTGTACGTACGGCGCAGGCAAACCAGCTATGAAATTCTCTCGTTGTTGGCGTAGATAATGGGCACTGTCAATTTGTTTCCGCTATCAGCCAATGATTGGAACCCGCCCAATTTGGGGATACGCACTTGTCTACAGTGAGAGGCACAGCAGGGATGTAAAGAACTGAGGAATCACAAGTACCACGGTGTTGTCCTTCCACGGCGTGAATAACATCGCAATGCCCTGTGATTTTACAATTAAATCAAGCACAACCCCAGAAACCACGCATACACACAAAAGGCTTGATCACCAGGATCCACTTTGGGTATAGACACCATTGTATTTGCTAGATCGAGGTGAGGATGGGTCGTCTCATTGAGCTCTTGGGTATTTCCAATGATGCTTCCAGGAAAATCGGGAGAATCCAAGTTGACCGTCCAGTCTTCGAACTTGAGGGAGACGGGCTGTGTATTACTGGTATTCTGAGGACGAAAAAAGGGTCGGAGAATGATATATGCCGAACCAAGGAGGAGGTTGGGGAAGACCTTCAGGGTGCCTTCCGTTGGCCTTGTGCTGGACATAGACGTCCAACCTTGCCAAGCGCGAAAGATGGAACATTTATTTCTGTTTTGCGAATGACTCAAATTCAACGAACTAGCACTGTCACGAAGAAAAGCTCACGAGACATTATACAAGTCATGCCTCGCGTTGATCCTGGGAGATGCATCAAATGGATCGTGTAATCTCCACTCGCTTCCGCCTTGTAAAATTCTCCTAAAACACGAGCGGAACTCCGGATCTTCCCAGTGCTCCACAGATCCCCCATCAACGTGAGGACCGAGCGCAAACTTGCTGTCCCCAGGTTGACGAATCCGAAGCCGGTCAAAATAAGATATGGGGTTGGACAAGTCGACGAAGGATAATGGATCCGATTTATGCCAGAGGGAGAGCAGGAACCGTTGAGTTGCTATGGCGTTAGGATGGGTTCGAGCGGCAATTTGGGAGGGGGTATTGTACAGCTCATAGGCTTGGATGTTGTCCGGGGGGAATCCTAGGGTCCAGCGATAACTATATGAACGGATACCATTCGCACTTGCGAGGAAGACGCACCTTTGACATGATCTTTGTTCAATAGTGCGTAGGCCTGTATATCGGCTTTCCATGACAGTGCTTCCTGAACAAGGGGTAAATTCCACTGATATGGACGACTCGCTGAACTCACGGCCTGTGAAATTCCCCCATTGATCAAGACAGTTCCCACTTTTTTTATGTTCGCAATTTGGGTATCGGATAGTCCAGAATTGAGATCCTTGAACTCGACTTGGGGTATAATCTGTGGACATGGCTGTTACAAAATGCCCTGTACTTGGCTCGCAGTGACGGGATCCGGTACTCACCTCCGTACCCCGCTCCCTGATCAGAGCAACTGTTTCTTCAAGCTCTTGCAACACCTGCCTCCAGCTCTCGACTAGTTCGTCCCTCCATAGGCTCTTCTTGAGATCGGAAAAGCGAGCCGGGAGCTGGAATCGTTCATCTCCTGATAACGAGGTAAAGATGGCGGCGATGGTACCTTCCGATTTCGGCTGCCTTGGGATGGCCCCTGGACTCGCCATATGGTTCATTCCATTGCTGATGAGTCGACTGTGCTGCAAGCATGATCTTGCGAGGAGTACCTGTTTGCTGTAAACCTTGCGAGCGCGTAACATGAGTGTGCTGTTCTCATGTATGGCATAGTATCACAATGAGTGCACCCCGGTTCGGCCCGTCTCCGTCCAGCTGGCAGTAGCTTCAAGCTAGTCAAGGGGTTGGCTCAAGTCGTGCACGTGCACGTCACATCTCACAACCGCTTTTCATCGCAGAAATGAAGGAGAGTTGCCAGTGACAAGCCCGAACACATATATACACTTTCAAACGCCTTTTGGAAGGAAGAGCTTGGCTGCAAAACACTTGGCTGCAAACACTCATTATCGGTTGACCAAACGCTTGAAGTAGTCGGTCTTTTTATTTTATTTTGCTCTGGCACCTGGCTCCCAGTTGTCTTACCACGCCACCTAAGTTGGTACAGCCTATGATCATATTGAACCAAAAAAGCTGACATTTCAACGCAGTAAAGTCAAGATATACGTAAAGACTAATGTTCAAACAAAAAAAAAAAAACGATCTACGTCTTATTGATAAAGTAAAAGGCAAATACTAGTCCTTTGCTTTTTTTTTGTGTGTTTTTCTATTTTATCACCTTCATCATGCGTCTGCCCTCTCCCGTCTATTTCGAGCAGCATTTGGACAAAGTGCGGCGATGAATGAATATTAGGCCGGAGGATGGTGAGGCTTGGGATGGGGCTTCGGACCCTCGTGGGGCTTAGGGCCATGAGGCTTGTTGCGCCGCACAACATTGGGACCATCATGAGGCTTGGGACTTTCCTGCGGCTTAGGAGGGTAGGGACGCTCATGAGGATGAGGCTTTGGACCACCCGTTTGCTCATCGTCGTCGCGCCGCACAACGTCAGAATCTGAATCATCGTGAGGCTTAGGATCATTGGGCTTGACGCCATCAGGCTTGGGACCGTGAGGCTTAGGACCAACAGGTTTCGGACCAACAGGTTTAGGACCAACAGGCTTAGGACCAACAGGTTTAGGACCAACAGGCGTAGGATCATCGTGGGGTTTGGGCTCGTCGTCGCGCCGCTCAACGGGCTCAGTTCCATCATGAGGCTTGGGAGTGTCAGGCTTAGGAACTTCGTGAGGCTTAGGAACGACGGGCTTGGGCTTGGGCTCGTCAGGCTTGGGCTCGTCAGGTTTGGGCTTTGGAACGGCGGGCTTGGGCTTGGGAACGTCAGGCTGGGGAACGTCACTGTGAGGCTGAGGCTTGGGCTCCTCGTCGCGCCTCGCAACGTGGGGGGGTGGACCATGCGGCTTGGGACCGTGAGGCTTGGGACCGTGAGGCTTAGGACCAAGGGGCTTAGGCTCATCGTCGCGCCGCGCAACGTGGGGAGGCGGACCATGCGGCTTGGGACCGTGCGGCTTAGGACCATGCGGCTTAGGACCAAGAGGCTTGGGCTCGTCGTCGCGCCTCTCGACGGAGGACGGAACCAAGGGCTTAGTTCCATCGTGAGGCTCAGGCTTAGGAACGACGGGCTTGGGCTTGGGAACGACGGGCTTGGGCTTGGGAACATCAGGCTGGGGTTTGGGCTCGTCATCGCGCCGCGCAACGCGAGTGGGTGGACCGTGGGGAGGCGGACCATGGGGCTTAGGACCGTGAGGCTTAGGACCGTGAGGCTTAGGACCAAGGGGCTTGGGCTCGTCGTCGCGCCGCGCAAAGTAGACGAAATCATGATAGTCACGCTTGCGCTCGTTTCGCCGGAAAAAGTCAACATGTTCAGCGGTAGAGTCTTTGCGGGACTCAATGCCATCGTGACGCTTCAACAAGCCATCACTGGTAGGCGCACCAAGCACGACCGCTGCAGAGACCAAGGCGACAAAAGCGGCTGGGAAAAACAATTTCATCGCGAAATAAAAGCTATTTGGGAGATAGTAAGTTGATTGTTAGCAAAGAGAAATGGGTGCTCACAATGGATGAGGTCGGTGAAGACTGATGAAGATCGTCGTCGTCTTCTCCTACACTTTATATACGCATGGTCAGCCTCATGGGGAAAGGTGAACCTCGATGATGAATGGTGAGGAGTTCCTTACACCCCTGTTCCTTTGCTGCGGTTGCTAGCGTATATCTTGGGTTATTGTTGATCTGAGACTTGGGTTCTTGCTCTAGGTTGTTCTATAAGCCGTTGTTTTCTTCACTCACGCGAGGCCCCACGCCAATGATATTCGCATATTCTGGCAACTCCACGCACGATGAACGGCTTAAATTTGCGTGCAATATGTCGAGCGCGACCTATACTGTGACAAGTTTCTTGCAGACAGGATATTACCGGATGTTTTAGTAACGAAAGACTGCGCAGCTCCCTCCTTGCTGCATAAATTTGGCCGATTGACAATCTGTTTTAGTCCATCTATCGAGCACTAATTATTTCCATCTGCGCAGCATCCTTGTGAAGTGAACTTGTACGCTCTTCCTTCGATTCGTCTTATCTGCTGCGGCACTTGTTAATCGTTGATATGCTTTATTGTATGAACTGGATCGCGGATTACACCTTACTACGTCACTGCACTTTTCATTGTTGATGAGCTGGGCAATGTCATGGAATTGCACGCCATAGGTTTGTCCGGTGGCGTGTGAGAAGGCTTGGCACTATGACTTTTGTCTCTTGGCGTTTCTTTAACATGCCAAGCCGTTTCATTGCGTGGCGAAGCATCACCATCGGATTGTGTGGACGATTTACGAAAATACACCTGTGCGCAGTAGTCATGTCAGATGAATGTTTCCTACATAACTCTTTCGAAGCTGCAGCTATCATAGCTCTTGGATGTCCTCAGTTTGATACCGATGAATTGACAGTAACACCGTTGCGTAATAACAATTGAATTGTATGCTCAACAATGCCAGTCACTAGAGGAAGAAAATGGAAACTCAGCTACAGCCGCGTGACGCGGGCTCGAAGGTACCGGTGAGGACGGCTGTCAGACTTGGTGGTTTCGGCGAGACAGTATCGCTTCGCAGTGAGAATAAATGCGTATACATTTCACTAGTGGCGGATTCGTGCAGTGGATACAGTGATAGCGCCTGGTCTCGGTGGTGACCATCGTGATGGTGATCATGGGGGGTGGCGGTGATCGTAGTGGTGATGGTGATCATGGTGTGAGCCGTCGTGTCCATGATGATTGGTGGTGCCAAGAGCTGTCAACTTGGGCCATGATGATGGTGATGGTACTTATCATAGGTGGCTCACCGGTGACCAACGGCTATTCTAAAAGCCGAGCCGATAGCCGTAGCCAAAAATAGGCTATTTCTACCGCACAGACTCTAAGTAATCAGAGCGCTGCTTCCCCTTAAAAGTGGACGCTGACGACTGTTTTATTCCAGGCTCACTATAGCAGAAGTCTTCAGAATACAGGTGGTCTCGAACAGCGATGTGCGCTCGCCTGGGTTTCAATTTTGTATCTTTGAATGTAGGTAGTACTAACTATAGGCAACAGAGGGTATCATAGTAAGGTAAGACAGAGAAACGAATTTCAAAAGGAAGCCATTGCCGTCGTTTTGGGAGAAGCTGATATTATGGGGTCATCGGTCATATGGTCTCATCACGCATTTAGGAATGCCAATCGCAGCCTGGAGTAAGGGATGCTTCAGTAACTTTGTGCACTGGCTCGGGCTTGGGAATGTTGGGCTTGGGAACGTCACTGTGAGGCTGGGGTTCGGGCTCCTCGTCTTTCCGCGCAACGTGGGGTGGCGAACCATGGGGCTTGGGACCGTGAGGTTTAAGACCATCGCGGGGTTTAGGCTTGGGCTCGTAGTTGCGCCGCGCAACATAGACGAAACCGTGATGGTGACGCTTGCGCTCCTCGTTTCGCCGGAAAAATTCAACATGTTCAATGGCAGAGTCATCACTGGTAGGCGCACCAAGCACGACCACTGCAGAGACCAAGGCAACAAAAGCAGCTGGGACAAAAATTTTCATCGCGAAATAAAAGCTATTTGGGAGATAGTAAGTTGATTGTTAATGAAGAGAAATGGGCACTCACAGTGGATGAGGTCGGTGACGACTGTTGAAGATCGTCATCATTATCTCCTACACTTTATATACCTACGGCCAGCCTCATGAGGTGGACGTATGATGAATGATAAGTTACACCCCCTGTTCCTTTGCTGCGGTTGCTATCGTATACTTGGGTTCTTCCTTTCGGTTGTCCAGTAAGTTGCTGTTTTCTTCACTTACGTGAGGCTCCACGTCAATATTCGCATATTCTGGCCGTCCTATCCACGATGAATAGCTTAAATGTTCGTGCAATATGTCGAGGGCGACCTACACTGTGTCAAGTTTCTTGCAGACAAGAACTTACCGGATGTTTTAGTAACGAAGGACTGCGCAGCTTCCTCCTTCCCGCATAAATTTGGCCAATCTGTTTTAGTGCTTCTATCGAGCACCGATTATTTCCATCTGCGCAGCATCCTTGTGTGAAGTGAACTTGTACACTCTTTCCTCAATTCGTCTTATCTGGTGCGGTTCTTGTTAATCATCGATATGGTTTATTGTGCGTACTGGAACGCGAGTACCGCTTCGTGCCTCATTACCTACGCTTTTCATCGTTGATGGGCTGGTTATTGCACGGAATGACGCGCCATAGGTTTGACTGATTGCGTTGCCCGATCATGACTTTAGTCCCTTGGCGTTTCCCCGATATACCAAGCCGTTTCATTCATTGTATGGCGAAGCTTCGCATCACCGTCGGATTGCGTAGGCGACTTACAAAAATACACCTGTGTGCAGTAACCATGTCAGATGAATGTTTCCTACACATAAAAAAAATTCATGTGATGCGGGCTTGAAGGTACCGGCGAGGACGGCTTTCAGACTTGTGACGGGCTCTAGCGTTTGCCGATACGAACGTTTCCTCCCGTACTTGTGTTTACTTTCACGTGCATTACTGTTATCACAACTGTGGTAGTTTTCGGCGAAACAATATCATTTCTCAATGAGAATAAAGGCGTATACAATTCATTACTACTAAGGGAAGGAAGATGCGTGCAGTGGATGCAGTGGTAGTGCCTGGACTCAGAAAAATGAGTGGTGACCATGGTGATGGTGACCGTGGTGGTGATGATCATGGTGGTGGTGATCATGGTGGTGGTGACCATGGTGATGATGACCATGGTGGTGGTGATCATGGTGTGGGCCGCCGTGTCCATGATGATGGTGGTGCCAAGAGCTGTCAAGGCCATGGTGAGGTGGAAGGGGGTGGGGGTGGTGGTGACCATGATGACCATGATGACCACCCAAGAGGTTGAAAAGTGACATCATGTCGTGAATGGCTAGCTGTAATGAGTCGGGTGAAATGGAGGACGGTAAATGGTGCACTCACCTGGAGCAAACGAGAATGAAAACTAGTGAGGCCTACTGTCAGCTGCTTCGCTTTATATATGCGTATGCTCGTGGGACGATACATTACTCCATATCGGTTTCAAGGGCCATTTGGCAGGGTGCACAGTCGTATGTATCGCCTTTGCAAGCAATGAGTCAAATGCGCAGCACCCGGTATAGGTAGTCCTGTGCAATGACTCTACATTTCTAAAACGTCAGACGTTACCTAAGTGCTCCCTTCTCATCAGTGGGACGCCAAACATGTCTTGCTCTGCTCATGTTAGCTTTCTGGATCCTGATTCCTCGTGCTCAACAGATCCTCCATCACTGCGAACTCAAGGTTGAACGTTGAACGTTGAATCATCATGGAAGAGGTAGGACAGGACCAAAGAGGTGGAGAAATTGTTTGGCTATGTGTAGTCACACCGACGTCTACGTCACAGGCTGCACCATCTCTGGAGACGTACAGAGCGTTTTCTAAAACACATTGCCGAGACTAAGAAATATCAGTTTGATTAGCGTGAATTTTCCCTGAGAGAGAGAGGAGTCCGTATTTGTATGATGGTAGACTGAGGAAGCTAAAATGCAACCGTCGCACTAAGTTGGTGGGAGAGGCTGTTACGAGGATGTCGTAAAGACGGCAGCCGCGAGTGGCCTGATCCTATGTCTATGCTTGAGAAACTTGCCTCGGGACTCGAATTCAGAGAAAGAGAAGAGGCCTGAGTATGTGTGAAAAAAGTGCAGACTGCGGCCGCAGGTCGTCCATACTTACAACCCTTTTCTGAACAGATCCACCTGTGCGGGAATCCAAGAACCGCGCTGACGAATTCTGGCAACCGCCAGTTTCGACTTGCTTAGAAATGTACGAACATTGGGATGCTTACATTTTCCGCGCTGGAATACCTGTCTAATAACGCACTGAAACGCAATGTGGACAGCTTACATGGATTCTTAAAATTGATTTTTACTGTGTCAGTCAAGGATTCTGGACTCGCGTATGGATTCTAGACGGGCTCAGTTTTCCCCAGTCTTGATGGAACTTGAAGAGACGTGGCCCATAGTTCTGAATGCAACGAGAATCCCGACACTGTTACCCTCACTAGGGACCCTTCTAAATAAGTGGCTGAGAGGGTGAGAACTGGGAGAATTGGTCCGGAGATTCAAGCCACTTTTGTATGGCAGGACACATACGGTGTATCGCTGGTCTGTGTGGTGGAACTGGAAACGGGACGTTGATGCGCTACTTGGCAAGATAGAGTGGCCAATACACCACGCCGGAGTTCGTCATTACGATATTCGACCAGTGAATCTGATGATAGATGACCGGTGACCAAGGGCAAGCAACGAACACGGGATGGATCTAACCCTGTATACCACGGTGGAGGAGGATTTTATATAACCTATATGACCTAACTTATTCAATACTGAGTATTGGCTCCGGAGAACAATAAAGTACCAGTCATAATCTGGCTTCACGCGATATGCTCGCCTGCCATCTCGTCCACCATCTGTTTTCCGAGCTCAGATCATAATTTACATTCTTCTATTATGACCCATGATGGTCACGCGACGCGGTATAAATAAGTTCGAAAGCATGTGTGCGACTAGCAAACAAATGAAATCAATGATGTGTGTAATGACATGCAAAGATATGAGAGATCAAACAGATACCATGACGGGACTATGGACGTGACGTTGAGCCGTTCAGAATAGCACCGCGGAGCATTGCTGCGATCTCCCGGAACCGGCGATCGTTCTCTTCCATCGCTTGCGTAAAGGGCACTTGCGTTGTAATGTTGCTGAAATTGCTCCCTTAGCTTTCGCTCGTTCTCCTCTTGCTCTCTTCGCAGCTGGCCTGTTATCGTTCATTCAATCCTTGCCCGTCCAGCGTTCCATCACCTTTGCTCTCTTACCACCGTCGCCTTTGAATCCCACAATTTCAGCATCCAGTCTTCGTCCCGACGATAGACCAGAGACTCCTTGGGCTTCCAGTCAACGCCTGGGCCCGCTTCATCCCACTTCGAATTCTTCTGAGGTTCGGTAAAGATGGTACCATTCAACAGCCTAAACATGCTATCTGCAAGCCAGCAACACTGCCGACCAAGCAGCTCATACATGGTGCTGTCGTTGTGAACGACTTGGACGAGATTCATGATGTCCTGCGGGCTCGGCCGGCGAGCACGATCTCATTTGAACGTCATGGTTCATAGGACTTCGAGCTTCTTAGAGTTCCCTTGTATTCTGACGATCCGATCGTCAGTGAGGAACTGGTCAGAGCTGAAAGCGGATGTGAAGCTATCGGACAGGCGACGAGCTAGTTGCATGAAGGAACCCGACCCTGACTGGGTATTACATAAATCTATCGATGAGAATTCAGAGTTGGAGACAAAGGGTACCCTCGCGTTCGTCGGCTGGGGTCTGCGCGGAACTCCAGTTTGATGCGTTAAGCCAAAGAACTCGTACAGACGAACTTGTGTTCATTGTTGCGAGTTGGTGTACGCCTTTTAGAGGCGGTAGCTGGTAAGAGTGACGCTTTCTGATGTGTGAACGTGACATGATCATCTCCACCCAGTAGAAGATGGGAACTGGAACGTCCAGGCAGACTGAGAATCTATGACTTGATGAAGCGAAGACAAGACGCTCGTCTTCACATACGTAACGCCCCGGGCCCCGAGCTCTCCCGACCACCTGCCCCCTCTCGAAGACGCTCTGATCCGCGGGATGTCTACCCCCCCCCCCACGTTTGACCTCGTAAGATACCGCATTCCTTGTCTCGCGGCCGGATTTTCCTTGTAGTTGAAGTATTCTGCCTTCTCCTCCTCTTGTAATGGTACGCCTACTCGAAGCGAAGCGTCTCTACGTAGATTCGTCGTGTCTCTGGGTTTCCGACCAGCATGAATCAGACGGTGGAGATACAACTAGAATGGGCTGTAGCTATGATCGTCCAAGATTGTCTTCTGGATTTAATGATAGTTGTGATAAAGGCGTTTTGAAGCCTTTTTCGACAGAAAGAGTGGCGGGCGTATGACGAACTCTCAAGGAGATTACCGCAATAGGAATGTCTGAGACAGTCGCGTCTTGCTCGATCGCGTCCTACTCGATCGCGTTCTGTCAAAACAAGTGCAGCCTGACGCGTCACGGAAAAATCTATAAAAGGGCGTCAGCATCCGCCACTTTCTTTCCAACCGCCTTCACCGTTCGACCACGCCTTTGGACCACGCCCTCGACCCCGCCTTTGGATACCTCGACCACGACCTCGACCCGCCGACCGTGACACGCATCCCATACATCCCATTCCTTCTTTTCTTCTTTCGGATAACCGGGTCCATCATCCACCCAATCAAGGCACACGCACGACACCGCCCAGCGACCCGCCAACCACCAAAGTGTTGTGTTGGCGATCCGGAGGAATAGTGTCCCTTGGGAGCAGCTCGCTCGAGTTGACATCTTTCAAATACACCCCTCCGGTGCATGTGACGTAACCGCCTTGAGCAAGTATGTTCGGCGGGAGGACATGTGGTCTCCGACTATCACCCCGTTCCACTTCCTTCATGCTGGGTTGGCTGTGAGAGGAATAGTGTCCCTTGGGAGCACGCTCACTCGCGCGTGACATCTTTCAAATACACCCCTCTTGCCTGTCGTGCGTTGTGTCCTACCGGTTGTCGCCAATGAGCGGCTTTTTCTCGTTTGTTAAATCCTTTCCTTTTTTTCCTGTGTCTCGTGTCGGCATGCTCTTCTCTCTCCTCTGGCCATTCAACTTGAACATCAAGACCGATTACGGAAGACCTGTAAGGCGGAGCATTTATCAACAGTGATTTTCGTTTACTTGTCTATTATTTACTCACAAATTTTCCAGTGGAAAACTTCTATGGAATATGAACGTTGTCAGGAAGACCTAAACGTTTGGTGGAATCGTGGGAAGTAGTATGATTTGCGGTGGCGTTGAAGGGGCCGAGATGATGATAGGCAGTGTCGGTGATGGGATAAGGAAAAAGATTGGGAATGTTTTCTGGCCACCTGTGAATGAATTGTTTTTTGGGTGATTCTTTCGGCTGTGTGTTTGTAAGGACGGACGCGAGTACATTATACCATGCAGTTGAAAAACAGAAGCGTTGGTTGTTGTCCGTTGAGGTGGTAGGTAACATCGTAAAGCTGAGGTGATCAGGCAAACGTAACGTGATATTATGCCTCAGAAATCGTAGTCAACGCTGAAGGTAATATTATATGCGCTTAACTTGAATTTAAACGTGATTTTTTGTCGGCACAAAGGTCTGCAGGGAATGCACGAGGAACTTCCCCCAGGAAAAGAGGACGCAAGCAAAGAAGGCAGGTCCTGGAATGGGAACCTACATTGAAAACGTCATCCTACAATACAACAACAAGGAACTCACAAAGACAATAATCAAAATCATCGTCTTAGTGGCATAACTCGCAACAATGTGACACATAAGAGAAGAAGACTTATCATGAACACATACCTGAAATTCTGCGCTCAGGCATCGAAAAACCTTATTAAGAGAACAAGCCTGAGATGCCGAAATTCCAGATTCCCACTGAGCAAGATAAGCAGTTTGTTGACAGTCCTGACGCGTTGAAGAGAACGACTCTGGGCAGAGACATTACCAGATTCAAGGTAAGCATGTCGATGTTCAAGCATTGTAAGACCATCCAGACGGTCGTGATGTACTGAGGAGAGGACACTGGCATTGACAACGTGGTGACCGGCGTGTCCTCTGTGTTTGCAACGATATGAATGACTTTGGAGGAGTTTGTGGTGACGACTGGCGTCAGCAGAGTTGGGAGCTGTGGAAAGAATGATAGCGTGCATGGTATGTCTTACTTATATACGACAGTTGATTGTCAGCCGCCGCCTGGTTTCAAACCAAATTCTGTCTGGGAAGACTAGTCATCGCGTGAGGTCACGCAACCGAAGACAAGATCACGCGTCACGCGTCACGCTCAGCAGGAGCGTTTTGTCACGGTCCTTCGGGGCATCTTGGAACACTCAGCCGACTCCTCGCGAGGCTCTGAGAGACGCTCTGTTCTCTACGATCTTACACCTGAATGAATATCTGGCCAGATCACTATTCCAATCAGCAGTTGTCTTTCCGCCACTATTATAGCTTCAAACAGCAATCTTGCTAAGATGCCAGCTGTAGCGCTTTAAATGGTGTGTTTTTCATAACTGACTGACTAGGGAATTACAGTTATCCTTGACGGTTGGCGTTGATCCGCTTCTTATCTCTCTCTCTCTCCGACACTCAGCGAAGGCCCAGTCATCACCAATATTGGAATTTTTCAGGCTCTCTCCCAATTGTTTACCAATGACTTGGATTCACACGAGCTTTCTTCGCGACATTGTAGCGGAAAGGATAGGAAATAATATTCACTGGCAAGCGGTACGTAAATGATATCATAGTAAACTCGACATAAAAGAAACATGCTAGACAACAATACTTTTTTGTTTTCTATTTTACTATCTTTATTCCGATGCCCCGCATCAAACTACTTCGGGCTATTTTGAACAATACTTGCGGTAACAAGTGAAAATCAGGCAGACGCGTCAACCTCGGGACCCGAACCATGCTTGTGGTGGTGATGATGATGATGGTGTTTGTGATGTTCCTCGTCGCGCTGCTCGACTTCGGGTCCATGATGATGCTTGTGGTGGTGGTGGTGTTTGTGGTGCTCCTCGTCGCGCTGCTCGACTTCAGGTCCATGATGATGCTTGTGGTGGTGGTGGTGTTTGTGGTGCTCCTCGTCGCGCTGCTCGACTTCAGGTCCATGATGATGCTTGTGGTGGTGGTGATGCTTGTGGTGCTCCTCGTCGCGCTGCTCGACTTCAGGTCCATGATGATGCTTGTGGTGGTGGTGGTGCTTGTGGTGCTCCTCGTCGCGCTGCTCGACTTCAGGTCCATGATGATGCTTGTGGTGGTGGTGGTGCTTGTGGTGCTCCTCGTCGCGCTGCTCGACTTCGGGTCCATGATGATGCTTGTGGTGGTGGTGGTGCTTGTGGTGCTCCTCGTCGCGCTGCTCGACTTCGGGTCCATGATGATGCTTGTGGTGGTGGTGCTTGTGGTGCTCCTCGTCGCGCTGTTCAACTTCGCCATGATGGTGCTTGTGGTGATGGTGGTGCTTATGGTGCTCCTCGTCGCGCTGCTCAACGGGACCAGAACCGTGGTGCTTGTGATGATGATGATGCTTATGGTGCTCCTCGTCGCGCTGCTCAACGGGACCAGAACCATGGTGGTGCTTGTGATGATGATGATGCTTATGGTGCTCCTCGTCGCGCTGCTCAATAGGACCAGAACCGTGGTGGTGCTTGTGATGATGATGCTTATGGTGCTCCTCGTCGCGCTGCTCGACAGGACCAGAACCATGGTGGTGCTTGTGATGATGATGCTTATGGTGCTCCTCATCACGCTGCTCGATAGGACCAGAACCATGGTGGTGGTGCTTGTGGTGGTGCTTGTGGTGCTCCTCGTCGCGTGCGTAAACATCGACGAGTCCGACGGCAGAAGCGTCGCGAGCCTCGAGACTGAGGTCGCGTTTCAACGACGCATCACTTGCAGGTGCGCTGAGGACTACGGCCGCGGTGACTAGGGCGACAAAGGTAGGGAAAAACAATTTCATCGCGAAGCTATTGGATAGAACGGTAAGTCGAGTGGGTTGGAGAGGAGACAAATGCTCACAGTAGATGAGGCAAATGGAACTGATGAATAGCAGTGTCGTCAGCTTCACCTTATATACGTATTGAAGCTTTATCGAAAATACCAAGTTTGGTACGACACCAGCATGAATGGTTTGCGGTCTGGTACCCCTGGACCTGGTTCTTTGCTGCGGGTTGGTGATTGTGGATCATTCCGTGAGTTTTTTTCTTTTTCTTTACGCCACAGCCCAATTTAGAATTGTCAACGTTTAACAATGGCAAATCATACAACGGTTTCCGGTTTCATCCAGGATGAATTAGCATTCTACATGTCTGGTACAGCGTACACTATGTCGTATTTTTTGCAGACCAGACAATTTAGCGATGCTTTTGTTGCACAGCTTTGAGTAACGACATATTGCGCAGTCGCCATCCTCATCGCACGGGCCGCTAAAGATTGCGGAGTATCTTAACATTACTGCTCCGCTTTGGGGAACCTATTGTTATCAGGATACAATTACAGCCACTCGTTTGCAACAATCTGTTAGTGCACACTAATACACTTTTTTGAAAAGCTCTCCGAAATCATCAGCATACTTCGTTGTCAATAATGGATTGCGCGTTTTTCAACAAGGTAGGCAACTTTCTTTTGTGTCCATTAACGATGAAGGTAACCGATTCACATGTAATCCGGGTGTCCGCAGCCTCCGTGTGATGCATGTTTTGCCGCGCGACACTCTTTGAGGCTGCTATTCATATTCATATTCCTCAACTCCATATCAGCCTTCTGTTTCATAGTAACGGTTGCATATCGGTATTAATACTACGGCGTTAAGAGAAAAAGAACAACAGCTTGGCTCATACATTCTAGATAATTTCAGGTCCCAACGGTGATTCCACTAAGTACTAGGACAATCGCGGACGTGAGTAGATGTCAGATCACTCGTATTGAGTTTTCCTTATTGTACCAATGGTGTTCATGATAGCGTTTGATGTTTTCTCAGAGATTGACTGAAGCGTAGTCGTGCTTCGCTGGCATGAATACACGTGCGTCATGTATGACCTACTATTGGATGGATACTCGCCCCGAGCGTCGGGAGTCAAGCGCCCAATGGGGCAACCACAATATTCTTCACGTCGATCGCTAGAAGAGGCACCCCGATAGAATGGTGATTCTATGCAATACTGACGCCACATGTCACGGCTTACAGCATCGTCCGTGCACAGCTCCACCGTGGAGGACTCTATATTTTCCCCGCACAAGACCTGTTTAAGTAAATCTTCATATCCAGTGGAAGATAATCAGTCGCATTTCCACCGCCGAAAAGTCAACTCACGAGAACGAGGGACTTTACCCACTCTCCTCGGAGGATGAGTGTGATGCATGGGTCACCTCATCGACGTGTAAGAGACAGACAGTCCTCGATCAATCCGATTAGACATTTTTTTCTCTTTTTTTAGCAGAGCAAGTTTAGATTTGTCAAAAAGGATGCTCTCCACTCTGACCGCCTTTCGAATTCGATGGAGAGCGGTCGAACCGGCCTTATGGCGAAAGCCGAAACTGCTCCGGTTCACGAGGTACATCGCACAGTGGAGCAAAAAAACCGCAGTCAGGGCTATTTGGTATGCTCCGAGAGCATCTCTAATAGAGATCTTTCTTTGCACTTCACGTGTCGATGATCCTTCCTCAGGCCCTGGTGATGGGGCAGTCCTGGCTGGTCGCTACCATCATTATGCTGAGGCGGCTGTCGCTGGAGGAGGCGAGGCATCTGGATACTGGATGGTGGAGTCGAGGCGGTGGAGTGGAACGGGTACCTGATGCAGATGAGGGGCTGTCAGGTGTTTGTTGGTGCGTGTCACATAGTTAGTTTGGTTGGCCAACCGCTTCCACTTGATCAGTGATAGTAAATGGACAGCCGGTCATCCACTGTATAGGCGTTGGGGACTTGTACCTTGAATGAAGCACATATGTACTAGCCTTTCATGGGTACTAGCCTTTCATGGGTACTAGCCTTTCATGGGGGCATAGCAGGGTAGGCGTGTCGAGTTAGAAATTCTCACGGCGACTGACGGGCAGGATTTACGTACCGTGCCGTTAATATCGAATGTAAGACAAATTTGGCACATCGCTGATAGGCGAAAATACTGGGAGTGCTGCGGACGAAGAAGAATCAAACTTGCCCTCTCCGCTCTGGTCGATTGTGTGATGTCCTTCCCGGCCGACTCAGCATTTTCTTATGTAATACTTTCTTCTTTCTCTGCTCACCTCGTGTGTTTTAAAGGACGGCGAGTACGGACCAGTCCAGTCTTTGTCTTTTTTTGAAAAAACTTGATTTTTTACCATTCCGCAGCATCTATGCACTCCCTTCTATTTCTTATTTAAAGCAAGTTCGGTGATAGACGAAAACTAGGCACGGCATTGTTGCTTCTACCGTCTTCGCACTACTGGACAAGGACCAACACCATCATAGACCTCAAGCTCAAGACTGAGACGACGTTCAACGACGTAGCATTCCTAGTTGCGGATGCTTACGATCGATGAAGTGAACGGAGATCACGAACTTCGTTGTCTGGTACACTCACGGTGAGCCTTATTTTTGACGTGGCGATTTTTCGCCATTTAATGCCCAGATTAGAACGCGTAACGTTATCACGTGTGAAAGTTGTGGAATATGCGAGCGTTGAACGGCTTGAAATGAGAATAGAAGGTAACGAAAAAAACCCTTGCCGCACCGTTTTACTAATGTCCCCTTAATTAACAAAAGATCTTTTCCTGACTGATCACGGGTTGCGCAGCACCCTTGTGATCCACCGCAGCCGATCGTCACGGCTCACGTTCGACACAATGCTGTTGAACGGCCTTTTTCCCGCGTAATATCGAATCGTGGGTATTCCAATTCAGAGATTTCCAGCTCTTTCTGACCATTCATACACATCCGTCCTCTTTCCATTTCATTCTGCCGGCAAACGCAGGCGCAATATTCTTGATGGGTCGCGTAGGAATTCTGGCAATCCATCCTTGAGGGAAGTCAACAAACAAGCATTTTCAAAGTGGTTCTCACCTTCAACGCGTTTTCCACTGGGACCGCGGACAGTACGCGATTCACCGATTCTCCGAGTACAAATTATGCCAGATTCACCATTTAGGCCAAAAGTATGGTAAAGTCAAGTTCTCCGTGAGGTGATCACTATGTCGACTTGACGGCTTGCTTATGCAACGTGACTTCATACTAGCATGCTTTGGGAACCTCCAAGTCATGACATTCATATTTCGGATCATTCTCATATCGCGTGACCAATGACCTTGAAGCCTCGTTTGTGATAGATACGACGCCCCGACGGTGCCTGATCTTTACTACTATTGACCGGATTCAGTATGGCCGTGGAGGCACATCGCCTAGTAGATGATGGTTCCTGGCAGCACTGGTCCATGCATTGCATCACTGCACACTCGCTATGTTGTTTTTCCAAATGCAAGTGCCCCTACTATGCGCATTTGTCTTGGTGTATTGATGCACGCGCTGGAGGGACGAAAGCAATCATTTGTTTTAGCGAAACGTGATTCCCTAATTGAACTTTCTATACGTTGGCCTCGTTACCGCCACGATATGAGCGCGTCACATAAAAAGGCACTTGCGTCCATGATGCATATGAACTGAGTTAGTCTTATTCACGTAACAACCACAAGGCGATACCATTGTACCCGTGGATCAGCGGGTCCATTCATTGGACTATAGGCTTACTCAGTCAGTTGACATTTTTGCAAGTCCGGCTGCTATCTAGCCCTTAATACTCACTTTGGCCCCTTACCAGGTCATAGGGCTATGCGAGTCATTCTAGTTATGCCTTACGTGACTTGGGTTGTCTATCCCCTGAAAATGATGGACGGAAAGATTTGGGCGGTGCAGGTAAGAGAGGAAAAACGTGTAAATCAATTTTTTTAAAAAAAACCTGAATGGAATTGGTGTCGGGTTTCGTGGTTAACTCTGTGCGTGGAAAACATGCGTAAAACGGGCCACGGAAAGGTACACTCATGACCTTCCGAAATGACAACAGATGAATAACGGCTTCGAAAAAATTGCGCCCAGGTAAATCAATTATTCTATCTCACGATGCTGCGGATGTGGACTTGCCGTAAGGCATACGCGTTAAAAATCAGGGTCACGTGTGCCGAGTAGCAAGGCTTTGTTTGCGATTCGTCATCGGCGCGCGAAAGAAGAATTGTTAGCAACAAGACGGGCGCTCCGCCAAATTCACATATCAATGATTGAAGAGGGTCGCTACGGAAAAATCTTTTTGAAAGAGAACTCATCGGAGAGGGTACTGCGCAGAAGAATTATTAATAAATATATGCAAAAAGAGCACAGAAAAAAGCATTGTGAGCAGTCTTATCAATCCATCGCATCATTCAAATCTGTAGTAGGTTCTGTGGTGCAAATGACATAGCACATGTTGACCGTATGCTGGTCAAACTTGCCCATCGCTATGAGCGTTTTCATTCAGGTTTTTATTTTTAACTCGAGCGTCACGTAAATTGGAACAAATAAACTAACGGAAATATGTATCATAGAATCTGATCCACAGCTGTGACAGAAAAACTAAAAAAACAACTCCGCATGTTTAGACCTAGGGGCGTACGTGAACTCTTTTTTTCTTTGCCGATGCCGACCCAAATAGGCCACGACGGGGCTCCAAAACCTATAAAAGATGGAGCAGATGACCGACATTCTTCATCAGTCTCATTTGACAACCTTCACTGTGAGCACTAGTGTCTTCTCTACAGTCCTTGACTGACCATCCCAACAGCGTTGAGCTCGCAATGAAATTGTTGTGCTCTGCTGTTTTTGTTGCCTTAGTCTCTGCAGCCACCGTCCTCGGTGCACCTGCTGATGCGAGCGGTGTCGTGTTGAAACGTACCGACGAGTCGGCCGGTGTTGTCGTCGCTGCACGCGACGATGAGCATTACAGGCACCACCATCATCACCACCACCACGGAAGGCACGGATGGGGTCCCGAATCTGACGTTGAGAGCCGCGCTGTCGAGGAAACTAATGACGCGGACCACTACCGCCACCACCACCACCATCACCATCACCACGGATGGGGCCCTGAATCCAACGTTGAGACCCGTGCTGTCGAGGAAACCGATGAAGCTGACCGTCACCGCCACCACCACCACCATCACCACCACCACGGAAGACATGGATGGGGTCCCGAGTCCGACGTTGAGACCCGTGCTGTCGAGGAAACCGATGAAACTGACCGTCACCGCCACCACCACCATCACCACCACCACGGAAGACATGGATGGGGTCCCGAGTCCGACGTTGAGACCCGTGCTGTCGAGGAAACCGATGAAGCGGACCGTCACCGCCACCACCACCACCACCACCATCACCACCACGGAAGGCACGGATGGGGTGACGTTGAGACCCGTGCTGTCGAGGAAACCGATGAAGCTGACCGTCACCGCCACCACCACCACCACCACCACCACGGAAGGCACGGATGGGGTCCCGAGTCCGACGTTGAAACCCGTGCTGTCGAGGAAACTAATGAAGCTGACCGTCACCGCCATCACCATCACCACCACCACGGAAGGCACGGATGGGGTCCCGAGTCCGACGTTGAGACCCGTGCTGTCGAAGAAACTGCTGAAGCTGACCGTCACCGCCACCACCATCACCACCATCACCACCATGGAAGGCACGGATGGGGTCCCGAGTCCGATGTTGAGACCCGTGCTGTCGAGGAAACCGATGAAGCTGACCGTCACCGCCACCACCACCACCACCATCACCACCACGGAAGGCACGGATGGGGTGACGTTGAGACCCGTGCTGTCGAGGAAACCAATGACGCCGATCACTACCGCCACCACCACCACCATCACCACCACCATGGTTGGGGCCCCGAGACCGCGGCGGCCTAATTTGCATAAATTGGTGTACTTGCATCAAGCATTGCTTGAAATAGGAAGTTGATGCGGGGCATCGAGATTGTCGAGATTGTCGAGATCGTCGTGGCTAAAATAGAAAATTCAAAAAAAAATATCTGAACACTTTTATTTTTTTTACTTAGGCGTCGTACTTTCTTTTGTCTCATGTTTTTCGTGTGGTTACCTCGTATATGAATAATATGTTTTGTCTCACAGAACGTTTAGAGGAAGACGAAAGATCATCAGGTAAGGTTGGAACTGAGTGCCCGATGAATCTGGTATAAATAGTTTTGTGGGCAAACATCGAGGACATGTCTGATTGCGTGGTGTGATTGCGAGTAAGGCAACTGTCAAATACAAATGCTGCACGTTCAAACGTTCAACAAACATATAGCCTTCCGCAGAACACCAAGTCACATCATGTGTCATTTTGTACCGCCTTATTCGACTCAATAGCACTGCCCAGTACCGTTCGCATCACAACAGTACCTATCTGATATTGAACGAAATAGGATTGAATGTGCGCCCATTCTTAATAACGTCTTTGACGGAGAGGGCGTGCAGCGCACGTTGCAAGTTTGTTTCAGCGCTGGCAACTGTTACTTCACGAACTGCCCTTCAATGAATAAAGTTCCGCAGATGGCATGCTTGTTCATTTCGCTTGTCCCTTCATTTCTGGACGGTTCCTGACCTGATAGTTATCAGCTTCCAGCACATTCACGCTATGCCATGTCATGCCGAGGATAAGGAGAACTACCATTGGGTCACCCCAAAAGTTGAGTCCGAGCAAGCCGGAGTGACTTTTGTTATACCAGTTCATTCGACCTCCCCTCACGGGTCACGTGTCTACTGCCATCCGTTATGCCCGTTTGCTTTAGCGCAATTTCGTACATCAGCGCATCAGCCGCCACCCCTTCCGAGGGCGCAAACTTAAGCGCATAACTTTGCCTGGAATCAAGCTCGCACTAAGGACGGTCGGCCCTCTCACTCGGCCCCTCATCGATCATCATTTCGCCTCATCTCTTCCAACGTAGCTCTGTACGGCTTCTAACCGAGGAGGTTGACCAGCAAACACGTCTCTGGTAGGACCTGACGATCTCAGTGCATTGGAATGCACGACAAGTGATGACAGATATTCAGGTACTGTCATTCCCACATTTCCACGGAGACTCCTCCTCTCCTCGCCTCTCAGCTCTCAGGATTCCACGACTCTTCCGCTGCCCTTCCGATGATTGACGCTGCACGCAGAGTCGCAGACGTGATGTGCGTCTGAGTGCCTTGGTTACAGGGCATGGCACTCACGTCGGCGATAGCACGGTCTATGGTGGAACTGTTAACGCCATATCGTGCGCCGAAGACCAAGGACGCGGTGCATTTTATCAATAGTGATTTCAGTTTACTTCTCTTCTATTTACTCACAGATTCTCCAGTGTGAAAAAACTCTATGGAACATGAACGTTGTCCGGAGGACCGAAACATTGGGTTGAATCGTGGGAAGTTGTCTCATTTCAATACGGTGAAGTTGAAGAGTACATGAGATTATCGGTTTTCTAGCGATCTGTTAATGTTTTTTTGGTGATTCTTTTGGCTGTGAGTTTGTGAAGACGCACTCGCACGCGTTGTGACATCAAATTGATGGTAGGTACGTGATCGGTCAGTAGCGGAAGATCAGAATTTCCGGTGTTGGTTGTTCACTGACCCTCTTTTAGAAAGTGTAAAGGGATCCGCTTTCCGCATGCAGCTTTTTTTCTGGCCCAAACTTCTGTTTTTCATTCTGCCTTGCTTACCACTGCTGAAAACCGCGCGTGGGCCGTTTCTCAGATCTATGCATGAAAAAAAAGAGTCTGATACGTCGCAAGCGCAGACCATGCCGAATGTGCCATCTGAGCCATCCCACTGTTGTGTAGTGACGAACACTGATTTCGTCCCCAAAACGAGGATGCTTCAAGTGTTGGAGCGGGTGGCATGACTAAAGCAATCAAAAGGAGACGTTTAAGAACCTGATTGCCTGGGTCCCGACCATACCAACTGACTGTTAGAGGCCTGGTTCACATCAATTAGTGGAAAAGTTTCCATGGTGTCATCAACCTGATTATATTTTTTCAGTAAGCGGTATAAATCAAGCTGACGGTCCTCTCAATCCCAGGCTGGTCCTCATCCCATCCAATTCACGCGTCATGTACTTTTTTGCGTTTCCTTTCTTTCTCCTACTGGTGGCATCCGACACTATATGTGTTTCACCTATGCGCATCGAGAGCCGCGGTAACTCGAAATCAACCCCTACTATCATGAAGGCTTACGGAATCACGAAGATTGACGGAATCATGAAGGCTCACGGAATCGAGTCCCAAGTATGGCATTTACCGTCTGCATCCTGTTCTATTTGATTTTGTTGAGTTGCGGTTTCTAGCCAAGCAGGGAAATGTATGATAAATTTCATCATAGGGAATCACGGGAGATTCCGGAGTGGTCTAAACTCGACAGGGTGGTCGAACCAGCCCATCAGGACCCAGCCCGCAGATTCGTTATAAAGAGAGTCGACTTGCGGACGGTAGTTCCTGAGGCTGGCAGTTTCAAGCCTGGGGAGAGGGCAAAAGCTCTGGCAAAGCAAATTTTCACCGAGATTCGGAATCTCCAAACCGCTCGTCGGTTAAAAAAATGGGACATGCGAGTGGAAGTTTTGAGAGAGGGCGAGGAGAGTATAATTTTCTATATCGGGATAATAATAAAACAGGGTCTTCCTTGGACGAGGTTCGAGTTAACGGATGAACAGCGGAAGGCAGCTCGGGACGATGGCATATGGTATGATAACCGTTATTACAAACTAGCTCTCGAGCCAAAGTAAGTGTCTATCAAGTTGCCACATTCATGGTTTGCCAACCTCTTCTGCTACAGAGATAACATAGACGAAAACTTTGCCTTCGAGCCCGTGGGTAAATTTGAGGAACCTTTTGCGGTACCCATAATGTTGCGTTATGCAAAACCTACCGTCATGTTCTTCTAGATTCGGACGATATGTATAACATCTGTAGAACAGAATTTATCCATTGCATTTATACAATAAACTCACAATCTACTCCTATCTCTTAGCGACGTAGCGACAAGAGCCAAACGTATGGAAGTTTTTTGATGAGTTTGATTGTCTCCTTTGCGCGTGGACTTGTGGGATGGGCGTTCAGAAGGGAGACCCTTCTGGATGAACAATATGAGCGGCACAAGCGTAGCATAAAACCGATGAGGAAGACGGTATTAATACCTGTCGAGCTTTAATATGTATAGTGTCTAAAACGTCGATTAGTATGGGATGACTAATGGTTCCAAGCACTAATCCATTAATTGTATACAAGCCCTCGTACTTCTTCTTTGACAGCAATTCAACTGAGGTTATGGAGAAACGGAAAAGACTAGTCGATTTCCAAATTAGCTATAGCGAATCCTAACTTTTGACTCGGATTTCAGCATACAAGACGAAATAGGCCATGAGGCACCAGCATTATTAGTAGAGTTGAAATTCGTAATTTGGTCTTTTCCAGCTTCGATTATAACGTGGTTAAATGTTTCATGGGAGGAGAAATGCTACTTTGTTGAGCGACGGATGGTCGGCAGGGAGCGTGTGAGGGACGCAGGACAAGCCATAGATGGATGCCAAAAACAACAAGAATGATCCACATCTTCCCTTATTACATATATAATGCCAATCGCAACCGGTTTTCGAAGTTTCAACCACGCGCTCGCTTGTTCTTTAATGCAGCCGCCACCTCACATTCAGCTAATCTGATGCGATTCATGCGAAGATAAGTATATCCAGTTCTCTTCGTCATGACTCAACTGAAAGGAGAGGATTGAGCTTGTTGGTTGTCATGGAAAGCGTGGCCTGTTAACATGGTTAGCAGATGAATGCAGCCGATGTCTCACGTTCATTCAATGGGTGGCATTTCCATGGTTTATGATAATGCGGCCCTGATAAATGGGGTAAAGCCGGTGAACAGTCTTGGCATCGTTTCGGTGCCGCCTACTTATCAAGAATTAGTTCCTGAGCCTCATGTAAAAGATCAATAGTTGAGGTTTGCATACTATCCTTCGTTTCATCGTCTGAATCAGATATCTGGACCTGGTTGGTTTGGACCTAATACATTATGGTGACCGCCTCGCGCATTGGATCAAGCTCGTCGCCGATGATCTGAACAGCTGTAAGCCATGTGACGATATGTTACAGGGAAAATTTTCAGGCGGAACGCTCCGCCTCTCCTCACGACTTCATTGAAACTGGTCCCTAGGGAAACCGTTGAGCGCAAACCAAAAGTTTCTGTTGCAAGTACTTGCACCGCCAAATTTGTGTACACCAACATGGCGGTATAAGACTAGAAATGTTCGAAGGACTGAGTGCTTCGTCATATATAGTCGCCAGTGTCTACTTACCCACCTCCTCTCGTGGTACCTCCTGTCTCGTTCTTGGCCGCGCTTTTCGACATGTCGCCACGCTGCAACCCACCGATCTTGACTTACTTCCCACTCCCTCCTCTTGTTTTCCTTTCTCGTCATCCACCCAATCAAGGGCACGCGCACAATGCACCCTAGCGACCCAGCAATACCCAGTTGTTGTGTTGGCGATATGGTTCCTCGGGAGCTGTTCGCTCCAGTTGACATCTTTCAAATACGCCCCTCCGGATTGCTTTAAGCAAATAGTTCAGCGGGTGGAAATGCGGTCTCCGAATTCCTCTTCGTACAGCCATCTTCCGCTTCTATAATGCTAGGTTGGATGCAAGAGGAAAAGTGTCCATTGGGAGCGCGCACACCCGCGTATGATGCTTTCAATCTTTCCCGTCATGTGTTGTGTCCTATTGGTCGTATTCAGTGAAGCAACGCTGCAGTATTCTCTTTCTCTTTTTTCATCACACTGGATGCTCTTCCTGCATTCTCTCGCCGTTCGGGAGACTGAGCAAAAAGATCTTGTGCATTTACCAATAGCCTTACAATTTCTGTTTCTATTTGCTCACAAATTTCCAGTCGCAAACTTGTTCTCGAGGACGGAGAGGATTGGTGGAATCATGGAAAGTTATTTAACGGAGATAATGATATCTGGATATTCTCACGGTTTTCTTGCACCAATTCGTATTACGCACGACTCGCTTTGCCACGCAAGTCGGACAGAGTCAGCTTTTGGGAAGGGCTATCTTTCTTATGGCTTGGTGCAGTATTGGCACGAACATACCATTGTTACTACGCAACGGGGACTCCTGGTGTTGTGCAACCCACGGCGTGGCGGCATAGAATTGAAGGTTATGAACAGTCGAGTAAAGCCGCTTCCGAAGAGTTACAGAGACAAGCCTATTCGTCCACCTACACGGCTGCTGCGGATAGATGGATTGCCGTAAATCGCCTACGCAATTCTCCAACAGTGAATTTTCTTGGCGTTGAGTCGCCACGCGAATGAAACGGCTTGGCATATCGAAGAAATAGAAGTCATCGTTCCAAACCTTCGCAATCCTTTTGCATTCAATTCCATGCAGTGATCAGCACGATGAAAGTGGGTAATGTCTGGTATATACTATACAGCATATCGATGATTCATACCATAGGAGGAAGAAGTGCGCTGGGTCCATTTTACAAGGATGCTGCGCAGCATATGGGAAGCCATAATTGACACATGATAGAAACACTAAAACTGATGGTCAATATGCTGCCAAGCGGAAATATATACGGCAAAGAGGCAGTTGCACAGTCTTTCGTCACTAAAACATCCGGTAAGTTCTTGTCTACAGGGAACATAGTTCACGCTAGTTCAAGCCATTAACCGTGGATGGAACCACAAGAATATACGAGCATTGTCGAATCATTAACGTGGGGCCTAGCGCCAGCGAAAAAAGAATAACGGCTTACAGAACAAACTGGAGAAAGAACCCAAGTCTCGGATCAACCAGAGCTCAGGACGCTAGCAACCGCAGCAAAGGAACAGGGGATGATGAATTCCTCGTTGTTCATGACAGAGGTCTACCTTTCCCCATGAGGCTGGCCATGCGTATATAAAGCGTAGGAGACGACGATGTTCTTCATCAGTCTTGACCAGCTTCATTCACTGTGAGCAACTGTTTCTCCTTGCTAACATTCAACTTACCATCTTCATTCTGTTAACTAGCTTTTAGTTCGCGATGAAATTGTTTTTCCCAGCTGCTTTTGTTGCCTTGGTCTCTGCAGCAGTCGTACTTGGTGCGCCTGCCAGCGACGCCTTGGTGAAGCGTCACCCTGGCATTGAGGTCCGCGACGGCTCTGGCGTTGGACTTGTTGATGTTTCTACGCGCAATGAAGGGCCCAAGCCTCATCACAAACATCCCAAGAGTCATCATCATGGTCCTACCCACGTTGCGCGGCGCGACGAAGAGCCCCAGTCCCAGTCCCAGTCCCACGATGGTCCTAAGCCTCACGCTCCCAGGCCTCACGCTCCCAAGCCCCACGATGGTACCAAGTCTAGGTACCCCGAGCACCACGATAATTCTGATGCTGACGTTGTGCGACGTGACGAGCATGGCCCTAAACCCCACGACAGTCCCCAGCCTCATGATGGTCCCAGGCCCCACGACAGTCCCAAACCACCTAGGCCCCATGAGAGTCCCTACCCTCCTAAGCCCCAGGAAAGTCCCAAACCTCACGATGGTCCCAAGTCTGGGCAGACTGAGCACCACGAGGGTTCTAATCCTGATGTTGCGCGGCGTGACGATGGGCAAACGGCGCCTCAGGATACTAAACCCCACGACGATGGGAAAACGGCACCTCAGGATACTAAACCCCACGACAATGGGCAAGCGGTGTCTCAGGATACTAAACCCCACCACAGTCTCGAACCCACTGATGAACCTAAGCCTCACGATGTTCCTAAACCCCACGACAGTCCCAAGCCGCCTAGGCCTCACGAGAGTCCCTACCCTCCTAAGCCACAAGAAAGTCCCAAGCCTCACGATGATCCCAGGCCTGGACAGTCTGAGCACCACGAAGGTTCTAGTCCGACTGTTGGGCGGCGCGACGATGGGCCAACGGCGCCTCAGGATACTAAGCCCCACGATGGTCTCGAACCCACCGGTGAACCTAAGCCTCACGATGGTCCAAAGCCCCATGACAGTCCCAAACCGCCTAGGCCTCATGAGAGTCCCTACCCTCCCAAGCCACAAGAAAGTCCCAAGCCTCACGATGGTCCCAGGCCTGGACAGTCTGAGCACCATGAGGGTTCTAGTCCGAACATAGCGCGGCGCAACGAGCCTCACGGCCCAAAGCCCCATGACGGCCCAAAGCCCCATCATCACGATGATCCCAAGACTCACAACAGCGGTCTGTCCGCCTAAAATTCATTCATCGCTCTACTTAGACCAAGCGCTGCTAGAAATAGATGGGAATGCGTAGACCCATGAGAAAGGTGATAAGGTAGAAAAAACTCAAGAAAGCAAAGGACTAGTATTGCCTCTTACTTTATTAATAAGACGTAGACCGTTTTTTGTTTGAACATTCGTCTTCACGTATATCTTAACTTTACTGCGTTAAAATATCAGTTTTTTTGTTTAAATATGGTCTATGGCGACATCAAAAGCTAGTTGGAAGCTAAAATCTCGTCAGGTGCAAAAATATCTCAACAGAAGAAGAATGACGCTTCGACGACTCCTATCATATCACCGTGTGGTATTGTCCTTTGAGCCAAGAGTAATTGGTTGACGGATGGACATATCATCATTTACACAGAAGAAGCTCGGAAGATATCCATGGAATGATAGCCGTTCGTAAATGCAAAGTGGACGTGAACTGAGAGCATAATGCGTTTTGAAATAGGTACAGGACCGATGTAGATGCTCTCATAAAGCCTAGTTCGAACACGGCAAAAGCCAAAAGCCACGCAACGTCTTGCAGCGCTGAAGCCTGAACCATAGTTATGCATTCAAAATTGAATAATGGTCTGTAGAAAACAAGCGTATGCGTGATGTGCAAATTAACGATTCGACGTGGCAGGGATCACTCTAAACAACATTTGGTCAGAGTGAGTACCGGGAAGCCAAGCATATAGACAGGTACTTCTCTCCAGCTATTGGCCCGCGAGAGCGTATATATATTCGATGGGTCGAGCATTCATGGCTTATCCATTTCTACTTGGACTAGATCAAAGTCAGCAATAATGCTTTCATGATTCAACAGTTGGAACCGTACCATTCTCTAAATCTTTCCTTTCCCAATGGCTCAACACCTCGCCCTCTGGCTGCTTCCGGCCTAACACAACCTCCTTCCACGAAATTCCCTGTCCACTGCCTGTAGATGTTGAATTCGCCTTGACTTGTGCCCTCGCCAGCCGTTTGAGCCGTTCGAGCTCCTCGTTGGCAGGATTCCCGGAGCGTGACTGTTGAGCTATTGACTCTAAGATGGAAATGCGTGCATTGACGCTAGCTTTTTCATCCTCGAATATTTTTCGCTTGCTAACGAGATGAATGGAGATGGACGTGACTGCGATGGCGTAGAGCGCGTGAGGGATGTAAGCTGTTGCAATACGCATGCTTTGGTATTGTTTGGCTCAGAAATAACGGTGCGTGAGGATGACTAGTCTAGTCACCTTGTGCCGCATCTTCCCAGACAGAATTTGGTTTGAAACCAGGCGGCGGCTGACAATCAACTGTCGTATATAAGTAAGACATACCATGCACGCTATCATTCTTTCCACAGCTCCCAACTCTGCTGACGCCAGTCGTCACCACAAACTCCTCCAAAGTCATTCATATCGTTGCAAACACAGAGGACACGCCGGTCACCACGTTGTCAATGCCAGTGTCCTCTCCTCAGTACATCACGACCGTCTGGATGGTCTTACAATGCTTGAACATCGACATGCTTACCTTGAATCTGGTAATGTCTCTGCCCAGAGTCGTTCTCTTCAACGCGTCAGGACTGTCAACAAACTGCTTATCTTGCTCAGTGGGAATCTGGAATTTTGGCATCTCAGGCTTGTTCTCTCAATAAGGTTTTTCGATGCCTGAGCGCAGAATTTCAGGTATGTGTTCATGATAAGTCTTCTTCTCTTATGTGTCACATTGTTGCAAGTTATGCCACTAAGACGATGATTTTGATTATTGTCTTTGTGAGTTCCTCGTTGTTGTATTGTAGGCTGACGTTTTCAATGTAGGATCCCATTCCAGGACCTGCCTTCTTTGCTTGCGTCCTCTTTTCCTGGGGGAAGTTCCTCGTGCATTCCTTGCAGACCTTTTTGCCGACAAAAAATCACGTTTAAATTCAAGTTAAGCGCATATAATATTACCTTCAGCGTTGACTACGATTTCTGAGGCATAATATCACGTTACGTTTGCCTGATCACCTCAGCTTTACGATGTTACCTACCACCTCAACGGACAACAACCAACGCTTCTGTTTTTCAACTGCATGGTATAATGTACTCGCGTCCGTCCTTACAAACACACAGCCGAAAGAATCACCCAAAAAACAATTCATTCACAGGTGGCCAGAAAACATTCCCAATCTTTTTCCTTATCCCATCACCGACACTGCCTATCATCATCTCGGCCCCTTCAACGCCACCGCAAATCATACTACTTCCCACGATTCCACCAAACGTTTAGGTCTTCCTGACAACGTTCATATTCCATAGAAGTTTTCCACTGGAAAATTTGTGAGTAAATAATAGACAAGTAAACGAAAATCACTGTTGATAAATGCTCCGCCTTACAGGTCTTCCGTAATCGGTCTTGATGTTCAAGTTGAATGGCCAGAGGAGAGAGAAGAGCATGCCGACACGAGACACAGGAAAAAAAGGAAAGGATTTAACAAACGAGAAAAAGCCGCTCATTGGCGACAACCGGTAGGACACAACGCACGACAGGCAAGAGGGGTGTATTTGAAAGATGTCACGCGCGAGTGAGCGTGCTCCCAAGGGACACTATTCCTCTCACAGCCAACCCAGCATGAAGGAAGTGGAACGGGGTGATAGTCGGAGACCACATGTCCTCCCGCCGAACATACTTGCTCAAGGCGGTTACGTCACATGCACCGGAGGGGTGTATTTGAAAGATGTCAACTCGAGCGAGCTGCTCCCAAGGGACACTATTCCTCCGGATCGCCAACACAACACTTTGGTGGTTGGCGGGTCGCTGGGCGGTGTCGTGCGTGTGCCTTGATTGGGTGGATGATGGACCCGGTTATCCGAAAGAAGAAAAGAAGGAATGGGATGTATGGGATGCGTGTCACGGTCGGCGGGTCGAGGTCGTGGTCGAGGTATCCAAAGGCGGGGTCGAGGGCGTGGTCCAAAGGCGTGGTCGAACGGTGAAGGCGGTTGGAAAGAAAGTGGCGGATGCTGACGCCCTTTTATAGATTTTTCCGTGACGCGTCAGGCTGCACTTGTTTTGACAGAACGCGATCGAGCAAGACGCGACTGTCTCAGACATTCCTATTGCGGTAATCTCCTTGAGAGTTCGTCATACCCCGCCACTCTTTCTGTCGAAAAAGGCTTCAAAACGCCTTTATCACAACTATCATTAAATCCAGAAGACAATCTTGGACGATCATAGCTACAGCCCAGAATTCTAGTTGTATCTCCACCGCATGATTCATGCTGGTCGGAAACTCAGAGACACGACGAATCCACGTAGAGACGCCTGCGCCGCCCTTTTGCTCACGTTGAAACTCGAAACCATGGTGTGGACAAGTGATAATGAGACGCACATTTCTTACGACTCGTTCATGCTGCAACATCCGCCATAGATGACGTCTGTTAGGACAGTTCCATTCCAGAGGAATATTACCTCGTTGGCGATGCTGTCTTCTTTGTCATCTCCTTCTTCCAGTGTCGGTTTGACTATGGTTCATCCTTTGCCTCATCTCCCAATTATGAGTCTATATGAGCAGGTTCCCTGATAATTGTACATTGTCTGTCTTTTTCTAACAATCTACGTTCTCCAGTCTCGCCTGGGATGTGCACTATTGTACCGAATTCCAGTTCAATCGTTTCGGAGCCCTTGTCGGGTTCATCAGAGCAACTACAATTCTACAAAGTTAACTGCGAGAGCTCTGTAGATGTCGTCCAGAGCGTATAGCGCTATTCAGAAGTACCATCACTATTACAAACCCAAGGCCTCAAGCTCCGCAAGTTTCAAGGAGCGTTGTCGATTCAGAGGACATATCGCCACTCGAGTACATTGATTCTGGAGATAATCAGAAGCCGGATATTCTGGCTCGCTCATAATCATCAAACGATGCGAGTATTGGCTCATTCCCCTTTTCGTATCATTCGGATGAGTCTATTATAGAGACTTCTTCATGATGTCAACGGAGAATGGTTGTCCAGATGGCTTTCTTATCACCTTTTTATTCGACAGTCGATCCTCTTTTGGAATCCAATACAACCAGACGATGTAAATATTTCACCAATATTCTTCTTGAGGCTCTGAACTTATATAGAACATGGCGCAAAATGCTTTCAAAGTAATGCATTTCGAAATGCTATCTGCATACGATGCAAGGACGGTAGGACAGTCAGGATAAGAATAAAGTCAGCGTCATTTCATGTGTGAGCTCACTGAGCAGAGAAAAGGCGCATATGGCAGGCCTGGCATTTTTTGTTCTGTTCAAAGAGACAGAAGTATTTGTCGTTGTCCATCGAGACGATTGCCACACAAATGTGAACGCCTCAGAAATCCTCTTCAACACAATCAACGCTGAAGGTAATGTAAGTCAAAGTGTTGTTATATGCGCTCAACTTGAATTTTAACTTGACCAAAAGGTCTTGAACGCGGGCCCACAGTAAGGGGAGTACAAGGAAAGGAAGACCATTTGGTATGGCCTTCGTCTTCTCCCGAGGATGCACTTTGGAATCGGCAGACGAGGCATGCGGGATGGGAATGGGACAGGATCCTACATTTCAAATGTCAGCCTACAACACAACCATGGGAAACTCACGGGGAAACGTCTGAAAGTAGGGATAACTGACAATGATACAACACTAAAGAGAAGAATTTTTATCATGAACACAAGCCTTTTGCGTTCAAGTAACGCAAAACCTTCTAGTTTGTTGTCAGCCCTACCATGCTTGAGAGAGCATGCCTGAAAAGCCAAAGATCCAGATTCTCGCTGCACAAGATAAGCACGCTGGTAGTGAAACATAGCGAAACCTTTCAGTTTATTAATGGTCCTGAGCAGATGCCGGTCGCCACGTTGCCGGTGCCAGTATCCGCTCTTCAGCGCACGAGGACTGTCAACAAGCTAGAAGGTCTTGACACGTACATGTTCACTTTGCTCATGGGAATTTGGCGACATCTCTGCTTAGCCTTGTTCTCTTCAGCGCGTCGGCATTTACGACAATGTGAATGATTTCGGAGGAGTGGTTTGGAAAATCGTGGTTGGTTGTAAGGGCTTGACGACCGGAGTTGGGAGTAGTTGAGAGATTGATATCCTTCATGGTGTGACAGAGAAAGCGCGATGCTGACAGCGCTGACTACTGGCGATTGATTGTCAGCCCACCGCCTGGTTTGAATTCTGTTTCTCGCCGAGAAGGTGCCGCACCCCTAGTACTAGGGGGATGACCTAGTCATCCTCAAAATCGCACACCCTCAACCATGCCCAGCATCATGACTATGGGCTCAGTGAAGTACTGAACGGCAGACAGTGACAATTTTAGAGAAGGTATGTACCGTAGATTTCGTGTGATTGAATAAAGGCATAACTAATGGTACAGTGATTACAATGGTTACAATTTCATGCAAGATCAGAAAACTCTTTCAATATGTAAACATCCAAGGATGGCCACTTTGAAAATAAACGATCCATGGTGGACAAGGATTCGTTTCTGGGATGCCCAAAAGCCATGCCCTGCACCCTACAAATTTTCAGCGTCATATCAACCCCAATGCGTTGCATGTCAGCCACATTAAGCCTCCTATCCTTCTTCACCAAATCTCGTATCGGAGAGAGGCGCCAGTCTTTGTTTGGGATACCATACCGCTTCACCAATTCCAATTTTTCAATCGGATCCGTTATGATTGGGTTCAGCTGCTGAATGGCCATACTGTGCGCATCATTCATTTCCCATAGATGTGATATCTCCAGTATATCTAGCCATTCCTTTTTCCCGATATTTTGGAATCGTGAATTGACAATCCTATTTTTTTTTTTTTTTTCAAAAAGAACATATATCACGTGTAAGGATAGATTGATCTTGTAGATGAAATATCATATACTTTGATTTCTGGTAGCCAAGGAACGATTCGAGTATCTCTTTCTTGATTTTCGTGCATATGAAGGGAATTTCCCTTATCCCATCCCCAGTTAACCCCAACTTGTAAGCTTCTTTCTCGGACAGGTCTCCGTCAAAGATCCGCTTAAAAACGGAAGCATCCAAATAGTACATTGGGAACTTGAAACGGGTACCCTCAACCTGCCATTGCAAAGAATTGGCTGCTGTGCTTCGTTTTTGCTATGGCTAGTTGAACTTTACCTCAAAATACACATCTCGAGTGAAATGTTCAGGGTGTTCAATCGTATCTTCCCGGGAACTGCCCATATAATTATAATTTGGCGGTGGGTCTTCTACGTGAGCAAGGCGCATTACAGACTGACAGGAGACGCAACGTGCGTACAGTACGTGTGAATCACCGTGAGTCGCAACTGAAGTACTGACTAATCACTGGCAGGTAACATACTATCGGATATCAAAACGAATCTTAACTTCCTTTGACATATCTTTGGAAACCTGTCCCCGCCGCCTAACATTCCATTCTCTATGATTATCAAGGTAACATTCTTCTCGAAGAGCCATGACTTTGAGAGCATAATCAAGACCAATCATATCCACATCGTTTTTATTCAAGGGCTGTTCACGCTGCACCAAGAGATTGAGACCAAGAATCAACCACTCGTCAATGCCATATTCTAATGACAATTTGACCTGCTTCGCTGGTGCATTTGCGAGCATAGGTGTCATCCACTGCATCGCCTCTGTCTTAACATCTTCCATATCCCATTGCGCAGCAAGTTTGAACACCGACATCCATTCGTCCAGCGTATTGAATGGTGGCGTATCATGCCGTCGTCTTCACATATATTGTTGATTATCATGCGCTCAGATAAGGAATATAGTATACGTACTTGACCTTGACCGGTAACAGGTATCTGAGCAGTCGAGAAAAGTCTAGCGCCTTGACTCCAACAAGGTTCAATGGATGGTCATCGGATGTGCCATCCGCTTTGGAACCATCTGGCACAGGCATTGTGAACATATCCTGAAATACCTGTGACTCTTGCAGGAAAATGTCGCGAGGGACCTTGAATAGTCGATTTTCCACCTAGGAACAATAAATCTAGTTCATAACAGAAAATTATAGTGGCTATCACACGAACCAGAAAGATAGTTTCCTGGAGGTAGAACTCTTCATCACGAATGACTGGTGTCGCTAGTGCCATTATCACCTGCCACGGATAGAGGTGAGTGGGGACGAGAGCTTCAAGTCCCGGGGATATTATACCAGGCAAGTATCCCCACATGTCCGGCAGCTGGCCGACAGATTCCACACTTTTTGCCTTCTTTCGTGGTCTTCATACGGGATAACCTGACAGTGTTACGTTATTACAACTAATGTACACACCATCATGCAGGCGCCAAGATTCGCTTGAACTCCCATTCACAGAACAGGGCTTTCTATATAAATATAAATATCAATAATAAAAAGTCGGTCTCAAGGAAGTTGGTGAACGTGGAACAACAACCAACACAATTAAAACGGCGACTGAATTGCCGCCTTCTCTACACCTTACGAGGGCCACTTCGAAGGCCGCAGTCACTGTCCTCATGGCTTCCTCCGGAAGCTATCAAGATGACAGCTCTAGTTTCGACATGATTGAACAATACGCTGCCTATAGACGTACACATTAGACAATTCGTGTCAACATAGGTCATCGTTGAGTCTTTAAAGTCGTCAAGATGCATGGTCTAGCTTAATTAGAAAGGGAGATACTATGTGATGAACATGTGTTTATCGCGTGTAGCCGTTTCCGGATTCCGCGAGTATAAATTTTATATTCATCGACTTGAAACTGATCAGAAATACTAGTTCAAAACTATGTTTGCAATCGTCATATGCGGATACTCTGTATGTATGAAATCACTACTGTCGGATATTGAAGCGAATCCTAATTTCCTTGGATGCATCTACCGTAGCCCTTCCTCGCCTCCTAATAACCCAGTTGTTATTGTTGTTATTGTTGTTGCAGGAACAGTCTTCACGAAGAGCCATGACTTTAAGGGCAAAGTCTAGGCCAATCAAATCGACATCGATTGCATCCAAAGGTTCTTCACGTTGTACTAATCGATTAAGACCAGGCACCAACCACTCATTGACCCCATGTTCCAACGCCATCTTAACCTGCTTCGCTGGCGCATTTTCAAGAAGTGGTGTGATCTGCTGCACCGCCTTGGCCTTCACTTCTTCCATATCCCATTGCGCGGCTAGTTTGAAAACGGATGTCCATTCCTCCAGTGTCTTGAGCGGTAATATTGCAGAGTTTGGCCTTCAAGTACAAGCTATCGATGAGTAATGGATTTGGATATTGTAGTAGACTCACATGTGTGGGAAAAGGTGTTTGAGCAACCGAGAAAAATCCAATGCCTTGGTCCCATCGAGTTTCAAAGGGTGATCATCAGATATACCATCCGGTTTGGAGCCATCCGGCGTTGGTAACGAGAACATGTCTCGAAAGACCTGGGATTCCCGCACGAAGATATAACGGGGTACTTTGAATAACTGATTTTCCACCTAGAGACAGGGAAAGTATTGTTATAGTTGCATAAATCACGCGTAGGCTACGAACCTGAAAAATGATGTCTTGGAAGTAAAATTCTTCATTGCGGATGACTGGGATTGTTGATGCCGCTGCCATGGTCACTTGGACTCACACGTTTCTATGGCATATTTTGTCGGGAGCAATCATTCGGCTGTGGATAAGGTTCAATATAAATTAGTCATGAGGCAGCTTGTCTGTGCGCAACTGGCATTCTGCTGCGGGGAAGCAGAGCTGTTATCATACCCATCTTCATAGACCATGCGTGGACGAATTGTAGCCCAGTAGTAATAGTCAAGCATATTCAAAGTGTGCATTGGACGCTCTACGATTGTCAGTAAGATTCGTGAGTATCAACGAAACAGTCAATCTATAACCATTTCCATCCTTCCCCGTTCGACGACGCAAACATACTATGGCCTGATGTTAAAACGGACCCTAATCTCGTCAGAGCAATCCATTGAAACTGAGCCTCGCCGCCTGATAGACCATCCATCCGAATAACGACAGTCTTCGCGAAGAACCATGATTTTAAGTGCGTTATCCCAACCGATCATCTCAACATCATTCTTGTCCAAGGGCTCCGCGCGTTGCACTAGTCGATTAAGGCCAGGTAATAACCATTGATTGACAGCATATTCGAGTGCCAAATTGACCTGCTTGGCGGGTAGCTTCTCGAGTAATGGAGTCATCTGTTCTATGGCCTTTGCTTTTACATCCTCCATTTCCCACTGCGCAGCAAGTTTGAAAACGGATGTCCATTCATCAAGCGTCTTCAATGGGAATGAATCAGAAAAGTGACTATTTACAAAACGCTCAGTTTGGATTCGATTAGACGCAGATCGCTCACTTTACTGGAAACAGATATCGCAAGAGTCGAGAAAAGTCAATAACTTTGATTCCATTTAGTATCAATGGCGAATCATCATTCGTGCCTTCTGGCTTGTCATCCTGAGGTATGGGTAACGAAAACATATCTCGGAAGACCTGGGATTGCTGCAGAAAGACGTGACGAGGAACTTTGAACAGCCGATTCTCCACCTTTGCAAAATAAGATTCTTCTGCTGGCTACAACGGTCAACAACCTCACCTGGAAGATAATGTCTTGGAAGTAGAATTCATCATCGCGAGCCACGCCTTTTGTGGTAGTAGTTGACTTTGACATTTTGTTGTCGGTTGACATTTTGGTGTGTGTGTGTGTGACAGTATGTGACCATGACGTCAGTCATTCTTTTTCTTTTCTGTTTTTTTTTTTTTTCGCATAGAAAATCATTGATGATAAAAAAAAACCTACTATTACAACTAATAAATTGGTACGGAGGCGATGCATAAGAAAAATAAAGGCAAATAACAACTGAGAACAGATTCTACAACCAATCGGTCTTTCGATTCAAACTTTCAAGAGTCAAAGAACGACTCTAGAGATTGAACTTTTGGCGAATGGCTGAAGTAAAGTCTATCGGTGTGTATCCCCTTTCCCTTCTCGTCCATCTGCAATTATACGGATCATATACGCAGGTTTCCCGCAAAGCCATGATTTTCAACCCATCATCAAGGCCAATTATTTCAATTTCCTCCTTGTTAAGCGGTTCTGCACGTTGTATCAGTCTATTAAGAGCGGAAAGGACCCACTCCCTAACATGGTGCTTTTTCCCCAAGTATACTTGCGTAGCCGGTTTGTTTGTGAGAAAGGGTACCAAGTTTTCCTTGGCTAATTGCTTAATTTTGGGCATTTCAAACCTGCTGGCGAGTTCAAGCACCGCTGCCCACTCTTCTGCCGTTTCAAAAGTGGGCATCTGCGGGTTTTTCGTGAACTGTCTATAATTAAATTCGGAGTATCAAATGCGATGTGGTAATCCTTATCAGGAACGGACTCACAAGATAGGATAGAGACACCGAAGCAAGAGGACAAAGTGCTTGGCCTCTATACCACGAAGATGCAAGGGTTGATCGTCCGAAAGACCATCCGGGTGAGCCCCTCTAGGCACTGGACAGCTGAAGATATCCCTGAAAATCTCTGATTCTTGGAGAAACAAGTGACGCGGAACTTTGAACAACTGATTCTCCACCTGTCAACCACTGAATAAGCACTGTTACGAGGCTTACTAGAGCCGATTGATGTACCTGGAAGATCACGTCTTCGAAGTAGTAATCCTGGTGTCGAGTGGCCATGTCGCCTAACGTTAAGTGGTATAATGAAAGGATCCCTCAACACGGCTTAAAGTACCAGAAGGAAATGGAGTTACATTCAAGGTGGAACTCCGATATTGACTTCTATCTAACGGTTGGAGCAAGCCAAGCCAAGCATGAGAGTCCTAGAACAGTCAAAAAATAGAACTCGTGGTGCGGTGTTTGCACCCTGATGCTGGTACGCACGTTCGTGACGCACGTTCGCTACTAGCCTAGATCGCGGAAGGAAGTTCGCGGCAGTTAAGCGGTCCCGCCTTTCCGCAACACGGATTCCGATGAACCCGAAATACACAATTAAAGCGGTTCTGCATTGGAAATAAAGGTCACCGCCAGACTATCTCGCAGGAGAATGCTCGTGTGCTCACGCTCTTAAAAAAAAAACAAGCCTATCGCGGGGGTACTCGATGTCTGATAAACATTATATAGCACACGCCAGCATCAAGGGGTATCTGTTACATTACTGAACCGACATATATGATTCGTCTACGTGTGTTATAAAAAGATGCTACACCGGCCGCAGTTGTTGAACTCAGCGCGACAGCTTATTATCAAGACGTCCAGATACCCTACTCTTAATCATCAGATTAAACCCACCATGGTTCTGATGACTGATCTGTGCTTCTAGGCATTCCTATGCTTAGGTCTTATCTGCACTTCAAGCTACCACTATGTTTAGTTGCAGGTTAAATATCCTTGCGCTTAGTTCTGTCATCCTCTGGGGGTTATCGAGTAATCTTTTTCTTTTAATTCTTTTCACGAGCTCTTCAAAGAGCTGAGGGAAACAAGTACAAATTGTTTACATTTTGGCGGCCGAGCCCACAGCAAGGACAGATGCTCCGCCATCGAGGGTAACACGCTTTCGAGTCTTCATTAAAACGTATAGTCTTCTAAGTGGTATAAGATTTTTATTGTCATCATTTATGGTTAAGCCTGATGGTGATAAAACCATAGCTTGACCGGTCTGGAGAACTCATCACTCAGACATAATTCCCCAAAATTATACACCAAAACCTCACCTCGAGTCCAACGATCTTATTAAAAGCATCCTCCTCTGCTATTTGAGCACATATGTGACGTCTCAAGTGTTGCCACCATTCTGGCGACGAGAAACGGTGCAATACCATGACCGAACATAGATCCAATATAACCGGCGGAATCACAGTCGGTTCTGAAATGATATCAAGCAAGGTAAGCGAACAGATTCCCTGGGAAGTAGATGCACTACCCTGGGTGCTTACGAGCACCCTCATCGCCATATGGCGTTGCTCTCTTATGACCCTTAACAAAGTCTTGACAAGTCCATTCGTTGTGCCCCGCTCGAGGTACTAGGAAGAATTAATTTGAGCTGTACAACAGTACCTGTGACACTGGTAAAACCTTATGTGCTTCATCAACTAAAATCACTTTTCCTGTTTCAACTTTGGCGCGTATAAACGAACGAACAACGATCTCAAATAAACCGCAAGCTGATGCAGCATCAATAAATGGATCAGAAAGGTCGACAATGGTCAGATGTCCAGGAAAAAACTTTGGTTTTTGTGAATGAGTGGACATAAAAGAATTGAGTAAGGCCATTCTTTGTTCCAACATTGTTCGCTGGGCGGCGTTGAACTTCTCACGCTCATCAAGTTTCTTTCGAAGATTTGCAAGGGTGAACCTTTCACCCAAATCTCGCAGGATCAACTAGAGCTTGGATCGGTAACAGGGCAAAAAATGCAAATGAACTGAGGAGACAGACCATAACTGTTTGCATATACAACGGCGCAGACTCTATCGATTCAACGGCCATCATACTCAAAAAGGCTTCGGCGTCCAATTCGTTTTCGTCAAAGAAAAGTGCTTGAACCTTGATGTTTGAGCCGAGACGAGCGTATGTGGCTTTGAGAGTATTCAGAGATGAATTCGGCACGTAGACATTGACTTGGGGCGCTTTTATTCCATTCAAGTGCGGGATACCAATGTATGCCGCTTCACTGGGAAGCGCATTGTGACCCCCGTTGCTGTAATGCAGAACCAAGCCTGCTAGTGATTTTTGAAGACCACCGATAAGTGTACAATCGGGCACAAGCATGTTTTCCAGCATGACAGCGACGGTGTGTGATTTTCCAGAACCTTGGACTCCGCAGACTACGGCGGAAAAGGGTGTGTTCTATTCAGATACATCAGCGTATAACACGGACTGGACGTGAGATTGTTTTACTGTGTTCAAGTACAACCGTTTGTCTTTTGGAATTTGTCTTGTGTCATTCGAACTAGACGGATCGCCGCTAAGCAACATGACCATCATTGTGAAAATTATGACTGACCCAATTTCAATAATTTTCCCGAACACGCCATATTGACGTATGAACTTATCTCCGTCAACTGCAGCGTAAGCCTCTGCCGTCAAGATTGGGGCAGTTGACAACTCATGGTCAGCTTTTTGCTCTTCGCTTGTCTGTACTGCATCATCAAGCAGACTGAATTCGTCCTGGAAAGTACGAGAGATAAGGCACAAAGTTCTAGTTTGGCTGCGAACATACTAGAGCCCGCAGAGAAGCTATTGACGTTCCATTTTTCAGCTTCAAGTTGTGCTCCTCAGTTTGCTGTATTGCACCATTCAAGGCGGGCATGATGGCCGATGTGTTGGTAGTGGAGTCGCCTCCAAGTCATGGTGATATATACCTAGGGCTTCCTCGTAGCAATTCAGTCAGAACGACGGCGGATCATCCGGGCAACTCATGGAAGCTTCGCAGCACCTTTGACACTGTGCTTGATGAACAAGAGTCTGGTTAGTTTGCATGAGTAATTCCCGTTGATCTATTATCGGATAAGGCGCCTCGTGTACGTTGGCTTCAAGTATTATGTATACATGACCACAGCATTGTGTGCAAAGGGGCTTTGTGCGACACAAGTTTTGTGATTTGTTTGTCAATGCAAACACTGCTCGCCAATGATAGGCGCAATATTACCTCACCACCAACTGAAGAATGGCATCTAACCAATGCATGGCAACGCTCTAGTCCATCTTATTCACGAATTTTGGTTGCGGATGAGCTCAGAGCTGCGATGGTAAAACTGGCTTCGCCAGTCACTAGTCAAAAGTCACCTTCGTTGATAGTGAAATAGGTTATCGCACCACGCCACAGCGGGTCCAGTATGGGTTTGAGTGACGCTAAATCATATTCAACAGTAGAGCGGGGATTTGACTCTGCTTTTGATTCAATTCTTTTGGAATCTCGTTGATTAAATACCGGGTAAGGCGCTTCGTGTGCCTTCGGCTTGAGATTGAGCTTTCACAAAGGCTTTGCGCAGCTCGAAGCAAGCTGCGGAGGGATTCGGTGCCTAGGCAATTGCAAGTAATACAAAATCACGAACGTTTGTATCGGTGCTGCGGCTTATGTAAATGATCCTACATTGACTTTGAAAGTTGTTTTGGTTCAACCAGTTGAAATTCCGGTCCATGATTATCGGATAAGAAGCCTCACTGCGCACGTGCAGAATGATAAGCATGAGTTCGCGCTTTTACCACTGACCTTCTGTAACCATCGGATATATTGGCGACTCCGCAATTCGTCTTGGGAACCTGTAATGGCAGTCGTGATGCACTTCTTTCGCAACGATTTCCGAGTGGTGCTGGTCGCTCGCCTTGCAACATCGAACATCGACACCATGATCTGACCCTTCTCCTTCCTTCCACGGCTGCCCTTTCTGTCCATAATAGCGATGCCGATCTGGATCGGGCCAACCATCTATAGTCCGCAAAGCCGACAGAACTCAAGGAGACTCAACGGTGAAGCGCGGAGGGCTCCTACATGCCAGAAGCCAGGTAAGACGCAGAATTTAAGTGGAAGGTTAAAATTTATGTTTTTGGAAATTGCAAGTATGTTAACCAAGAACATTCTACCAGTGATGGGTGACTTCAGAGGATTGATGATTTGAAAAATAGCGCGTTGTTCGGTGTACGCTGCAGCTTCCTTCGGGGATACTATCTCGTTAGTAGGACGACATCGTGGATTTCCCGGTGACAATCACTAATGAACACAAATTCACAAACTTTTGTCGTGGTACGTTCCTCTTTCCACGGCCACGCCGTTCTTGCAGGTCATCTGTCCCGCAAGCATTTTGTACGCGACTCAGGATTCAAATACTCACGGGATGCATGATAGCGTGCCATCTACGTCTTTCTTTGCTTCCGCTCATCATTAATCATTTTTCGTCGAGAACTTGTGCTTGCGCACAAGGTTATCAACAGCAGCCGACGCATGGAATACAATACATACCAGCGAACCTTAGAAGGTGAGTTCCTTCTTTCACAGAGCGGGTGTCTCTGATGATAGCAACCAGAATATCATCGGGTATCGCGCTATGTAAGTAAGTAGGTATATCAAAATTCATATTTGCCATGAACTGTCGCAAGTTGGCAGAGTATTTAGACGATCAAGGATCTGAGCAATAAGAGGGCAAAGCTGAAAAAGTCTGTTTCAAAGCTGCAATATAAATTGGTACCTACCTGCTCTTGGCTATCCAACTTATGGCGTTGTTGGATGAACCTCTCATTACCACAGTTGTGTCAGAGCACAATTATTTGTGACTTACAAGCTATATCAAATAATCTGATAAATCTGTGAATAGCTTGACAAGGATCTCAACCAACGAATTCAAGTACATACGCTCAAACCTTTGACGTAAGCTTATTCGTAATGCACTGACGTGCATTGACTGCAAGGAAATGCGGCATGCCAGGGCACGAAGCCTAAGCAGCGTCATGCAAAATCCGGAAGCCCGCTACTGCCCTGAAAGAGTGGGTATCTGGTTCGTAATAACCGTGGTGTTGAGTCAAACCCAATATCTTCATAGAAGATTCCAGATACCTGTGCTATGTATGCCAACGTGTCAGAATTCAGAACTTTGATTTTTTTTTTGCTTCGGTTTTACAGGTCGGCTGTAGAGCATTTACGTACGCGGTTACACTCGCTTGAGTATATGTGCGCGTGACTGAATGGCTTTACGTATGCAGGGCCGTAATTTGAAGAGAGGCACTGTGACTCTTTATAACCTATGAATACTGAGTAGTGGATGTGAAATGGTTTATTCATTGCAGATACAACACTCACCTACTAATTCTTCCACTGAATATATGATAATTGCCTCCTGAATGGTGTACGCGGAGATTTGACACTTTAGGTAATTGAAATAGTTTCATGTTAAGTTTGGAAGAGGCATGCTGCAAAGAAATGCCACAAAACATGCGGGGTACGGACGCCCGGGTGTGAGAAGGATGTTCCACCATGTCAGGTTCTAAGAGAGCGCATTGTGTTTCAACATATCTTTGGCGTGGCGCGATGTGGCGCGCACAACTCCAACTGATTATATAATCAGATCCGCGTCCCTTTACGGCCGCTAACGTTTCGCAGGTCCCCTTGGTTTCTCTCTATCTCACACATTCGTACCGCTGGACTCGGGCCTCCGTCATAGATAAAACCACGGAGGAGACACAGATGGACGAGCGAATGGTGCCCCTAGAGAAGGTAATTGAAAGTTTCAACTGGTTTGGGCGCAGCACGTGCTTAAAACATGAACCATGTTAAGCTATTTCTCCAAGTTGAGGAGGAATGCGAGCGTCGTGCACAGGGTAGTCATTGTGACTCTAGTTTAGAGGCAGAATCAACGGACGAGCTAATCGACGATATGAAGTCCGCGACCACGCCCAGCGCCACGTGCTCACGGCGACGTGGTGGCAGCGTTTCGGTGACGCGCTTCGGTGAGGTAAGGGCTGGCCCACGCGACCAAAGTCTTTATGTGTTCATGTGCGGTTGACATTTTGCTTGGGGATGTATAGCTGTCGGCTACAACCGATGGGAAGGACTCGGCAAATCTTAGTTCAATTGCGCCACGTGTGCCTTTCTACCAAACCCAAGCGGTACGTGGCAATTCATGCCACACACTTGTCAATGTCAATGTAATTGATTGTATTCTACTAGCATGACAGTTTCGAGTCGTTCATAGGGCCGAGCAAGTATGATGATGATAATGAGGAAATCAAGGGGGATCACCTTGTCACACACGTGTACAATGGCTCTACACTTGGGACTATTTCGAAGGCCATGAGTGACCTGCTTCCTCGCCGGCTGAGCAGATCTTGTTCGGAGCAGATGATTTCACAGGCAACGATGGAACCGCCTATGGTTGTTGGGGTCCACGTGGAGAAGGCTACAGTGGAAGTCACGACCGAAGATTTCGAGCAGCTCTGTCGCACGACGGTCCACGCGCCGAACAGTGTCCGGAAGCGTACGTCAGTCCTGGCTTTATGCGGCAGCCCCACCACTGCCACTGCGAATCAGACATGGGTAGATAAAGCCAAGGACCTCACACAGAAGTTCCGACAAAGGAGCAAGACCGCGCTTACGCCGCCTGCTTAGAGATACCTTCCGTATACCCCATATACCTCACGTTTTACGTTGCTTGACCTGGTTGTCATTCGTACCAACGTACATAGCTTATCCAATGTCCATGTTGCTACCCTCGCGTTTTCCAGTCTAACGCCGTTTTATTGAGGGCCAAATGAGGGAGTGTGAGAGCCAGATCTGCGAGCATCCCCGAAAGGGATGGTACGGTCGGGGTGCGGCGCGCGATCAGCTTTCCTTAGAAATGGACCTAGAGCCACAATACGCCTATTAATGTTGCCGGTCTAGCTCCCTTTCTCTTGTCTTCCCTCATCACCTCCTCTCCGTCGCACAAGCCCTTCCAGCCTATTAAACCGCCTCCCTTCGTCCTCTATACCCCCTCCCCTACCCTCATGTACTCTCACCGCCACTGTTGTGTCCGTTTTTTTCATTCTTCCTTATTTTCTTCCCTCTGACCACTCCATACGATATAGAGTATGTCCCATCCTCCCAGCGGCAGCCAAACCAAACCGTCATACATCACAGTACCCACTGTCATTGATGACAAAACACCCGTCTGGTTTCACGAGGTTCTCGATTCGACGTCCCAGGAGGTCGGCTTTAACTATACATGTCTGGAAGGCCTTACCCCCGATCTCCTCTACTCCCCTACCGACGCATTTGCGCAATCATGCTGGGAAATCCTTTTCCCTGGGCCGTCTGGGCCACCTGAGCCCAAACTCCAACTTGAACCAGAGCCCAACTCTCCCACCTCATCCTTCCCGCCCTCATACACCACCCTCCCAGAATTTTACGCCCAATCCTCAGGGTCCTCAAGTCGATCCACGATCCGCCAGCTAGAGAAGGCCAAGGAGGAAGAGCCTTCGTTCCTCGACTACAAATCTGGCGAGTACTTTTGGGATGACAACGACGATCATTTCGACGAGGACGAGGACGGATATGATGGAGAGCCCGACAACTTGACGAGCTTTAACGACGATGAAGTATCGGATATCGGTTCCGAGTCGAGCTTCAGCCATAGCGACGCGATCAGAAATCATCCCATCATCGACACTGATTTTGCCGTGAGTTTTCACATGTGGTGAATTAATAGATAATGAACCACGGAACTCACCACGGGTACTTGCAGGTGAAGGAGGATCTGTTCCTACACGACTTGTCGCCTGTGGATTGGAAATCATCGCTGATGTGTTGGGAAGATTCACTCCCGATCTCAGTTGTTTTCCGCGAGATGCCAATCAACAATAAAGTTCGGAAGCAAAGCAGGCTGTCAGCATGGAAAGCGAAGATACCTAATCTGCCATTTAGGTCTACTCCAGCGCATAATAATTATTGGTACGTTTCTTTTCCACTCCCAACGATAAAGTCACGATTATTGACTTGTGAATGGAACAATAGGTCATAAGCTATTCATTACTTGTGCAATTATAATACATAATTATCACTCCAAGCCGCTCGTTATCTTGTCTATTGTACGAAAATCCAACGAATTGACGTCACCTTTTCCATGATTTCATGTCCTGTCCCTCTTTTATGAGATGAGCCAATTGTGAACGCGGGAATAAATACTTGGTCCCCGGCAACTTGCCTATCCCTGGCTAGAGCCATGTGGAGCAAATTCAGGCAGGCTGTCTGTCTCTGGGTACCCTGAGCCTAACGAGAAAAAGACACAAGGCAGCTAACGTGGCGGGCAGGCGGGCGAATATAAATCATATAGTTAGTACGCATGGTGTCTGTGAAACTTGCGCTAAATTTTTCCCCGCCGGCTCGGCATCATCAAGTCAGCTGATATTTCTTAATTCCGGCTAGTCGAATTTGTACTTATGAATAATAAGGATTTGTGATCTTGCACAGGATCATGCATCATGATCAATCAATGAAATGAAATGAAAAAAAGCGTGAGGTGGTGGAGGGCAGGCTCAATCATGGAAGTTGAACACACACACACACACACACACCCTCCGAGAGCCGTATCAGTTGTACACTAACATTTTCTCTCATGTCATGACATCGGCAGTAAAGCGAACAAGGAGATGACAGCTAACATTGAGTTGAACTCTTAGCGATCTTTTCTTACAAATGCTAGCTATATTTATACAAATACTTGACATCTGACCCTACTCTAAAGCGTTCAAGTTGTCGAGGTGATCCTGACTATTGACTATCACTTACCGGGATCAGGCTAGCATCTGGGCGCATCATGGAACGCCGAACAGAGTGTGGCAGTGACTTTGCGCCATCATGGGTTAAGTGAAAAAAAGGACCCTTATAGTATACCTCCTTACTTGGCAGCGCCGGGTCCTACATGCACTACTAGCCGTGTTACTAACACGATTGCAATCGTAACGCTAGCCATTCGCCCGCTTTGCCCGAAAAAAAAAAAAGAAACAGAAACACAACAAAACAAACAAGAAAAACAACTAAAAAAAAAAAAACAAAAACGAAAAAAAAAAAAAAAAAAAAAACGAAAAACGCAAATGATGGGGCGCGGCGCGGACGCGGACGATCTGATCCTAAGGGGGGAAGGGGGGGGAGGAGGGCCTTTTTGGCGCGTACCACTTGCACCTGGTTCCTTAAGCTTAAGCTTAAGTTTAACTGAGTTTTCTGTCGATTATCCTTCTTGCAACCTTTTTGCAACATCCGGATCCGGTCAACATGGAAAGAGAAGCCAGATTTTATTTTCATTTCATTTCATTTTATTTTTTAAAATTGACGCGCTAGCGTCGGGATGAACTCAAAAGAAGTTCTCGAAACAGAGACGACAGAGACAAAAAGAGAGAGAGAGAGAGAGAGAATGAGAATTCTGATCGTTAATAAAGTTCAATATCGCTTATCGACTTTACCTGTGCTTAACGGCGCCCAGCGCCCTTTTTTCTTCACACACACCACTCCCTTTCTCTCTTACTCCAAGATGATGAAAGGGGTGGTAGGGGAGCGACGTCGCCGGGGTACTCACGAAATGTCACACTTACTTACACTTCAGGTCTTTCAGGCCTTGAATCGCCTGATTCCTCAGGCCTCATCAGGTGTGTAGTCTGTGCGCGCGCTCTTTTTTTTTTTTTCTCTTTTCGGCATCAATAACGTGAAAAGGAAAGAAAGAAAAAGAAAAAAAGAAGAAGCTGTCCCTCGCTGTTGTCATCCATCAAACTTCCTTGAACGGTTGCTGTTTCCAAAAATAGCACTGCCACGCGTCAAGCGTTGAGCGCTATAAAGTTTTTTTGTCCTCGGCGGAGATGATTCGTTCGAGCTCTTTTACACAATTTTTTTTTATACGTCAACTCAAAAGGCTTTAGTGGGGCTCATTTCAATGGCCCGAGAAAGTCATGTTTGTATTTTGTCAAGGCAACCGTCTTGACAACGGACTTTTTCATATTGGAATTTTTTCATGAAAAAACACGACAATTGATAATTTAATACAGAACCCAGGATGACAGAATTCCTAAAAACGGTTTGGTATGTCACCTAGGAAAAAAGAAAAAAAAAAAAGTATCTACTTAGTGTAACAACAACATTCATAGTACATACATAGTGTAGACGAATCCGTGTCCATGGCAGCTTCCATCTTCCGCAAGTCTTTACAGCCTCAACACGGCAGGTGAGTTGGTCGTCTTGACATCAACATGTCCTCTGCCTTTTCCTTCGTCGGACCAGCTGACGCTACCACTAACGTGATTTCTGTCGCGAGAGACCTGCACATCCCTCGACCGTCCCTCCCCACTCGGATCTCGAGCGGCCGAGTTGACGGAAACGCTCGGCCAGAAATGGACAGTGGACACTTCAAAGTCACCCTCGAACGTCGGGTGCAGCATCACATCCACGGGCGAATTCGAGGACTTGGCATTCAGGGACAACTTTGAGTCAAGAGGGGCCTCGCGGATTCTAACTCGCAGGGGAGAATTACAAGTCCTTGCGACAATTTCATAGTTGCCCCCTGTTGTTGTTGTCGAGCCTGGCTGGAGTCGTACGTCCGTATCGATAATGCTGTCATCAACGGTCAGCTTCAGCCGCGTCTTACTTGTGAAACGGACGGGCATACCTGTCCTTCGTCGTCAGCTCCAACGATGCAGATCCGCCATCGTCGGTGTGGAGGAAAACAGGACCCTTGATCCGATCGTGGCTGGTCCTCAGAACGAGAGAACCCGTTGCGTTGAACACTCCGTGAATAGCACCATTGCGCGATATCACCTCAAAGGGGCCAAGGCTTGCAAGGTGGACGACGACTGGACCATTTGACGTTTCGATCGAGCCTTTTTGAGCAAGCAAAGACTAGCAAATGAAGTTGGACTAGGAACACCAGCGTCGGTTATGGTACTCACTCCTGCGATAACACCACCATTCGTGCCTCTCAGTGCAATGTCGTCAAGGATTATGCCGGCCTTGTCGAGATCACCTAGCAGGTGAGTGAAATTGGGCAAATCTGTTTCGAGTCTCTTGATATGCAAAAAATCCGAAGAGTTGGATTTGGGAAGGTTGATAGTAATGAAAAACTTGAGATTGTGGTGAAGAGGATAACGGGCATGGAAAGGCGTCTGCAAATAAGATATGACCCATTAGGGTATGGGAAAAAGACATAAATGGAACGCACAAAGACACCAATACCATTCCCTCCGTCCTCACGCTTGAACTGGCAGACTTTGGCAATTTTGTGTCCACCTGGCTGTAGATATTCAAGACGAACATTGACTCTGGCGACGTCGTCGTGCTTGTCCGATGTCTTGATTTTGACCACTCCCCCTGAGTAGACACCGCGGGATAGGAAGAAGAGGGAGTCTGAATCAATAGGAAGTTCGAATTTCTCCTCCCTCTTGAAGGGGAAAGTGAGTGGTGCTCTTAAGATCTGCATATATGAAGCCTTGAGGGGGATCTGGCCGAAATGCTGATCGCCCCATACGCATCGGACACGGTCCAGTTCGGGCGGAATAGGAAAGTCCTCATCGCCCGGTAACTCCTCCTGAAACCGGGCACGATTAGATAAGGGAACACATTCGTTGGGCTAGGCACATACAGGGATGGTATTGTACTGTGTCACAAGCATGACGCTTTGGATCACAGAAGCTAAGAGAAGCCAGATCGCAACAGCCCACGCGACCGCGGTACAGAATCGCCGCATTGGGGAACGTCGGAGGGGAGGTTGGATCTGATCAGGGGTGTAGAAGGAGGGGTACGGTGCAAAGTAGGGTTGGATCGGGTATGACTGCTGGGTGGCATAGACGGCATAGGAGGGCGGCGCATTGGACGGTGGTTGGCCCACTGGAGGCGAACTTTTGAGAGGAGCGCTGGGATCTTGTTTTGGTAACATGTTGGGCGGCATTAGAAACGGTTGTTAGAGAGTCGGATATATATATGGGTCGTCGGGTGATGCAGTGCTGCGCATTGCTGCGGGCCATGTGATGTCAGCTATCCCGCGTTGTTTCTTAGCCATTCACCATGAATATTTCTCGGGATGACCTAGAAGTGAGTTGACATGTTGGGTTCGCGCAGAGATCCCTTTTGGTGGCACGTTGATTGACGCGTTCAACACTCGCGCCCCTGCACCAAAGTCGGGTCGCGGCGATTGCCGTTGTATGGCTTTGTTTACTTCATCCCCAATCGGGCAAGTGGTTTAGACGCGGAAACTTGTCTTGGACTGGACTGGGATAGGGCTATCCATCCTGGTGATCCCCGATGGCACGTTTAGCATGACGTCGTCCATCTTACCATCATGGACTTGAGACAACCCAGAACATGGCTCGTTAATTTGTCGATTAGTTATGTTAGTTGCAACAGCACGTCTTGTTTCAAGAGCTGTCTATTCGAGGAAGAGCAGAAGGAAAGCAGCCTGTTGCCTTGAAGAATAACAAGACAAAACACGACTCGAGTTGCACGTGATCATCAACTTCACCTCGAGGCTTGGCCAAGGCCTCCATCATATAAATTGATTCCTACCAAAAGAATGGCACCCACCTTCAAGAACCTGCCGTTCCGTGGCATCTTGTCTTCGGTTCTCCCTGCATCCGTCATGGGTTCCCTAGACACTAACCCCGGCAGCAAGGCTGTCCCCCGTCTGGACGTTCCAGTTCCCATCTTCTACTGGGTGGAGATGATCATGTCACGCCTACAAGGCTGGACATCAGAAAGCGTCACTGTGTGGCATGAACTCACCAGCTATCGCCTCGAAAAGGCGTACCATTGCAAATACACCAACTCACACAACGAACACGAGTTCGTCGTCTACGAGTTCTTTGATGAACAACGCGTCAAGCTGGAGCTCCGCGCAGACCGCTCGGTCGGCGAACGAAAGGGCACTCTCAGTATCACGGGTTCCGACTCTGACTCTGATTTCTCATCGTTCGATACGAGCGATACCCAGTCAGAAGGATCTTCCCATTCGGCAGTATCCCCTTACAATCTCAAATCGTCAAAATCTTCCTCTTCCATCGCGTCCATGAAAGGAGGTCTTTCAAAGATCTCAGGTTCTTTCAAGCAACTCGCTCGCCGTCTATCCGATAGCTCCCTATCCCGTCCATCCGCTTACAGCTCTAACCAGTTCCTCGCCGACGATCGGATTGTCAGAATACAAGGGCACCCTAAAAAATCTGAAGTCCTACGAACCATGACATTCAAAGGAGATCGTGCTCGTTGGCCGAGCCTGTGGGATATCATGATTCTCATCCAAGTCGTTCACGACGATAGTACCATATACAAGCTGCTTGGCCGGCAGTGTTACTGGTTTGCAGATAGCATGTTTGGGCTGTTGGAGAGATGGTCAACGGAACACAAAAATGGTATCATATCTACTGAACCTCAGAAGAAATCAAAGTGGGGGTTGAAGCGGGCCCAGACGTCGACTGGAAGCCTTGGAATTGTTCCGGTTCATCGTCGGGATGATGATCAGATGCTGAAGTTGTGGGATTCATACCTAAAAGAGAGGAAGAGTATGGATGCGCAGGTTTGTGATTTCCCCACGTCATTAATGATTATATTGATCGGAGAAATTAGCGAGAGAGATTTAAACGGAGACAGGTCGAAGCTTTACAGATGGCAGATAGGGAAAAACGGGAGCTGAAGGAGCAGTTGAAGAAAGAGCAAGAGGAAAAAGAGCGGAAACTGAGGGAGCTGATGAAAGAGCAAGAGGAGAGGGAACGACATCTAAAAGATCAGCTGCGAAAGGAGCAAGAGGAGAGGGAACGCCGGCTGAAGGAAGAGCAAGAGGAGAGGGAACGTCGGCTGAAGGAAGAGCAAGAGGAGAGGGAACGTCGGCTGAAGGAAGAGCAAGAGGAGAGGGAACGTCGGCTGAAGGAAGAGCAAGAGGAGAGGGAACGTCGGCTGAAGGAAGAGCAAGAGGAGAGGGAACGCCGGCTGAAGGAAGAGCAAGAGAAGAGGGAACGGCATCTGAAAGACCAGCTGCGAAAGGAGCAAGAAAAGAGAGAGCGCCAACTGAAGGATGAGCAAGACGAAAAGGAGCGACGACTGGCGAGAGAGCAACAAGTGAGGGAACGCCGGATGAGGGAGGAGCAAGAATTGAATGAACGAGAACTAACGGGCCAGCTGCGAAGAGAGCAAGAGGAGAACGAGCGACGGCTAAAGGAGCAATTTCAGCAACAGCTGCAGGATACCCATCTCGAATGGCAAGCGCGATTTATGCAAGCGATGGAAGAGAACGATCGCCGGTTCCGGGAGATCACACAAATGCTCCGCGGCGACGCTAGTAATCTGAACGAGCCAACGTCGACGCCTGCTCAGATCCTTCATCCACAGAAGCCTTCATAGTTCCGTCCTCCAGTGGTATCTGTTCGATCTCTCTCACATCTGTGTTCATCGTTTTACATGTCATTACACACATCATTGATTTCACTTTGGTTTCGCACACATGCTCTCGATGTTTTCGTTGCACTTATTTATACCACGTCGCATGATTATAATGTATTATAGTAGAAGAGTGTAAATTGTGATCTGAGCTCGGAAAGCATATCGCGTGAAGCTAACACTGGGCAGATTACGGACTCCGGGTACCAAGAAAAAGGTAACCCATGAATTTGAAGTTTCCTAAAATATATACGGTAATATCGGCTACACACACACTCGAGGCGATCTACCACCTCGTACTGACATATTGATATTAATACTTATAGGTAAGTGGATGGCAAGCTCGGACAAGGTACAGTGTGGTTAATGTTCACGAAGTTTTTATAAGGTCGCTGAATGCCTTCTCGCTCATCCACGGGTTCCGTCTTCGTATCGCTCAAAGTCAGATTCGACCAAGAGTCTACCTACAAGGACTCAGTGCAACGTGGTATAAATAAATAATTGCATAGAAAACATCGAAAATTGGTATGTTCGAAGTTGATGTGTTCAAATTCACGTCCGATTTCGTTCAACGGAAATTGACATTCCCCGCCTACAGCTATACTACGCCGAGGCTCATACATGTTGTAATAGTACATCATTTTTTATATACTAATCTATCGTCCCAACATCGAAGACAGAATCAGTCGGTTTGGAGCGAACAAGATGGATAAGTGCCGCACCAAAGTTGTAAGCACGGTATGATCAATGTTCACAAAGGTTGAAAGTAGACGCATGGAACGCTTCATCAACTTGCCCTCTCGACGCCGTTCGTTCTTCCATGAGCTCAAGCCTCAACTGCTTCGCATCAGCCATGCTCATCGGGAACCCAGGAACAAGACGGAAAATATGATCCTGAATCTCGAGGGGAAGCTTGCTTATCTGCGGCGTCTCCGTTGCAATCTCCTGCCACCAATCGATTCTCTGGCACGGAACGTTCGCAGTGGAAACAATCTTGATGTGAGGATCGACAAGGAAAAATGCTAGAATTTTGCGGTGTCCCGGTTTCGTGGGGTCTTGCAACCGGAATGGTTGTACCTGGTGCTGGAAAATATTTGGGAACGTGATGATTCTGCCTTGGTTGGTATCGACAGAGCCGACGTTCTGCACAGTAGGCCCTTCCTGCTGGCATCCAAACACTTCCGTGAGCCATCGATGATGATTTTGCTCATAATCTATTTCATTCGAGCTATCATCCTCGGACTGTTGACGGAAAGCGAGACTGCTCGTCGTGATATTCTCATTGTCGTAGTAATAAATGGCAGAAGCACATATATGTTCATTCTAAATTGAAGCGTCAATCAACGGGGTCATGACTAAACAAATGACTCACCATTTGACCCTCGACGTGCCACGATCCACCTTCGTATTCAGGCTTGTTGGGTGTGAGGTGAATGTTGGCGAGCTTGACAATCACCTGAACACCACTCTGGCCATGATCTGACCGAAGATCCACGGGATCATTATTGACAGTGACATCCCGGTCAAATTTTCCAGGTTCTGGTTGGATATAACGAATATTTGCCTCCTCATCCTCGTCACTATCTGCATCCTCCCAATCTGAATTTTCATCAGCATCTTCCACCTCCTCGTCGACATCAGCTTCGTCATCCTTGTCAGGGCCGTCATCTTCATCAGTGTTACCCGCCTTTGCAGTGTTGTCCACCTTGGCAGTAGTTTTAGCGGTATCCTTCTCCTGACTGGCCTTTTTCTCAAATTTGGCTTCCGTGTAGTCTATCCGGCGATGTTGCGAGTCGATGCTGTTTAAAGCTGATAACGTGGCATTCCACAAGGGGATGGTGTGTCCGATAATTTGTTCGATAATACCGTACAACCCTTTGTACTTCTGTGGGTGCAGATTATTGATATAACTCTTGATCCTAAACCACCCGTGTCATGAGCCCAATCGACAAAATCATCGAGAGAATAGCTTACTTGACTTGATCGTTCGAAATATCAACATCACATGGGAGCCACTGAAATCGATGACTGTAATTCTCAGCTACATCTGCACCGCGCTTGAGCTTCAAGTCCGCCACTTCTCCTTCTCCACATCGAGTGATACAGTCATCCAAGCTGGTAACCGAGTCTGGAAGAACACGAGATTGGCCGTATACAAGTGGAAATAGAGACGGATGTACAAGGTCGAGGACCTTTTCGTCCGTGTTAGGATGCCAGTCCTTGTCCTTGTCGGGCACGGTTTCCAAAGGTTTTACAGCTGCAAGCAATGCCTGTCTGAGTTCTTCCGGCACCGCTGTATCCGACTTGACGACACCACTATCGTAGACGGTGACCAGCCCGGACTTTTTGAAGATTTGGGCTTTGCAGCGCAGTTCTTCAATGCACCAGTTCATCATGGGTTGAGTGACATCGAGATCTTTTGCGTTGAGGAATTCCTCCTTCCATTTGCTGACCACTTTCTTGTCCAAGACCTGGCCGAGGCTCGTGGTTCAGTCATGCAAAATGGCACTCGGGATCCTTTTTGATTTTTTTCACCTTAGTATGCCACGAGGGTTTATCGGTGATGATATTCATGATGCGTTGCATGGTAAATTCCCGCAACGTGATGAGCGGAAGACTATGATGGGGCGTTGCATTAGCACAACCGAAGACGAAAAAAGTAGTACGCACTGGATTTCACCATCCCTTAATTGTCCTGGGTCCAACGCCGTACGGAACAATGTGACTTTTGGAGGGATGAAGTCAACAGGTTGATTCAAACCCGGGACCTGGACGGTCGTTTTTGTCGCGGCCTTGGAGCGTTGGTTGCGCGGCATGGGAAGCTTTTGTCTTGGGCCTGGACGTCGAGCAAAATGGGTAGTCGAGCGGTAGAGATGCAGTGTAAGATAAGGCGACTGGTTATAAGCACACGCTCAGCGCCGGCAAAACACCGCCTCTTGACGGCATGAGCGCTGGAAACTTAATTGTACTGTCGTAACTTGGGAAACGGCCGTCGTCTGGCCTTATTCAGTTCATTTATTCCCCCGCCAACCCCTATTACATGCAGCGCGCTTGTACAAGCGGTCGTCCAGGGACACCAACCAGTAGAAACAAGGCGTCTGGATTATCAGCTATCTCCTCATTCCCTTAAGAACTCAGAGTTGTTGTGAAAAATACATTAGTAGAACTCTAGCTTCCCTACAATAGTAACGCTGCCAACAATAAACATCCAAGAACTGAAGCCAAGTCCGGAACATATCAGTAATTAAGGTATATTAAACAATCAGACGACGACTGACCTGAGATAAAAGTTCTCCGAGTCAGACCCTCATTTCGACTGTCAAAGTAAGATGGAAACAGAGTGATAAATGAAAGAAATTTTCGTGCTTTTGGTCAACCGCATAAGCAGTCTAAGCCCGGGGCCCACGGCAAGGGAAGCACGAGGAAAGGAAAGCCACTTGGTTTGACTTTCCCCACCTTCCCCGGGAAAGGAGGACTCACCTGGTAATGGGCGAACGAGGCGGGCGACGGCGACCTGTAAATATTAGCCAATAGAATAGAAAAAAACAGAAGAGAGAGAAGAGAAAGAAGAAAAGAGAAAGAAAGAAAAAACCCCTCGCCCTCTCCCCCCAAGCCAGCCTCCTATGGAAGCCGGCCTACTTCCTCTCCGACGCCGAGACAAGCTCATCCCAGAGCCTGTCCGATATCTCCTCCGCTAACGCTTTGCTAATGTATTGGAGGGAACTAGGAGGAAAGACTTGATCGAATTGTTCAGACGTGCAGTAAGGCATGACGGAGGCTTTGAGAGCGAGACGGGCCTTGTTGTTTTCGTCTTGGAGCGCGACGAGGCAGGCCGCCTGATGAGCATCTTTCAATTCCGCCAAATAATCTTGACCGCCGTTCGGCGAGTGCGTCTCTGTGGCGGTGGCGGCGGCGGGGGCGGTACGAGGCTTTCCGAAAATAGGGATAATCAGATTCATCAGCCATGTCACTTTTTTCAGTGTCGACCGACGTGCGTTGGCCAGCTTGGGTCGCGCCTCAGAGTCTTCTCGGATAGGCGTTTGTACTGGAGACAGGGAAATAGGGGTGTCATTGGCGGAGGATAGATTTGGTGTAGTGTGTGAAGTGGCAGGAAGGGCAGGAAGGGCTTGACGACCAGCGTCGATGGCAGCAGCAGCAGCAATGCAAGATGCAGATGTAGTAGTGTGCATGATGTGGATAATAATGAAAAGGTGCGAAACTGGGTAGACGGGTTTATATAGGCCATTCCATTGTCAACCGCACGATCGGTCAGCCGCCATTGTAATGTCAGGCTCCTAGATAAACAACAGCAATAGGACTTTTGCTGATACGAAATTCTTTGTCATTTCAGATATGCAGGATAGTGAGTGCATCATTAAATATGTGGTAGCACCCACGATGGACTGTTTGAAATTACGGTGCAGCTGTGATGACATGGGTTCGAGTAGTTTATTCAACGGTAGCTGCACTCTGCTGTGATAGATTGATAGACAAACTGTATGTGAGTATACAAGCAGGTTCTTCGTACCATACGGATACACCGCCGCTGGTGGTTAGTTGAATAGAATCAACAAAGTCACGTGGATGCGACACCGAACTATGTGCGTCGGAGGTTCCGGCTCCTGACCATGCTTCAAGCTTCACTAGCTTCAAGCCTCGTACAAGTCGAAGGCAGCGAGCTCTCTACCCGTGGCACGCCCTGCCCATATACTTGCCTCCTCTGAAAAGTTCAACTGAACGAATCATCTCATCACCGGATAGTGGCCGAGGTATGCTGGATTCTACTTATTACAGTCCTACCATGTAAATTTATACAGACCCTGGCTCTTGCTCACTCTTACTTGCTCCCTATCTTGCACATCATGGTCAAAAGGGACGAAGAATTTTTCATTGATAACATTATTATCCCTGTATATTTTCAAGTTGCCTTGCCGAGAAGTTCATTTCTTTGATTAGGTCGAGGATAGGATATTCAAATTTCCCAACACGTACTAACGGCAAGCTCTTCTATTTTCCAAGACATGCTTGATATGCCCTATACCCAAGGGCAGCAATCCAGACGACTGTTCTGAAGAGCAGCCGCTTGTCCCCACATCAAGGCATCACGGTTTACGCATCCTCTCAGATGCATTTGTCCACTGTGGAAAATGGTTTGAGTTTGATATATCCAACCGCACTTTCCATGCTCACTTTCCATGCTCACTTTGATCTGTGACTGGTAGTGTTACGGTCGATGTCCACAACGTTGTTCAGCGTCCAAGTCTACAGTGACAAACAGAGTCTCGGTCTGTTCCCAATCACTGGACAAGGGTTCTAGGCACTAAGTCTGATGGTGACAAAAGCTAGAGAGAGAGCGAGGAGAGCGATTGAGGCAACGAGCAAAAGAGCGTTCAAAGTTATGGATAAGATTCGACTAAGTTGGAACTAAAGAACTACGGTACATGAGAGGGGTTTATATACGTTAAAAGAACAATAAGAATATAAGGAGAAAGTGCATAGCTATCTGAGAAAGGAAAGATGAAGGTAGCTACCAAAGGAGATAACGTCCAAGCGTAACTATGGGTTTGTAACAAGTAAATGTAGTCCGTTAACGAAGGAAAAGAGAATTGTAACAGGTAGTATGATAAATGACCATTTGGTTCCTGTCCAAACATGTCCCTCAGTGTTTATAAAGACATGTATGTGTATGTGAATCCAAAATATATCCACTATGGCATGAGTCTGAAGTAGCAAATAAATCAGTAGCACAAAACAAGAGTCCAGTGTTAAATCAGGGGAGAGCAGTGCAGGACTCAAGCTAAGTAAGGATTTAACTACTTACATCTTTAGCTTGGTTAGTCTTACTGTTGACTTTGTAGTTCTTGGAACTGAGGGACAGTCATCCAGAATGCCCTCCTTTTATGCATTTTGGAACCCTAGCTTACATACACATTATTCTACCAATGGAGTAACTACGAGGCTATGTACACACAGCTATTGCTGTGTAAGAGCTATCCAAATGCAATGCAATTGCTGTATCTTTGCACAGCAGATGACTGAGCATTGCTGTGCATTGCTGTGGATGAGGTCATTCTGTACCTTGTCTTATTATATTCCTTCTAATATGTTCTATATGATATCATAAAGTTCTTTATGACTTCATCATCTACTGATAGCTATCTTAATGATGTCACTATGACTTCATTATGTTCCTGATGATATCATATGGTGCCTTATGATATCATCTCTATCAATAGATATTCTAGACCATGAATATAATAACAGTTAAATATGAAACACACTAATTATTCACTATTAATTCATTATCTTGCTCATATCTAATCCGTTAATCGTTATCTAATCACCAATCAACAATTATATAATACTCTGATAAGATACTGATTAAACGAGATTAGATTAGATAAGATAAGAAGTGAAACGGATGAGTATTAAGTGAATACATTTTACATGTATCTTTTAACACTCCCCCTTGTTGAATATTTTACTGAACATGTATACCGCAGAGGTCCAGCATTTTACTATGCTTATTCAACATTAGGTTTTTAGTTAAGATATCAGCTGCTTGATCATCAGTTTTAATATAATAGAGATCAACCATATCTTCTTTGACACATTGTCTTATAAAATGATATCTTACATCCATGTGCTTTGTTCTTTGTTCTTGAGCTGGATTAGAAGCCATGTAAATAGCTGCTTGGTTATCCATTATTAAGGGAATGGATTTAATGTTATATCCTAACTCTTCAAACAAATTCTTTAACCAAGATATTTGACGACATGCATCAGAGGCTGCCATGTATTCAGCTTCTGTTGAAGATAATGCTATGGTTTTTTGTTTTGCTGATTTCCAGTATACAGGTGCTCCTGCTAATTTTACAACCATACCAGTTGTTGACTTCCTATCAATTGGATTAGAAGCCCAATCAGCATCTGCATAACAAATCAATCCATATGCATCTCTTCCATTATATTTAATGCAATAATTAAGTGTACTGCCAACATATTGGATAATATGCAATGTCTTTTTGATATGATCCATTGATGGATTACTAACAAATTGAGACATTAAGATTGTTGCATATACAATATCCAATCTTGTACACATTGCAAGAAATAATAATGATCCTATCAATTGTTGATAGTATGTGATCATTTCTTGTGTGGCTTTACCTTCTGTATATTTATTTGGGACATAACCAGCTGGTAAAGGCGTGTTTACTGGTTTTGCATTAATTAATCCAAACCTTTCTACTATCTTCTTAGCATATTTGGTTTGGTCAATAGTAACAGTGTGTTGCTTTTTATCAATCACAATGTTCATTCCCAAATATTCACTTAGATCACCTAAGTCTCTACTTTCCCATTTTTCCATAAATTTCTTCTTGAAATTGTTCACTGCAACTTCATTATTGCCCATGAATATTATGTCATCAACATATAAGATGATTACAATTATATCATCTCCATTACGTTGCACATATATTCCTGTATTGGCAAATAATCTTTTGAATCCTAACTTGGTAATACTAGTATGTGCTTGTATATTCCAAGCTAAAGATGCTTGTTTCAAACCATATAAAGCTCTATTTAATTTGTATACTTTGTCTTTATCATTGGTTTTGAAACCATCCGGTTGTTCCATATAAATCTCCTCTTTTAATTGGCCATATAGAAAAGCAGTTTTAACATCTAGAGCTTTGAGTACCCATCCCTCTAAAGCTGCAAGTGCTAATAAGATTCTGACAGTTTCAAATCTTGAAACCGGGCTAAATGTGGCTCCAAAGTCTATTCCTGGTACTTGTGAAAAGCCTTGAGCAACCAATCACGCTTTGTATCTATTGTCTGATTGCTTTATTGCATAAACCCATCTACAACCTATAGGTTTACGATCTTTAGGTCTATCGACCAATTCCCAAACATGTCTACTTTCAATAGACTTAATTTCTTCTTTCATAGCATCTACCCATTTTTGATATAGTTGAGGATCATTTTCTTTCATCCTCAAAAGATCTCTATATACAACAGGTATCCCTTTCTTTCTGTTTTCTTGATCTATAAGTTTAGATGCTGCTCTGGATAAAAGAAGTTTATCTCTTCTTTGATGTCTTCTTTGAATCCAGGCATTATTATCAAAGTATGTTTGAACTGGTTCAGGCGAAGGCCTGGCAGTTTCATCTAAATCCCTTATAGGTGTTTCAGAAAGTGGTGTTAAGGGTGATTCATTTCTGGGAAATAATCTTGGTTGCACAGATCTACTAATTTCTTTAGTAGTTCTGAGATCATCAAGAGTCATATCTTGAAATCTTTCCTTAGTATATAAGGATTCTTCATCCTGAGATGATTGTGGTTGTTGACTAGGTTTGTCAACTTGTTTACCTTTATCTTTTTCAATCACTTTATTCCAATTGGTTTCTTTTCGTATTTCAGCTTCAATCTGAGCTGGATGTTTATCTCCATAAACATTATCAGCAATGACCTTCACTTTTGGTCTCCTAGCAGTTTTTCTAGTTGCTAGTTTTTGCTGTATGACTTCTCTTTCTTGTTCTCTAAAACCAAATGGATGTGTTGATTGATCTGGAACATTAGGTTTCTGAATTAACTTAGGTCTTCCAGCTTGCAGTTTATCTCTTTTTGCAGCTGTGAGATCTAACTTTTTACCAATGCGTTTACCACCTGTTGGTACTAGATAATCTCTTTGACTATCAGTTAAATTCTGACTCCTATACATTTCATGACTAGGTGTAATATCCTTCTGGATATCTCTCCATAAATCATCATTAGCAAAGCGTACTTTGCTTTTAGGAATTACAAATTTTGATTTAGGAAATGTTGTTTTAGACTTATTAATGACCTTATTTATTTGATCATTAATGTTTTTAGAAGGACTTTGATCATGTTTATCAAATATACTTCTAATCTCTCTAAGATCAACATCAGGATTACTACAAGATGATTTTAATTGTGAAGGAGGATCATCTTTATGTTTTCCTTTTCCTTTATCAATAATTGTAGAAGATTCAATAGGTTCTTCAACTTCTTGATTTAGATCTGAATGATAACTTGAATGATCAGATGCTGATTCATCATGATTATCTAATTTAGTATCATAGTGACCAAGATTTTTAATCTGCCATTTCTTAAACTCTTTATCATATTTTCTATCAGCTTTAGATTTAAGTTTTCTGGCAGTTTTTGTCTTTGGTATTTCCTTGCTATGTTTTGAAGTACTGTCTTTCAAATGATTGTCCAATTTCCTATTAGACTTATGATCATCTGAATCCGACAAATCACTATCACTTGAATCATTATTATCATGAAATGATAGCCTTTTATCATTTTTTGTAGTGTCATGATTAGAATGATTATGTTTGTTTGTTGGAATTGTCATGTCAGACTCTAAAGTTGGGTATTGTTGCTGCTTGTGAATATTTGTATTCTTGGATAACTTGGGAAATATATTTTCATCAAAGATAGCATGTTGTTACGATTCGACGGTTTCATGTCACGACGGGTGACATGTGTGACGGACAGGCGCCCATGGTAGCGCCCTAGCTTACATCAGCAGGGCATGCGGTTAAGGGGAGGCGGACATGAGGGGGCCATGAGGCGAGGGGTATATAGTAGTAGTAGGAGCCTGAGAACCCCCAGGCTCTTGATAGTCACTGTCGTAGACAGTCCTACAGAGTTTCTATTTCCTTTTCTCTTCTCCTCTCTGATTGTGCGACTTGGTCTACCGACCTCATAACATAATCAAGAGCCTGAAGACTACCTCGCACAAGGTATCGACTACCAACTGCGACTACCGACCACTATGCCAGCGTTACAGGCAATTCAGAAGACAGGCGCTACCAGCGCTACACCTCAAGGCGTCGTCGACGCAAACTCTCAAGTCGCTCAGCAGAGCGCATCAGTCAGCGGAACCGGTATGGGTTCCTTCTCCGTTTCCTTTACACAGGTCGCAGCTACTAAGGCGACACAACTCCGTACGGTGCGAGTGCCGTCCTGTCCTGGGATAGTGGGTCAGGAGGGATGGCAACTGGCGGAGCGGAAGAGCGTGGGAAAACACACGAAAGCAATGCATGGGGGTGTCGTGTATCAAGGATGCACAGTGTCAGGACACCAATCACGTATCGGGGCTAGTTCCCTGAGCACGAGGACACCTGACCGAAGACCCGGGCACCATCCCCATGTGTCACTTGATGGACAGAAATCGAAGAGCTCTGCGGGGGTGCGGGCCGAACGAGCCAAATTGACCCCGAGAGCAGGTGGATACCCCTCTGGCGACATCCCCGTTAGGGCGTCTCAGCGGAAGAACCGGAATGCTCCTTACGTCAGGTCGGTGTGGGACCTGAGTAAGATGGAGTTTTTGTTGCAGGGGCTCATCGAGAGCCGAATCGAAGACGAGGGGCGCGCCCGAGAAAACGCCAACTATGCACGGTGGCAAGCATACGAACAGAGACGGCTTGCCCGACTGGCACATCAGCCAGCACCTGCCGACAACAACATGCACGTGTGTCGGTGGATCATACACAAGGCCGCGGAGCGCCGTAGGCATGAGGCAGAAGAGACACGCAGTCTCCTTGCCGAGGCCGACAGAGTGGCTCGGGCCGAGCAAACCGATGCGTGGGAGGCGCTTCTTCAGGAGCGTAAGGAACGTGCTGAGGCGGCGCGTCTCGAAAGAGAAAAGGCGCAAGCTTCACGTGTTCAGGAAAGGGCGCAGAAGGCGCATCAGCTCAGGTCGGTGACACCAGAGAAGGCAGTGGAGGTCAAGCCTTCGACACCAGCAGCTACGACACCGACGGGAACCAAGATGGTTCCAAAATTCAAATACACAGCCGACGAGTTAGTTGGCAGATTTATCCCAAAAGCGAGTTGGGATAATAAACGAAAATCAGCAGTAGCGTTGTACGAGCAGGTGTATGCAAAGTACGACGAGATGATCAACCGGCTGGAGAACATGCCGGGAGTTCGTATTGAATTGGGCGATCAGGAGGAATTGCTCTACAACCGGGTTCACATGCAAAGGAGTAATAAGTGGATCCGTGATGAGAAGTCAAAGTGGTCCCAGTCCACTTTCATCAACTTGAAGAAAGTCGGCGGACAGGGATTCGACAACGAGCAGAACCTGGTGTTTGAAATCAAATTAGATTTTCAGGTTCTGGCTAGCTATGTAAAGCGCGCATTCGACTGCACGCAACGTGATTTGGTACTGGTGGGCCGTCATTGGCATTTGTCGCAGAAGGCCATGAACAGACTAGTTCATGCACTCAACGGAAACATAAAGAACTCGGCGCATTACTTGCGAGTTCAACGATATGACCCGTTGAGAATGACAAAACCGCGGAATATGGCACCGCCGCCAACGCCAAATGAGTACGAAGGAGAAGGAGTCCTTGACGGATCTGTCGGACTCAGCATGACCATGTTCCTGCGGGAAATGGGAGAAGAGTCGCTGAAAGAGCAGCGCACTCGTACGAGAGAGTGGAGGAAGACAGTCAAAACAGTCTTCCCTGGTCCAGCAAAAACCAAGGCGGATTTTGCAAAAACAAAACGAACCGCGAGGATGTCAGTTAAGATCCCCAAGCACATGATTCGTGGGTGGTGCTACCTGCGATTATTCAAAAGGGAATTTTGGGACAAGTTTGAGTGGCCCAAATACCCCACGTTATACGATATTTCCACTTGGGAAATCGAAATGCGGGACGAGACGACGTGGTTCAAACTACAGGATGGACCAGAGCAAGGAATCTTCCACGTAGTGTTGGCGCAACCGGAGGAGGTTGACGACGTTGACACCTACATGTGGAAGGATATTGATGAACTGACCCACTGGAGCGTGGGTGCAGGATGGAGAACAGTGCGCCTTGGCGCAGAACCTGAAGAAAGAGTGGTGTACCCTCGGAGGATACTACAAGACATTACTAACGTCAATATTCAAAGAAGGTCACCAATGGAACGGGAGTGGGGTGAACATGAATTCAGCATTAGGTGGCTGGATGACGTTCCCCAATACGATATCAACGTGGAAGATTGGGTGTCGAGTGTACAACGATGGGATGGTTATGCACTCCCCTTACGAGGACGTTTAGGAGTATCACCAATGACGCCGGGGTACTGCTACCTGTGGCTGTTCAAACCACAATATTGGTCGAGTTTCGCATGGAAGGCAAACCCTTCATGGGTTGAAATATCCCTTTACGAAAGGGATATGCAAAACAATGAGATCCAGGTGACCGTATCATACGACCGACGACGTCAGATTTACCACGTTGAGAAAGACGAGGAGTGGGGCTCCCCAGCACGTGAAGTATGGAGATGGTTTGGTCCAGACCACCGACGCGTGGGCTTTACGGTTACCGATGCCTTTGTATCGGCAATTCTCATGATAGTTACCGCATATATTGCGGTATTCGGATCAACAGCAGAGAATGCCACATGGGAAGGTCGATCAGACAATGACCGTAGGAACCGAATAAGACCCCTAGCGGAAGGAATAGGCACGGTTGCGGAAACATTGTTCCGCCCGCCGAGAGAGGAAACGGCGCCCACCGTCAAACTGGATATGCCGGAGTATTACGAAGGTCAACCGGAACTAATTGCCAATTGGTTAAGAAGTATGGCAATATACTTCCAACTAACCAAGCAAAAAACGGTTTCGAGACAGGTGACAATGGCACTCCAGCGTATCCGGGGTGGATCAGCAAACCGTGCAGGAAACTGGGCAGGTGTCAAGCTCCAACAAATACTAGAAAATGTATTGGAGCGAGAGGAACGAAAGACACTAGGGACCTGGAGGGCAGGAACCACCCTAGCACAAGAACGACATGGAATAGTGTCGTTATTAGATGGAATAGAGAACGTCGAACAAGCGGCGTTTATACATAAGCCACCTTTTACAAGTTGGCAGGAGTTCGATACGGAAGCACGAGAGTTCTTCCTAACGACGGAAACCCGGGATGATGCAATTCGCAAAATCCAGGGATTACAGCAGGGAAAACGCAATGTAGAGGACTACATTGTTGATTTCAGAGGACTAGCCCAACTTACGGGCTACAACAAGATTGCGCTCATTGCGCAATTCAGGAGAGGATTACATCCGCAGCTAGGGCTGAGGATCGTGGAGACAGGAGCGCCGGGAGATGGAACCACTACAGGGGATTCGGAAAAGTGGTACGCGAAGGCGATGGAATTGAACAAGGCTTGGCGGGACGCCAAGAAGTTCTATAATATGAATCCAGGGCAAGGGTCGCACCAACCCCAGGCATCGACAACGAGGACGCAGGGTACCCATAATAGGGTTTCACCAACGCCTGCGACTCGGACTGGTGGAGCAACGCAAGGTCCACCACCAACAGCAGCGACAACGTCGAGCGCCAGGGACCCCAACGCCATGGACGTAGATAGGAAGAAGAGCACAATCGTGTGCTACAATTGCGGAAAGACGGGACATATTAGCAGAGATTGCAAAAGTCCCAAGAACTGGAAAGGGAAAACCCGTGTGCGGGAAATGGGGTGGAAAGAGTGGCTTGACGATGCCACTGAAGATGATAAGAAGGCCATTAGCGAGGCCTTGGGTTTTTGAAGCGGCCAACTGGAAATCATTCCGACCGGACGGCCTGTAGTTCTAGTTTGAATACATGTAATAATAGTCATGCAATCCAATCTACTAAGTTAAATTGCATTGACTATGAACTAAGAACAACGAAAATAAGGGATGAACCCGTCACAACGGGAAAAGATCGCTTGAGGCCCTGGCAGACTCCATGGATGGTGAGGCGCATATGGGAACGACCCATGGCCCAAGCTCTCCAATCTCTCCGGTACTGGAGTCGCGACTCCAGGAAGGAGGAGGTAACAGAAGGTCTTGTACAGAATCTGAATAGCGCGACGGAGGTACAAGCGGCCTGGTACTTGAACCACTTAAGGAATAAACCTAAGCAGGTGATAGGAACTGGGAAAAGACAACTAAACGTACCCATGACGGTTACTGATATCACAACGGGACAGTCCGTTACGATATCGGCTCTGCTGGACTCGGGGTGTACGGGTTCGTGCGTAAACAGGAATTTCGTGAAGAGGAATAACCTCAATACCAGAAAACTCCCCCACCCGATTCCTGTTTACAATGCCGATGGGTCAGAAAACGTCGATGGGCGATTGTCAGAAATGGTGCAGTTGAAGGTAAAAATCAACACGCACGAGGAAACTTGGGAGTTCGGCGTATCGAACCTAGGGAAAACGGATCTGTTCCTGGGACACGACTGGTTAAAATTCCATAATCCAGATGTAGATTGGAGTAAGAACATACTCCGATTCAGTCATTGTCCAGGCACATGCTATCCAGACTCGAAAGCTCAGGAGCCCGAGGACGAAGATGCTGAGGAGGAGCAAGAAGTAGGCGGTGTGCATTGGGATGAAGGGGATCGGCTGTTGGCGGTACAAAGAGAAGACGTAGACTCAGAATGGATCAGGGCGTATGAATCTACGGCAACCAAAATTGCCGCCGAAAATAAGGTTACCCGGACCCTGGAGGAGGTCGTACCTGAGCATTACCTAGGTTACCGGAAGGTCTTCGAGAAACAGACCTTTGATGAATTACCACCACGTCGACCCTGGGATCATGCAATTGAATTGGTACCCGGTGCCAAGATGTTGGATTGCAAGATCTACCCTCTAAGCCGCGTGGAGCAGGAGGAACTTGAGAAGTTCCTCAAAGACAATTTAGACACAGGGCGCATCCGATCGAGCAAATCGGCGATGGCGTCGCCATTCTTCTTTGTTAAAAAGAAAGACGGATCACTGCGACCGGTGCAGGATTATCGAAAGCTCAACGAGATGACTATTAAGAACCGGTATCCATTACCACTCATCTCAGAGCTTGTGGATAAACTGTCACATGCAAAGTCTTCTCTAAGATGGATATTCGGTGGGGTTACAACAATGTCCGAATCAAGGAAGGTGATGAGTACAAGGCGGCCTTCAGAACTAACCGTGGACTCTTTGAGCCCTTGGTAATGTTCTTTGGCCTCACCAATTCCCCTGCGACGTTTCAAACCATGATGAATGACATCTTTCGGGAAGAAATTGCGGAAGGGTGGGTCGTGATCTACATGGACGACATTCTAGTGTTCTCTAAGGATCAAAGGAGTCACACAGTTCATGTAAATCGAATTTTGGCAAAGTTGCAGGAACACAAGCTATCGTTAAAACCCGAGAAGTGTTGGTTTGACAAATCCACTATCGAGTTTCTGGGATTGATCATTTCCCATGACTCAATCAGTATGGATAAAGCTAAGGTTAAGGCCATTGTGGACTGGCCTGTCCCTACTTGCAAGAAACACGTGCAACAGTTTCTTGGTTTTGTTAACTTCTATCGATGCTTTGTCAAAGACTTTGCCTCCATTTCCAAGCCATTGACACTTCTCACGGGTAAGAACGAATGGCAGTGGAGTCCGGACCAACAGCGCACATTCGAGGGTCTCAAGGCGCGCATTGCGGAGGAAGTTGTCCTGGCCATTCCGGCTGATGAAGGTCAATTCCGGGTTGAAACGGACGCGTCGGATTTCGCCATTGGCAGTATCCTGTCACAACAGCAGACTGACGGCCTTTGGCGACCGGTGGCCTTTATTTCTAAATCTCTTAATCCGGCGGAACGCAATTACGAGATTTACGACAAGGAAATGCTGGCCGTCATGCATGCCTTTTACAAATGGTCGCATTATTTAAAAGGCACGGCCATTCCGGTTGAGGTTTTAACAGATCACCAGAACCTCACGTACTTCCGGAAGCCGCAGAACATCAATCGCCGACAAGCGCGTTGGATATTGGATTTACAGGAGTTCAACTTTGCGATCAAGCATCGTTCTGGCAAATCCAACAGCAAGGCTGACCTTCTGTCCCGGAGGACAGACCATAAGGGGGAGGAGATTGACAACGAAGGCGTCATTCTCCTTAAAGACGATCTTTTTGTTCGTCTTTATGATGACGACAATGCGTTAACGGAGTTGGAGGAGAAGATTGCCAAAATCAATAAGCGGCAATGGGAGTCACAAGTGGTGGAAGGACTTAAAAACGAAGATCCCAACTTCAAGTTGGAACGAGGGATCGTGACATGGAAGGGTCGGATTTATGTCCCAGTCAACCGAAGGGTGCAAGAATCCATTCTCAACATCCATCATGAGTGGGGACATTACGGAATCGACAAGACCTTGGAGGTCATCACACGGAACTACTGGTGGCCACGCATGGCTAGGGACGTCAAACTATACGTCACAGGGTGTAGGACATGCCAAACTGTCAAACCGGACAGAACGAAGAGGGCAGCACCGCTACGACCCAACAGTGTACCTGGCCAACCGTGGCAAGATGTGTCTGTGGATTTAATGGGACCATTTCCGGAATCGCGAGGCTTTGACATGATAATGGTAGTTGTGGATCGTTTTACCAAGAAAGCGTATTTCTTGCCAACAAATTCCACAATCACATCATTAGGAGTGGCCAGACTTTTCCGTGATAATGTGTTCCGGGACCATGGATTACCTCAGAAGGTTATCAGTGATAGGGGCTCTCAATTTGTCTCACAGTTCATGAAGGAATTGTTCCGGCTGTTGGACATCGAAGGAAACCCCTCGACAGCATATCACCCGCAGACTGACGGACAAACAGAACGGGTCAACCAGGAAGTGCGCGAGTTTCTCGCAATGTACACAAATGACAAACAAGACAATTGGAGCGAACATTTAGCGCTCGCTCAGTTTTGTCATAATGACAGAGAAAACTCAGCCACAGGTTTCACCCCGTTCTATTTGAACAATGGAAAGCATCCGAGAAAGTGGAGTGATCCGAAACTCACCACCAAGGTAGCAGACGTGGAGAAGTTTGTGTCGAACGCACAAGAGGCGTGTGATATAGCGGCGGAAAATCTGGAAAAGGCGGCAGAACGCATGGCAAAGCAGTACGATAAGGGGAAACGACCTGCTAGAGAGCATCAGGTCGGCGACAAGGTCTACGTCAATGCGGAACATCTTCCACATATACGAGCGTCCAAGAAGCTTGATGGCAAGTTCTACGGACCGTACAAGGTGTTAGAAAAAATTGGTTCTGCCGCATATCGACTGGATCTTCCCAAGTCGTGGAAGGTGTACAACGTTTTCAACGAAGTACTGTTGAAACCCTACGTACAACCGGCCTTCCCGGATCAGAAGCGGAAGGACGAGGAGTTAAGTGCAAAGAGAGCAGAGGAGGAGGTGAAAGTACAGGGTGAGGAATATGAAGTTGAAGAAGTTTTGGACAGTCGCGTACAAGGTCGAGGTATTCAATACCTTGTCAAGTGGAAGGGATTCCCTGTCGAAGAGTCTACTTGGGAACCGCTCAAGAATTTGGACAATGCAGGAGAAGCAATTCAGGAGTTTCATCAGAAACATCCCAATGCTCCTGCTTCTCGACGGTTACCCAGGGATGCTTTCCGGAGATATCAGAATCACACCAGTACGCACGTCCCAAAACGGTTGTTTGGCTGGGAAGACAGCAAGTTCGAACGTGATTACCGGGAATGCCTTGAGCGCAAATGGCGCAAGTGGAAGGGCGATCGAGCGGCACTTTACGCTCTCCCAGATGACGATCCCGACATGGTTCGTGTGGAACCGAACCCTTGAGGGGGGGGGTAATGTTACGATTCGACGGTTTCATGTCACGACGGGTGACATGTGTGACGGACAGGCGCCCATGGTAGCGCCCTAGCTTACATCAGCAGGGCATGCGGTTAAGGGGAGGCGGACATGAGGGGGCCATGAGGCGAGGGGTATATAGTAGTAGTAGGAGCCTGAGAACCCCCAGGCTCTTGATAGTCACTGTCGTAGACAGTCCTACAGAGTTTCTATTTCCTTTTCTCTTCTCCTCTCTGATTGTGCGACTTGGTCTACCGACCTCGTAACACATGTGTGGCAATAACAATTGTGTTTTTATCATTCATGAACTTGTATGATTTACTTTCATACCCAATGAATATCATTGGTTCAGCTCTTGGTGATAATTTATCTTTACGTCGTTCTTTAACAACATAAACATATGCCAAACATCCAAATATTTTAAAATGTGATATGTCAGGTTTCTTCATCATCATGTTTTCATAAGGTGTTTTCCATTTTGTTCTTCTCAATGGTGTACGATTATATATGTGGACTGCAGTTTCAAATGCAAATGACCACCATGATTTAGGACAACCAGATTCTAATAAAAGTGTATGTGCTTTCTTTAGAATGGTTTCATTTAATCATTCAGCTCGACCATTTTGTTGATGAACATGTGGAGCACTAAGTTCATGGTTAATACCTTTCTCCTGAAAATAGTCTATTAACTTCTTATTGACAAATTCTCCCCCTCGATCTGAACGCACACTTTTAAGCTTCTGATTCAACTGATTTTCAGTGAACACAACATAAGCTTTTATAGCATTAAAAGTGTCAGATTTAGATCGTAACAATGCCAAGTAGGCAAAAGAAGAATAGTCTTCTAAGATTAATAAGGCGTATTTCTGTTTATGATAAGACTGAATGGGTAATTCAATAAGATCAACATGAATCAACTCTAATAATTGAGTTGCTCTATGAGTTGATATGTGATAAGGTTTGTTATCAAGTTTACCCATTACACATGTCTTACAAATACGTCCTTCATGTGATTTATTAATTTTAACACTATTTTCAGTATTCTGAAACATATGACTTAAGACATTATCACTGGGATGTGCCATTCTTCGATGCCAAATGAAATAATCAACAGTCTTAGGACTTTTGTTGATTAACAAATGTTGAGAAGGTCTGTTAATAACAGTAGAGAGCCAATGAATGGAGTTGGTTTCTATAGGATATCCAGTTAGTGTAATGTTTCCTTTATGTACAATAGTTTTGTGTTTTGTGTGGTGGACTTGATAGTCCATACTAGTTAGTTGTGGAACAGAAATAATTCTGTATGGTAACATTGGCATATAGCACACATTCCAGTTAAGAACATGTTTTTCATGACAAAAACATATTTGTCCTTCACCTTCAATAAGTGTCTTTGCATTTTTATCTGCAGTAGTAACTTTGATTGGTGTAATAAATTTCTTATACTTGGTGAAATCAGTTATAAACGGTGTACAATGATGTGTAGCACCTGAGTCTATAACCCACTTATCATGCTTGTTAAGAATCATAATTTGTTCACCAGGAACTTTAGATTCATAATTCTCATATACATATTTGTAAGTACTGTTACTACTTATTTGGTCTTGATATTGTGCATCAAGCACTTGCTTGTTGGTTAAGTCATCAAGCACTAAAGCAGTATTAGATGAGTAATTATGATTAAAGAAATTTACTGACCCAATGTTACTATTATCCATCATGTTCATAGGTTCACCAAAGTATTCTAATTCCTCTTCAGGATTGAGATACTGTGGTTCTGGAGTGTGAAATCCACTTGGTGTGGATACATCTGGTGTATTATGTGTTCTGTAGAACACACCAGTGCTGTAATCAGTGTCAGTCTCACCATAATCGAGTTGTTCTTCATCCTTATCATCTGATAAAGATATATGAATGTCTCCAATCCTATCTAACAATTTTCTGCTAGACGTAGGTTCAGAGATTTCTTCATCAATATCTCCAACTGTCTGAGTTGGATAAGAATCAACAATCATTGGATTTGCGAAATGAATTGTAGTTGAAGATTTGCCTTGCTTCTTCAACTCCTTCAATTCAGTAACAAGAGCCTTGTTTTTAGCTTTCTTGTTAGCTCTGTTTTGTTGATTCCTTTTCTTCTTATCATCTTTTGATAAAGAAGAATTGTTATTAAAATGATTATACGGTTGACGAGGTGTGAAGCTCTTCCTACGATTGAATCGTCCTCTGAAAGAACCTCTAGGTCTGAATGTATTATTGGAGTGTTGATCCCTCCAATTAGGATTTGTATTGGGATTCTTGTTGATACTAGATCCAATGTTGGCAATATTGTTATATGCAGTTCTAGGTTTTCCTTTAGACTGCATAAGATTCCATTCATTCTGAATCCTAGGAACAATTTTGTCAACAGTGAAATCTTCAATCTTGGTATCAATTATATTTGTAACAAGGTTACTATATAAATGATTGAGATTGTGCAAGATGAAGAAGCAAATGACAAAATCAGGAATTTGATATTTCTCTTCGGTTCCTAAGTCAGATACTAACTTCATAAGTTTAGTAATTGCCAGAATGGGATCTGAACTGGATTTCATGGACCAATTAAAGATGGCTTTGTAAAGTATAAAATACTTTGCAATGCCTTTGGTTCCAAACATTGTGTCTAAGGCTGTCATTGTAGCCTGTGGAGTATCTTTAACGTAAGTCCAGAGAGATGGTTGTAAAGCCAATTTGATAATGGCTTGACACTTCTTCATGTTTTCATCCCAATCTGTTCTTTCATTATAAGCGGTTTTATACTCCAATTCCCAAAGTGTTTTGGTAGAAAGACTAGCATCACTAGCTGGTTCCGCTGGTAATAGTGGTTTAGTGCTAGTAAGATATTTCTCATAACCTTTCATTTGAAGGTATGCAATGAGAACGTCTTTCCACTTCTTGTAATCAGTTACGCCACCATAGACAGTAACCAATCTTTCCATTGATTTTTCAGCAGGATCTGAACCTCCACATTTCCAAGATGAAAGCCTGTTAAAGGACGTAACAAGATCTTCTAAAGTCCACCATGAGACGTTTGATCCAGGCTGTTCTATGAAGTGTAATAACTTCAAGGACTCATTCTTTTGATAGTAAAACTGGACATCTCGACAATAAGACTTGGGTAATGCAACAATATCCTTGAGAGTAGGATATGTTGGCCATACGAAACCTTTTAAGACAAGAGGATCCATGAGGATTAAATAACATAATCCAGGCTTTTCCCAAATAGGATGGTCTTTAGTATGCCTTTTAATCTTCGTCAAACCACATTCTTTGTATTTGACTGAAAAATTAAAAGCAGGGTATTTATCTTGTTGTTCTCTAGCTTGAAATTGGAAATTTGTGTGAATATTTTTGTCAGATTTGCTAGATGATGATTCTGGTTTGAAAAAACTCTTCTTAGGAGGTACAACATTCTTCTTGAATGGAATATAAGCACGGAGATTTTGAAACTTGGGGGTTCTTCTAATGGATCTGGGTAGAGATGTACTTCTCTTGGGATAAACAATTTCTTCTGACCTTCGACTAAGGTCAGGATTATTGTCTCTGTCCCTTTTCCATTTAGGTACCCAGGCATTAGATTGTTGAGTATCAGAATTCCATCTAGGCTTATTTGATTCCTCCTGAGATGTATTATTAGGTGCTTCTTCAAGTCTTCCAGCAGATCTGAAATAATCGAGAATAGGGGTTTTATCTGGACCAAAACCTTGAGCTTCCTTCCAGGCTCTATAATCATTCATTTTCTTATCAAGTTGTTCTTTTACTTGATCATAATTATTGCTTGTATCAAAGAGATTTGGAATTCCTTGATCATTACGCATAGCTTTATATTGAGCCATATCATCCTTATATTGCTCAATACGATTAGGTTTAGGTGCAAAATTTTGTTTAATGAATTTCAAGTGATGGGGCTTTGGTTTTCCCCACCCTTCATTTTCATAATCCCTAGCAAGATTATTTGAATGTTGCATTCCAAATGCTTCTTCATTGAAGGTGAGTTGAGGCTCTGGTCGATTCCAACTCAATGGTGGTGCAATTTTGAATGATTTATCTTTATTTTTGGATAAAGAAGATTCTGCTTCTGGAGGTTGATCCATCCATTCCTTAGATTCATCAACCTTTTGCTTTGCAAAGACTCTTTCAAGACGTTTGATAATAGTATCAACATGGTCTTTAAGAATTGAATCAACTGGAGTATTGGTAGGAACAGTTGTTTCATTGTTAGAGTTAGTTGGTTGAGGAACAAATGGGTTATCATTTTCCTTTTCTTTGTCTGAATCCGAGAATATTGAGTCTGAGTCTGGATAGTACTTTTTATGGACTTCTTTTGGTACATAGATGAATTCATATCCATTAACTGAGAAACAAACATCGGTAGGTTGTCTGTTTGGCAGAGTATTGGATTTAATGAATTTGTCTAACATTCCAGGATCCAGATCAGGATAATCAGACATTGTGAAAAAACTCATATTTGCCCCTGAGGGGCCAGCTACTGTACATGCAGTATTACAAGGTTTATTCAGACCTTGTAATATCCCTCCACCAACTAATCCTGTTGGTGTGTTAACTCCGGGGATGACTGGAGCGCTCATTCCGGCCTTTCTCCTTCTACTGGGGATAATCTTTTCCCCGGCCGCAAAAACGAAATTGGGTTGTGACGAAGTTCTTTCCTCGTTACTAATGTTTGGGTTTGTTGAACCCCAATGGATGTTTGCTATGACCAATTGATCAGCTATAGGGTTAAGCAGCTGATTTTGGTATGTCACTTTATTTTTGCTATTGGTGGCTAACTCCACCAATTTACGCATCTCCATTATTTCATTCAGCCGCTTGGCTGACTTTTCGTTTAGTGCTCTTTTGTAATCCTTCCTCTCATGGTATATGTTTCCATCTAATATAAAAACAGCATTCTCAGCCCTGAGTCTCCGTTTAGCAAGTTCATTGCTAATTTTGGTACCCTTTAGTCCCTTAAGGAACTCAAGGCAAGGTCCTTGTTTGCTGTTAGGTCCTAATTGATAAATAGATGGACCTTCATATTTGAGGAGGGATACGTCTTCCTCTGCATGTACATCTTCCTCATCTTCTCCTTCTGCATCTGCATTGGCACCACTCTCTGAATCTGTAATCGTCTTTAAAGATGGTAAGTCATCGTCTTTTTCAGGCGGTTGACTACCACATACAGATATATCAGAGATTTCGATATCATCATCATCATCATCATCATCTGCAAGCTCGATATCTTCTTCTGGAACAAACATGTCCAGATAGGCGACCTCTTCTTCTTCTCTCTTCAATAACTCCCTTCGATTGACACCTTCATTTTCATCGCTGACATAGATTGACCCTTTGATAATAGGAGTACCTTCATGGCTCTCCATATATGGATCAAAGGAATGAATGTATTGAACACCGATCATCCTTGGACAAGGATCATCAGACATTCTGAATTCTTCTATGTCATAGCATTTTTCAATGAAAGACATGATCAATTCTTCCAGCACCAAGTCGATCTTTTCAATGGGTAGCGTGGTGCAGCTGATAGGAGGATACATATCACGAACATCTGAGTTTTTCTTGATATGGTTCCAACCAGCCCTGCAATTCGCCAACCAGACCAACTTGCCAATACGATCGTAGGGATTCCCAAAAATCATATCATCTGATTCGTATTTTTCCATCAGATCTTCAACATCAATTCCTTCCAACCACGGGTTGAGATACAAAACCCGTCTAATTACTCCAGTGTTAATATACTCGGTTCTGTATTTAGTGCTATGGAAGTAGGAGGAGAAGGAAATTTGATTCTTGAGAAATCTGGTGGTGTAAACTTGAGACATCTAGAAAAAATTGCGTCAGCCAAAATTCCTAATCTCGAATGATACATGAGAAGAGGAAAATATCTTAGGCTGTGCAATCCTCCAGATTAGAACATGTTATGAACTTGCGAGCAACGCAAACGACCTGTTGAGGCCATTGAATGTTGCTATGCCAAAGATTGTACCAGGGGCTCCTTCAAATCCCTGTGTACGAAAATCCACCAACTAATCTAGTGTATGTGTGTATGTAATCAGTGTTCTAAAGTGATCTCCTCAGAGATCCTAATCTAGTGATGAGTGTTGTTTAGACACCCCACATTAGTCTGTGTGTACAACGGAAGTCCACCTCAGCACGACCCTTGAGAAAACTATCTAGCAGCCAAAATGAGAAAATGGAGACAAAAACTCCAATAATGGGATAAGGGCATTAACTCTCAGCTGATGGGGGGTGCACGAAGCCTTTACAGGGGGTTGGACCCTGATATCCACCATGAGGTGGCCCCAAATCCATGACAGTTTTACTGTGTGGTCTGTCAAAACCATGACTATTTGGGGTAGTCAACCCATGTGAGAATTTTGATTTCTGTGTTCCACAACACAGGGCAACTCAGAAGCGCCACTCCAGATGTTTAGTCAGTGCTCCCACACTGTCAGCCACAAGGGTGACTGAAATGGTATCCCTGCTACCATTAAGCGGACCATTTATCCCATGGTCATGGGTTAGCTGCTAGACAAATGTGGGAAGATTAGTATGAGGAGACATCTACACATACACACGATCCGCTGTGGGACCCCATCAGACCAATAGAGGGCCTAGAGCCATATTGTATATCTGATATCCTTGAGGGGTTTTAGCAGATCAAACACAAAACTACATAAATTTACATGTGTACACTATCCATACTCCATCCTTGGCACAGTCAACATCCAATGACGACAAAAGTCATCGTTTCAAGGCTGTCGCTTGGGGCCCATAACCTGTTAAATCAGGGGAGAGCAGCGCAGGACTCAAGCTAAGTAAGGATTTAACTACTTACATCTTTAGCTTGGTTAGTCTTACTGTTGACTTTGTAGTTCTTGGAACTGAGGGACAGTCGTCCAGAATGCCCTCCTTTTATGCATTTTGGAACCCTAGCTTACATACACATTATTCTACCAATGGAGTAACTACGAGGCTATGTACACACAGCTATTGCTGTGTAAGAGCTATCCAAATGCAATGCAATTGCTGTATCTTTGCACAGCAGATGACTGAGCATTGCTGTGCATTGCTGTGGATGAGGTCATTCTGTACCTTGTCTTATTATATTCCTTCTAATATGTTCTATATGATATCATAAAGTTCTTTATGACTTCATCATCTACTGATAGCTATCTTAATGATGTCACTATGACTTCATTATGTTCCTGATGATATCATATGGTGCCTTATGATATCATCTCTATCAATAGATATTCTAGACCATGAATATAATAACAGTTAAATATGAAACACACTAATTATTCACTATTAATTCATTATCTTGCTCATATCTAATCCGTTAATCGTTATCTAATCACCAATCAACAATTATATAATACTCTGATAAGATACTGATTAAACGAGATTAGATTAGATAAGATAAGAAGTGAAACGGATGAGTATTAAGTGAATACATTTTACATGTATCTTTTAACATCCAGAAGACACACCAATATGGCATTTACCACCATCACACAATGCAGTACACACACCTTGTTCATGGCCACAGACAACTCCTTTACCCATCACTACACATCCCCCACAATTGTAGAGATCTGATTTTACATCCACACACTCATGACATGAATTTGGCAAGTGGGATATTGGGCACAACACTAATCCATCTGGACAATTGGAAATCTGACTCATTTACAATTGGGAGGGTTGGAAAAAATCTTGTTGCTTACTGAGCCATCATTGTTAAACACCAATTGGGGAGCTTGCCGTCACCACCATGATGAAGTCCCAGTTGGACATGTTGACTGAAGCAAGAAATAAGCTGGTAAAAAACTGTGCAAGTGTTCTTGTTCACTGTGTACGTGCATGCTGGATTGGGATATAGCTGATTGTCATGACCGACTGAAAAGCTTTGGCTTTTTCACCAAGTCATTTTCATTTTATTATTTATTTTCTTCATATTATATAAACATATGCTGACTAAGCAGGCGCCTATTGCTTGGCGCTTAGATAAAGCCGTAGATAAGATACTGGAGCCCAGCGCTGATGACTCACTACCATTACTACATCCGCAGTTGTCTTACTCATACTGTACTATATTTAGAGTAGGGCTTAGGGTAGCACACAGACCACCTGTCATAGTATATAAGGAGTGCAATCCAGCACCCAGAGTCCTCAGTTGAGTTCTCTTGGGTTTCATCCCTCCTCTCCTCCCCTCTCCTCAGTTCTCTGTTGGGGCTCCTAGGCATCCCGCCAGGGGGTTCCTGATAGTAGAACTCGACTATCCTCTCTAGCAGCCCCAACGCTTGTTATACCCGGACCACAGGGTTAAGTGGATGAGAACCAGGGGATCACACAGTCGTACACCAACTATAAAATTGTGGTACCGGTTGCCAGACACCGTTTAAAACTGCGCACCTGTGGCTCTGCATCGCAGCCCTAAACTAGCTTTGCATTATGTTCCCGGTCTACGCAAACTGAAGAACCTAACCCGGTTGATAGGGTTACCTGTGCACAGGAGACCAGTGCCGGACTTATCACACGATACATAATACATATCTAGGGACCAGCCTCACCAGCCCCCTAGTGTGTTAAATTGCCCTGGTCTAGGCCTCTGAAGGCTATACACGTAATTACATATATACTTTTTCTTGTACTCTTTGGAGGTAGCCGGCACTTGCCCACGCACCTCTGAGAAAGGCCCGCACCCGTACGGTGTAGCAGCATCAGGACAACCGTTTGGACCCTGATTAGATAGACCCTTTCATCTATAAATAAACCAGTAGTCAGTAAAGTAAATTGTAGCACTGCAGGGGTGGTTGCAGACCCTGAGTGCACATTTCTGTATCTATGTTCCCAAGCAGGTGACAGGCCAAGACCTCCCTCACCTTTACGTACAAGATAGGAGATAACAATAATGATACATTTTGGGACGCCGTCACTGGCGATCTTGATCCAAATGATGTGGGTTTCAGTTCATCAGAAGGAGAATCTACTTCCTCATCATCATCATCACATTCAACAAACTCTATCACAGAGGAACCACATCAGTGGGAAGCAGCACCGTTTCCCATCCTAGTACCTAATCCAGCCACATTAAACCCAAACCTACTATTCAACTCCGACGCCGATTTCATCGGAGAACCCGCACCACTGTTTTCATCACCACCACCCCTGCTTACACCATCACCCACATCGCCACTGCCAAACTATCACAGTATGGCGGCACCCCAAGAAATGACATCAGCAGAACTGCTGAACCTCCTCAACGCACAAGCCGCAACCATCCAAGCCCTCCAAAATCAGCTGACACAGCTGCAAGCAAACGCTGCACAGGCCGCTGCGGCCACAGCAGAACACCCTCCTCCCCCTGCCAATATCGTTAACATACCGCCAGGGATGGTATTCAATATTCCCGGGACCAGTAATGGCGGAACATCTAGAATAGATGTAGCCAAACCTCCGGTCTTCTCCGGAAAGAATTCCGAAGTGACAAATTTCATAAACGCATGCAGATTGTACATTCAATTAAAGATGCTGGAATCCGACGAGGAGGAACGGATCTTGTTGATCATCTCGTACATGACAGAAGGCTTCGCTGCAGATTGGAAGGACAATCTGTTGGAGCAGATGGCCAACGATGAAGAAGGAATTCCGCAAACGGCAGAACAGTTGTTCAGACAGATCAGAAGGGACTTTGGTGATACTGATGAGCAGTCATCAAAGATCTCGGAGATGCGGACCATGACGCAAGGGTCCAGTACATGTGAGGAACATGTGCAAAAATTTAAAAAGGTATCACGAGGAACTGGGTACCTGGGGAGAGCTCTTATCAAAGAGTTCAAATGAAGTTTGAATACCGGACTCTGTAAAAGGATAATGGAGGCCGACGAAGTACCTGAGACCATTGAAGGATGGTATCAGAAAGCAGTGAGATTGGATCACCAGTGGAGACAGGCAAAAGCCAAGGAGAAGTACTACTCCTCACGGACCAGTAGCTCCGCCAATAGGAGTGAAGGAGCATCCAAAGGCCCAGATACAGCGAAGCCGGTAGCCCCTGCCCAGCCAAAACCCTGATGGAGATTCGGATTGGGATCAGCGAGTCAGGGACGATTGGGAGCTGGAGCCTCCACAAGTTCAAGTAATATGGCAAATTGGCTGGACCCTAATGCAATGGACGTTGATCAAAACCAAAGACCGCCCCTCAGATGCTACAAGTGCGGCAAGATCAGACACATTTCCAGAAACTGCAGATCAGGACTTGATATTTGCACCATGACGTTTGACGAAATGAAGGAGTACTTCAAGAAAGGAGAAGAGAATTTAAAAGAGGAAGAGAGTCAGTAGGTCCCATACTAGACTCTCATAATAGATACGCTGTACTAGATAGATTAGATAGTGCACAGCCCCTTGATATAGTGCCTAGCGCTGACCGGGTTGATGCAAGGATGATCTCGGGAGTCTCAAGGACTTCTGAGACGTTCCCACAAGAGGCAAACTCCCAGGTGAAACACCTTGATATAGCGCACAGTGCTGAAAGTGTCACTCCCAAGGAGCGTGGCAGGGTGGCTAAACCTGTGCTTAATTCCTCATTACCAAATACAGTAGTACAAGTATCTACAAAGGGACAAAAAGACTTAAAAGGAAAGCAGCGTGATATAGCGCCTCACGCTGAAACTGCTTGTCCAAAAAGGATGTTGAAAAAAGGAGAAAAGGAATTTTTAGTTAGGTCAATAGGACGAAAGGACGAGATCTTGATGGAAATTGGGTTGGAAAGGTTGGATACGCATGAACAAACCCAACAAACTGCGTTGCTCGATTCAGGGGCAACAGGGCTATTCATGCATGCTGCATATGCGAAAAGGATGGGCTTCAAATTGATACCCTTGGAACGTCCCATTCAAGTTCGGAATGTGGATGGAACAAATAATGAAGGAGGAATGATCACCCATGAGGTTGATCTTCTTTTATCTTATCAAGGGCACAAGGAATGAGCCACCTTTGAGATATGCGAGCTGGGAAAAACCAACGTAATCATAGGATCCACGTGGTTATGAAAACACAACCCCGAAATCAATTGGGAGACCGGTCAAGTTAAATTGACATGTTGTCCATGGAGCTGTGGACATAGGCAAAGGGAGTGGACCAAGAAGCAGGAACAGAAGGTCCGATCAGCGGAACACTGGCGTGTTCTGGAATATCTGTGGGAACAGGAGAAAGAATTAGACTTTGCACACTGGCTCGAAGAAAAAGAGGAAAGTGAGAAGCATCTCACGTACATGGAACAAATGAAACACCCAGGTCAATACAAGTATGGGGATAAATACCCATTCTTACCAGTGTTTCCATCATCTGCCGGATCAAAGGCCGGATCGATGAGGCATGTGCGGGAGTTGGCAAAACTCACAGCAAAAGAGATGGTACCTGAACAATACCATCAATACCTCAAAATCTTCGAAAAAGGAGCATCAGAGCGCATGCCGGCTAGAAAGCCTTGGGATCATGCAATAGACACCAAACCAGGCTATCAACCCCAGAAAGGGAAGGTCTACCCCCTATCCCCAGATGAGCTGCAAGAAGTACGAAACTTTGTGGATGATCAATTGGCAAAAGGGTATATTCGACCCTCTAAATCACCACAAACGTCACCAGTCTTCTTTGTAAGCAAGAAAGATGGAAAGAAGCAGATGGTTCAGGACTATCGATACCTGAACGAGTGGACGGTTAAAAATAACTACCTGCTACCACTTATATCAGAGCTCGTAGATCGAGCAGGGAGTGCCAAATACTTCACTAAGCTAGATCTTAGATGGGGTTATAATAACGTACAGATTAAGGAAGGTGACAAATGGAAAGCCGCATTCACTACCCCTGAAGGTTCTTTTGAACCGGTAGTAATGTTCTTCAGGCTGACCAACTCGCCGGCCACGTTCCAAGCAATGATGAATGACATATTCCGCAATATGATCAATGCAGGAAAAGTCATTGTGTACATTGACAACATACTCATCTTTACTAAAACAAAAGAGGAGCATGACGCAATTGTACAACAAGTCTTGCAACGATTGGAAGAAAACGATCTGTATGTAAAACCAGAAAAATGTGTGTGGTGCGTGGAAGAAGTTGAATTCTTGGGTGTCATCCTAGGACCCAAGGGAATTCAAATGGATACAAAGAAGGTCGAAGTGATTATTAGCTGGCCCACCCCTTCTTGTGTCAAGGACGTACAAAGGTTCTTAGGCTTAGCCAATTACTATAGGCGCTTTGTACAGGACTTTGCCAAAATTGCACGACCACTACATGATCTGGTCAGAAAAGAAAAAACATGGGAATGGATGGAGGTCCAAGAAAAAGCTTTCCAGAGCCTGAAAAAGATATGTATGGAGCAACCCTTGTTAGTTGCCCCGGATTCAGATAGGAAGTTCAGGGTGGAGTCAGATGCATCAGATTACGCTACAGGTGGCGTCTTATCTATGCTCTGCAAAGATGATAAATGGAGGCCTGTGGCTTACCTATCAAAATCGCTCAATGACACTGAGCGCAACTATGACGTCCATGATAAGGAAATGCTAGGCATCATGCGTTGCCTAGAAACATGGCGCCATTACCTGGAAGGAGCACGTGAGCAGTTCGAAATATGGACTGATCACAAAAATCTTGAGTACTTTATGAGTGCCAAGAAGTTGAATCACAGACAGGCCAGATGGGCCTTGTACCTAAGTCGCTTCAACTTTGTTTTGCATCATAAAGCTGGTGTTACAATGGGAAAGGCTGACTCTCTGTCCAGGAGGCCAGACCATAAAAAGGGGGTAGATGATGACAAAAAGGACCTCACGCTCCTCAAACCGGACTTTTTCAAAATTGCTGCACTGCGTCATGGACACGTATTCATTCACAGCTCAGAAAAAGAATTATTAAACAAAATTCGACACTCTGAAGCACGTGACAAAGCAGTGGTAAAGGCAGTGGAAGCCATGAAAAAGGCTGGTGTTAAAACACTAAATGCTCAAGAATGGGAGATGGAGCAGGGACTTATCCTCTGGCAAGGAAAAGTCTATGTACCTAAGGATGAGAAATTGCGGATGGAGATAGTCTGCCTACACCATGATACGCCCATTGCTGGACATGGAGGACAATGGAAGACAATTGAACTCGTCACAAGAAACTACTGGTGGCCTGGAATCACCAGATTTATCAAAAAATATGTTAGTGGATGTGACAAGTGCCAGCGGAATAAGAACTTCCCAGAGCCCCCCGCTGGAAAGTTAATGCCAAACTCGGCACCAGCAAAGCCCTGGACACATATTTCCGCCGCTTTTATCACAAAATTACCAGAATCACATGGTCATAATGCAATTTTGGTAGTTTGTGACAGAATGTCAAAAATGGCGCATTTCATCCCCACCTCAGAAGAGACATTGGCGCAGGGATTAGCCACATTATTTAGGGACCATGTTTGGAAACTTCATGGACTCCCTGAATCTATAATCTCAGATTGCGGTCCACAGTTTGCCACGCAAATGATGAAGGAGCTGAACCAAATGTTGGGCATTAGCACAGATTTGTCCACAGCATTCCATCCACAAACAGATGGACAAACAAAACGAATGAATCAGGACTTAGAACAGTACCTGAGGATCTTCGTAGATCATAGACAAGAAACATGGTCTGGATGGTTAGCCATTGCCGAATTTAGCTACAATAATAAAATTCGGGTGTCCACCAAACAAACACTGTTCTTTGTCAACTATGGCAAACACCCCAGGATGGGAATCGAGCCAAGAGGAGAAGGAAGTCACCCGGCAGCATCAGAGTTCGCGCAGAAAATGAAGGAAATTCATGAGGAAACTCAGGCAGCCTTACTAAAATCACAGGGTGATATGAAGCTGTACGCGGACAGACACAGATCAGACGCACCAGAGTACAAAGTTGGAGACAAAGTATGGTTGTCAACCAAAGATTTAAGGTTGACAGGCCGACCAACAAGGAAACTGGTGGAAAGATGGATTGGGCCATACCCAATCAAGAAAATAGTGTCGTCAAACGCAGTAGAGCTGGATCTACCTTTCTCCCAACAAATCCATCCCGTGGTAAATGTCTCACGAATCCGCCCTTGGAAACGACCAATGAAAGGGCAAAAAGCACAACCTCCACTGCCAATTGAAATAGATGGTGAAAAAGAGTATGAGGTAGAAGAAATAATCGATGTACGATTAAAAAGAAACAAAATGGAGTACTTACTCAGGTGGAAAGGATACACCGCTGAGCACAACTCCTGGGAACCATTGGACAATCTACAAAACGCAAAAAGAAAAATAAAAAACTTTTACAATAGAAACCCCGGAGCCATCAGAAGGCTTGACAAAGCAACCTTTAGCAGGTTGACTTTCAGACCCTATGAAAACTTCACCCAATCCTCAGACAAAGTAGTGTCCAAAATCGATGTTAATGCAGTAGCACCAGCTGCAAAATGGGAACAAAACTGGCAAAAATGGAAAGGAAGAAAGGGTTTAGACACCCTTACAGAGCCAGGAGATGTGGAAGGGCCATGTCAATGTAACATGTGCCTACGACAATCGCATGATATAGCGCCTTGCGCTGAAACAATTGAAGACCTCACCCCACCTTCACGCCCATCATCAAGGAAATAGAGGAATCATCCATGATAGAGCGCGATGCGCTGAAGGATGACAAAGAAATTTAAATTTGTCTGGAAGCCAAATCCTAACTGTCATGACCGACTGAAAAGCTTCGGCTTTTTCACCAAGTCATTTTCATTTTATTATTTATTTTCTTCATATTATATAAACATATGCTGACTAAGCAGGCGCCTATCGCTTGGTGCTTAGATAAAGCCGTAGATAAGATACCGGAGCCTGGCGCTGATGACTCACTACCATTACTACATCCGCAGTTGTCTTACTCATACTGTACTATATTTAGAGTAGGGCTTAGGGTAGCACACAGACCACCTGTCGTAGTATATAAGGAGTGCAATCCAGCACCCAGAGTCCTCAGTCAAGTTCTCTCGGGTTTCATCCCTCCTCTCCTCCCCTCTCCTCAGTTCTCTGTTGGGGCTCCTAGGCGTCCCGCCGGGGGGTTCCTGATACTGATGGATGTCAAGTAAGATATCCAAAAAAAACCTCAATAGAGATCTTACAATGCTGTCGCCATGTTTGCAAACACACTGGTGTCCCCATTAAAACAAGACAATGGAACAAAAAGTATAACTCATACGCACATATCCCATATACAATGTCAGGGAATATTCAGAGGTGCATGGTGAGGCAACCTGTACACTCTGAAAAACAGTCGTCAACACAAAGACAGCCATCAGAGTATACCAAGTCCTGAGTGAGTGTGATGGCATGTTGGGAGGAGAGGGGAAAAGTGCTCTTCAGCTGACCCTTAAGAACCACAAGCTCACCCTATGTGCTCCACTTTCTGAAAAGGGTCTTTTCTCTGTGTTCCCACAACAGAAAAAGGGGCTCAATTTGTTATATTGAGCTATTGTTCTTATGTCCACTTACTTATGCCTCAGTATCCAATGCCACTTTCCCTTCCTTGCATTTGCCTAACTCCAGACTGGCCATCTTCAGTCATCTGATTTCCCAAATGCCCAGTATAGACCACCTACTAATTGCCAGTCCTATAGTAAGGCTGCATTTTCCCAACTCCAGACTGGCCATTTTCAGTCATCCAATCCCCACTAATGGACACCTACTAATTGCCAGTCCCATAAGTAAGGCTGCATTTGCCTAACTCTAGACTGGCCATTTTCAGTCATCCAATCCCCACTAATTGCCATAAGTAAGGCTGCATTTGCCTAACTCCAGACTGGCCATTTTCAGTCATCCAATCCCCACTAATTGCCAGTCCCATAAGTAAGGCTGCATTTGCCTAACTCCAGACTGGCCATTTTCAGTCATCCAATCCCCACTAATTGCCAGTCCCATAAGTAAGGCTGCATTTGCCTAACTCCAGACTGGCCATTTTCAGTCATCCAATCCCCACTAATTGCCAGTCCCATAAGTAAGGCTGCATTTGCCTAACTCCAGACTGGCCATTTTCAGTCATCCAATCCCCACTAATTGCCAGTCCCATAAAGTAAGGCTGCATTTGCCCAACTCCAGACTGGCCATTTTCAGTCATCCAATCCCCACTAATTGCCAGTCCCATAAGTAAGGCTGCATTTGCCTAACTCCAGACTGGCCATTTTCAGTCATCCAATCCCCACTAATTGCCAGTCCCATAAAGTAAGGCTGCATTTGCCCAACTCCAGACTGGCCATTTTCAGTCATCCAATCCCCACTAATAGACACCTACTAATTGCCAGTCCCATACTAAGGCTCCATTTGCCCAACTCCAGACTGGCCATGTTCAGTTATCTAATCCCACAAAGCTCACTATAGACCACTTACTAATGGCTGGCTAGTAGAGCTGCATTTGCCCAATGACCATGGGCTCTTTTTATCAATAATGTGAAAGATAGATTACCAACCAGCATTACCAGCATTAATCTATAATAAATCACTAGAGAGGTAAACCTCATGATTGACGAGATCAAGTTGCCTTGTCAGCTTGTGGTTTGTGAGAGGCATCCATTATTTTACTCATTTACTTGCCAGTCATGTTGATACAGAGTTGGGGCTCGGGCTGCTCCAACCGATTACAGTGTGAAATTTATAATACATGCCCAATCAAAGCATTCAATCAATGTCCTTGGCTGAATGAGATAGGTGGCATGCAGAACTGAGTACTGTCCTAATTGCACCTTTTCAAGCTTCTTTGCTCAGCCTAGAGGACTCCTTGCATCCTGTCTATCTGTCACTGAGGGTGGGGGGGTGGGCATCTACAGAGCACCCCTGTGTTCATGTGATCAGATGGTCCAGAGACAAATCGTGACTGGAATACAAGTGGGCTCCTTTATGACACTTTTCTGCATTTCTGGAATGTGCTCCACAAACAAACCTTTGCCAATTTTTCACATATCACTCTCCCGCTCCTGCATTTTATCAACTCACAACCCCTGTCACTCTTTTGCCTCGTTCACAGACTTGCCTAGGAACTGCACCTGCTTTTAACTCAGGCTAGGTTTGGTTGGTTTTGCTCACACATATCATGCTAACCCCCTGCCATCCTCACAGATTTGACATTATGGCAATATCATGCTTTCTCCCTGCAAGCTATCCTGCTCAAGATCCGGATATGTATAGCAGGACTGCTGTCCAAGATGCTTATTCTTCAGAAGCTAGCCTATCTCTGTTCAGCATTTTGAACCCAACCAGTCCTGTCATCTCCCCAAAAGGTTTTATTCATGTTCTGGGATATACCCCAAAGGAGGGAGAGTGCAGGGTGCCCATCACTGTCCGCATTCATTTTCGCTGTGATTTATCCAAGCCTATATATGTCCGCCTCATTGTTGGCAATAAGCCCATGTCCACCAAGGTTCGTGAGGTTTCTGGTTCCGTATATGGATGCTGGCACCTCGAGGCTGCTGCCCCACCTTATGATGAAGAAAAGACTTCCAGAAAAGTTTCATTGTTAGTACAAGCACTCAACAAAGATAACATCATAGTTGATTCCGTAGCCTTTGGTGAGTTTTCATATTGGGCACCATGTGAGTATATCACCTATGAATTGTATCACTTCCTTAACAATCATCAGCATGTTCACCCAGAAGTTATGAGCATATGTCACCAAGTTCATCACAATCCTCTACCAAGAGACAACCACTCACTGGGCTTGCTGAATGGATTTCACCAAAAGCCTCACCTTAGGAGGCATCTTCCATCACAACTACATCACCGTTATCAGGAACCCCTCGGCATGATGCCTAAGAGCCCCAACAGTGAACTGACAGGAGGAGAGGAGAGAGGGGAGAAACCCGAGAGAACTCAACTGAGGACTCTGGGTGCTGGATTACACTCTTTATATACTACAACAGGTGGTCTGTGCACTACCCTAGGCCCTACTCTAAATATAGTACAGTATGAGTAAGACGACTGCGCATGTAGTAATGGTAATGAGTCATCAGCGCCATGCTCCGGTATCTTTATCTATAGCTTTATCTAAGCGCCAAGTGATAGGCGCCTGCTTAGTCAACATGTGTTTATATAATATGAAGAAAATAAATAATAAAATGGAAATGACTTAGTGAAAAGCCGAAGCTTTTCAGTCGGTCATGACAGTACCCCCTTTTTAAGGTTTGGCTTCCAGACAAATTTAAACCTTTTTATCATCCTTCAGCACATTGCACTCTATCATGGATGGTTCCTCTAGTTCTTCGATGATAGGTGAGAGTGGGCATGATGGTGGGGTGTGTTATGGTCAATGTCCACAACGTTGTTCAGCGTCCAAGTCTACAGTGACAAACAGAGTCTTGGTCTGTTCCCAATCACTAGACAAGGATTCTAGGCACTAAGTCTGACGACAACAAAGGCTAGAGAGAGAGCGAGGAGAGCAGTTGAGGCGACGAGCAAGAGAGCATTCAAGTTATGGATAAGATTCGACTAAGTTGGAACTAAAGAACTACGGTACATGAGAGGGGTTTATATATGTTTAAAGAACAATGAAGACTAAAGGGGAAAAAGCATAGCTATCTAGAAAAGGAAAAGGTGAAAGTAGCTATGAAAGGAGATAATGTCCAAGCGTAACTGTGGGTTTGTAACAAGTAAATGTAGTCCGTTAACAAAGGGAAAAGAGAACTGTAACATTACCCCCTTTGTATGCAAGAAGTCACTGACTTCTACCAGCCAGAAGTTGTCCAACCGTGATCAGTCCTAGACTCGGCCCATTTGACAGCGTTGTCTAGTTCTTTTGTCAATGTTTCTACCTTCCACTTGAGAGCTTTGGCAGCTCGATGCAGATTTTGTGCATTCCAGAGAAAGGAGTCGCATTCCTCATAAGTCATCTCATGTGGATCGATAGTGAGGGTGAGGGTGGTGAGATTGTCAGTTGCGGAGGAGAGGTTGGTGATAGAACATGTGGCGGCAGCAAGAGCGTCAGCGACGACGGTGAGAGTGGTGTTCCTTTTGACAAACTGGGCGAAGTGTGGTAGATGATGATCATCGGGGTGTACCTGGGGAAGGAGGTTGGCCAGGTGGACATGGAGGTCGTCATCCTCGAAATGGATGACCGTAGTATTTTCGATGAAAACCTCGAGCGGGAGGTCCGGGACGGCAAGGAAAGGTGAAAAGGCGGCGACGGTTTCATTGATGCGCCAGTGAGCGCAGGAGAGGAGGACCAGTGTGATGAAGTATGCAGCGAGGGCAAAGAAGGTGAACATGGCTTCTGGCGTGGTTGCGATGGTTGTTGGTATGGGGTAGACTGTTCCTTTTTTATAGGTCGTCTTCATCAAAATCTGGGTCTGAATCATCCACTTCTAGTTGATTCAGGATGTCAGGGTCTGTGAGAAGCTTGTGGTTTTCCCTGATGAACATTTCCAGAGCCATGAACTGATAAATATGGAGATTGGTGACAGGTGTGGAGAGGAATCTCTTGATCTGCCCAACAACTCTGATTACCAGGTCCTTCCGTTTGTCTAGCAAGTAGCGAAGATCATTGATATAATCGTCCATAGATAGGATCGGTCTTCCTGGGAGTGCGATTTCTCGATTGGATAGCCAAACCAGTGCGCCGAGGTCCTGTATCTTTTTAGAGAGTTTGTCAAGTTTTTCATATTCTTTTGGGCATAGGAGCCTGCCATGGCAAGTGTTGTAGACATCGGTTTTCTTTATTGCAAGATTCTGGTAGGCTGGTGGGCCTGTCAAGTAAGGTGGTAGATCATTGATTGAGAACCGTAATTGATAGAAGCCAGGGAGGTATTGTTGTACTGCTCTTCAGGGGGTCTCCGTCATTCCTGACGGACTCTTCTGATGATCACGGTTGAGTCAAGGGATGCGGTAATATTGTGTGACCAATGCCACAGTTCGAGTGGGTTTTTCTGATAGATTTGGTGCCTTAGGAGTGTGTCAGAGGGGAAGGTATTGTATGCAGGTATAGACGGTCTTTTCTTTAAGAGCTATAGTGTATCGAGAGAGTATTGAACAGTTTTGTTTTGTATAATGGTAGTTTTGTTTCAAGACATGGCGGTTTCTGTATCAAGTCATGGTTCAGAGGTGTCGGCATTGCTGGTATTCTGATAGGATATCAGTGGCATTTGCAAGATTGCAAGCGGGTTCCCAAGAGTTATCATTCGATCCATAGCCTTTCCATTTAACTAGGTAGTGGTAGCCTGCGCCTCGCTTCCTGTGAGCTAGAATTGCCTCTACCTCGAATTCCTCTTGTCCATTTACGAGATCAGGGGGTGGTTTCACATAGTTCGGGCCATGCACAGTTGTTTCCCTATACGGGGTAAGGAGTGACATATGAAACACAGGGTGAATGCACCATTGTTTTGGGAGTTTCAGTTTGTATGTCACTGGTCCCATCACTTGTTCAATTTCAAAGGGTCCTTCTCGTTTTGGTGCTAGCTTTCTAGACTGATATGGTATGTGAAGATTTCTGTTCTCAAGCCATACTTTGGTGCCTTTTTCGAATCGTACTGCTTTATCCTGGCGTTGTCTTGCCACTAATTGTCTTGCTAGTTCATGTGCTGCTAGCGCCTCTTCTCTGGCCTTCCTTAAGAACTGAAGGCGTTCCTCTGCTGCTGGTGTAGTCATTTGTGTTGTAGCAGTGGGAAGCGCAACCGGGTCCGTCCCATACATTAGTCTGAATGGGGAAGTTTTGATTGTGTCATGATGTTGGTTATTATGAGCAAATTCAGCTATTGGGAGAAGTGGTTTCCATAGATGCGGTTTGTTGGAGCAGAACATTCGGAGGTAGACTTCTAGTTCCTGGTTGACTCGTTCTGTTTCCCCGTCAGTTTGGGGATGATAGGCTGTGCTCATTCTATGGTCAATTCCTAATGCTTTTCATATTTCCTGAAATACTTTTGTGGAGAACTGTGGTCCTTGATCCGAGATTAGAACATCAGGTAGGCCAAACCATTTGAAAATTTCAGAGACATAAAGTTCTGCTGTGCCTAGAGCATTGATTGTCTTTTTGCAAGGTGTGAAAATTACCCCCTTCGTAAGACCATGGTCCACCATGACCAGGATCGAGTCAAAGCCATCAGAAAGGGGTAGATCGGTGATAAAATCAAGGGTTACTTGCTGAAAGGGGCGGGTTGCTTTTGACGGAATCGGGTGAAGGGCTGGTACATTTGGGTGTGTGTTAATCTTCATCTGCTGACAGAGGGCACATCCTTCTATCCATTCCCTAACATGTTTGAACATTCCAGGCCACCAGTAATCATGTTTAAGGAGTTCAAGGGTCTTCAATCGTCCAGGATGGCCTGACGATCATGCTTCGTGTGTTTCTTTAATTAATTTGGTTCGTAATCTGTCCTGGTCAGGGATGTAGGTTTTGCCAAGATAATGAACAATGTCATTTGTATAAGACCAATCCTGTATGTTCGATTTGATTGGTGGGGCGCAATGCATGGTAATAACCTCGATCAGGATACGTCCAAAATCGTCTTTTGACATTGCTTTCTGAATCTCCATGAGCAGATCTTCTGCAATAAGACAAATGAAATGGTCTTCTGGTAAGACTATGACATCTTCTTGTGATTCGCTATTTCCCATATGGTCAGGGCGTCAAGATAGGGCATCCGCTTCAAACATTTTTGTGCCAGGGACGTGCTCGATGTGTAGGTCAAATTCTGACAATAGGGATGACCATCTAGCTTGTCTGGGCGTTAAGCGCTGGGTGGTTTGATAGTAGGACAAATTCTTGTGGTCGCAGTGAACTATAGTGGTGTGGGGTGATCCATGTAGTAGATGTTGCCAGGTCATCAATCCCTTGATGATTGCCAAGAGTTCTCGATCGTCTCCCTTTTTGATGCAAACATTGTTGTATCCCCATCAGAGGTCTAGTTTGGTGAAATACTTGGCGCCTCGTAGTTTAGTCATGAGATCGGAAACTAAGGGAAGGGGATATGTGTTTTTGACGGTCTATTCATTGAGGTATTGATAATCCTGACAGGGTCGGAGTGCTCCACTTTCTTTCTTTGCTACAAAGAAGAATGGTGATGCCTGCAGTGATGTAGATGGTTTAATGTATCCTTTCTTGAGTTGTTCATCAATCCATTTGTCTAACAACCCCTGTTCTTTGACGGATAAAGGATAGAGTTTACTAGCCTTCGGGACAAAGCCTTCCTTTGTGTTGATTGCATGATCCCATGGTTGACTGGATGGGAAACGTTCTGATGCCTTTTTGTCAAAGATGGTGTGCCATTGCTCATATTCAGTTGGAAGAGTGGTAGATGGTTCGTCCTTCTTTAGCCTGTGTTCTAGTTCCTGTGATGCCGATGTTTTAACTCTAATCCAATAGTCATCTTCGCCCCATTGCTGGGAGTCAAGGGCTAGCTGCCAGATTGCTTTTGGCAATGTGTCCAGATCTCCAATTTTCAGAGATTTTTCTCGCCAGTTGATGATCGGGTTATTTTCTTCTAACCAGGGTATCCCTAAAATCATTTGTTGATTGCCTAGCTTAGTGATCCAGAACCAATTGATAAATTGCTGTCCTTCAATCATGTAGCATATCTTGGTCCGATGTGTGATCATTCCTTTCACATTTACTGTTCCATCTGCATTTCTGACTTTAATTGGTTTCTTAAGTCGTTCTTTCCTGAGCTCCTTCACTGCTCCCTCATCTACAAAGTTTCCTTCTGCTCCACAATCGATTAGGGCAGATGTCCCAGCGGGTAAATTGGTCAATTTGATAGTTAACGAAATGCACTTGTCATTGTTGGATAATACTATTACAGAATCAAGTGCTAACTGTTCAGATCTTGATAATAAGGAAGGGCCAACCACTGAGTGACGCTTCCTAACTAAAAACCCTCGTTTTCGAATTCGTTTAAGAGGGCATTCTTCTCTTCAGTAGACATTGCTGAAAAGATTGCTCTAATTTTCTTTGCTGGTTCGTCTTCTTCCTTCTGTTGTTCCTCAGTGATGGAACGGACAGCCTTATTCTGATAAGAAGACCTGGATGAAGACGCATCATTGCGTTTTGGGCAGTTCCTGGAGATGTGTCCCTGTGTTCCACATCTGAAACACTTGCCAGTCTTTCGGTATTCCTCCTTTTGATCATCTGTCAATTGGCTAGGAGTCATGGTATTTATAGCTCTGATTGCTCCGGATCAATTGTTGTTTCGATTGAAATGTGTTCCAGATCCATCAGTGGTTCTCCTGTTCCCTTGTCCTGTCATATCCCAGGCGTTATGGTGATCTTCAGCCTTATCATAGGCTTCTTGCATCGTCTTGATCTTCCTTTGGTCCTGTAAGATTGTCCTAGCGAGTTCCAAGGGTAATCCTTTGACAAATGCCTGTAACTGAGCGGGTATTCCTGTGAGCCCAGAGGTTCCTATATCCATGCAAAATTTTCTAATGTATTCTGGGACTGAAACGCCATTTCCAACTTTTAATTTGGATAGATTGTTCAGGGCTCAAAGGGCACTGTTGACTTCTCCCCAGTCATTGATGAAACATGTTTCAAATGCTTCATAGTTGCTCCATTTGAACGTGGCTGTGGTACTGCCTCTGTTGTCATTCAATTCACTTTGGATAATAGTTTTCCAGTCGTCTAGTTCTGGTCCCATGCATGCAAGTGCATACCTGACTTTCTTTTTGTCTTTTCCTTCATAGTTCTGTTCATTGAGGGTAAAGTAATCCTCAAGTTGTCCTAAAAACAACCTCGCTTCGATTCTTTTACCTGTAAAGGGTCGTATAGGCTGTGGTTTAATATCTCCTTTAGAGCTAGCACTGGTTTCAGATGCCATTCTTGGTTCAGGAGTGATCGGTGGTTCAGGGGTTGGTGTTCTGGTGATCAGTTTCGGTTCTGGAGTAGGGGTTCTACTCGGAGTTCTGGGTTTCGGAGATGGGGGTGGTCCTTGTTTTGAGTAATCTGTATCAAACGGGTTTTCCTCAAGCTTGGCTTGTTCAATTCATAGTAATTCCTCCCACTCTGCTAAAAGGCTAGCTGTGATTCCGTGTCGGTCGCTATCTCTAAAGAATTCTCTGTAGAGGGTTCTTCCTGGGTCGTTTTCTGGTTCCTTGACAAGGTAGAGCGGTTCTCCTTGTATTTCACTACCCCAGTCTAGGTAGATTTGATTGGGTAAATCAAATTCAAAGGCTCCTGAGTAGAAATCTCCTGAAAAATATTTATCTGGGACTGATTCGTTTCGTTTCCGTCCTTCTGTAACAAAATACCAGGTTCGTTGGTAGAGAAAAACTTCTTGTCATCCAAGATAGTATTTCCCCTTATAGGTGACGGATCCGTTCGGGGGTCATTCCTGAGAGCTGCGGGTCTCAATGGTGTCGGCTAGGGATGATACCCTGAGCTAGTCCTGAGTTCCAACTTATGTTATGGTCAATGTCCACAACGTCGTTCAGTGTCCAAGTCTACAGTGACAAACAGAGTCTCGGTCTGTTCCCAATCACTAGACAAGGATTCTAGGCACTAAGTCTGATGACGACAAAGGCTAGAGAGAGAGCGAGGAGAGTGGTTGAGGCGACAAGCGAGAGAGTGTTCAAGTTAAGTTGGAACTAAAGAACTATGGTACATGAGAGGGGTTTATATACGTTTAAAGAACAATGAAGACTAAAGGGGAAAGAGCATAGCTATCTAGAAAAGGAAAAGGTGAAAGTAGCTATGAAAGGAGATAACGTCCAAGTGTAACTGTGGGTTTGTAACAAGTAAATGTAGTCCGTTAACAAAGGGAAAAGAGAACTGTAACAGGGTGAGGTCTTCAATCATTTCAGCACAAGGCGCTATATCATGCGATTGATGTAGGCACATGTTGCATTGACATGGCCCTTCCACATCTCCTGGCTCTGTAAGGGTGTCCAAACCCTTGCTTCCTTTCCATTTTTGCCAGTTTTGTTCCCATTTTGCAGCTGGTGCTACTGCATTAACATCGATTTTGGACACTATTTTGTCTGAGGATTGGGTGAAGTTTTTATAAGGTCTGAAAGTCAACCTTTTAAAGGTTGCTTTGTCAAGCCTTCTGATTGCTCCGGGGTTCTTATCATAAAAGTTTTTTATTTTTCTCTTTGTGTTTTGTAGGTTGCCCAATGGTTCCCAAGAGTTATGCTTGGCAGTGTATCCTTTCCACCTCACCAAGTACTCCAATTTATTTCTTTTTAATCTTACATCTATTATTTCTTCCACTTCGTACTCCTTTTCACCGTCTATCTCAATTGGCGGTGGGGGTTGTGCCTTCTGCCCTTTCATTGGTTGTTTCCAAGGGTGGATTTGTGAGACGTTTACCACAGGATGGATTTGTTGGGAGAAGGGTAGGTCTAATTCCACTGCATTGGGTGACACTATTTTCTTGATTGGGTATGGACCAATCCATCTTTCCACCAGTTTCCTAGTTGGTCATCCCATCAATCTTAAATCTTTTGTTGACAACCAGACTTTGTCTCCAACTTTGTATTCTGGTGCATCCAATCAGTGTCTGTCTGCATACAGCTTTATATCACCTTGTGATTTTAACAAGGCTGCCTGAGTTTCCTCATGAATTTCCTTCATTTTTTGCGCAAACTCTGACACTGCTGGGTGACTACCTTCCCTTCTTGGTTTGATTCCCATTCTGGGATGTTTTCCATAGTTGACAAAGAATGGTGTCTGTTTGGTGGATGCCTGAATTTTATTGTTGTAGCTAAATTCAGCAATTGCTAACCATCCAGACCACGTTTCTTGTCTATGATCTACGAAGATCCTCAGGTACTGTTCTAAATCCTGATTCATTTGTTCGGTTTGTCCATCCGTCTGTGGATGGAATGCTGTGGACAAATCTGTGCTAATGCCCAACATTTGATTCAGCTCCTTCATCATTTGCGTGGCGAACTGTGGACCACGGTCTGAGATTATAGACTCAGGGAGTCCATGAAGTTTCCAAACATGGTCCCTAAATAGTGTGGCTAACCCCTGAGCTGACGTTTCCTCTGATGTGGGAATGAAATGCGCCATTTTGGACATTTGGTCACAAACTACCAAGATCGCATTGTGACCATGTGATTCTGGTAATTTTGTGATAAACTCGGCGGAAATGTGCGTCCAAGGCCTTGCTGGTGCCGAGTTTGGCATTAGCTTTCCAGCGGGAGGCTCCAGGAAATTCTTATTCCGCTGGCACTTGTCACATCCACTAATGTATTTTTTAATAAATCTGGTGATTCCAGGCCACCAGTAGTTTCTTGTGACAAGTTCAATCGTCTTCCACTGTCCTCCATGTCCAGCAATGGGCATGTCATGGTGTAAGTGGACTATCTCCATCCGCAACTTCTCATCCTTAGGTACATAGACTTTTCCTTGCCAGAGGATAAGTCCCTGCTCCATCTCCCATTCTCGAGCATTTAGTGTTTTAACACCAGCTTTTTTCATGGCTTCTACTGCCTTTACTACTGCTTTGTCATTCACTTCAGAATGTCGAATTTTGTTTAGTAATTCTTTTTCTGAGCTATGGACAAATACGTGTCCATGACGTAGTGCAGTGATCTTGAAAAAGTTTGGTTTAAGGAGCGTGACATCCTTGTTGTCATCATCCACCCCCTTTTTATGGTCTGGCCTCCTGGACAGAGAATCGGCCTTCCCCATGGTAACACCAGCTTTATGGTGCAATACAAAGTCAAATCGACTAAGGTACAGTGCCCATCTGGCTTGTCTTCGATTCAGCTTTTTTGCACTCATAAAGTACTCAAGATTTCATGTGCTCCTTCCAAATAATGACGCCACGTTTCTAGGCAATGCATGATACCTAGCATTTCCTTATCATGGACATCATAATTGCACTCAGTGTCATTGAGCGACTTTGATAGGTAGGCCACGGGCCTCCATTTGTTATCTTTGCAGAGCATAGATAAGGCGCCACCTGTAGCGTAATCTGATGCGTCTGACTCCACCCTGAACTGCCTGTCCAAATCCGGTGCAACTAGCAAGGGTTGCTCTGTAAATATCTTTTTCAAACTTTGGAAGGCCCTATCTTGGACCTCTGTCCACTCCCATATTTTTTCTTTTCTGACCAGATCATGTAGTGGTCGTGCGGTTTTGGCAAAGTCTTGTACAAAGCGCCTATAGTAGTTGGCTAGGCCTAGGAACCTTTGTACGTCTTTGACACAAGAGGGTGTTGGCCAGCTAATGATAGCTTCAACCTTTTTTGTGTCCATCTGAATTCCCCTGGGTCCCAGGACCACCCCTAGGAATTCGACCTCTTCCACACACCAGACGCATTTTTCCGGTTTTACGTACAGATCGTTTTCTTCCAATCATTGCAAGACTTGTTGTACGATAGCATCATGCTCTTCTTTTGTTTTTGTAAAGATGAGTATGTCATCAATGTACACAATGACTTTTCCTGTGTTGATCATATCGCAGAAGATGTCATTCATCATTGCTTGGAAGGTGGCCAGTGAATTGGTTAGCCCAAAGAACATTACTACCAGTTCAAAAGAACCTTCAGGGGTAGTAAAGGCAGCTTTCCATTCATTGCCTTCTTTGATTTGTATGTTATTATAACCCCACCTAAGATCTAGCTTGGTGAAGTATTTGGCACTGCCTGCTCGATCTATGAGTTCGGATATTAAGGGTAGTGGATAGTTATTTTTAACTGTCCATTTGTTCAGGTATCTGTAGTCCTGAACCATCCGCTTCTTTCCATCCTTTTTGCTTACAAAGAAGACCGGTGACATTTGTGATGATTTAGAGGGTCGAATATACCCTTTTGCTAACTGATCATCCACAAAGTTTTGTACTTCCTGTAGCTCATCTGGGGATAGGGGGTAGACTTTCCCTTTCTGGGGCTGATAGCCAGGTTTGGTATCAATTGTGTGATCCCAAGGCTTCCTAGCCAGCATGCGCTCCAATGCTCCTTTCTCAAAGATTTTGAGGAATTGGTGGTACTGCTCAGGTACCATCTCTTTGGCTGTGAGTTTTGCCAATTCTTGTACATGTCTCATTGATCCAGCCTTTGGTCCGGCGGATGTGGATGGGAACACCGGCAAGAATGGGTATTTATCCCCATACTTGTATTGACTTGGGTGTTTCATTTGTTCCATGTACGTGAGATGCTTCTCACTTTCCTCCTTTTCTTCGAGCCAGTGCGCAAAGTCTAACTCCTTCTCTTGTTCCCACAGATATTCCAGAACATGCCAGTGTTCCGCTGATTGGACCTTTTGCTCCTGCTTCTTGGTCCACTCCCTTTGCCTATGTCCACAGCTCCATGGACAATGTGTCAATTTGACTTGACCAGTCTCCCAATTGATTTCAGGATTGTGTTTTCATAACCATGTTGACCCAATGATTACGTTGGTTTTTCCTAGCTCGCATATCTCAAAAGTGGCTTGTTCTTTGTGCCCTTGATAAGATAAGAGGAGATCAACCTCATGTGTGATCATTCCCCCTTCGTTGTTTGTTCCATCCACATTCTGAACTTGAATGGGACATTCCAAGGGTATGAGTTTGAAGCCCATCCTTTTTGCATATGCAGCATGCATGAACAACCCTGTTGCTCCTGAATCAAGCAATGCAGTTTGTTGGGTTTGTTCATGCGTGTCCAACCGATCTCCATTAAGATCTCGTCCTTCTGTCCTATTGACCTAACTAAAAATTCTTTTTCTCCTTTTTTCAATGTTCTCTTTGGACAAGCAGTTTCAGCGCTAAGTACTATATCACGCTGCTTCCCTTTTAAGACCTTTCGTCCCTTTTTAGATACTTGTACTACTGTATTCGGTAATGAGGAATTAAGCACAGGTTTAGCCACCCTGCCGCACTCCTTGGGAGTGACACTTTCAGCACTGTGCGCTATATCAAGGTGTTTCACCTGGGAGTTTGCCTCTTGTGGGAACGTCTCAGAAGTCCTTGAGACTCCCGAGATTGTCCTTGCATCAACCCGGTCAGTGCTAGGCACTATATCAAGAGGTTGTGCACTATCTACCAATTTATCTAGTACACTGTATCTATTACAAGAGTCCAGTACAGGACCTACTGACTCTCTTCTTCTTTTAAATGCTCTTCTCCTTTCTTGAAGTACTCCTTCATTTCGTCAAATGTCATCATGCAAATATCGAGTCCTGATCGGCAGTTCCTGGAAATGTGTCCAATCTTGCTGCATTTGTAACATCTGAGGGGCAGTCTTTGATTTTGATTGACGTCCATTGCATTAGGGTCCAGCCGATTTGCTGTACTACTTGAACTTGCAGAGGCTCCAGCTCCCAATCGTCCCTGACTCGCTGATCCCGATCCAAATCTCCATCAGGGTTTTGGCTGGCCAGGGGCTACTGGCTTTGCCGTATCTGGGCCTTTGGATGCTCCTTCACTCCTATTGGCAGAGCTACTGGTCCACAAGGAGTAGTACTTCTCCTCCACTGGCGATCCAACTTTACTGCTTTCTGGTACCATCCTTCAATAGTCTCTGGTACCTCCATTATTCTTTTTCGGAGTCCGGTATTCTGTTACGATATGAACTTTTTCTCTATTTTTCTCTATTTTATTCAGAGGCCTATGGACGTATAACGAGATGCGAGCATATGGCGAGGGACCCCTATCCAGATATGGCAGGAGGATTATATAACCCAGGGTGGCTATATGATCAAGGCTATTAGGGGATAGTGGGTGAAACAGTGTTTGCGGGAAGGGACCGGGAGTCTGGGTAAGTCCAGACAGGTCTGGGAAATGGGTCTGGGTCTTGTTGCTGTGCGTGCATAGCCTTAGCGGCTGCGCAGACTGTGCACACAGACCAGCAACTCAGGTATATAAGGAGTGCATTCTGTAGGTAGGAGTCCTTAAGACTCTAGATTGTTTCCTCCTTGTAGGTCACAGACTATTGTGTCTATAGGCTTTGTCTCTATATACCTCTCTTCTCTGAAGCTTGTGATTGTGTATAAGGATTAGTCCTAACATAATCTAGAGTCTTCTACATCACACCCTTTGTTGTTGGTCATAGCGCGGAGCAAGTCTTGCTTGTTGTTGCGGACAGTGGCAAGGAGAGTTTAGTTTTCAGCAATCGTCTGACTCTGTACACATTACAGCATGTGCCTACAGACAGCCTTGAGGAATCTAGGCGACATCGATTTCGACAACAGATAGCCTCATCTTACCGTTGTAAGGTGACTATGGCCAATTTGCTACTGGCAGTAAAACAGTACTAGACGAGGGCTTGGAGCGCACTGTAGTCGACCGGGCAGGGTCTTGCAGGCACCAGCACTAGTATTGTGGAAAAGGGGGTGGAACCCTCGAAGACAATCCATTTGTGTGTCGTGTATCAAGGAGATACAGTCTGAGAATACCAATTACATATCAGATCTATTGATCTGAGCACAAGGACATCTCAGTGAAGACCCAGGCACCACACACTTGGGTCATCTGGTGAAATTAAATCAAAGATTCAAGTGCGGGTGCGTTATTGACCACATCGAACAGTGGTGGTATTAGGAAGTACTACTACGGAAGAAGAGGTGACATCCCTCTACTTGAGGCATCATTGGAATCACAGATCTAGGAAGATCAAAAACACAATCAGAATGGCTGGGCTATTCAACTACGTATTGCCAAGGGCCAGTATGACCCTTGAAGAGATTGGGATCATTTTCTCGATTGGATGGGCACAGGGGTGTGCAGTAAAGAAATTACCTACTATATCAATCAAGGAGGTCCAGACCGATAACTGACCTCATGATGCACATGTCAGGGCTTGGCAGCACTGGCAGAAGGAGCAGAGATGTCTTCAAAAGGAAATGAAACGTCAAGAGAAATTAGCAGCATGGCGTGCTGAGGAAGTGGCCATCAAGGAACAGGAGGATGCATGGCAAGAGTTACTAAAAATACACCACAAACAATTAATGCAAAAGCGCCGGTTCAGGGAACTTGAGCAACAGATAGCTAAGGAAAGGAAGACCCTGGAGGATGTCTTAAATCAATTGGAACCAGGATCAGTGGTACAGGAGGCATTATTCAATACGCCTTCAAACATCAAATTACTGTTGATCAGTTTCAATGTATATACACTGAAACACGATGGCCTAGTGTTGACAGAAAAGGAACAAAATCGGCTGATGCATGCTCTAAACAGAAATATAGAAGGAGTGATGGAAGTTCACCGCCGATACAGCAACTTTTCTATTCATCCTGATATCCCCAGATACTGTTATCTCAGTATGATCAAAGTGCAATATTGGAATCAATACAACTGGCCTGCTTATCCCCAGATATTTGAATTAGTGTCATGGGATCCCAGATTGAGAAACACCAGAGCATGGATCACCATCAGACCCACTCAAGGGGTTGATAATTGTTATCATGTGGAGCCTTGTATGGATGGGCTTCAAGCCTGGAGATACATGTTCTTTTTGGAACGGAAAGGGTCAGGACATAAACGGCTGGGAGCATTTTGGTTCACAACTGATATGTTGGTGAATATGTACAACGCATTGAGAGGATGGCGGACTGCATGGGCCAAAGATACAGAACTACCTGCTCCCGCAGGCACCACTCTGGCACAAGTAGCTGCTCAGGAGGATGTTATCCAAAGACAGCAAATGCAACGAGAGGAAACCCTCATGGCAATCAGACAAGTGGTGGCCGGAATAGTAAACGAATACCGTCGAGCCAACCCTATACCACTGCCTACACCTCTGACCAAAGCCGAGATGCCAGATTATTATGAAGGAGATCCCTGCATGGTAGATGGATGGCTGAGGCAGATGAGAACATACTTCACACTGGCTCGAGAAACTCAGCTAGATCAAAAAATCTCTATTTGCCTATACCGGATCTGGAAAGGAAAGGATAATCAGGCTGGAGATTGGGCAGGGGTGAAACTCAAAGCAGTCCAGGATGTGGACCAAGAATATCAAAACGAGATGGTTAATTCTGGATGGCCAACTAACCTGTCCTGGGCATCGCTAAATCAAGGTGTTATTGTAAATGATCATGAAATCAGATGTCCCTTAAGAAATCAGTTCCCTTTTATCTCTTGGGAGGATTTTACAACGCAGATGCATGAATTCTTCATGTCAACTGAAACTCGAGAAAAGGTGACTGATGTGATTCTCACATTAAAACAAGGAAACACGATGATTGAGGATCATATAGTCAGGTTCAATGCCCTAGTACCATTGGTCGGTTGGGATAATAGGGCACTAATCACATTATTCAAACAAAACATTAATCCTGCATTAGGACGAGATCTAATCAGGCACAGAAATTTAGGTGACGATGCGACCCTAAAGCAGATCCAAGATCAGGCGATAGAGCTAGCACAAGCTTATCACAAAGCAACAGAAGCATATGGGCCAGATAGACAAAAAGGTGGGTACAAAGAGAAAACGGTTGCTAAAGATAGCAAACCGAACCAGTTTCAATATAGTACACTGACAACATCTAAAGACCCAAATGCTATGGATGTGGATAAAAGTAAGAAACAAATTACCAGAAGCTGTTACAACTGCGGCAAAGAAGGACACTTCGCATGAGAATGCCCAGAACCCAGGAAACCGAGGTGGAAGGATAAGGGGAAGTGGAAGGCAAGAGAGGTTAAGATAGAAGAGCTCACCGAGGAGCAATGGAAAGAACTCGGAAAGGAGAAGGGTTTTGGCAAAAGCCAGTAGGCGAGCGCTCAGTGCTGCTGGCTGATGGAGTTTCGAAATCAAGCAATAACTCTTGTATAAATGTACAAGGATTGTTATATGAATATTTGTCGCATATTCATTGGATTTGTAACTTAAGTGTGAGCACAAAACCCAGAATCAAACAGTGGACTCCTGCCTGGGTAATGAGACGGATATGGCAACAAGATGAAACTGTTGCAATGGAGTGTCTAAAAGGATGGGTTCATGAGAAATGCTTATCTGAAGTAACACCGCAATTGTTGAAGGAACTAAACCAGCAGTCAGAATCAGAAGCAATGTGGAATCTGGCACAGTTGCGACAACAAATTGTCAAAGCTTCAGGAAAGCAAGAAATGAATTTAAAAGGAATCATAACCACTATGGATACAGGATCCACAATTCCTGTTATGGCCTTAGTCGACTCAGGATGCACAGGATCGTGCATCAACGATGAGTTTGTAGAAAAACACTGGATGAACAAACAATGCCTCTTACAGCCGGTACCAGTCTATAATGTGGATGGAACTTGTAACACTATGGGAAATATCGAATACATGGTTCAGTTCAAACTGCGAATCGGAGACCATGAAGAAGTCATGGACTGTTGCATCGCACGATTGGGAAAAACAGACCTGTTCTTGGGTCATGACTGGTTGCAATTGCATAATCCAAGTATGAATTGGAAAAAGCAAGAAGTGACTTTCAGCCAGTGTCCAGGAACGTGTTGGAGTCAATCCAGTGTGAGTGAACCTGAGGAGGAGGTGGAAGAAATTGAACCCTTAGAGGATGGGGAACATCTACTCGCCGTGCATATAGGACCAGAAGAGTTGAAGCTACGACCACTCTCAACAGACATTGCAGCGAAAGAGGCGCTGGCTAGCAAAAAGCAATCATTGGAAGAAACGGTACCAGGACATTATCTCAAGTACAGAAAAGTATTTGAGAAGGAAACTTTTGATGAGCTATCACCGAGGCGACCATGGGATCATGCCATTGAATTTATCCCAGGAGAACAGCCGACAGATTGCAAGGTGTACCCATTGAATAAGGAAGAACAAGAACAGCTGGATGAGTTCCTGGAGAAAAACTTGAAGTCTGGACGGATTAGACCAAGCACCTCTGAACAGGCATCACCATTCTTCTTTGTCAAAAAGAAGGATGATAAATTACGACCAGTACAGGACTACAGAAAATTGAATGACATCACGAGGAAGAACCAATATCCATTACCATTAATCGGAGAATTGATTGATCGGTTATCAAAAGCCAAGGTCTTCTCAAAAATGGATATCAGATGGGGTTATAACAACATTAGGATCAAAGAAGGTGATGAGTGGAAAGCAGCTTTCAAAACTCATCGAGGTCTGTTCAAACCTTTAGTTATGTTCTTTGGTCTTTGCAATTCTCTGGCAATGTTTCAAACAATGATGAACAATATCTTTAGGCAAGAGATTGCTGAAGGATGGGTTGTCATCTATATGGACAATATCTTGGTGTTCTCCCAATCACAGGACGCACACATGATGCATGTTAATCGCATCCTGGCAAAACTGGAGAATCACAAACTGTCATTAAAACCGGAGAAATGTTGGTTTGATCAGCCTCAAATCGACTTTCTGGGGCTAGTAATCAGTCAAGACTCCATTCAGATGGAAAAAGGCAAAGTACAAGCTGTGGTAGATTGGCCAATCCCTACGTGCAAGTGTGAACTTCAGCAGTTCCTGGGTTTCATTAACTTCTATTGGCATTTTGTACCTGGATTTGCTAAAACAGCAAAACCTCTGTTGAGTCTTACTGGCAAAGTTGAGTGGCACTGGACAGATCTGCAGACATTGGCCTTTCAGGGACTGAAAGACCTTGTGGCGAGGGAGGTAGTCCTCAAAATTCCCAATGATGACGGTCAATTTTGTGTCAAAGTAGACATGTCTGATTTTGCAATTGGCAGAATTTTGTCACAGCAGAGCAAGGATGGCACATGGCGACCTGTGGCTTTTATTTCCAAGTCGTTAAATGAAGCGGAGCGGAACTATGAGATCTATGACAAGGAGATGCTTGCAGTCATGCATGCATTTTACGAATGGTTTCATTACCTTAAAGGTGCAAAGGAACAGATTGAGGTTTTAACGGATCATCAGAACCTCACATACTTCCGAAAACTGCAAAACTTGAACAGACGACAGGCACAATGGGTCACGGACTTGCAGGAATATAATTTCATCATTAAACATCGATCTGGAAAGTCTAACTCAAAAGCGGATTTATTGTCAAGAAGAGCAGGACACGAAAAGGGACAGAATGATAATGAAGGAGTAATACTCCTGAAAGATCATTTGTTTGTAAGGGTCTATGATGATGATTGGGCAATCAAGGACATCATTAAGGAGATTCAGAAGGTCTCGGCTCAGCAGTGGGAAACTCAGGTTTGGCAAGGTATTGAACAGCAGGACCCAGACTTTAAAACCGAGAAATATCAGGACTCCCTCGGCATGACGCCTAAGAGCCCCAACTAGTGAACAAGACAGGAGGAGGAGAGGAGGGAGGGGAAACCCGAGAGAACTCGACTGAGGACTCTGGGTGCTGAATTGCACTCCTTATATACTACGACAGGTGGTCTGTGCACTACCCTAAGCCCTACTTCTAAATATAGTATGGTATGAGTAAGACAGCTGCGCATGTAGTAATGGTAATGAGTCATCAGCACCGGGTTCCGGTATCTTATCTACAGCTTTATCTAAGTGCCAAGCAATAAGCGCCTGCTTAGTCAGCACATGTTTATATAATATGAAGAAAATAAATAATAAAATGAAAATGACTTGGTGAAAAAGCCGAAGCTTTTCAGTCGGTCATGACAGTACCCCCTTTTTAAGATTTGGCTTCCAGACAAATTTAAACTTCATCGTCATCTTTCAGCGTGTTGCGCTCTATCATGGATGGTCCCTCTAATTCCTCAATGATGGGTGAGAGTGGGTGGGATGGTGGGGTGAGGTCTTCAATTGTTTCAGCGCGAGGTGCTATATCATGCGATTGACGTAGGCACATGTTGCATTGACATGGCCCTTCCACGTCTCCTGGCTCTGTAAGGGTGTCTAGACCCTTCTTTCCTTTCCATTTTTGCCAGTTTTGCTCCCATTTTGCAGCTGGTGCTACTGCATTAACATCAATTTTGGACACTATTTTGTCTGAGGATTGGGTGAAGTTTTCATAAGGTCTGAAAGTCAACCCATTGAAGGTTGCTTTGTCAAGCCTTCTGATGGCTCCGGGGTTCCTATTGTAAAAGTTTTTTATTTTTCTTTTTGCGTTTTGTAAATTGTCCAATGGTTCCCAGGAGTTATGCTCAGCGGTGTATCCTTTCCACCTGACCAAGTACTCCATTTTGTTTCTTTTTAGTCGTACATCAATTATTTCCTCCACTTCATATTCCTTTTCACCGTCTATTTCAATTGGCGGTGGGGGTTGCACCTTTTGCCCTTTCATTGGTTGTTTCCATGGGCGTATCCTTGATACATTTACCACAGGGTGGATCTGTTGTGAGAAGGGGAGATCTAGCTCTACTGCATTTGGCGACACTATTTTCTTGATTGGGTATGGCCCAATCCATCTTTCTCCCAGTTTCTTAGTCGGTTGTCCTGTCAACCTTAGATCCTTGGTTGACAACCAAACTTTGTCTCCAACTTTATATTCTGGTGCATCCGATCGGTGTCTATCTGCATATAGTTTCATGTCACCCTGCGATTTTAGCAAGGCTGCCTGAGTTTCCTCATGAATTTCCTTCATTTTTTGGGCAAACTCTGATGCTGCCGGGTGACTACCTTCCCTTCTTGGCTCGATTCCCATCCTGGGGTGTTTACCATAGTTAACAAAGAATGGTGTCTGTTTGGTGGATGCTTGAATTTTGTTATTATAGCTAAATTTGGCAATGGCTAACCATCCAGACCACGTTTCTTGTCTATGATCTACGAAAATCCTCAGGTACTGTTCTAGGTCCTGATTCATTCGTTCTGTTTGTCCATCCGTCTGTGGGTGGAATGCTGTGGACAAATCTGTGCTAATGCCCAACATTTGATTCAGTTCCTTCATCATTTGCGCAGCAAACTGTGGACCGTGATCTGAGATTATAGATTCGGGAAGTCCATGGAGTTTCCAAACATGATCCCTGAATAATGTGGCTAATCCCTGAGCCGAGGTTTCTTCTGATGTAGGGATGAAATGCACCATTTTTGACATTCTGTCACAAACTACCAAGATTGCATTGTGACCATGTGATTCTGGTAATTTTGTGATAAAGTCGGCAGAAATATGTGTCCAGGGCTTTGCTGGTGCCGAGTTTGGCATTAACTTTCCAGCGGGAGGCTCCAGGAAATTCTTATTCCGCTGGCACTTGTCACACCTGTTACAGTTCTCTTTCCCTTTTGTTAACGGACTACATTTACTTGTTACAAGCCCATAGTTACGCTTGGACGTTATCTCTTTTCATAGCTACCTTCACCTTTCCTTTTCTAGATAGCTATGCTCTTTCCCCTTTAGTATCCATTGTTCTTTAAATGTATATAAATCCCTCTCATGTACCGTAGTTCTTTAGTTCCAACTTAGTCGAATCTTATCCATAACTTGAATGCTCTTTTGCTCGTCACCTCAACCGCTCTCCTCGCTCTCTCTCTCTAGCCTTTGTCATTGTCAGACTTAGTGCCTAGAATCCTCGTCCAGTGATTGGGAACAGACTGAGACTCTGTTTGTTGCTGTAGACTTGGACGCTGAACGGCGTTGTGGACATCGACTGTAACATAAATTGGAACTCAGGACCAGCTCAGGGTATCACCCCTAGCCGACACCATTGAGACCCGCAGCTCTCAGGAACGACCCCCGAATGGATCCGTCACCTATAAGGGGAAATACTACCTTGGACGATGAGAAGTTTTTCTCCACCAACAAACCTGGTATTTTATTACAGAAGGACGGAAACGAAATGAACCAGTCCCAGACAAATATTTTTCAGGAGACTTCTACTCAGGAGCCTTTGAATTCGATTTACCTGATCAAATCTACCTAGACTGGGGTAGTGAAGTACAAGGAGAGCCGCTCTACCTTGTTAAGGAACCAGAAAACGACCCAGGAAGGACCCTCTATAGAAAATTCTTTAGAGACAGCAACCGACATGGAATCACAGCTAGCCTTTTAGCAGAGTGGGAGGAATTACTATGAATTGAACAAGCCAAGCTTGAGGAAAACCCGTTTGATACAGATTACTCAAAACAAGGACCACCCCCATCTCCGAAACCCAGAACTCCGAGTAGAACCCCTACTCCAGAACCGAAACTGATCACCAGAACACCAACCCCTGAACCACTGATCACTCCTGAACCAAGAATGGCATCTGAAACCAGTGCTAGCTCTAAAGGAGATATTAAACCACAGCCTATACGACCCTTTACAGGTAAAAGAATCGAAGCGAGGTTGTTTTTAGGACAACTTGAGGATTACTTTACCCTCAATGAACAGAACTATGAAGGAAAAGACAAAAAGAAAGTCAGGTATGCACTTGCATGCATGGGACCAGAACTAGACGACTGGAAAACTATTATCCAAAGTGAATTGAATGACAACAGAGGCAGTACCACAGCCACGTTCAAATGGAGCAACTATGAAGCATTTGAAACATGTTTCATCAATGACTGGGGAGAAGTCAACAGTGCCCTTTGAGCCCTGAACAATCTATCCAAATTAAAAGTTGGAAATGGCGTTTCAGTCCCAGAATACATTAGAAAATTTTGCATGGATATAGGAACCTCTGGGCTCACAGGAATACCCGCTCAGTTACAGGCATTTGTCAAAGGATTACCCTTGGAACTCGCTAGGACAATCTTACAGGACCAAAGGAAGATCAAGACGATGCAAGAAGCCTATGATAAGGCTGAAGATCACCATAACGCCTGGGATATGACAGGACAAGGGAACAGGAGAACCACTGATGGATCTGGAACACATTTCAATCGAAACAACAATTGATCCGGAGCAATCAGAGCTATAAATACCATGACTCCTAGCCAATTGACAGATGATCAAAAGGAGGAATACCGAAAGACTGGCAAGTGTTTCAGATGTGGAACACAGGGACACATCTCCAGGAACTGCCCAAAACGCAATGATGCGTCTTCATCCAGGTCTTCTTATCAGAATAAGGCTGTCCGTTCCATCACTGAGGAACAACAGAAGGAAGAAGACGAACCAGCAAAGAAAATTAGAGCAATCTTTTCAGCAATGTCTACTGAAGAGAAGAATGCCCTCTTAAACGAATTCGAAAACGAGGGTTTTTAGTTAGGAAGCGTCACTCAGTGGTTGGCCCTTCCTTATTATCAAGATCTGAACAGTTAGCACTTGATTCTGTAATAGTATTATCCAACAATGACCATAACGCCTGGGATATGACAGGACAAGGGAACAGGAGAACCACTGATGGATCTGGAACACGTTTCAATCGAAACAATAATCAATCCGGAGCAATCAGAGCTATAAATACCACGACTCCTAGCCGATTAACAGATGATCAAAAGGAGGAATACCGGAAGACTGGCAAGTGTTTCAGATGTGGAACACAGGGACACATCTCCAGAAACTGCCTGAAACGCAATGATGCGTCTTCATCCAGGTTGTTACGGTCGATGTCCACAACATCGTTCAGCGTCCAAGTCTACAGCGACAAACAGAGTCTCGGTCTGTTCCCAATCACTGGACGAGGGTTCTAGGCACTAAGTCTGACGATGACAAAGGCTAGAGAGAGAGCGAGGAGAGTGGTTGAGGCGACGAGCAAAAGAGCGTTCAAGTTATGGATATGATTCGACTAAGTTGGAACTAAAGAACTATGGTACATGAGAGGGGTTTATATACGTTAAGAGAACAATAAGAATATAAGGGGAAAGCGCATAGCTATCTGAGAAAGGAAAGATGAAGGTAGCTATGAAAGGAGATATCGTCCAAGGCATAATCATGGGTTTGTAACAAGTAAATGTAGTCCGCTAACAAAGGGAAAAGAGAATTGTAACATTACCCCCTTTGTATGTGAGAAGTCACCAACTTCTACCAGCCAGAAGTTGTCCAGCCATGATCCGTTCTGGACTCAGCCCACTTGACAGCATTGTCCAATTCTTTTGTGGAGGTCTCTACCTTCCATTTGAGCGTTTCGGCGGCGCGATGCAGATTTTGGGTGTTTCGTAGGAATGAATCGCGTTCCTTGTAGGTCATCTCGTGAGGGTCGATGGTGAGGGTGAGTGCGGCGAGATTGTCGGTGGCAGAGGAGAGGTTGGTGATGGAACATGTGGCGGCAGCGAGGGCGTCGGTGATGATGGTGAGTGTGGTATTTCTTTTAACAAATTGGGCGAAGTGTGGGAGGTGGTGATTGTCAGGGTGTACCTGGGGAAGAAGGTTGGCTGGGTGGATATGGAGGTCGTCATCCTCGAATTGGATGACCGTGGTATTTTCAATGAAGACCTCTAGTGGGAGGTCTGGGACAGTGAGGAAGGGTGAAAAGGCGGCAGCAGTTTCGTTGATGCGCCAGTGGGCGCAGGAGAGAAGTGCCAAGGCGATGAAGTAGGCAGCGAGGGCGAAGAAAGTGAACATGGTTTCTTGTTACGAGGTAGGTTGAGTGTTAAGCAGTGATACTTGAAAATTTATATGAATGCCAAGTAGCTGATTTCCTCGTCGGAAGGCCAATTTTCTGTATTTAGTGGATCTTCGATTGCAGGGTCAGTGAGGAGTTCTCGTTCCTCTCTGATGAACCTGGTTAGTGCATTTAAATGTTCGATCCCTGGTGTCGTTGTTGGGGTGATTAAGAATTTTCTGATTCGCCTAATAATATCCGCTATTACCCCTGCCATGGCGGTAGACAGGTAATCAAGATCGTCAAGGATGTCTTCCATGAGAATGCGAGGGCTTCCTGGTATCCTGATTCTTCGGCTGATTAACCAGATTTGTGCACTACACTCTTGTATTTGTTTAGTGATTTCATCCATCTGTTCGTATTCTTCTGGACATAGCAGTCTTCCATAGGCACTTTTATAAACGTCACTATTTCTGATGGCTCGAAGTTGATATACAGGTGGATCGTTGTTGTAGGGAGGTAGATCATTGGCTGAAAATCATAGGTCGTGGTACTTGGGGAGATAATTCTGGATATCATTGCAGGGGAACTCTGTTGTTCCTGAAGGGTTCTCTTGGTGACGGTGATCAAGTCGAGGGGTGCGATAGTATCGTGTGACTAACGCCATGGGTCAGGTAAGTTTTCCTGGCGGGTTCGGTGCTCTGGGGGCGTGTTGTAAAGGGAGGTATTGTATGTGGGTATAGATGGTCCTTTCTTTAAGAGCTATAGTGTATCGAGAGAGTGTTGAACAGTTCCGTTTCGTATAGTGGTAGTTTTGTTTCAAGATGTGGCGGTTTCTGTATCGTGTCATGGTTCAGAGGTGTCAACGTTGTTGATATTCAGACAAGATATCAGTGGCATTTGCAAGATTGCGAGCGGGTTCCCAAGAATTATCATTTGATCCATAGCCTTTCCATTTAACCAGGTAATGGTAGCCTGCGCCTCGTTTCCTATGGGCTAGAATTGCCTCTACCTCGAATTCCTCTTGTCCATTTACGAGATCAGGGGGTGGTTTCACATAGTTCGGCCCATGCGCAGTTGTTTCCCTGTACGGGGTAAGGAGTGACATGTGAAACACAGGGTGAATGCGCCATTGTTTCGGAAGTTTCAATTTGTATGTCACTGGTCCCATCACTTGTTCGATTTCGAAGGGTCCTTCTCGTTTTGGTGCTAGCTTTCTAGACTGATATGGTATGTGAAGATTTCGGTTCTCAAGCCATACTTTGGTACCCTTTTCAAATCGTATTGCTCTGTCCTTGCGTCGTCTTGCCACTAGTTGTCTTGCTAGTTCATGTGCTGCTAGTGCTTCTTCTCTGGCTTTCCTTAGGAATTGAAGGCGTTCTTCTGCTGCTGGCGTGGTCATTCGTGTAGTAGCTGTGGTGTAACGGATATACATTGTCTTTGACAATGTATCCCTTTACATTCTAGATTCATTAATTCAAATGGACATGCATACTAGATATGCATGTCATTGATAAGTATTAATATAAATATTATATTTATGTGTGATCACGCAACCTTAAGTTGCGTGTCACTGATTATGTAAGAATAGTTTTATTTACGAGTAACTGCCACAGCGCTACCAGTACAAGGTCCAATAAAGATTGGTTCAGTGTACGGCGCACGGTGGGACTTAAGAAACCACCAAACCAGGGTCTATGGGTTCCAACCCATAGATCCTTTACACTTTTTTACACTTCCATCAGGAAGAGTAGCGCGAAGAAGACATCTTTTGATGTCTTCTCTTTTTCTTTGGCTCCAGGAGGAAACCCTCGCAAATGCGAAGGGTTAAACTCGAGAACCCTCCACTTTGAGAGGGTTCAGACCAATAAATTCGCACTCGATGAATTTCAGTGTGCAGAGAAGCTACAAGCTTCTCTATGTATGATGCATCATTACCCTCGCAAATGCGAAGGGCTTAAACCAGCGAACCCTCCACTTTGAGAGGGTTCAGACTAAATATGATTGCACCCAATGAGCTCGGGTGCACGGAGAAGCTACAAGCTTCTCGAAGTGTGACACGTCACCATGAGAAGCACTTGTGCTTCTCGACAAAAGCACCACCTTTTGTCGACTGTTTTTACAGTCAAAGAGACGTTTAGAGACCACAGAGAACCTTGTGGTCTCATTAGTTATCCAAAGGGACTTATGTGCCCTCAAACTCTCCACCTATAGAGAGTTTATCGAAATCTGCCTGCGCTCAATGACAGAGCGCACGCTTTGAGAAGCTCTGCACTTCTCAATACACCTCCAGTCATCTGGAGGCATCTCGGAACTCTCCACTTATCGAGAGTTCAAGAAATCATGCTGCGCTCAACAGAGCGCATGCTTCGAGAAGCTATAAGCCCCTCAATTCTCCTCCAGTTACCTGGAGGAGCTCTCGAACTCTCTACCTATGGAGAGTTCCTTCAATTTACCTGCGCTTGACAAAGCGCACGCTTTGAGAAGCTCTATGCTTCTCAATCCTCCTCCAGTTACCTGGAGGAGCTCTCGAACTCTCCACCTATGGAGAGTTCATTCAATTAGCCTGCGCTCAACAGAGCGCACGCTTTGAGAAGCTCTGCGCTTCTCAATTCTCCTCCAGTTACCTGGAGGAGCCCTTGAACTCTCCACCTATGGAGAGTTCCTATATTTGACCTGCGCTTGATAAAGCGCACGCTTTGAGAAGCTCTGTGCTTCTCAATTCTCCTCCAGATACTTGGGGAAGCTCATGAACTCTCTACCTATGGAGAGTTCACTCAATTTGCCTGCGCTTGATAAAGCGCACGCTTTGAGAAGCTCTGCGCTTCTCAATTCTCCTCCAGTTACCTGGAGGAGCTCTCAAACTCTCTATCTATGGAGAGTTCATTCAATTATCCTGCGCTCAACAGAGCGCACGATTTGAGAAGCTCTAAGCTTCTCAATTCTCCTCCAGTTACCTGGAGGAGCTCTCGAACTCTCTACCTATGGAGAGTTCATCTAATTAGTCTGCGCTCAACAGAGCGCACGCTTTGAGAAGCTCTGGGCTTCTCAATTCTCCTCCAGATACCTGGAGGAGCCCTTGAACTCTCCATCTACAGAGAGTTCCTTTGATTTACCTGCGCTTGATAAAGTGCACGCTTTGAGAAGCTCTAAGCTTCTCAATTCTCCTCCAGTTACCTGGAGGAGCTCTCGAACTCTCTATCTATGGAAAGTTCATGCAATTATCCTGCGCTCAACAGAGCGCATGCTTTGAGAAGCTCTGGGCTTCTCAATTCTCCTCCAGTTACCTGGAGGAGCCCTTGAACTCTCCATCTACAGAGAGTTCCTTTGATTTGCTTGCGCTCAACAGAGCGTACGCTTTGAGAAGCTCTGCGTTTCTCAATTCTCCTCCAGTTACCTGGAGGAGCTCTCAAACTCTCCACTTATGGAGAGTTCGTCAAACCTATCTGCGCTCAACAAGAGTGCATGCCCTGAGAAGCTACACGCTTCTCAATTTCTTCTTCAGAACCCGGAGAAAAATTTAAAGGGGGAGAGTAGGTACCCTCTTTCGAAGAAGATAGCGAGGCCTCTTCGAGAAAGCGCCTCAGGAGATGACAAGATGACTACGAGTCATCTACAGAGGACCAATATGGTGCCTCTCCATGAGATGAAAGCAAGGCCTTTCAAGGAAGCACCTCGGGAGACGAACAAGATGACTATGAGTCATTTACAGAGGACCAATATGGTACCTCTTCATGAAAGAGAGCGAGGGCCTTCCATGGAAAGCATCTCAAGAGTAAAAAAGGAGATGACTATGAGCCGTCTCAGGATGACAATGTCACCAATGGTTCTGCCTTATTAGCAGAACCAGAAATAACTCTAGAAGTGGAATGGCATTACGCCTCAGCTGAGGAACAACATGAGGCCTTTCACAGAAGTGCCTTAAGAGACGAAGGAGACAATATGGAATTTGTCTCAAGACTGGCGCACTTGCGCCAAAGATAAATAATCTGATAGACTCGAGCTACGAGTCTAATTTAGATGTGAAACTGATAAACAGTTTCGAGACCAGAGACTGGTCTTCGATGAGAGCATGCTCTCAAACTTGAGTGGATCGTGATGGTCCAAATATAAAGAAGGATCATACAATACCTTCTTGCTTTCAACATTACAATAGAAGTAGCCAATATGCTACTTCTAAGCAAAAGATACTGAGGATCCGCCAGAATTTTTTTTTATGGATCTATAGATTGTACCGTTGGCACAATCTAGTTGGGGAGGGTGCGAGGATGATGCATTGTATATGGATCCCTACCTCCTTTTAGTGGGGCGCACACCACTTCAAATGGAGTGCAGAGATTCCAACTTCTAATCACAAGGAGAATTAATCTCCTTTATTTCCGCTGGTCTTTAGATTGTACCTTAGAACAATCTAGTTGGGGAGAGTGTAACGGATATACATTGTCTTTGACAATGTATCCCTTTACATTCTAGATTCATTAATTCAAATGGACATGCATACTAGATATGCATGTCATTGATAAGTATTAATATAAATATTATATTTATGTGTGATCACGCAACCTTAAGTTGCGTGTCACTGATTATGTAAGAATAGTTTTATTTACGAGTAACTGCCACAGCGCTACCAGTACAAGGTCCAATAAAGATTGGTTCAGTGTACGGCGCACGGCGGGACTTAAGAAACCACCAAACCAGGGTCTATGGGTTCCAACCCATAGATCCTTTACATGTGGGAAGCGCAACAGGGTCCGTTCCATACATTAGTCTGAATGGGGAAGTTTTGATAGTGTCATGATGTTGGTTATTGTGAGCAAACTCGGCTATTGGGAGAAGCGGTTTCCATAGATGCGGTTCATTGGAGCAGAACATTCGAAGGTAGACTTCTAGTTCCTGGTTGACTCGTTCTGTTTCTCCGTCGGTTTGGGGATGATAGGCTGTGCTCATTCTATGATCAATTCCTAATGCTTTTCGTATTTCCTGAAATACTTTTGCAGAGAACTGTGGTCCTCGATCTGAAATCAAAATGTCGGGTAGGCCAAACCGTTTGAAAATTTCGGAGACGTAAAGTTCTGCGGTGCCCAGAGCGTCGATTGTCTTCTTGCAAGGTGTGAAAATTACCCCCTTTGTAAGACCATGGTCCACCATGACCAGGATCGAGTCAAAGCCATCGGAAAGGGGTAGATCAGTGATGAAATCAAGGGTTACTTGCTGAAAGGGGCGGGTTGCTTTCGATGAAATTGGGTGAAGGGCTGGTACATTTGGATGTGTGTTAATCTTCATCTGCTGACAGAGAGCGCATCCTTCTATCCATTCCCTGACATGTTTGAACATTCTGGGCCACCAGTAATCACGCTTAAGGAGTTCAAGGGTCTTTAATCGTCCAGGGTGACCTGATGATCATGCTTCGTGCGTTTCCTTAATCAATCTAGTTCGTAATCCGTCTTGGTCAGGGATGTAGGTTTTGCCAAGATAGTGAATAATGCCATTGGTATAAGACCAATCTTGTATGTTCGATTTGATCGGTGGGGCGCGGTGCGTGGTGATAACTTCTATTAGAATGCGTCTGAAATCGTCTTTTGACATTGCTTTCTGAATTTCTGTGGCTAGATCTTCCACAATAAGACGAATAAAGCGATCCTCTGGTAGGACTATGATGTCTTCTTGTAATTCACTATTTCCCATATGATCAGGGCGTCGGGATAGGGCATCTGCTTCAAACATTTTCGTGCCAGGGACGTGCTCGATGCGTAGATCAAATTCTGATAATAGGGATGACCATCTAGCTTGTCTGGGCGTTAAGCGTTGGGCAGTTCGGTAGTAGGATAGATTCTTGTGGTCGCAATGAACTATAGTGGTGTGGGGTGATCCGTGTAACAAATGTCGCCAGGTCATCAATCCTTTGATAATTGCCAAGAGTTCCCGATCATAGATCTGGTAATTCTGCTCCGTTTGTGTTAATGCGTGTGAGATAAATCCGCAGGGGTGTAGAGATCCTGTTTCATCTGCTTGTTTCAAGACTGCTCCTATTGCCTTATTTGATGCATCGGTTTGGAGGATAAAGGGTCGAGTAGGATCTGGCATTAATAATACTGGCATAGATGCAAATCGTTTCTTTAGAATTTCAAAAGCGTTGTTCCGTTCAGTGGTCCAGTCAAATGGTTCTGTTTTCTTAGTGAGGTTGGTAAGTGGTTTAGCGATGGCAGCAAAATTTCCAATGAAGCGTCAGTAAAAGTTCCCAAATCCGAGGAATGATCGGACTTGTTTGACAGTGGTAGGGACTGGCCAATCGGCTATCCCTGCTAACTTTATCGGGTCCATCTGAATGCGTCCAGGATGATCATTCCTAGGAATTCGACTTCCTGCATGGCGAACTTGCATTTTTCAAGTTTCAGGAATAGATCGTTATCTTGTAGCCGTTGTAGAATTCGTCTTGTCCGCTCCTCCAGTTGCTCTAATGTTTTCTGCGCAGATTAACATGTCGTCCATGTAAATGATCAGCCATCCTTCGTTGATCATGTCCCTAAAGTATTCGTTCATCATAGTTTGAAAGGTTGACAGCGAGTTGCATAGTCCAAAGAACATTACTGTTGGTTCATAGAGTCCCCGATTAGTGATAAAGGCTGCTTTCCATTCGTCTCCCTTCTTGATGCGAACATTGTTGTATCCCCATCGGAGGTCTAATTTGGTGAAATACTTGGCGCCTCGTAACTTAGTCATGAGATCAGAAACAAGGGGAAGGGGATATGCATTTTTGACGGTCCATTCATTCAAGTATCGGTAATCCTGACAGGGTCAAAGTGCTCCACTTTCCTTTTTTGCTACAAAGAAGAATGGTGACGCCTGTGGTGATGTGGATGGTTTAATGTATCCTTTCTTGAGTTGTTCATCAATCCATTCGTCTAACAGCCCTTGTTCCTTGACCGACAGAGGATAAAGTTTACTAGCTTTTGCAACAAAGCCTTCCTTTGTGTTGATTGCATGATCCCATGGTCGGCTGGATGGGAAGTGTTCTGATGCCTTTTTGTCAAAGATGGTGCGCCATTGCTCATATTCCGTAGGTAATGCGGTGGATGGTTCGTCTTTCTTTAGCCTATGCTCTAGTTCCTGTGATGCGGACGTCTTAACTCTAATCCAGTAGTCATCTTCACCCCACTGCTGGGAATCGAGGGCTAGCTGCCAGATTGCTTTTGACGACGTGTCCAGATCTCCAATTTTCAGAGATTTCTCTCGCCAGTTGATGATCGGGTTATTTTCTTCTAACCATGGTATCCCTAGAATCATTCGTTGATTGCCTAGCTTAGTGATCCAGAACCAATTGATAAATTGCTGTCCTTCGATCATGTAGCATATCTTGGTTCGATGTGTGATCATTCCTTTCACATTTACTGTTCCATCTGCGTTTCTGACCTTGATTGGTTTCTTAAGTCGTTCTTTCCTGAGCTCCTTTACTGCTCCTTCATCTACAAAGTTTCCTTCTGCTCCACAATCGATTAGGGCAGATGTTCCAGCGGGTAAATCGGTTGATTTGATAGTTAATGAAATGCGCTTGTCGTTGTTGGATAATACTATTACAGAATCAAGTGCTAACTGTTCAGATCTCGATAATAAGGAAGGGCCAACCGCTGAGTGACGCTTCCTAACTAAAAACCCTCATTTTCGAATTCGTTTAAGAGGGCATTCTTTTCTTCAGTAGACATTGCCGAAAAGATGGCTCTAATTTTCTTTGCTGGTTCGTCTTCTTCCTTCTGTTGTTCCTCAGTGACGGAACGAACAGCTTTGTTCTGATAAGAAGACCTGGATGAAGACGCATCATTGCGTCTTGGGCAGTTCCTGGAGATGTGTCCCTGTGTTCCACATCTGAAACACTTGCCAGTCTTTCGATATTCCTCCTTTTGATCGTCTGTCAATCGGCTAGGGGTCGTGGTATTTATAGCTCGGATTGTTCCGGACCGATTGTTGTTTCGATTGAAACATGTTCCAGATCCATCATTGGTTCTCCTGTTTCCTTGTCCTGTCATGTCCCAAGCGTTATGGTGATCCTCAGCTTTATCATAGGCTTCTTGCATTGTCTTAATCTTTCTTTGGTCCTGTAAGATCGTTCTAGCAAGTTCTAAGGGTAATCCTTTGACGAATGCCTGCAACTGAGCGGGTATTCCAGTAAGTCCAGAGGTTCCTATATCCATGCGAAACTTCCTGATGTACTCTGGGACTGAAACGCCATTTCCAACTCTTAATTTGGATAAATTGTTCAGGGCTCGAAGGGCGCTGTTGACTTCTCCCCAGTCATTGATGAAACGTGTTTCAAATGCTTCATAATCGCTCCATTTGAACGTGGCTGTGATACTGCTTCTGTTGTCATTTAACTTGCTTCGGATAATAGTTTTCCAGTCGTCTAATTCTGGTCCCATGCATGCGAGCGCATACCTAACTTTCTTTTCATCTTTTCCTTCATAGTTTTGTTCATTGAGGGTAAAGTAATCCTCGAGCTGTCCTAAAAATGACCCTTGCTTCGATTCGTTTGCCTGTAAAGGGCCGTATTGGCTGTGGTTTGATATCTCCTTTAGAGCCTGCACTGGTTTCAGACACCATTCTTGGTTCAGGAGTGATCGGTGGTTCGGGGTTAATCGGCGGTTCAGGGGTTGGTGTTCTGGTGATCGGTTTCGGTTCTGGAGTAGGGGTTCTACTCGGAGTTCTGGGTGTCAGAGATGGGGGTGGTCCCTGTTTTGAGTAATCTGTATCAAACGGGTTTTCCTCAAGCTTGGCTTGTTCAATTCGTAGTAATTCCTCCCACTCTGCTAAAAGGCTAGCTGTGATTCCGTGTCAGTAGCTGTCTCTAAAGAATCTTCTGTAGAGGGTCCTTCCTGGTTCGTTTTCTGGTTCCTTGACAAGGTAAAGCGGTTCTCCTTGTATTTCACTACCCCAGTCTAGGTAGATTTGATCGGGTAACTCGGATTCAGATACTCCTGAGTAGAAGTCTCCTGAAAAGTATTCGTTTGGGACTGGTTTGTTTCGTTTCCGTCCTTCTGTAACAAAGTACCAGGTTCGTTGGTAGAGAAAAACTTCTCGTCGTTCAAGGTAGTATTTCCCCTTATAGGTGACGGATCCATTCGGGGGTCGTTCCTGAGAGCTGCGGGTCTCAATGGTGTTGGCTAGGGATGATACCCTGAGCTAGTCCTGAGTTCCAACTTATGTTACGGTCGATGTCCACAACGTCGTTCAGCGTCCAAGTCTACAGTGACAAACAGAGTCTCGGTCTGTTCCCAATCACTGGACGAGGGTTCTAGGCACTAAGTCTGATGATGACAAAGGCTAGAGAGAGAGCGAGGAGAGCGGTTGAGGCGACGAGCAAAAGAGCGTTCAAGTTATGGATATGATTCGACTAAGTTGGAACTAAAGAACTATGGTACATGAGAGGGGTTTATATACGTTAAGAGAACAATAAGAATATAAGGGGAAAGCGCATAGCTATCTGAGAAAGGAAAGATGAAGGTAGCTATGAAAGGGGATATCGTCCAAGGCGTAATCATGGGTTTGTAACAAGTAAATGTAGTCCGCTAACAAAGGAAAAGAGAATTGTAACATTACCCCCTTTGTATGCAAGAAGTCACTGACTTCTACCAGCCAGAAGTCGTCCAGCCATGATCCGTTCTCGATTCTGCCCATTTGACGGCGTTATCGAGTTCTTTTGTAGATGTTTCTACCTTCCATTTGAGCGCTTCAGCAGCGCGGTGCAGATTTTGGGCGTTTCGTAGGAAGGAATTGCGCTCCTCGTAGGTCATTTCATGCGGGTCGATAGTGAGGGTGAGGGCAGCGAGGTTGTTGGTGGCGGATGTGAGGTTGGTGATTGAGCAAGTGGCGGTGGTGAGGGCGTCTGCGACAACAGTGAGGGTGGTGTTCCGTTTAACAAATTGGGCGAAGTGGGGAAGGTGATGATTGTCGGGATATTCTTGGGGAAGCAAGATGGCTGGGTGAACATGTAAATCGTCGTCCTCGAAGTGGACGACGGTGGTGTTGTCAATGAAGACCTCGAGCGGGAGGTCTGGGACGGCGAGGAAGGGTGAGAAGGCGGCAGCAGTTTCATCGATGCGCCAGTGAGCGCAGGAGAGGAGGGCCAAGGTGATGAAGTAGGTGGTGAGGGCGAAGAAGGTGAACATGGTTTCTGGTTATGAGGTAGGTTGGGTGTCTTAGCGGTGATACTTGAAAATTTATATGGATGCCAAGTAGCTGATTTCCTCGTCTGAAGGCCAATTTTCTGTATTTAGTGGATCTTCGATTGCAGGGTCGGTGAGTAGTTCTCGTTCCTCTGTGATGAACCTAGTTAACACATTTAAATGTTCAATCCCTGATGTCGTTGTTGGGGTGATTAAGAATCTTCTGATTCGTCTAATGATATCCGCTATTACCCCTGCCATTGCAGTAGACAAGTAGTCAAGATCGTCCAGGATGTCTTCCATGAGAATGCGAGGCCTTCCTGGTATTCTGATTCTTCGGCTGATTAGCCAGATTTGTGCGCTACACTCCCGTATTTGTTTAGTGATCTCATCCATCTGCTTGTATTCTTCCGGGCATAGCAGTCTTCCATAGGCGCTTTTATAAACGTCACTGTTTCTGACAGCTCGAAGTTGATATACAGGTGGATCGTTGTTGTAGAGAGGTAGATCGTCGGCTGAAAATCGTAGGTCGTGGTACTTGGGAAGATAATTCTGGATATCGTTGCAGGGGAACTCTGTTGTTCCTGAAGGGTTCTTTTTGTGACGGTGATCGAGCCTAGGGGTACGGTAATATCGTGTGACTAATGCCACAGTTCGGGTGAGTGTCCCTGGTGGGTTCGGTGCTCTAGGAGCGTGTTGAAAGGGGAGATATTGTATGTGGGTATAGACGGTCTTTTCCTTAAGAGCTATGGTGTATCGAGAGAGTGTTGAACAGTTCCGTTTGGTATAGTGATAGTTTTGTTTCAAGACGTGGCAGTTTCTGTATCGAGTCATGGTTCAGAGGTGTCGACGTTGTTGGTATTCAGATAGGATATCCGTGGCGTTTGCAAGATTGCGAGCGGGTTCCCAAGAATTGTCATTCGATCCATAGCCTTTCCATTTAACCAGGTAATGGTAGCCTGCGCCTCGTTTCCTATGAGCTAGAATTGCCTCTACCCTCGAATTCCTCTTGTCCATTTATGAGATCAGGGGGTGGTTTCACATAGTTCGGCCCGTGCGCAGTTGTTTCCCTGTATGGGGTAAGGAGTGACGTATGAAACACAGGGTGAATGCGCCATTGTTTTGGGAGTTTCAATTTGTACGTCACTGGTCCCATTACTTGTTCGATCTCGAAGGGTCCTTCTCGTTTTGGTGCTAGCTTTCTGGACTGATATGGTATGTGAAGATTTCGGTTTTCAAGCCATACTTTGGTACCCTTTTCAAATCGTATTGCTTTGTCTTTGCGTCGTCTTGCCACTAATTGTCTTGCTAGTTCGTGTGCTGCTAGCGCTTCTTCTCTGGCTTTCCTTAGGAACTGAAGGCGTTCTTCTGCCGCTGGTGTGGTCATTCGCGTAGTAGCTGTGGGAAGCGCAACAGGGTCCGTTCCATACATTAGTCTGAATGGGGAGGTTTTGATAGTGTCATGATGTCGGTTATTGTGAGCAAACTCGGCTATTGGGAGAAGCGGTTTCCATAGATGCGGTTCGTTGGAGCAGAACATTCGAAGGTAAACTTCTAATTCCTGATTGACTCGTTCTGTTTCTCCGTCGGTTTGGGGATGGTAGGCTGTGCTCATTCTATGATCGATTCCTAATGCTTTTCGTATTTCCTGAAATACTTTCGCGGAGAACTGTGGTCCTCGATCTGAGATTAGAACGTCGGGTAGGCCAAACCGTTTGAAAATTTCGGAGATATAAAGTTCCGCAGTGCCAAGTGCATCGATTGTCTTCCTGCAAGGTGTAAAAATTACCCCCTTTGTAAGACCATGGTCCACCGTGACCAGGATCGAGTCAAAGCCATCGGAAAGGGGTAGGTCGGTGATGAAATCAAGGGTTACTTGCTGGAAGGGGCGGGTTGCTTTTGACGGAATTGGGTGAAGGGCTGGTACGTTTGGGTGTGTGTTAATCTTCATCTGCTGACAGAGAGCACATCCTTCAATCCATTCCCTGACATGTTTGAACATTCCAGGCCACCAGTAGTCGCGTCTAAGGAGTTCAAGGGTCTTTAACCGTCCAGGGTGCCCTGATGATCGTGCTTCGTGCGTTTCCTTAATCAATCTAGTTCGTAATCCGTCTTGGTCAGGGATGTAGGTTTTGCCAAGATAGTGAATAATGCCATTGGTATAAGACCAATCTTGTATGTTCGATTTGATCGGTGGGGCGCGGTGCGTGGTGATAACTTCTATTAGAATGCGTCCGAAATCGTCTTTTGACATTGCTTTCTGAATCTCTGTGGCTAGATCTTCCGCAATAAGACGAATAAAGCGATCCTCTGGTAGGACTATGACGTCTTCTTGTAATTCACTATTTCCCATATGATCAGGGCGTCGGGATAGGGCATCTGCTTCAAACATTTTCGTGCCAGGGACATGCTCGATGCGTAAATCAAATTCTGATAATAGAGATGACCACCTAGCTTGTCTAGGCGTTAAGCGTTGGGCAGTTCGGTAGTAGGATAGATTCTTGTGGTCGCAATGAACTATAGTGGTGTGGGGTGATCCGTGTAACAAATGTCACCAGGTCATCAATCCTTTGATAATTGCCAAGAGTTCCCGATCATAGATCTGGTAATTCTGCTCCGTTTGTGTTAATGCGTGTGAGATAAATCCGCAGGGGTGTAGAGATCCTGTTTCATCAGCTTGTTTCAAGACTGCTCCTATTGCCTTATTTGATGCATCGGTTTGGAGAATAAAGGGTCGAGTGGGATCTGGCATTAATAATACCGGCATGGATGCAAATCGTTTCTTTAGAATCTCAAAAGCGTTGTTCCTTTCAGTGGTCCAGTCGAATGGTTCTGTTTTCTTAGTGAGGTCGGTAAGTGGTTTAGCAATGGCAGCAAAATTTCCAATGAAACGTCGGTAAAAGTTTCCGAATCCGAGGAATGATCGGACTTGTTTGACAGTGGTGGGGACTGGCCAATCAGCTATCCCTGCTAACTTTATCGGGTCCATCTGAATGTGTCCAGGGGTGATGATCATTCCTAAAAATTCGACTTCCTGTGTGGCGAACTTGCATTTTTCAAGTTTCAGGAATAGATTGTTATCTTGTAGCCGTTGTAAAATTCGTCTTGTCCGCTCCTCCAGTTGCTCTAATGTTTCTGCGCAGATTAACATGTCGTCCATGTAAATGATCAACCATCCTTCGTTGATCATGTCCCTAAAGTACTCGTTCATCATAGTTTGAAAGGTTGACGGCGAGTTGCATAATCCAAAGAACATTACTGTTGGTTCGTAGAGTCCTCGATTAGTGATAAAGGCTGCTTTCCATTCGTCTCCCTTCTTGATGCGAACATTGTTGTATCCCCATCGGAGGTCTAATTTGGTGAAATATTTGGCGCCTCGTAACTTAGTCATGAGATCGGAAACAAGGGGAAGGGGATATGCGTTTTTGACGGTCCAGTCATTCAAGTATCGGTAATCCTGACAGGGTCGAAGTACTCCACTTTCCTTTTTTGCTACAAAGAAGAATGGTGACGCCTGTGGTGATGTGGATGGTTTAATGTATCCTTTCTGGAGTTGTTCATCAATCCATTTGTCTAACAGCCCTTGTTCCTTGATCGACAGAGGATAAAGTTTACTAGCTTTTGCAACAAAGCCTTCCTTTGTGTTGATTGCATGATCCCATGGTCGGCTGGATGGGAAGCGTTCTGATGCCTTTTTATCAAAGATGGTGCGCCATTGCTCATACTCCGTAGGTAATGCGGTGGATGGTTCGTCTTTCTTTAGTCTGTGCTCTAGTTCCTGTGATGCGGATGTTTTAACTCTAATCCAGTAGTCATCTTCACCCCATTGTTGGGAGTCGAGGGCTAGCTGCCAGATTGCTTTTGACGACGTGTCCAGATCTCCAATTTTCAGAGATTTCTCTCACCAGTTGATGATCGGGTTATTTTCTTCTAACCATGGTATTCCTAGAATCATTTGTTGATCGCCTAGCTTAGTGATCCAGAACCAATTGATAAATTGCTGTCCTTCGATCATGTAGCATATCTTGGTTCGATGTGTGATCATTCCTTTCACATTTACTGTTCCATCTGCGTTTCTAACTTTGATTGGTTTCTTAAGTTGTTCTTTCCTGAGTTCCTTTACTGCTCCCTCATCTATGAAGTTTCCTTCTGCTCCGCAATCGATTAGGGCAGATGTTCCAGCGGGTAAATCGGTTGATTTGATAGTTAATGAAATGCGCTTGTCATTGTTGGATAATACTATTACAGAATCAAGCGCTAACTGTTCAGATCTCGATAATAAGGAAGGGCCAACCGCTGAGTGACGCTTCCTAACTAAAAACCCTCATTCTCGAATTCGTTTAAGAGGGCATTCTTTTCTTCAGTAGACATTGCTGAGAAGATGGCTCTAATTTTCTTTGCTGGTTCGTCTTCTTCCTTCTGTTGTTCCTCAGTGACGGAACGAACTGCCTTATTCTGGTAAGAAGACCTGGATGAAGACGCATCATTGCGTTTCGGGCAGTTCCTGGAGATGTGTCCCTGTGTTCCACATCTGAAACATTTGCCAGTCTTTCGGTATTCCTCTTTTTGATCATCTGTTAATCGGCTAGGGATCGTGGTATTTATAGCTCTGATTGTTCCAGATCGGTTGTTATTGTTTCGATTGAAACGTGTTCCAGATCCATCATTGGTTCTCCTGTTTCCTTGTCCTGTCATGTCCCAAGCATTATGGTGATCCTCGGCCTTATCATAGGCTTCTTGCATCGTCTTGATCTTTCTTTGGTCCTGTAAGATCGTTCTAGCGAGTTCTAATGGTAGTCCTTTGACAAATGCCTGCAACTGAGCGGGTATTCCAGTGAGTCCAGAGGTTCCTATGTCCATGCGGAATTTTCTGATGTACTCTGGGACTGAAACGCCGTTTCCAACTCTTAATTTGGATAAATTGTTCAGGGCTCGAAGGGCGCTGTTGACTTCTCCCCAGTCATTGATGAAACGTGTTTCAAATGCTTCATAATCATTCCATTTGAACGCGGCTGTGGTACTGCTTCTATTGTCATTTAGTTCGCTTTGAATAATAGTTTTCCAGTCGTCTAGTTCTGGTCCCATGCATGCAAGTGCATATCTGACTTTCTTTTCATCTTTTCCTTCGTAGTTCTGTTCGTTGAGGGTAAAGTAGTCCTCAAGCTGTCCTAAAAATGACCTTGCTTCGATTCATTTGCCTGTAAAGGGTCGTATAGGCTGCGGTTTGATATCTCCTTTAGAGCTAGCACTGGTTTCAGACGCCATTCTTGGTTCAGGAGTAATCGGTGGCTCGGGGTTGATCGGTGGTTCAGGGGTAGGGGTTCTACTCGGGGTTCTGGGTTTCAGAGATGGGGGTGGTCCTTGTTTCAAGTAATCTGTATCAAACGGGTTTTCCTCAAGCTTGGCTTGTTCAATTCGTAGTAATTCCTCCCACTCTGCTAAAAGATTAGCTGTGATTCCGTATCAGTCGTTGTCTCCAAGGAATTTCCTATAGAGGGTCCTAAATGGTTCGTTTTCTGGTTCCTTAACAAGGTAGAGCGGTTCTCCTTGTACTTCACTACCCCAGTCTAGGTAGATTTGATCGGGTAAATAGAATTCGAAGGCTCCTGAGTAAAAGTCTCCTGAAAAGTATTGGTCTGGGACTGGTTCATTTCGTTTCCGTCCTTCTGTAACAAAGTACCAGGTTCGTTGGTAGAGAAAAACTTCTCGTCGTCTGAGGTAGGTTTTCCCCTTATAGGTGACGGATCTGTTCGGGGGTCGTTCCTGAGAGCTGCGGGTCTCAATGGTGTCGGCTAGGGATGATACCCTGAGCTAGTCCTGAGTTCCAACTTATGTTACGGTCGATGTCCACAACGTCGTTCAGCGTCCAAGTCCACAGCAACAAACAGAGTCTCGGTCTGTTCCCAATCGCTGGACAAGGGTTCTAGGCACTAAGTCTGACGATGACGAAGGCTTAGAGAGAGCGAGGAGAGCGGTTGAGGCGACGAGCAAAAGGGTGTTCAAGTTATGGATAGGATTCGACTAAGTTGGAACTAAAGAACTACAGTACATGAGAGGGGTTTATATACGTTAAGAGAACAATAAGAATATAAGGGGAAAGCGCATAGCTATCTGAGAAAGGAAAGATGAAGGTAGCTATGAAAGGAGATAACGTCCAAGGCGTAACTATGGGTTTGTAACAAGTAAAATGTAGTCCATTAATAAAGGGAAAAGAGAATTGTAACAGATCCTGTATCCATAGTAGTTATGATTCCTTTAAGGTTCATTTCTTGTTTTCCTGAAGCTTTGACAATTTGTTGTTGCAACTGTGCCAAGTTCCACATTGCTTCGGATTCTGATTGTTGGTTCAGCTCCCTCAGTAGTTGCGGTGTCACTTCAGATAAACGTTTTTCATGAACCCATCCTTTTAGACAGTCTATAGCAACCTGTTCATTTTGTTGCCATATCCTCCTCATTACCCAAGCAGGGGTCCATTGTTTAATCCAGGGTTTGGCGCTCACACTTAAGTTTCGAATTCGATGAATATGAGAAGAATATTCATATAGTAGTCCTTGTACATTTACACAAGAATCATTGTTTGATTTCGAAACTCTATCAGCCAGCAGTGCTGAGCGCTCACCTACTGGCTTTCGCCAAAACCCTTTTCTTTTCCGAGTTCTTTCCATTGCTCCTCAGTGAGCTTCTCTATTCTGACTTTTCTTGTCCTCCACTTCCCCGTGTCCTTCCATCAGGGTTTTCTAGGTTCTGGGCAATTTCGTGCAAAGTGTCCTTTTTCGCCGCAATTGTAACAACTTTCGGTAACTGGTTTCTTACTTTTATCCACATCCATGGCATTCGGATCCTTGGATGTTGTTGGCGTGCTGTATTGGAACTGGTTCGGCTTGCTATCTTTAGCGACTGTTTTTTCCTTATATCCACCTTTTTGTCTATCCGGCCTGTATGCCTCTGTTGCTTTACGATAAGCTCTCGCTAGTTCTATTGCCCGATCCTGGATCTGTTTCAGGGTTGCATCATCCCCTAGATTTCCGTGCCTAATCAAATCTCGTCCTAATGCAGGATTAATGTTTTGCTTGAACAATGCGATCAACACTCTATTGTCCCACCCGACCAATGGTACCAAGGCATTGAACCTTGAGGCTGATCGAACCAACATTTCTCTGGCTTCAATGATAGTTTATGATTCTCCAGCTTTGCCAGGATACGATTAACATGCATCGTGTGTGCGTCCTGTGATTGGGAGAATACCAAAATATCATCCATATAGATGACAACCCATCCTTCAGCAATCTCTTGCCGAAAGATATCATTCATCATTGTTTGAAACGTCACCGGAGAATTGCAGAGACCGAAAAACATAAATAAAGGTTCAAATAGGCCCTGATGAGTTTTAAAAGCTGCTTTCCACTCATCGCCTTCTTTAATCCTAATGTTATTATAGCCCCATCGGATATCCATTTTGGAGAAGACTTTGGCTTTTGATAATCAATCGATCAATTCACTGATTAATGGTAACGGGTATCGATTCTTCCTTGTGATGTCATTTAATTTTTGGTAGTCCTGTACTGGTCTCAGTTTTCCATTTTTCTTCTTGACAAAGAAGAACGGTGAGGCTTGTTCGGAAGTACTGGGTCTGATCTGTCCGGATTTCAAGTTTTCTTCCAGGAATTCATCCAGCTGTTCCCGTTCCTCTTTATTCAATGGGTATACCTTACAGTCCGTCAGTTGTCCTCCTGGAATAAATTCGATGGCATGATCCCATGGCTGTCTTGGCAGTAACTCATCAAAGGTTTCCTTCTCAAATACCTTGCGATATTTGAGATAATGTCCTGGTACCGTTTCTTCTAATGATCGCTTTTTGCTAGCCAGCGCCTCCTTTGCTGCAATGTCAGTTGAAAGTGGTTGCAATTTCAACTCCTCTAATCCTATATGCACAGCAAGTAGGCGCTCTCCTTCTTCTAAGGGTTCGGTTTCCTCTACCTCCTCCTCAGGTTCGCTCGCACTGGACTGATTCCAGCATGTTCCCGGACAACAGCTAAAAGTTACTTCGTGCTTTTTCCAGTTCATACTCGGATTATGCAGTTGCAACCAATCATGACCTAAGAACAGGTCTGTTTTTCCCAATCATGCAACGCAACAGTCCATAATTTCTTCATGGTCTCCAATCTGTAGCTTAAACTGAACCATGTATTCGATATTCCCCATGGTATTACGAGTTCCATCTGCATTATAGACTGGTACCGGTTGTAAAAGGCGTCGCTTGTTCATCCGATGCTTTTCCACAAACTCATCGTTAATGCACAATCCTGTGCATCCTGAGTCAATCAAAGCCGTAACAGGAATTGTGGATCCTGTATCCATGGTAGTTATAATCCCTTTTAAGTTCATTTCTTGCTTTCCTGAAGCTTTGACAATTTGTTGCTGCAACTGTACCAGGTTCCACATTGCTTCAGATTCTGATTGCTGATTCAGCTCCTTTAATAATTGCGGGGTTACTTCAAATAAACGTTTCTCATGAACCCATCCCTTTAAACAGTCCATAGCAATAGCTTCACTTTGTTGCCATATCCTTCTCATTACCCACACAGGGGTCCATTGTTTAATCCTGGGTTTTGCGCTCACACTTAAGTTTCGAATCCGATGAATATGAGAAGAGTATTCGTATAACAATCCTTCTACATTTACACAGGAATCATTGTTCAACTTCGAAACTCTATCAGCCAGCAGCGCTGAGCGCTCGCCTACTGGCTTTCGCCAAAACCCTTTTCCTTTCCGAGTTCTTTCCATTGCTCCTCGGTTAGCTCTTCTATTTTAACCTCTCTTGCTCTCCATTTCCCCTTATCCTTTCACCTTGGTTTTCTTGGTTCCGGGCATTCTTGTGCAAAGTGTCCTTCTTTGCCGCAGTTGTAACAGTTTCCGGTAACTGGTTTTTTACTCTTATCCATGTCCATGGCATTCGGGTCTTTGGACGTTGTCGGCATACTATATTGGAACTGGTTCGGTTTGCTATCCTTGGCAACCGTTTTTTCTTTGTACCCGCCTTTTTGTCTATCCAGCCCGTACGCTTCTGTTGCCTTATGATAGGCCCGTGCCAGCTCTATTGCCCGATCCTGGATCTGCTTCAGGGTTGCATCATCCCCTAGATTTCCGTGCCTGATCAGATCTCACCCTAATGCAGGGTTGATGTTTTGCTTGAACAACGCAATCAACGCTTTGTGGTCCCATCCAACCAATGGTAGTAATGCATTGAACCAGACCACATGGTCCTCGATCATTGTATTTCCTTGTTTTAATGCCAGGATCGCATCTGTTGCTTTTTCTCGTGTCTCGGTTGACATGAAAAACTCATGCATTTGCGTTGCAAAGTCCTCCCAGGAAGTGAAAGGAAACTGATTTCTCAAAGGCCGTCGGATCTCACGGTCATTTACTATTACGCCTTGGTTGAGTGATGCCCAAGACAGATTGGTCTGCCATCCAGAATTGACCACTTCATTTTGATATTCTTGATCTGCATCCTGAACTGCTTTAAGTTTGACTCCCGCCCAATCTCCCACTCGGTTATCCTTCCCTTTTCTAATCCGATATAAACAGATTGAGATCTTTCGATCTAACTGAGTTTCTCACGCCAGTGTGAAATAAGTCCTCATTTGTGTTACGGTCGATGTCCACAACGTCGTTCAGCGTCCAAGTCTACAGCGATAAACAGAGTCTCGGTCTGTTCCCAATCACTGGACGAGGGTTCTAGGCACTAAGTCTGACGATGACGAAGGCTAGAGAGAGAGCGAGGAGAGCGGTTGAGACGACGAGCAAAAGAGCATTCAAGTTATGGATAAGATTCGACTAAGTTGGAACTAAGGAACTACGGTACATGAGAGGGGTTTATATACGTTAAGAGAACAATAAGAATATAAGGGGAAAGAGCATAGCTATCTAAGAAAGGAAAGATGAAGGTAGCTACCAAAGGAGATAATGTCCAGGCGTAACTATGGGTTTGTAACAAGTAAATGTAGTCCGTTAACAAAGGGAAAAGAGAATTGTAACATTACCCCCTTTGTATGTGAGAAGTCACCGACTTCTACCAGCCAGACGTCATCCAGCCATGATCTGTTCTCGATTCTGCCCATTTGACGGCGTTATCGAGTTCTTTTGTAGATGTTTCTACTTTCCATTTGAGCGCTTCAGCAGCGCGGTGCAGATTTTGAGCGTTCCGCAGGAAGGAGTCGCGTTCCTCGTAGGTCATTTCATGTGGGTCGATGGTGAGGGTGAGAGCGGCGAGGTTGTCGGTGGCAGAGGTGAGATTGGTGATTGAACAGGTGGCAGCGGCGAGGGCGTCGGCGACAACGGTGAGCATGGTGTTCCTTTTGACAAACTGGGCAAAGTGGGGAAGGTGGTGATCGTCGGGATGTACCTGGGGAAGTAGATTGGCTGGGTGAACATGAAGGTCATCATCTTCAAAGTGGATGACGGTATCGCTTTCAATGAATACCTCGAGTGGGAGGTCTGGGGTGGCGAGGAAGGGTGAGAGCGCGGCGACGGTTTCGTCAATGCGCCAATGGGCGCAGGAGAGAAGAGCCAGAGCGATGAAGTAGGCGGCGAGGGCGAAGAAGGTGAACATGGTTACTGTGATGTGTTTACTGGCATTAGGTGATGATGCCTGGAGAATTTATACGTCTTCTAGGTCGCTGATTTCCGTGTCGGAGTCCCAATTTTCTGTATTCAATGGGTCTTCGATCGCAGGGTCAGTGAGGAGTTCTCGTTCTTCCCTCATGAATATGGTTAACGAATTCAAATGTTCAATCCCTGGTGTTGTTGTTGGTGTAATTCGGAATTTTCTGATTCGTCTGACGATATCCACTATCACCTGTGCCATCACGATAGACAAATAATCAAGTTCGTCAAGGATGTCTTCCATGAAAATGTGAGGCCTTTCCGGTATTCTGATTCTTCGGCTAATTAACCAGATCTGTGCGCTACACTCCCGTGTCTGTTTAGTGATTTCATCCATTTGTTTATATTCTTCTGGACAAAGCAATCTTCCATGAGCGCTTTTATAAACATCACTGCTTTTGATGGCTAAAAGTTGGTAGGCAGGTGGATTCGTATTGTAAAGAGGTAGATCGTTGGTTGAAAATCATAGATCGTGGTACTTGGGAAGATAATTCTGGGCGTTATTGCAGGGGTATTCCGTTATCCCTGAAGGATTCTTTTGGTGACGGTGATCGAGACGAGGGGTGCGATAATATCGTGTGACTAACGCCATAGTTCGGGTAAGTTTTCCTGGCGGTGTCGGTGCTCTAAGAGCATGTTGGAAGGGAGGTATTGTATGTGGGTATAGACAGTTTTTTCTTTAAGAGCTATAGTGTATCGAGAGAGTGTTGAGCAGTTCCGTTTTGTATAGTGGTAGTTTTGTTTCAAGACGTGGCGGTTTCTATATCGCGTCATGGTTCAGAGGTGTTGACGTTGTTGATATTCTGATAGGATATCAGTGGCGTTTGCAAGATTGCGAGCGGGTTCCCAAGAGTTATCGTTCAATCCATAGCCTTTCCATTTAACCAGGTAATGGTAGCCTGCGCCGCGTTTCCTATGAGCTAGAATTGCCTCTACCTCGAATTCCTCTTGTCCATTTACGAGATCAGGGGGTGGTTTCACATAATTCGGCCCATGCGCAGTTGTTTCCCTGTACGGGGTAAGGAGTGACGCATGAAACACAGGGTGAATGCACCATTGTTTCAGGAGTTTCAATTTGTACGTCACTGGTCCCATCACTTGTTCGATTTCGAAGGGTCCTTCCCGTTTTGGTGCTAGCTTTCTGGACTGATATGGTATGTGAAGATTTCGGTTCTCAAGCCATACTTTGGTGCCTTTTTCAAATCGTATTGCTTTGTCCTTGCGTCGTCTTGCCACTAGTTGTCTTGCTAGTTCGTGTGCTGCTAGCGCTTCTTCTCTGGCTTTCCTTAGGAACTGAAGGCGCTCCTCTGCTGCTGGTGTGGTCATTCGTGTAGTAGCTGTGGGAAGCGCAACAGGGTCCGTCCCATACATTAGTCTGAATGGAGAAGTTTTGATCGTGTCATGCTGTCGGTTATTGTGAGCGAACTCGGCTATTGGGAGAAGTGGTTTCCATAGATGCGGTTCATTGGAACAGAACATTCGGAGATAGACTTCTAGTTCCTGGTTGACTCATTCTGTTTCTCCATCAGTCTGAGGATGATAGGCTGTGCTCATTCTATGGTCGATTCCTAATGCTTTTCGTATTTCCTGAAATACTTTTGCGGAGAACTGTGGTCCTCGATCTGAGATCAAAACGTCGGGTAGGCCAAACCGTTTGAAAATTTCGGATACGTAAAGTTCTGCAGTCCCTAGTGCATCGCGTGTTAATCTTCATTTGCTGACAGAGGGCGCATCCTTCTATCCATTCCCTGACATGTTTGAACATTCCAGGCCACCAGTAGTCACGCTTAAGGAGTTCAAGGGTCTTTAATCATCCAGGGTGACCTGATGACCGTGCCTCATGCGTTTCCTTAATCAGTCTGGTTCGTAATCCGTCTTGGTCAGGGATGTAGGTTTTGCCGAGATAGTGAACAATGCCATTGGTATAAGACCAATCCTGTATGTTCGATTTGATCGGTGGGGCGCGGTGCGTCGTGATAACCTCGATTAGAATACGTCCGAAATCGTCTTTTGACATTGCTCTCTGAATTTCTGTGACTAGATCTTCTGCAATAAGACGAATAAAACGATCCTCCGGTAGGACTACAATGTCTTCTTGTAATTCACTGTTTCCCATATGATCTGGGCGTCGGGATAAGGCGTCTGCTTCAAACATTTTTGTGCCAGGGACATGTTCAATGCGTAGGTCAAATTCTGATAATAAAGATGACCATCTAGCTTGTCTGGGCGTTAAGTGTTGGGCGGTTTGATAGTAGGACAGATTCTTGTGATCACAGTGAACTATAGTGGTGTGGGGTGATCCATGTAGTAGATGTCGCCAGGTCATCAATCCTTTGATAATTGCCAAGAGTTCTCGATCGTAGATCTGGTAATTTTGTTCCGTTTGTGTTAATGCATGTGAAATAAATCCACAGGGATGTAGAGATCCTGTTTCATCTGCTTGTTTCAAGACTGCTCCTATTGCCTTATTTGATGCGTCAGTTTGGAGGATAAAGGGTCGGGTAGGATCTGGCATTAATAACACCGGCATAGATGCAAATTGTTTCTTCAGAATTTCAAAAGCATCGTTCCGTTCAGTGGTCCAGTCAAATGGTTCTGTTTTCTTAGTGAGGTCGGTAAGTGGTTTAGCGATGGCAGCAAAATTCCCAATGAAACGTCGGTAAAAGTTCCCAAATCCGAGGAATGATCGGACCTGTTTGACTGTGGTAGGAACTGGCCAGTCTGCGATCCCAGCTAACTTTATTGGGTCCATCTGAATGCGTCCAGGGGTGATGATCATTCCGAGGAATTCGACTTCTTGCGTGGCGAACTTGCATTTTTCAAGTTTCAGGAATAGATCGTTATCTTGTAACTGTTGTAAAATTCGTTTTGTCCGCTCCTCTAGCTGTTCTAGTGTTTCCGCGCAGATTAACATGTCATCCATGTAAATGATCAACCATCCTTTGTTGATCATGTCCCTAAAGTACTCGTTCATCATAGTTTGAAAAGTTGACGGCGAGTTGCATAGTCCAAAGAACATTACTGTCGGTTCGTAAAGCCCTCGATTGGTGATAAAGGCTGCCGTCCATTCGTCTCCCTTCTTGATGCAAACATTGTTGTATCCCCATCGGAGGTCTAGTTTGGTGAAATACTTGGCACCTCGTAATTTAGTCATGAGATCGGAAACAAGGGGAAGAGGATATGCGTTTTTGATGGTCCATTCGTTCAGGTATCGGTAATCCTGACAGGGTCGGAGTGCTCCACTTTCTTTCTTTGCTACAAAGAAGAATGGTGACGCCTGCGGTGATGTAGACGGCTTAATGTATCCTTTCTTGAGTTGTTCATCAATCCATTCATCTAACAACCCTTGTTCCTTGACCGATAGAGGGTAAAGTTTACTAGCTTTTGGAACAAAACCTTCCTTTGTGTTGATTGCGTGATCCCATGGTCAACTGGATGGGAAGCGTTCTGATGCTTTTTTGTCAAAGATGGTGTGCCATTGCTCATATTCTGTAGGTAGTGTGGTGGATGGTTCGTCTTTCTTTAGCCTATGTTCTAGTTCCTGTGATGCCGATGTTTTAACTCTAATCCAGTAGTCATCTTCACCCCATTGCTGGGAGTCAAGGGCTAGCTGCCAGATTGCTTTTGACGACGTGTCCAGATCTCCAATTTTCAGAGATTTCTCTCACCAGTTGATAATCGGGTTATTTTCTTCTAACCAGGGTATTCCTAGAATCATTCGTTGATCGCCTAGCTTAGTGATCCAGAACCAATTGATAAATTGTTGTCCCTCGATCATGTAGCATATCTTGGTTCGATGTGTGATCATTCCTTTCACATTTACTGTTCCATCTGCGTTTCTGACTTTAATTGGTTTCTTAAGTCGTTCTTTCCTGAGTTCTTTCACTGCTCCTTCATCTACAAAGTTTCCTTCTGCTCCACAATCAATTAGGGCAGATGTTCCAGTGGGTAAATCTGTCGATTTGATAGTTAATGAAATGCGTTTGTCATTGTTGGATAATACTATTACAGAATCAAGCGCTAACTGTTCAGATCTTGATAATAAGGAAGGGTCAACCGCTGAGTGACGCTTCCTAACTAAAAACCCTCGTTTTCGAATTTGTTTAAGAGGGCATTCTTCTCTTCAGTAGACATTGCTGAAAAGATGGCTCTAATTTTCATTGCTGGTTTGTCTTCTTCCTTCTGTTGTTCCTCAGTGACAGAACGGACAGCCTTATTCTGATAAGAAGACCTGGATGAAGACGCATCGTTGCGTTTTGGGCAGTTCCTGGAGATGTGTCCCTGTGTTCCACATCTGAAACACTTGCCAGTCTTTCGGTATTCCTCCTTTTGATCATCTGTCAATCGGCTAGGGATCGTGGTATTTATAGCTCTGATTGTTCCGGATCAATTGTTGTTTCGATTGAAACGCGTTCCAGATCCATCATTGGTTCTCCTGTTTCCCTGTCCTGTCATGTCCCAAGCGTTGTGGTGATCCTCAGCCTTGTCATAGGCTTCTTGCATCGTTTTGATCTTCCTTTGGTCCTGTAAGATCGTCCTAGCAAGTTCTAAAGGTAATCCCTTGACAAATGCCTGCAACTGAGCGGGTATTCCGGTGAGTCCAGAGGTTCCTATATCCATGCGGAATTTTCTGATGTACTCTGGGACTGAAATGCCGTTTCCAACTCTTAATTTGGATAAATTGTTCAGGGCTCGAAGGGCGCTGTTGACTTCTCCCCAGTCATTGATGAAACGTGTTTCAAATGCTTCGTAGTTGCTCCATTTGAACGTGGCTGTGGTACTGCCTCTGTTGTCATTCAATTCGCTTCGGATAATTGTTTTCCAATCGTCTAGTTCTGGTCCCATGCACGCAAGCGCATATCTAACTTTCTTTTCATCTTTTCCTTCATAGTTCTGTTCATTGAGGGTAAAGTAATCCTCAAGCTGTCCTAAAAATGACCTTGCTTCGATTCGTTTGCCTGTAAAAGGTCGTATAGGCTGCGGTTTGATATCTCCTTTAGAGCTAGCACTGGTTTCAGATGCCATTCTTGGTTCAGGAGTAATTGGTGGTTCGGGGTTAATTGGTGGTTCAGGGGTTGGTGTTCTGGTGATCGGTTTCGGTTCTGGAGTAGGGGTTCTACTCGGGGTTCTGGGCTTCGGAGATGGGGGTGGTCCTTGTTTCGAGTAATCTGTATCAAACGGGTTTTCCTCAAGCTTGGCTTGTTCAATTCGTAGTACTTCCTCCCACTCTGCTAAAAGGCTAGCTGTGATTCCGTGTCGGTTGCTGTCTCTAAAGAATCTTCTGTAGAGAGTCCTTCCTGGGTCGTTTTCTGGTTCCTTGACAAGGTAGAGCGGTTCTCCTTGTATCTCACTACCCCAGTCTAGGTAGATTTGATCGGGTAAATCGAATTCAGATACTCCTGAGTAGAAGTCTCCTGAAAAGTATTCGTTTGGGACTGGTTCATTTCGTTTCCGTCCTTCTGTAACAAAGTACCAGGTTCATTGGTAGAGAAAAACTTCTCGTCGTTCAAGGTAATATTTCCCCTTATAGGTGACGGATCCGTTCAGGGGTCGTTCCTGAGAGCTGCGGGTCTCAATGGTGTCGGCTAGGGATGATACCCTGAGCTAGTCCTGAGTTCCAACTTATGTTACGGTCAATGTCCACAACGTCGTTCAGCATCCAAGTCTACAGCGATAAACAGAGTCTCGGTCTGTTCCCAATCACTGAGCAAGGGTTCTAGGCACTAAGTCCGATAATGACGAAGGCTAGCGAGAGAGCGAGGAGAGCGGTTGAGACGACGAGCAAAAGAGCGTTCAAGTTATGGATAAGATTCGACTAAGTTGGAACTAAGGAACTATGGTACATGAGAGGGGTTTATATACGTTAAGAGAACAATAAGAATATAAGGGGAAAGAGCATAGCTATCTAAGAAAGGAAAGATGAAGGTAGCTACCAAAGGAGATAACGTCCAGGCGTAACTATGGGTTTGTAACAAGTAAATGTAGTCCGTTAACAAAGGGAAAAGAGAATTGTAACAATTTGCCTTAACCACCCATCTACCATACGAGGGTCTCCTTTGTAGTAATCGGGCATCTCTGCTTTAGTAAGAGGTGCAGGTGGCGGTATTGGATTAGCTTGTCAGTACTCATTGACTATTCCAGCCACTACTTGTCTGATTGCTGTAATGGTTTCCTCTCGCTGCATTTGCTGTCTTTGGATAACATCTTCCTGAGCGGCGATCTGTGCCACTGTAGCACCTTGAGGAGCTGGTAGTTCTGTGTCCTCTGCCCATACGGTTCTCCAACCAGTTAATGCATGGTACATGTTGTTAAGCATGTTGGCAGTAAACCGGAATGCCCCGAGTCGCTTATGTCCTGAACCAGACCTATTCATTAGATCCAGGTGCGCCCATCCATCATACCCATTCATTTGCTTATCAATATGATAGCAGTGTTCCAGACCATGGGTTCGACGAATCGAAATTCTGATTCGTTCGTTTCGTAGATTAGGATCCCAGGATACTACTTCATGAATTTGTGGGTATGCTGGCCAATTGTATTCGTCCCAATATTGCGCTTTGATCAGGAATAGATAACAAAATCCAGGAATGTCTGGATGAAGCATGTGTCTGTCATATCGGGGTTTTGGATATGGGTATGGAGTGGAAATATCCTTTTTAATCTCCCTTCTCCAATTGTTGATTTCCCATTTCCGTGCTTCTGTATTGGATGAGCTGGGTGCATCGAGATCTTCTTTCATCCAGTCCAAAGGATTGGCAACGCATCCTCCGTTCCAAGTCCAATCTGCTCCCTGCGTTCGGGTTAACGCTTTACTCGGTCCGAATGCGCTGATGACTGCCTGGGAATATGATTTTTTAACTGCGACCTGTCCTAATTCCGGCAGTGATCGGACAGATGGATTTTTGGAAACTTCTTGTAAAAACGAGGATATGGTTACAGGGGATTTGGATCTTGGTTTCTTTGACTTTCCTTGTCCTCCAAACCTAGCTCGTTTGTTAAATTTTCCATGCTGCTCCAGGCATTCCAGATCTTTCCACGTGTAGATCTCATCCTTTTTGAGACTTAATTCCGCCCATTCCAGTACATGAAATTTATCTGGTTTCACATTATCTTGTAATCCGAAGGCTACGGAATAATCTCTAAGTTCAGGTTCCCAAGAAAGAATTCTCTCTAGCATAGGCCACTCCGGCCAATGGAATTGGTTATGGAATTCTTTTTTGAACAGATACAGATAACAGTATCCGTTTACCTTCCATGGTGCCGTTTTGGGAATAGCCATTGTATAGGATCCAGGTAACACCGGTTTCTCCTTTGAGATTCCTTGGACCCACCACTGTGTGAACTCGATGTCCTCTCCTAATTTGGACAGGAAGTAATCATGATCTGGTGGTGTGAAAATTTCGTCCTCCCCATATTGGGATATGCGGGGTGGAGTATAATTCCTCGGCAATCTCCATTGGATATATGCAGAAAGATATGGATCATATCTTTCTCCTTGGAGTCGTTCCTCATGTTGGAGTCACCGCTCGTTCCTCATGACTCGCCCTGCATTCATGATATTTCCATTTAAGGCATGCATCAACCGATTTCTTTCTTTTGCAGTTAGAGTCAGACCATCATGTTTCAACGTATATATATTGAAACTGATTAGTAGTAGTTCAATGTTGGAGGGCGTGTTGAATAGTGCCTCCCATATTGCCGACCTGGGCTCTAACTGATTTAAAACGTCTTCCAGGGTTTTCCGTTCCCTGGTGATCTGTTGCTCCAGTTCCCTGAACCGGCACTTCTGTAGTAATTGTTCATGGCGTATCTTTAGTAACTCTTGCCATGCATCCTCTTGTTCCCTGATGGCTGCTTCTTCAGCGTGCCAAGCCACTAGTTTCTCCTGACATTTCATTTCTTTTTGAATACGTCTTTGTTCCTTCTGCCAGCACTGCCACTGTTAGGAATCCATCCTAACGCATCTTTTTCTTCCTTTTATCTTGCTAGTGGTCTGGGACCACTCTGGGACATCTATACATGATCTGGGATCATGGAAGGACTATAGGAACACTTCACGTGGGTTAGCGCATGGGAGCGCTCACTAGAAGACGAAACGATGGTTGGTTGGGCCAACCACCTACATATTAGGAAGGAGATCGCAACCCTGGGTGGCAGTGCGCGTGGCTCGCATCAGCGCATCAGTACATCACCCCAATAAGGCATGGGATCAGTGGCAATGCTCAACAGCTTGATATGGCAATAGCAACTCCCCATTGGGGATCGCGGGAGGCCTGTGAGCATTATGCCTCATGGAATAGGGCCCAGACAGAGACTGTGGGAGTGCCAGGCTGAGGGGAAGGTTCTAGGCCATGGGCGCATGTGGAACTGTCAAGGGCGCACAGCATCACTAAAGATAGATGAAGTCCAGAAGCAGCACTCAAGCAGTATGAGTCACTGAGGCTGTAGAGGTGCCAGTGGGAAGGGTCGCAAGGGGTCTTAGTAGAATAGTATATAAGACCAGCTGTAGGTAGTCTTGGTTCCCCAAGACTTAAGATAGTTTATCTTACGCTCATTGTATGGGCATTAGATTCTGTCTAATGTAGTCTCAATTACATTCCTTCTCTATGTTCTTATCCTCCTCCCTTCTCTGCGAGGCTTGTGGGTTTGTGTTGAGCATGAGCTCGTAACAGCCACGCCCTGACATGTGCGTCTCGAGGTCGGTTATTGGTCCGAACCTCCTTGATTACTGTAGTAGGTGATTTCTTTGCTGCGCACCCCTGCGCCCATCCAATCGAGAAAATGATTCCGATTTCTTCAAGAGTCATGCCGGCCCTTGGCAATATGTAGTTGAACAGCCCTGCCATTCCGATTTGTGTTGATCTTCCTAGATCCGCGATTCCAATGACGCCTCAAGTAGAGGGATGTTGCCTCTTCTTCTGTAAACGTACTTCCTAATACGTCCACTGTCTGATGCGGTCAATAATGCACCCACACTCAGATCTTCGATTTGATTCCTTCAATTGACCCAGATGTGTGGTGCCCGGGTTTTCACTGAGATGTCCTCGTGCTCAGATCAATACGTAATTGGTGTTCTCAGACTGTATCTCCTTGATACACAGCAAACAAATGGATTGTCTTCGAGGGTTCCGCCCCCTTTTCCGCAATACTAGTGCTGGTGCCTGCAAGACCCTGCCCGGTCAACTACAGCGCGCTCCAAGCTCTCGCCTAGTACTGTTTGGTTGCCAGTAGCCAATTGGCCATAGTCACCTTACAACGGTAAGATGAGGCTATCTGTTGTTGATGTCGACGTTGCCTAGAGTCCTTGAGGCTGTCTGTAGACACGTGCTGTAACGTGTACAGAGTCAGACGGTGTACTGAAATGAAACTCTCCTTGTCACTGTCCGCGACGACGAGCAAGACTTGCTCCGTGCTATGACCAACGACAAAGGGTGTGATGTAGAAGACTCTAGATTATGTTAGGACTAATCCCCACACAATCACAAGCCTCATAGAGAGAGAATAGATTAGAGACGAGACTAAAGACACAATAGTCTGTGACCTATGAGAAGGAAACAATCTAGAGTCTTAAGGACTCCTACCTACAGAACGCACTCCTTATATACCCGAGTCGTTGGTCTGTGCGCACAGTCTGCGCAGCCGCTAAGGCTATGCACGCGCAGCAACAAGACCCAGACCCATCTCCCAGACCTGTCCGGGCTTACCCAGACTCCTGGTCCCTTCCCACGAATGCCATTTCACCCAATATCCCCTAATAGCCTTGATCGTATAGCCACCCTGGGTTATATAATCCTCCTGCCATATCTGGATAGGGGTCCTGCGCCATATGCTCACATCTTGTTATACGTCCGTAGGCCTCTGAATAAAATAGAGAAAAATAAAGAAAAAGTCCATATCGTAACAATAAGGAGTGCAACTAGCACCCAGAGTCCTCAGCCGAGTTCTCTCAGGTTTAATCCCTTCTCTCCATCCTCCTCCTCCTAAGTCTACTAGTGGGGCCCTGAGTCGTCTCGACAAAGGGATCCTGATAAATATGTAAAACTAAGTGTCATAAATGCTTAAAGAATGCAGGGGAGCATGACTCAAGGCAGGGGACTTGTGTTTGTGACAGTACTGGGGCCTCAGCTCCAGCCAGCTAGAGCCTGCTCTGAGCTGCTCTGAGATTTCAGCTCCAGCTAAGCTAAAAATAGGCTCAGCTCAACCAGCTTGCAGCTCAGAACCAAGCCATTGGCAACACTACTTGTGGTGGATGGTGATAATGTTCATTCTTTGTGGCAGAATATTAAGGAGGATGGTTGTGGACCTGAGTAAGGAGCAGTAAATGCTTTCAGGTTGGAAAACAGTGGTGGCTGACAATTGGGGCCTAGACTGGCTGACATTGTGACAAAGTCCTTTCCTGCTAGTAGTGCTCCATGCCTAATCCCTCGCTGACATTGGCCAATGCTTGGTGTGGTGTCCTCAGCTAGCTCATTGCTGATAACATTTAGCATATTTTACAAGCACTCGATTATGTAAGGCTGCATCTTATTGTCACACGCCGTGACTCAAAGTTAAACTACCAGGATGTAAGGTTAGGGTTATTACGCTTTCTCTTGCCACTTACGCGTTCTGTGGCAGTTTATAACAGGATGGCTGAGCCTATCCATCGTGTCCAATCCATTCGGCCTCCTGTCACGCCTCAGCCTCGCATGGATCAGCCCCGAAATTTACAGAGCACCCCCATCGCGTTCAAGGTCGCTGGTTCTCACGCCAATGCACACGAAATTTGCGGAGATACTGCTCGCTTCATCCGCTGGGATCGTTCCGGCGCAATTGTAACGCGTAGTTTCAACTACGTTGATGACCCGAAGCTACTCGCGGAATTCTTTTATTCACGCGCTGAGCCCCGTATACAAGGGTATGACGACGCTGTCCGTCCTACAACATCAAAGGAGGAAAGAGAGGCCAAAGAAGCCTTCCTTACCTCTGGCAGGAGAAAATATGTGTATAAGAACTTTCGGAAAATAATGGTTCCAAATCGCGATGACCCTAGGACTGAAAAAGGGTTTATCATTCCATTCCCCCTACCATACGAATGCCGTTCGCCGTTCTCGAGAGCCACTCGCCCCATGTACGCATATGATCTGAGCTCCAAAAAACTTGTTTTCCTCAAAGAGTATTGGCGGCCCAATGCCGAAGGTTTTGACAAAGAAGGCGATATTTATGCCATTCTGCATCAGCATGGTGTATCTAACATAGCGCCGTTTGGGACAGGAAATGATGTGCGCGACCATGTCACTCGCACTCAGGAATTCGTCAAGGAGGACTAGGCGGTCCAATCGCCGGACAATATCAAATTAATGTCCAGAAGTCAATATCGAATGACACTAGACGTGATCGGTAAACCGTTGCACGAATTCGGATCTTCAAAGCAATTTGTCAGCGCCATTCGGGATGCAATGAAAGGTACGAAATTTACGTTCCTTCCACCGACCGTTCATAACACACTATTATCAGCGCATGACGACGCTTTCTTCAAAGCAGAAATACTTCATCACGATATTAGTGTAGGGAACATCATCATCATCATCGAGCCTGATGGTCAATCGCGTGGCCTCCTGGTCGACTGGGACATGTGCATCAAGATGAAAAATATGACAAATGGACCACGGCGTCATAATCGAACGGTAATGTCCGTCTCTCTCTTATAAGCGTGTCTTAATGATTCTATGTTATCAGGGCACTTGGCAATTTATATCAGCAAGGCTCCTCCGAGATGGATCTCATTTTCATGGCATTGAGGATGATCGAGAAGCCGCACTCTACGTACTTCTTTGGACGGCCTTGCGCTATACGAAGCACAGCGAAACCGACTTGGAGGGCACTCGGAGGGCTGCCATCATAAAAGCTTTTGATGAGGCTTATACAGACATGTCCGGGGAAGTTATAGGAGGTAGCCTGAAGGTTCAGTTTTTGATGGCGCCAAGCCGGTTACGTTTTGATGGTCGCCCTGAATTGGACGCGTTGGTCGCTGATTTGTGCAGAACTTTTGCTGTTCGATATAGCATGAAACCTACCAAGGAAGAAATACAGGAGATAAGGCAACTATTGGAGAAACACAAAGAACAGGCAAAATTTATTCGTCGCGACCCCGTATATCGGTACGTGGAGTGCACGGAGAAGTTGGCCAAACAAGGCTGGCTCGTCGATACCTTTACAAAGTATCTTGAAAAGGGTGATTGGCCGAATGACGATGAAGCGGAGGAGCAAAAGATTGTCGTTGGCCAACCAACTACAGGCCACAAGCGAACACTTGATCAAGTAAACCTGAGCGAACGAGTGAAGAAGGTGAAAACGGCACGGTAGCGGAAGTGAACTTTTAGAATGGGAATGGCTCGGGCGGTCTTTTACTATGTAACTGTTTCCGTTAAAATATATATCACTCTTAAAGTTTAAAGAGTAGCAGGTGCTGTAGAACCATCCTACGCACTTGGGGCCCATAATGGTGAAGTGAGATACACCAAGTGTTAGCGCTATTGATGTCTCACTGATCCAGCGCACGCTCTCTGCCGACGACCCGGCGTCATTCTCACTGCTACTGTGAGCAGCCGCAACCCAAGTTCACACAAACACTATGACAATCTAGGTGCACGAGAGGTTTCCCCTAATGGGGTCGTGCACGTCAGTCGTCTCCTCTTGATGAATTGATCTGGAGATCGGTCAGCATGGTCGTGACATGCCCGGGTTGATAAAACGTTTACATGAAATAAGCACCCCAGGTTCTTCATATGGAAAGTTTCTGACCAAAGTAGAGGCATGCGCCTCACATCCATATGCTGTGGCACCAACTGAGAAATCCGGCAAGCAGAGGAGTATGGGAGACCAACCGACAACCCGTGAGCGCAGTTCAAGCTTGGCTTGAATACTATCGAGTTCAGTTCGTTCACGTCGGTCCATGTGACAATCGTTCGTATGTTCCAAGCCAACTTTTTTACCTTCCATGATAGAGAAACTGGACCAAACTCTCTCGTACTCCCTCCCCCCTCCCTTCCGAAGTCAAAGATATGATCGAGTCCGTCGAACCTACCACTACTAGTAGCTTCACGCTCGGAAAAATTCCCCATAACCTGTCATCGCCAAAATCAGAATGTCAAGACGCAAACTAACTTTCCAGCATGTAAAAAACTGTCAATTAGCGTGGCGACGCTATTTCCGTATCAGGCGTCGGTGTCAATCCAGAGAGGAAACGAGGTAGAGCAGGGGCGGATTGCAATTCTGGGTCGAAATCGAATGAGCCAGGAAGAACTCCTTGTCGCAGATGAACTTTCTTGTTTTCGACATGAAATGAAAAGTTATCAATGGTGCGTTGCTACATGTAACTGTAAGAAATGTGAGCCGATCATCACGAATGAACGAATTGTTGAAATTTACTACATACCTGCTCGCAGAGGCTGTGGTCAAGGGGCTCTGCACACGCAATTTTGTTGCTAATGGATATTTTTTGTTAGAATGCGTCCATGATACCATCGTCAAAGTTTACTTGCCTTACAACTAGTTGCGAACCCTCCACAATGTCCAAAGCATTGCAAGTTGAGTTTAACGTGCATTTGGTCGACCAGAAGGTCTAAGCCCAGGGCCCGCGACAAGGGAGCACGAGGAAGAGAGGCTAATCAGCCTCTCCACCTTCCCTGGGAACTATCTACCACTATCTACCACTACATAAAGAGATCCGGAAGCGCATGGGTCAGGGAACCATTAGGCAACAGTCTGGCCGGGACGGATACTCAACGATCCCCATCATTCCCGTTCCAATAATGAACCTGGCCAAGGTCCATATATTGGAACTTGTTGTCCAAAGGGGGGCACAAGCGTCTTGTGAGTGGAAGGGATCGTCTTCGCGTATGATGCTATTTCCTATTCTTATGAGAGTCAGCGACAGTGATGACGAAAAGGCACAGAAACAAAGCATAGGCAAACACCAGGGACTCTTCATCTTAATTCGTGACTTGCTGTGCGCGTCGCCCGCCTATCTTGACGTTCGCTCTTAGCTATAAATGTCAGCTATCAGTGGAGGAAGAGAAGAGAAAAAAGAGAACAGCTAGAGAATTTCGACGTTAGCACGTAAATGACAGAGAAAAGGAAGAGTACCTGAATCGGTCGGATGCCATTAGTTATTCACCGTCGCCCGCCTCTTTTGACGTTCGCAGTCATTGTGCTATAAAAATTAGATGTCTCAATGGCGAGAACAGAAAACATCAAGTGTTTCTAAAGTATTTCACTGGTAATGTCGTTTTGTTCGTGACTTGCTTTGCCTGGCCGCTGCCCGCCTTTCTTGATATTCACCTCAATTGAGCTAGAAACGTCACGCACACAAGTGGAAGAAAGAAACGATAGAAAAAATTGGGGATTTTACGTATTTTAAACTTTTTTTCTTGATTCGTTTTTCGCTTTTTTTAGGTTTTGTGACGTCCGTCAAGTCTATGGCGTGTACTGGAAGAGCAGAACCAAGAGAGAAAGCAGAACCAATGCATATTTTTCGAATTTCGTAATTTTTGAATTTTTTTGGGGGAGTTTTACGAGCGTTGGACGAGAAAAACTTGAAACTGATGAAAAGACGAAAAGACGTGCGCCAGCGCTGTTGAATTTTGGAGGATTTGCGTGATTGTGAAAGGAATGGTGGAGAATCGTCGACCTGGATGACAAACATCCGGAACAATGGTAAGTCGTGAGTCCAAGGAAGAGCTGCAACATCGGATTTGTGACTTGTGGCAATGCGCCGTCGCCCGCCTCTCTTGGCGTTAGCCGCTACTGATCTGAAATGGTCAGCTCTACCAATAAAGAGAAAGAAAGAAAGAAGCTAGCATGCAAGGACAGTTAGCACGTTAAATGATAATGAAAAAAAGAAAAACCCTTACTCGACGCCTAATTATTCGGGTCCAACTTGTTGTCCCCTGTCGTCGCCCGCCTTTCTTGACGTTTGCCGCTACTGATCTCGAATGGTCAGCTGCCAATGTAGAGAAAGAAAGAAAGAAGCTAGCGTCTAAAGAATGTTAGCATGTTAACTGACGATAAAAAAGGGGAAAAAAAAGCCTTACTTGACGCCTAATTATTCTAGTCCATCTTGTCATGCTCCGTCGCCGCCCGCCTTTCTTGATGTTCACCGCTACTGATCTGGAAAGGTGAGTCATGCTAAGAAGAACGAAAGGAAAGTATCTAGAAATTGTTAGCATACAAAATCACAGTTAAATTAGAAAATATCTTACTCGATAACTAACTGCTCATTACAGCCATTGGTTCAACTTGTTGTGCCTCGCCATCGCCCGCCTTTCTTGACGTTCGCCATGAATAAGCTAGAAAGGTTAGCCATGTCAACGTAGAGGAGATAAAAAAGGATGTTGCGTCTACGAGAAGTTTTAGCATGTGAATGACGGGGAGAATAAATTGTTCAACTCATGTCGCAACCAAACTTGTCAAGCTATAAATGTTGCACGCTGTTGCCGCCCGCCTCTCTTGACGTTCACCGCAAATGAGCTAGAAAAGTCAACTGTATAAATGAATGAAGAAATGCGAAATCTGTAAAATCTGTTAGAACGTAAATAATTCCAAACAAAGGGACTTATACCGAGTGTCAAATATAGATGGCTCTGATCCAACTTGTTGCACCGTCGCCCGCCTTGCTTGACGTTCACCATCATCATGCTGGAAATGTTAGTCACGCTAGCAGAAGAGAAAAGCAGGAAAGAAAAGTGTTGTATTCTGCGTTTGAATTTTTTTTCTGTTTTCTTCGTTTTCTGGTTTTTTTTAGGTTATGACCGGAGGGCCATTTGTCTGGGGTTTTATCGAGAGATCCAAGCCGCGAGAAATAAACGATAAAAATGTGCAAAAGAGAAACGTGCGCCAGCGCTCTATGAATTCTTTTTGGACTTTTCTTGTTTTCGCGTTTTTTTGTCGGTTTTCTAAATCTAACTGGATGACGTGTGTCTGTAACAATGGCAGGTGGTAAATCCAAGGAAGAGCTGCAACATCATATTTGTGACTTGTGGCAATGCGCCGTCGCCCGCCTCGCTTGACGTTCGCCGCTACTGATCTGAAATGGTCAGCTATACCAATGGAGAGAAAGAAAGAAAGAAGCGAGCGTCTAAGGATTGTTAGCGTGATGAATAACGACGAAGAAGGGAAATAGTTTACCCAACGTGCGCCTTATTATTTTAGCCTGACTTTTTGTGCTTTGCCGTCGCCCGCCTTTCTTGCCGTTCGCCGCACTGATCTGAAATGGTTAGCTCTACCAATGGAGAAGAATAAAATAAGCGAGCGTCTAAGGAATGTTAGCTTGAATGACGACGAAAAAGGGAAAACTACACCCCACTCGACGCCTAGCTTATGTTAATTATTTTAGTCCAACTTGTTATGCCCGCTTGTCGCCCGCCTTTCTTGACGTTCACTTCTACTGATCTAGGAGGGTCAGCCATGCCAAAGAACAGGATGAAAAAGGCGAGTGTCTAGGAATTTTAAGCATACAAAATCACGGATAAAATGGAAAATAACTTACTCTACAGCTAACTACTCATTTCAGCCATTTTGTTGAACCCCGCCATTGCCCGCCTTTCTTGACGTTCTTATTAAGCTGGAAATGTTAGTCGTGTCAATGTGCGAAAGAAGAGAAGAAACAATAAAACTTTGCAGAAGAAAAAAACGTGCGCCAGCGCTTTATGAATTTTTTTGAACATTTCCTTTTTCGCGTTTTTTTGTGATTTTTGGGAATCTGAAACAATGAAAGAAACAGAAAATGAAAAGGAAGAACGACACCGATCTGAATTTTTTTCTTTCTTTTTGTCAGAAATGACGGCCCTATGAAAATAAAGTAAGAGTTCGTCAAAGAGATGATAAAATGTAAACACTCACAAAGATATCCGAAATGGTTCTTTGATAACACGCATGGCTGAGGGCGAGTAGTGACGAACTGGGCCAGGATTCATATCCTCTACTCCCGCCCTCGAGGCATCACAAGACCGAGTTCCAGACGTGGCTTGACCAGAGCACGCGCCCTTCTCTCTGGGATCCCGCTAGCCCCGAGTTTGCTTTTGACAATGACAAACCTGGGTTAAAACGTAAACAAATCAGGAGGAAATAAACGTCTTTGAATGGACTTTACCAGAATAGCCCAGTTTTGGGCTGCAATGGCATTTTGAGATGAGTGGGGCCAAAAAGATCATGGATGGTGGTGTGGATAGTAAGTACTATTGCGGTGGGTGATAGTGGCGTTCATGATGTGTGCAATGATATCGCAGATATCATGCAGGAAGGACGTGGGCTTTGGTAAGGAGCAGTGGGGACTTTCTGGTCGGAAATCAGTGGTGGCTGACAATTTGGACCTAGACCAGTGGTTGACATCCAAGCTCCACTTTTATACTCCACACCTAGTCCGCCAACGCTCCCAATTCTGCTGTGTGCTTGATGTCATGAACGAGCCCATCGCTGTTGATGACAATGGTAGTAATTAAACAATCAGTTTACACAATACATCACAAGCACTGGATGTTGGATGTCATCATGTGATTGAGCATACACATACATATATCAGGCAGCGCTGATTAACATTCGCATTCTTTTCATTTTTATTTCTTCGTATCCAAGATTAGGCCTTCAGGATTCGGAAATTCACGGTCGCAGCGGCCTGTAAAATGATGAAGAATACCAAAAGTACATGGGTAAATTGATTAACGACAACTAATTGATCACTCAAGCGTGAACTTACGACTGCGACTTTTGTTGTGTGCATATACATGCAACATGAATATCACATTTGAAAGCGTTGTGAATATGATCGGCCCTCCGCTATAGCGAGATGAATGTTAGTTTGCGTTATGATATACCAACGTACTAGGTCATCCAAGCATAATAATGCCGACAACTCGATGCTTGTTAGTCACTTGTTGAAGCAGTCAAATCCAAACACTCACGCCTATGGCAGAGAGAGAGAGATCTCATGTTAGTTGTCTTTTGCCTATCCGCCATATGAATACAGAGAAGACACCTGAATTAATTTTTGCTTGAGCGAAACTGCAGCACTATAAGTTGACTATCGTCCTCTGCAATAGTCTTCAGACTCACAGGTGGTCATGTCCTGTCAGTATAAAATCAATCAGCGTTATTATTCATGTGCTGCTGCCAACAGCAACCCATACGACGTATGCCATACCATAATACCGAGCCCACAAATACGCAAATTTGGGGAATGTCCACTTGGATCTACGAATATACCGGAATCGGTCATAGTGTTTTTCGGATGTGTTCAAGTTGATACCTCCAAATGTAATTAATCTGAAAAAACGGGTCAGCGTCGAGGAAGTAATCCAGAAAAGAGGTCGCTGGATTCATACTTCGCGTCCCAAAGTCAAAACGAAATCGTAGATGAGAAGAGTACACGAGGCCACTTTGGAAAGATGAATAAGTTTTTTTTTTTTTTCTTTTATGAAGAACTACGGTAGAACTGCTTACCGATCCCGTAGTTGGCTGTGAGAACCGAGAGTAGAACGCGGAGCACGTCTTGTTCTGAGGCTTCATCTAGAAGGCGCTCATAGCAGGGAAGAACAGTATTCAGTGCATTTCCCTTTTATCCGTTTTACCTGTTGCATAATACGATAGTCGCTAACTCTCATCCCTTTCAGCTGCGGCGAAACGATTGATTGATATACAACTCTGGTTTTGGGTGCACCATGATTACCGTAAGCGTACATCTGTGCCAGCGTCGGATTGAATGAACTCGATACGATTCATCACGGGTAACCCGATTCGCCCCGCCTGCTTGCCTGTTACCTCACCTTCTCCTCAACTTCCAGATAACTTTGCAAAGACGAGCACAGTTAAAAGTGATTGCAACAAACGTAAAGCACTATATTTGTTTTTATTTGTTCTTACCGGTTGAAACGCACGATTATGTAAGGCTGCGTCTCATTGTCACACGCCGTGACTTGAACCAGGATGTAAGGTTAGGGTTATCACGCTTTCTCTTGCCACTTACGCGTTCTGTGGCAGTTTATAACAGGATGGCTGAGCCTATCCATCGTGTCCAATCCATTCGGCCTCCTGTCACGCCTCAGCCTCGCATGGATCAGCCCCGAAATTTACAGAGCACCCCCATCGCGTTCAAGGTCGCTGGTTCTCACGCCAATGCACACGAAGTCAAGAAAAGAGAGAAAATGAACTTGGAACTCGCTGAAGAGATGAAAGGGCATTTTGTAGGCCCAATGCCCGTTCAAGCATTTTTGGACGAGTTTCTTCCTTCCACTGGCCGTCGAAAGCTTAATATCTCCTTCAAACCTTGGTCTCCTCCCGTTCTTGAGTCCGACATGTATGACCAATTTGTAAGTGGTTCGCCTGACAATGATGATGGTCCTTTTATTCAAGAATCGGTTTTGATAGATTCAAGCTGTGTCGCCTTCCTTATCTGGAATGACATTCTTGAAAACATATCGCAGTCCTGACGCTGCAGCGGATAAACTTGCTCCTGATATTTCTGTATATCACAATAAAAATAGCCCCTTTGGCACAAACACGGACTTTTCCAGAATGTCAACCTTTGTCGAATTCAAATTAAGCGTAGCGGATGATCCGTTTGTCGATCCAGGCCTAGAACACGATAAAGAAACCTTTTGTTTTGAGCGGGATACAGAAGAACACATGAAGCGCCGAGGTCAAATCGGTTCCTACTCAGCTGCTCTCTCCGGTTCTCAGTTTCGCGTTCACGTCTTCTCTGTATCGATTTGCGGAGATACTGCTCGCTTTATGCGCTGGGATCGTTCCGGCGCAATTGTAACGCGTAGTTTCAACTACGTTGATGACCCGAAGCTACTCGCGGAATTCTTTTGGCGATATTCACGCGCTGAGCCCACATTTGATTCAACTCCTTCATCATTTGTGCTGCGAATTGTGGACCTCTATCCAAAATAATGGATTCAGGGAGTCCATGTAATTTCCAAATGTAATCCCTGAACAAGCTTGCCAACCCTTGTGCTGATGTTTCCTCTGACGTAGGTATGAAATGTGCCATTTTAGACATTCTATCACAAACCACTAAAATTGCATTGTGACCATGTGATTCTGGCAATTTCATAATAAAGTCTGCAGAAATGTGTGTCCAAGGCCTTGCTGGTGCCGAATTTGGCATTAGCTTTCCAGCTGGAGGCTCAGGGAAATTCTTGTTCCGCTGGCACTTATCACATCCACTAACGTATTTTTTGATATATTTGGTGATACCTGGCCACCAATAATTCCTTGTGACGAGTTCAATCATCTTCCATTGACCTCCATGTCCTGCAATGGGTGTGTCGTGGTGTAAATGGACTATTTCCATCCGTAAATTTTCGTCTTTTGGAACATAGACCTTTCCTTGCCAGAGGATAAGTCCTTGCTCCCACTGCCATTCTCTGCTATTCAGCATTTTCACACCTGCTTTCTTCATTGCTTCTACTGCTTTTACTACTTGTTCATCTTGTGCTTCCGACTTTCTGATTTTGTTCAGTAATGCTTTTTCTGAACTATCAATGAGCACATGACCATGCTGTAAGGCAGCAATTTTGAAAAAGTCAGGTTTCAAAAGGGTAACATTTTTATTATCATCATCCACCCCCTTTTTGTGATCTGGCCTCCTGGACAGAGAATCAGCTTTTCCCATGGAACTCCCGGTTTTATGTAACAACACAAAATTGAAGCGACTGAGATAAAGGGACCACCAAGCTTGGCGCCGATTAAGCTTCTTGGCACCCATAAAATACTCGAGATTCTTGTGATCCATCCAAATCTCAAATGTCTCTTTTGCACCTTCCAAATAATGCTGCCAGGTTTCAAGGCAGCACATAATCCCCAACATCTCCTTATCATGAATGTCATAGTTTTGTTCAGTATCATTAAGGGATTTGGATAGGTAGGCGACTGGTCGCAATTTCTCATCATCACATTGCATTGAGAGAACGCCTCCCGTGGCATAATCCGACGCGTCAGACTCAATGCAGAACTTCCGATCTGAGTCCAGTGCCACCAACAACAGCTGCTCCGTAAAAATCTTTTTGAGTGTTTTGAATGCGTTATCTTGGGCCTCTGCCCACTCCCATGCTTTATCTTTTTGTACCAGGTCATGCAAGGCCGTGCCACTTTTGCAAAGTCTTGGACAAACCGATGATAATAGTTTGCCAATCCTAAGAACCTCTGCACATCTTTGACACATGTCGGTGTTGGCCATTGCACGATGGCATCCACCTTTCTGGTATCCATTTGAATTCCTTTTGCGCCAATGATAACACCCAGGAATTCGACTTCCTCCACACACCAGGTGCACTTCTCTGGTTTTACATACAAATCATTCTCCTCCAATTTTTTGAGAACTTCCAAAACAATCTTATCATGCTCCTCCTTTGTCTTGGTAAAGATGAGGATATCATCAATATAGATTATTACTTTTCCTTGATTAATCATATCTCGGAAAATGTTGTTCATCATAGTTTGGAAAGTGGCTGGTGAGTTGGTAAGCCCAAAGAACATTACAACTGGTTCAAAAGAACCTTCTGGTGTTGTAAAGGCAGCTTTCCATTCATCATCTTCCTTGATTCGTACATTATTGTACCCCCATCGAAGATCCAACTTTGTGAAGTACTTTGCACTTCCTGCACGATCTACTAACTCCGAGATTAACGGTAAGGGATAGTTATTTTTAACCGTCCACTCGTTAAGATACCGATAATCTTGTACCATCCTCTTTTTCCCATCTTTCTTGCTTACAAAGAACACCGGTGATGTTTGTGGTGACTTTGAGGGATGTATGTACCCTTTGCTTAACTGATCATCAACAAAGTTACGTACTTCTTGTAATTCGTCAGGAGATGAGGGATATGCTTTAGCTTTTCTTGGTTGGTACCCAGGCTTTGTATCAATCGCATGGTCCCATGGCTTCCACACTGGCATTCTCTCAGAGGCTTTCTTTTTGAAGATCTGAAGATATTGATGATATTGTTTAGGTACCATTTCACTAGCGGTGACTTTTGCTAGTTCCTGCACACGTAAGGATGAGCCCGCTTTTGGTCCAGCGGATCCTGATGGAAACAAAGGTAAAAATGGATATTTATCCCCATATTTATATTCCCTTGGATGTTTCATCTGTTCCAAATATGTGAGGTTCTGATCTTCCTCCTCTTTTTCCTCAAGCCAATGAGCAAAATCCAACTCCTTCTCCTATTCCCACAAATATTGCAACACCTGCCAGTGTTCGGCAGTGTGCACTTTATTTTCTCTATGCTTGGTCCACTCCCTTTGCCTATGTCCACATGACCGTGGGCATCGAGTTAACTTTGTTATGGTTGATGTCCACAACGTCGTTCAGCGTCCAAGTCTACAGCGACAAACAGAGTCTCGGTCTGTTCCCAATCACTGGACGAGGGTTCTAGGCACTAAGTCTGACGATGACGAAGGCTAGAGAGAGAGCGAGGAGAGCGGTTGAGGCGACAAGCAAAAGAGCATTCAAGTTATGGATAAGATTTGACTAAGTTGGAACTAAGGAACTATGGTACATGAGAGGGGTTTATATATGTTAAGAGAACAATAGAAACTAAAGGGGAAAGAGCATAGCTATCTAAGAAAGAAAAGGTGAAGGTAGCTATAAAAGGAGATAATGTCCAAGCGTAACTATGGGTTTGTAACAAGTAAATGTAGTCCGTTAACAAAGGGAAAAGAGAACTGTAACATTACCCCCTTTGTATGGAAGAAGTCACTGACTTCTACCAGCCAGAAGTTGTCCAGCCATGATCCGTTCTAGACTCTGCCCACTTGACGGCGTTGTCGAGTTCTTTCGTCGACGTTTCCACTTTCCATTTGAGCGCTTCAGCAGTGCGGTGTAAATTTTGAGCATTGCGTAGGAAAGAGTCACGTTCCTCGTAAGTCATTTCATGTGGATCAATGGTAAGGGTGAGGGCAGCGAGGTTATTGGTGGCAGAGGTGAGACTGGTGATTGTGCAGGTGGCAGCAGCGAGGGCATCGGCCACAACCGTGAGCGTGGTGTTCCTTTTGACAAACTGGGCAAAGTGGGGAAGGTGGTGGTTGTTGGGGTGTACCTGGGGAAGCAAATCGGCCGGGTGAATGTGGAGGTTGTCATCCTCGAAGTGGATGACAGTGGTATTTTCAATAAAGACCTCGAGCGGGAGGTCCGGGACGGCAATGAAGGGTGAGAGGGCGGCGATGGTTTCATTGATGCGCCAGTGAGTGCAGGAGAGGAGGAGCAGGGTGGTGAAGTATGCGACGAGGGCGAAGAAGGTGAACATGGTTTCTTGTTATGGTGTGGGTTTGGCGTTAGGTGGTGACAGATGAAGAATTTATACGTATTCCAGATCACTGATTTCCATGTCCGAATCCGAACTTTCTATATCTAGCGGATCTTCGATTGCAGGGTCAGTAAGGAGTTCTCGTTCCTCTGTGATGAACCTGGTCAACGAATCTAGGTGTTGAATTCCTGGTGTCGTTGTAGGAGTGACCAAGAATCTTCTGATTCTCCTGATAATGTCCGCGATTATTTCCCTCTGTTTATCAAGCAAGTACTGAAGGTCGTCGAGGATGTCTTCTATAAGGATACGAGGTCTTCCTGGGATTCTGACTCTTCGTCCAATTAACCAAATTTGTGCACTGCACTCCCGTGTCTGTATGGTAATTTCATCAATTCGTTTATATTCTTCTGGGCATAGCAATCTTCCATGAGCGCTTTTGTAGATGTCACTGTTCCTGATGGCTAGAAGTTGGTAAACTGGTGGATCTTTGTTATAGGGAGGTAAGTCAGTGCTTGTGAATTGTAGATCATGATATTTTGGGAGGTAGCTCCGGACAACGTTGCAAGGGAGCTCCATGGTTCCTGAAGGGTTCTTCCAATGGTGATGGTGAAGTCGAGGGGTGCGGTAATATCATGTGATTAGTGCCATCGTTCGGGTAAATTTTCCAGACAGGTTCGGTGTCGTAGGGGCGTGTCGGATGGGGAGGTATTGTATGCAGGTATAGACAGTTTTTTTCTTTAAGAGCTATAGTGTATCGAGAGAGTACTGAACAGTTTCGTTTCATGTAATGATAGTTTTGTTTTAAAATGTGGCGGTTTCTGTATCAAGTCATGGTTTAGAGATGTTGGCGTTGTTGGTATTCTGATAGGATATCCGTGGCGTTTGCAAGATTGCGAGCAGGTTCCCAAGAGTTATCGTTCGGTCCGTAGCCTTTCCATTTAACTAGGTAATGGTAACCTGCGCCTCGCTTCCTGTGAGCTAGAATTGCCTCTACCTCGAATTCCTCTTGTCCATTTATGAGATCAGGGGGTGGTTTCACATAGTTTGGCCCATGTGCAGTTGTTTCCCTGTACGGGGTAAGGAGTGACATATGAAACACTGGGTGAATGCGCCATTGTTTTGGGAGTTTCAATTTGTAAGTCACTGGTCCCATCACTTGTTCGATTTCAAAGGGTCCTTCTCGTTTTGGTGCTAGCTTTCTGGACTGATATGGTATGTGAAGATTTCGGTTCTCAAGCCATACTTTGGTGCCTTTTTTGAATCGCGTTGCTTTGTCCTTGCGTCGTCTTGCCACTAGTTGTCTTGCTAGTTCATGTGCTGCTAGCGCTTCTTCTCTGGCTTTCCTTAGGAACTGAAGGCGTTCCTCTGCTGCTGGTGTAGTCATTTGTGTTGTAGCTGTGGGAAGCGCGACAGGGTCCGTCCCATACATTAATCTGAATGGGGAAGTTTTGATTGTGTCATGATGTCGGTTATTGTGAGCAAACTCGGCTATTGGGAGAAGCGGTTTCCATAGATGCGGTTCATTGGAGCAGAACATTCAAAGGTAGACTTCCAGTTCCTGGTTGACTCGTTCTGTTTCTCCATCGGTTTGGGGATGATAGGCTGTGCTCATTCTATGGTCGATTCCTAATGCTTTTCGTATTTCCTGAAATACTTTTGCAGAGAACTGTGGTCCTCGATCCAAGATCAAAACGTCAGGTAGGCCAAACCATTTGAAAATTTCGGAGATGTAAAGTTCCGCAGTGCCTAGTGCATCGATTGTCTTCTTGCAAGGTGTGAAAATTACCCCCTTTGTAAGACCATGGTCCACCATGACCAGGATCGAGTCAAAGCCATCGGAAAGGGGTAGATCAGTGATGAAATCAAGGGTTACTTGCTGAAAAGGATGGGTTGCCTTTGACAGAATTGGGTGAAGAGCAGGTACATTTGGGTGCATATTAATCTTCATCTGTTGACAGAGGGCGCATCCTTCTATCCATTCCTTGACATGTTTGAACATTCCAGGCCACCAGTAGTCACGCTTAAGGAGTTCAAGGGTCTTTAATCGTCCCGGGTGACCTGATGATCATGCTTCGTGCATTTCTTTAATCAATTTGGTTCGTAACCTGTCTTGGTCAGGGATGTAGGTCTTGCCGAGATAGTGAACAATGCCATTGGTATAAGACCAATCCTGTATGTTCGATTTGATCGGTGGGGCGCGATGCGTGGTGATAACCTCAATTAAAATTCGTCCAAAATCGTCTTTTGACATTGCCTTCTGAATCTCCGTGACTAGATCTTCTGCAATAAGACAAATAAAACAATCTTCTGGTAAGACTATGACATCCTCTTGTAATTCACTATTTCCCATATGATCCAGGCATCGAGATAGGGCATCTGCTTCAAACATTTTTGTGCCAGGGACATGTTCAATGCGTAGGTCAAATTCTGACAATAGGGATGACCATCTAGCTTGTCTAGGTGTCAAGCATTGGGCGGTTTGATAGTAGGACAGGTTCTTGTGATCGCAATGAACTATGGTGGTATGGGGTGATCCATGTAACAGGTGTCGCCAAGTCGCTAATCCCTTGATGATCACCAAAAGTTCTCGGTCATAGATCTGGTAATTTTGCTCCGTTTGTGTTAATGCATGTGAGATAAATCTGCAGGGATGTAGAGATCCTGTTTCATCTGCTTGTTTCAAGACTGCTCCTATTGTATCAGGAACCCCCTGGTGTGACGCCTAGGAGCCCCAACAGAGAACTGAGAGGAGAGGAGGAAGGGAGGGATGAAACCCGAGAGAACTCGACTGAGGACTCTGGGTGCTGAATTGCACTCCTTATATACTATGACAGGTGGTCTGTGCACTACCCTAAGCCCTACTCTAAATATAGTATGGTATGAGTAAGATGACTGCGCATGTAGTAATGGTAATGAGTCATCAGCACCGAGCTCCGGTATCTTATCTACAGCTTTATCTAAGCGCCAAGCGATAGGCGCCTGCTTAGTCAGCACGTGTTTATATAATATGAAGAAAATAAATAATAAAATGAAAATGACTTGGTGAAAAAGCTGAAGCTTTTCAGTCGGTCATGACAGTACCCCCTTTTTAGGATTTGGCTTCCAGACAAATTCAAACTTCTTTATCATCTTTCAGTGCATCGTGCTCTATCATGGATGATTCCTCTATTTCCTCGATAATGGGTGAGAGTGGGCGGGATGGTGGTGTGAGGTCTTCAATCATTTCAGTGCGAGGCGCTATATCATGCGATTGGCGTAGGCACATGTTGCATTGACATGGCCCTTCCATGTCTCCTGGCTCTGTAAGGGTATCTAGACCCTTCCTTCCTTTCCATTTTTGCCAGTTTTGCTCCCATTTTGCAGCTGGTGCTACTGCATTAACATCAATTTTGGACACTATTTTGTCCGAGGATTGAGTGAAGTTTTCATAGGGTCTGAAAGTCAACCTGCTAAAGGTTGCTTTGTCAAGCCTTCTGATGGCTCCGGGGTTTCTATCGTAAAAGTTTTTTATTTTTCTTTTTGCATTTTGTAGGTTGTCCAGTGGTTCCCAGGAGTTGTGCTCAGCAGTGTATCCTTTCCACCTGACTAAGTACTCCATTTTGTTCCTTTTTAATCTTACATCTATTATTTCTTCCACTTCATATTCTTTTTCACCGTCTATTTCAATTGGTGGTGGTGGTTGCGCTTTTTGCCCTCGCATTGGTTGCTTCCAGGGGCGGATCAGGATGGATTTGTTGGGAGAAAGGTAGATCCAGCTCTACTGCATTTGATGACACTATTTTCTTGATTGGGTATGGCCCAATCCATCTTTCCACCAATTTTCTCGTTGGTCGGCCTGTCAACCTTAGATCTTTGGTTGACAGCCATACTTTGTCTCCAACTTTATATTCTGGTGCATCAGATCGGTGTCGGTCTGTGTATAGCTTCATATCACCCTGTGATTTTAGCAAGGCTGCCTGAGTTTCCTCATGGATTTCTTTCATTTTCTGGGCGAAATCCGATGCTGCCGGGTGACTTCCTTCCCTTCTGGGCTCAATTCCCATCCTGGGGTGTTTGCCATAGTTGACAAAGAATGGGGTCTGTTTGGTAGATGCCTGAATTTTGTTATTATAGCTAAATTCGGCAATGGCTAACCATCCAGACCACGTTTCTTGTCTATGATCTACAAAAATCCTCAGGTATTGTTCTAGATCCTGATTCATTCGTTCTGTTTGTCCATCCGTCTGTGAATGGAATGCTGTGGACAAATCTGTGCTAATGCCCAACATTTGGTTCAGCTCTTTCATCATTTGTGCAGCGAACTGTGGTCCACGATCTGAGATTATAGATTCAGGAAGTCCATGGAGTTTCCAAACATGGTCCCTGAATAATGTGGCTAGTCCCTGAGCCAAGGTTTCTTCTGACGTAGGGATGAAATGCGCCATTTTTGACATTCTGTCACAAACTACCAAGATCACGTTGTGACCATGTGATTCTGGTAATTTTGTGATAAAATCGGCGGAAATATGTGTCCAGGGCTTTGCTGGTGCCGAATTTGGCATTAACTTTCCAGCGGGCGGCTCTGGGAAATTCTTATTCCTCTGGCATTTGTCACATCCACTAACATATTTTTTAATAAATCTGGTGATCCCAGGCCACCAGTAATTTCTTGTGACGAGCTCAATCGTCTTCCACTGTCCTCCATGTCCAGCAATGGGTGTGTCATGGTGTAGGCGGACTATCTCCATCCGTAGTTTCTCATCCTTAGGTACATAGACTTTTCCTTGCCAGAGGATAAGCCCTTGCTCCATCTCCCATTCTCGAGCGTTTAGTGTTTTAACACCAGCCTTTTTCATAGCTTCAACTGCCTTTACTACTGCTTCGTCACGTGCTTCAGAGTGTCGAATTTTGTTTAACAATTCTTTTTCCGAGCTGTGAATAAATACATGTCCATGACGTAGTGCGGCAATTTTGAAAAAGTCTGGTTTGAGGAGTGTGACGTCCTTGTTGTCATCATCCACCCCCTTTTTATGGTCTGGCCTCCTGGACAGAGAATCAGCCTTCCCCATAGTAACACCAGCTTTATGGTGCAACACAAAATTAAATCGGCTGAGGTACAAGGCCCATCTAGCCTGTCTGCGATTCAACTTTTTTGCACTCATAAAGTACTCAAGATTCTTGTGATCAGTCCAGATCTCAAACTGTTCACGTGCTCCTTCCAAATAATGACGCCAAGTTTCTAAGCAACGCATGATGCCTAGCATTTCTTTATCATGGACGTCATAATTGCGCTCAGTATCATTGAGCGACTTTGATAGGTAGGCCACAGGCCTCCACTTATCGTCTTTGCAGAGCATAGATAAGATGCCACCTGTAGCGTAATCCGATGCGTCTGACTCCACCCTGAACTTTCTATCTGAATCCGGGGCAACTAGTAAGGGTTGCTCCGTGAATATCCTTTTTAGGCTTTGGAAAGCCTTTTCTTGGACCTCCATCCATTCCCATGTTTTTTCTTTTCTAACCAAATCATGTAGTGGTCGTGCGATTTTTGCGAAGTCCTGTACAAAGCACCTATAATAATTGGTTAGGCCCAAGAACCTTTGTACGTCCTTCACACAAGAAGGGATGGGCCAGCTAATAATAGCTTCGACCTTCTTTGTATCCATCTGGATTCCTTTGGGTCCCAGGACTACCCCTAGGAATTCGACTTCTTCTACACACCATACACATTTTTCTGGTTTTACGTATAGATCATTTTCTTCCAATTGTTGCAAGACTTGTTGCACAATTGCGTCATGCTCTTCTTTTGTTTTGGTAAAGATGAGTATGTCGTTGATGTACACAATGACTTTTCCTGCATTGATCATATCGCAGAAGATGTCATTCATCATTGCTTGGAATGTGACCGGCGAGTTGGTTAGCCCAAAGAACATTACTACCGGTTCGAAAGAACCTTCAGGGGTGGTAAATGCGGCCTTCCATTTGACACCTTCCTTGATCCGTATGTTATTATAACCCCACCTAAGATCTAGCTTAGTGAAGTATTTCGCACTCCCTGCTCGATCTACGAGCTCCAATATAAGTGGTAGTGGGTAGTTATTTTTAACTGTCCACTCGTTCAGGTATCGGTAGTCCTGAACCATCCGCTTCTTCCCATCCTTCTTACTTACAAAGAAGACAGGTGACGTCTGTGGTGATTTGGAGGGTTGAATATACCCTTTTGATAGTTGATCATCCATGAAGTTTCGTACTTCTTGAAGCTCATCTGGGGATAAGGGGTAGACCTTCCCTTTCCGGGGCTGATAGCTGGGTTTGGTATCAATTGCATGATCCCAAGGCTTCCTAGCCGGCATGCGCTCTGATGCTCCTTTCTCGAAGATTTTGAGGTATTGATGGTATTGTTCAGGTACTATCTCCTTGGCTGTGAGTTTTGCCAACTCTCGCACATGTCTCATTGATCCAGCCTTTGATCCAGCAGGTGATGGAAACACTGGTAAGAATGGGTATTTATCCCCATACTTGTATTGACCTGGGTGTTTCATTTGTTCCATGTACGTGAGATGCTTCTCACTTTCCTCTTTCTCTTCGAGCCAATGTGCGAAGTCTAATTCTTTTTCTTGTTCCCACAGATATTCCAGAACACGCCAGTGTTCTGCTGATCGGACCTTCTGCTCCTGCTTCTTGGTCCACTCCCTTTGTCTATGTCCACAGCTCCGTGGACAACGTGTCAATTTGACTTGACCAGTTTCCCAATTGATTTCAGGATTGTGCTTTCATAACCATGTGGATCCGATGACTACATTGGTCTTTCCTAGCTCGCATATCTCAAAAGTGGCCCGTTCTTTGTGCCCTTGATAAGATAAAAGAAGATCTACTTCGTGAGTGATCATTCCTCCTTCATTGTTTGTTCTGTCCACATTCCGAACCTGAATTGGACGTTCCAAGGGTATTAATTTAAAGCCCATCCTTTTTGCATATGCGGCATGCATGAACAATCCTGTTGCTCCTGAGTCGAGCAACGCGGTTTGTTGGGTTTGTTCATGTGTGTCCAACCTTTCCAACCCGATCTCCATCAAGATCTTGTCCTTCTGTCCTATCGACCTAACTAAAAACTCCTTTTCTCCTTTTTTCAACATCCTTTTTGGGCAAGCAGTTTCAGCGCTAGGCACTATATCACGCTGCTTTCCTTTTAAGTCCTTTCGTCCCTTTTTAGATATGTGTACTACTATATTTGGTAATGAGGAATCAAGCACAGGTTTAGCTGCCCTGCTGCGCTCCTTGGGAGTGACACTTTCAGTGCCGTGCGCTATATCACGGTGCTTCACCTGGAAGTTTGCCTCTTGCGGGGACATCCCAGAAGTCCTTGAGACTTCCGAGATCGTCCTTGCATCAACCCGGTCAGCGCTAGGCGCTATATCAAGGGGCTGTGCACTATCTAATCTATCTAGTACAGCGTATCTATTATGAGAGTCCAGTATGGGACCTACTGACTCTCTTCCTCTTTTAAATTCTCTTCTCCTTTTCTGAAGTACTCTTCATTTTGTCAAACATCATGGTGCGAATATCGAGTCCTGATCTGCAGTTTCTGGAAATGTGTCCGATCTTGCTGCATTTGTAACAGCGGAGTGGTGGTCTTTGGTTCTGATCGACATCCATTGCGTTAGGGTCCGGCCGATTTGCCATACTACTTGAACTCGCGGAGGCTCCAGCTCCCAATTGTCCCTGACTTGCTGATCCCAATCCGAATTTCCATCGGGGTTTTGGCTGGGCAGGGGCTACCAGCTTTGCCGTATCTGGGCCTTTGGATGCTCCTTCACTCCTGTTGGTGGAGCTACTGGTCCACGAGGAGTAGTACTTCTTCTGTCTCCACTGACGATCCAATCTCACTGCTTTCTGATACCATCCTTCAATGGTCTCAGGTACTTTGTTGGCCTCCATTATCCTTTTTCGGAGTCTGGTATTCAAACTATGTTTAAACTCTTCAATAAGAGCTCTTCCCAGGTATCCAGTGCCTCGTGATACCTTTTTAAATTTTTGCATGTGTTCCTCACACGTACTGGACCCTTGTGTCATGGTCCACATCTCCAAGATCTTTGATGACTGTTCATCAGTATCACCAAAATCCCTTCTGATCTGTCTGAACAATTGTTCCGCCATTTGCGGAATTCCTTCTTCATTGTTGGCCATTTGCTCCAACAGATTGTCCTTCCAATCTGCAGCAAAGCCTTCCATCATGTACAATATGATCAATAAGATCCGTTCTTCCTCATCAGATTCCGGCATCTTCAATTGAATGTACAATCTGCATGCGTTTATGAAATCTGTCACTTCGGACATCTTTCCTGAGAAAACCGGGGGTTTGGCTACATCTATTCTAGATGCTCCGCCATTTCCGGTTCCGGGAATATTGAATACCGTCCCTGGCGGTATGTTGACAATGTTGGTGGGGGGAGGAGTGTGCGCTGCTGCAGCCGTGGCGTCTTGTGCAGCATTTGTTTGCAGCTGTGTCAGCTGGTTTTGGAGGGCTTGGATGGTTGCGGCTTGCGCATTGAGGAGGTTCAGCAGTTCTGCTGATGTCATTTCTTGGGGCGCCGCCATACTGTGATAGTTTGGCGGTGGCGATGTGGGTGATGGTGTAAGTGGGGGTGGTGGTGATGAAAACGGTGGTGCGGGTTCTCCGATGAAATCAGCGTTGGAGTTGAAAAGTAAGTTAGGATTTAGGGTTGCTGGATTTGGTACTAGGATGGGAAACGGTGCTGCTTCCCACTGATGTGGTTCCTCTGTGATAGAGTTTGTAGAGTGTGACGAAGATGATGATGATGTAGATTCTCCTTCTGAGGAACTAAAACCCGTGTGGTTTGGATCAAGATGGCCTGTGACGGCGTCCCAAAAAGTATTGTTATTGTTTGTATCTCCTATCTTGTACGTAAAGGTGAGGGAGGTCTTGGCCTGTCACCTGCTTGGGAACATAGATACGGAAACATGCACTCAGGGTCTGCAACCACCCCTGCAGTGCTACAATTTACTATACTGACTACTGGTTTATTTATAGATGAAAGGGTCTATCTAAGTTGGGTCCAAACGGTTGTCCAACTGCCACTACACCGTACAGGTGCAGGCCTTTCTCAGAGACACGTGGGCAAATGCCGGCTATCTCCAAGGGGTACAAAGAAAGGGTATTTATGTAACTACAAATATAGCCTTCAGAGGCCTAGACCAGGGCAATTTAATGCACTAGGGGGCTGGTGAGGCTGGTCCCTAGATACGTATCACGTATCGTGTGATAAGTCCGGCACTGGTATCTGTTACGGTCGATGTCCACAACGTCGTTCAGCGTCCAAGTCTACAGCGACAAACAGAGTCTCGGTCTGTTCCCAATCACTGGACAAGGGTTCTAGACACTAAGTCTGATGATGACAAAGGCTAGAGAGAGAGCGAGGAGAGCGGTTGAGACGACGAGCAAAAGAGCGTTCAAAGTTATGGATAAGATTCGACTAAGTTGGAACTAAAGAACTACGGTACATGAGAGGGGTTTATATACGTTAAGAGAACAATAAGAATATAAGGGGAAAGTGCATAGCTATCTGAGAACGGAAAGATGAAGGTAGCTATGAAAGGAGATAACGTCCAAGGCGTAACTATGGGTTTGTAACAAGTAAATGTAATCCGTTAACAGAGGGAGAAGAGAATTGTAACATTACCCCCTTGTTATGCGAGAAGTCACCGACTTCTACCAGCCAGAGGTAGTCCAGCCATGGTCCGTTCTGGACTCGGCCCACTTGACGGCGTTGTCTAATTCTTTTGTGGAAGTTTCCACCTTCCATTTGAGCGCTTCTGCAGCGCGGTGTAGATTCTGTGCGTTTCGTAAAAAGGAGTCATGTTCCTCGTACGTCATCTCGTGCGGGTCGATGGTAAGAGTAAGGGCGGCGAGGTTGTCGGTGGCGGAAGAGAGGTTGGTGATGGAGCAGGTGGCGGCAGCGAGGGCGTCGGCGACAACGGTGAGCGTGGTGTTTCTTTTTACGAACTGGGCGAAGTGAGGAAGGTGGTGATCGTCGGGGTGTACTTGGGGATGTAAAGCGGCAGGATGGATATGTAAATCATTGTCCTCGAAGTGGACGACAGTGGTGTTTTCAATGAAGACCTCCAGTGGGAGGTCCGGGACGGCAAGAAAGGGTGAAAAGGCAGCGGCGGTTTCGTCAATGCGCCAGTGGGCGCAGGAGAGAAGCGTCAAGGCGATGAAGTAGGCAGCAAGGGCAAAGAAGGTGAACATGGTGTCTTGTTACGAGGTAGGTTGGGTGTTGAGCAGTGACACTTGAAAATTTATGTGGATGCCAGTTCGCTGATTTCCGCGTCTGAAGGCCAATTTTCTGTATTCAGTGGATCTTCGATTGCAGGGTCGGTGAGGAGTTCTCGTTCCTCTCTGATGAACTTGGTTAACGCATTTAAATGTTCGATCCCTGGTGTCGTTGTTGGGGTGATTAAGAATCTTCTGATTCGCCTAATAATATCTGCTATTACCCCTGCCATTGCAGTAGACAAGTAATCAAGGTCGTCGAGGATGTCTTCCATGAGAATGCGAGGCCTTCCTGGTATTCTGATCCTTCGACTGATTAACCAGATTTGTGCGCTACACTCCCGTATTTGTTTAGTGATCTCGTCCATCTGCTTGTATTCTTCTGGACATAGCAATCTTCCATGGGCGCTTTTATAAACGTCACTGTTTCTGATGGCTCGAAGTTGGTATGCAGGTGGGTCCTTGTTGTATTGAGGTAGATCGTTGGCTGAAAATCGTAGGTCATGGTACTTGGGGAGATAATTCTGGATATCGTTGCAGGGGAACTCTGTTGTTCCTGAAGGGTTCTTTTGGTGACGGTGATCAAGTCGAGGGGTGCGATAGTATCGTGTGACTAACGCCACAGATCGGGTAAGTTTTCCTGGCGGGTTTGGTGCTCTAGGGGCGTGTTGTAAAGGGAGGTATTGTATGTGGGTATAGACGGTTTTTTCTTTAAGAGCTATAGTGTATCGAGAGAGTGTTGAGCAGTTCCGTTTCGTATAGTGGTAGTTTTGTTTCAAGATGTGGCAGTTTCTGTATCGCGTCATGGTTCAGAGGTGTTGACGTTGTTGATATTCAGACAAGATATCAGTGGCGTTTGCAAGATTGCGGGCGGGTTCCCAAGAATTATCATTCGATCCATAGCCTTTCCATTTAACCAGGTAATGGTAGCCTGCGCCTCGTTTCCTATGAGCTAGAATTGCCTCTACCTCGAATTCCTCTTGTCCATTTACGAGATCAGGGGGTGGTTTCACATAGTTCGGCCCGTGCGCAGTTGTTTCCCTGTATGGGGTAAGGAGTGACACATGAAACACGGGGTGAATGCGCCATTGTTTCGGAAGTTTCAATTTGTATGTCACTGGTCCCATCACTTGTTCGATTTCGAAGGGTCCTTCTCGTTTTGGTGCTAGCTTTCTAGACTGATATGGTATGTGAAGATTTCGGTTCTCAAGCCATACTTTGGTACCCTTTTCAAATCGTATTGCTCTGTCCTTGCGTCGTCTTGCCACTAGTTGTCTTGCTAGTTCATGTGCTGCTAGTGCTTCTTCTCTGGCTTTCCTTAGGAACTGAAGGCGCTCTTCTGCTGCTGGTGTGGTCATTCGTGTAGTAGCTGTGGGAAGCGCAACAGGGTCCGTCCCATACATTAGTCTGAATGGGGAAGTTTTGATAGTGTCATGATGTCGGTTATTGTGAGCAAACTCAGCTATTGGGAGAAGCGGTTTCCATAGATGCGGTTCATTGGAGCAGAACATTCGAAGGTAGACTTCTAGTTCCTGATTAACTCGTTCCGTTTCTCCATCAGTCTGAGGATGATATGCTGTACTCATTCTGTGGTCAATTCCTAATGCTTTTCGTATTTCTTGAAATACTTTTGCAGAGAACTGTGGTCCTCGATCTGAAATTAAGACATCTGGTAGGCCAAACCGTTTGAAAATTTCGGAGACATAGAGTTCTGCTGTGCCTAAAGCGTCGATTGTCTTCTTGCAAGGTGTGAAAATTACCCCCTTTGTAAGACCATGGTCCACCGTGACCAGGATTGAGTCAAAGCCATCGGAAAGGGGTAGATCAGTGATGAAATCAAGGGTTACTTGCTGAAAGGGGCGGGTTGCTTTCGATGAAATTGGGTGAAGGGCTGGTACATTCGGATGTGTGTTAATCTTCATCTGCTGACAGAGAGCGCATCCCTCTATCCATTCCCTGACATGTTTGAACATTCCGGGCCACCAGTAATCACGCTTAAGGAGTTCGAGGGTTTTTAATCGTCCAGGGTGACCTGATGATCGTGCTTCGTGCGTTTCCTTAATCAATCTAGTTCGTAATCCGTCTTGGTCAGGGATGTAGGTTTTGCCAAGATAGTGAATAATGCCATTGGTATAAGACCAATCTTGTATGTTTGATTTGATCGGTGGGGCACGGTGCGTGGTGATAACTTCTGTTAGAATGCATCCGAAATCGTCTTTTGACATTGCTTTCTGAATTTCTGTGGCTAGATCTTCCGCAATAAGACGAATAAAGCGATCCTGCGGTAGGACTATGACGTCTTCTTGTAATTCACTATTTCCCATATGATCAGGGCGTCGGGATAGGGCATCTGCTTCAAACATTTTCGTGCCAGGGACATGCTCGATGCGTAGATCAAATTCTGATAATAAGGATGACCATCTAGCTTGTCTGGGCGTTAAGCGTTGGGCGGTTCGGTAGTAGGATAGATTCTTGTGGTCGCAATGAACTACAGTGGTGTGAGGTGATCCGTGTAACATATGTCGCCAGGTCATCAATCCTTTGATAATTGCCAAGAGTTCCCGATCATAGATCTGGTAATTCTGCTCCGTTTGTGTTAATGCGTGTGAGATAAATCCGCAGGGGTGTAGAGATCCTGTTTCATCTGCTTGTTTCAAGACTGCTCCTATTGCCTTATTTGATGCATCGGTTTGGAGGATAAAGGGTCGAGTAGGATCTGGCATTAATAATATTGGCATTGATGCAAATCGTTTCTTTAGAATTTCAAAAGCGTTGTTCCGTTCAGTGGTCCAGTCAAATGGTTCTGTTTTCTTAGTGAGGTCGGTAAGTGGTTTAGCGATGGCAGCAAAATTTCCAATGAAACGTCGGTAAAAGTTCCCAAATCCGAGGAATGATCGGACTTGTTTGACAGTGGTAGGGACTGGCCAATCGGCTATCCCTGCTAACTTTATCGGGTCCATCTGAATGCGTCCAGGGGTGATGATCATTCCTAGGAATTCGACTTCCTGCGTGGCGAACTTGCATTTTTCAAGTTTCAGGAATAGATTGTTATCTTGTAGCCGTTGTAAAATTCGTCTTGTCCGCTCCTCCAGTTGCTCTAATGTTTTCTGCGCAGATTAACATGTCGTCCATGTAAATGATCAGCCATCCTTCGTTGATCATGTCCCTAAAGTATTCGTTCATCATAGTTTGAAAGGTTGACGGCAAGTTGCATAATCCAAAGAACATTACTGTTGGTTCGTAGAGTCCCCGATTAGTGATAAAGGCCGCTTTCCATTCGTCTCCCTTCTTGATGCGAACATTGTTGTATCCCCATCGGAGGTCTAATTTGGTGAAATATTTGGCGCCTCGTAACTTAGTCATGAGATCGGAAACAAGGGGAAGGGGATATGCGTTTTTGACGGTCCATTCATTCAAGTATCGGTAATCCTGACAGGGTCGAAGTGCTCCACTTTCCTTTTTTGCTACAAAGAAGAACGGTGACGCCTGTGGTGATGTGGATGGTTTAATGTATCCTTTCTTGAGTTGTTCATCAATCCATTCGTCTAACAGCCCTTGTTCCTTGATCGACAGAGGATAAAGTTTACTAGCTTTTGCAACAAAGCCTTCCTTTGTGTTGATTGCGTGATCCCATGGTCGACTGGATGGGAAGCGTTCTGATGCCTTTTTGTCAAAGATGGTGCGCCATTGCTCATATTCTGTAGGTAATGTGGTGGATGGTTCGTCTTTCTTTAGCCTATGCTCTAGTTCCTGTGATGCGGACGTCTTAACTCTAATCCAGTAGTCATCTTCACCCCATTGCTGGGAATCGAGGGCTAGCTGCCAGATTGCTTTTGACGACGTGTCCAGATCTCCAATTTTCAGGGATTTCTCTCGCCAGTTGATGATCGGGTTATTTTCTTCTAACCATGGTATTCCTAGAATCATTTGTTGATCGCCTAGCTTAGTGATCCAGAACCAATTGATAAATTGCTGTTCTTCAATCATGTAGCATATCTTGGTTCGATGTGTGATCATTCCTTTCACATTTACTGTTCCATCTGCGTTTCTAACCTTGATTGGTTTCTTAAGTCGTTCTTTTCCTGAGCTCCTTCACTGCTCCTTCATCTACAAAGTTTCCTTCTGCTCCACAATCGATTAGGGCAGATGTTCCAGCGGGTAAATCGGTCGATTTGATAGTTAATGAAATGCGCTTGTCATTGTTGGATAATACTATTACAGAATCAAGCGCTAACTGTTCAGATCTCAATAATAAGGAAGGGCCAACCGCTGAGTGACGCTTCCTAACTAAAAACCCTCATTTTCGAATTCGTTTAAGAGGGCATTCTTCTCTTCAGTAGACATGCCGAAAAGATAGCTCTAAT